>JARJCM010000011.1:0-600000 GCA_029233265.1 Mycena alexandri | reverse complement strand
TATTTCTTCAACATTCGCCAGCAACAGTATTCGCCGACCAAGGGTATATATGTCGCTCAGCGATATCTCTATTTCAGTCGTATCCATATGCAGGCGTGATCAGATGGGACGCGGTCTGACCATTTTTTGGTCCTCGAGCACATGGACGGCATTGACCCGACGGACGAAACAACTGCCCCGGACAGGAGGGTGATTTGGCAGAGTCCCGAAGAGTTCGCAACAATGCTCCAAACGCGGATAGCATGGGAGCGATCACATCCAAACGCGACCGCTGCGGATCGTAAGAACGCTCCGAAGTATCCTAGGCTTGTTCTTTGCGTGATCAAGGAGAAAGTGACCAGGTTTCTTCGGTTTAATGAGCAGCATTGTTTAACTGATCATGAACAGAAGCCCAATGTCATAAAGGAAAGCGAATTTGTCAACGATTATGCAAACAGGACTACTCAGGGTGCCCAAAATGTTACGGCCTTCCTCGAGGCCTCCCCCAACTAAAAAAGTAAAGATTGCTTCGAATTCGGACATTGACCAAATCATTGATCCATCTTAGATATAGTATTGACGCACAATGCCAACTTGTCCTTCTCACAGACTACCTCACTACAATGCTCCTCGACGTGCAGGAACCTGGAGCCAGATGGGACCCTTTGAGGGAAACAATCACGCCTATACCGGGTGAGCTGGCGACCGTTGCGGTGTGTCGACTAGACATGAAACCACGTTTCACTCTGTTTTCGACTGCCGTCAAGCGACTCATGGATGCAGGCCTCGTAACTATCAGGTATGAGAAATTTTGGGCCAATCGCGGCCGGTGTACTGTATCAATCTGTATGGAGGCAACGTAACGCGTAACGCCAGGTCAAAATTGTTGCCTAAATTTGCGGGCATAACGCATAACCTAGTAGCGGTTGCTAGGAATATAAATTCAATTTTTAATGCATTTTTTTTCCCACTAAAAAAGTGTTGCAAGACCCAAAATCTCTCGACTTCATTCAAAAAATTTCCATGGGGTTGTTGCCTAATTTTGCCGATCTTAAGCAACGTAACACCTAACTCAGACGCCGTTGCTACACAGGAACCTAATTTTTTCGTAACGCCTCTGGCGCGGTTGCCTCCATACAGATTGATACAGTATATATTCATCTATATCACAGCCTTCGGGAAAATGATAACAGCAAGGCTGACTTGCGGTGTCCGTTGGAGGAGCAATGATAGTAGACATGTACCAGGTCCGAGTTATCTAAATATCCATCGTGCGGTTTGGGTTCATACTTTTTTACGCGAGAACCGAAAGGATAAATCGCTTCACTCTCTGTATAAATCGTACGTGTTCTATCCGTCCGAAGCTTTCTATCAGCGCTTACGGTTGCCAACAAGTCCCAGCTTTGTTTTGTTTTCGTAAACGATTGATTACTGTCATCCATCCAAGCCGGTCAACTGCCTCACCACCGATGCTCGAGGCAATCGAACTCGCTGGCCTTCGGGCGCATATCTGGGGACCAGTGTCGTGGGTTTAGGTCCTCGGGTTTGGGCGGGAAGGCGAAAAAAAGTCAAGGCGCCCAAGGAGGAGAACGCGTCCCTCGGTCCCAGGCAGAGCGCGAGCGCGTGTTTGCAATTGGTGTCGCCCACATCTTCGCGTCCTTCAACGACACCTTTGTCCACGTCACCGATATGTCGGGCAAGGAGGCAATCTCCCGTATCACTGGTCCGGTCCCTTGTTTTCTCCACATACTAATGCTCCCGTGCAGTTGGAATGACCGCCATGTTGGCCGCCCAGGACGTCGCCGTCCGCTGCAAGGAAGTCGGAATCACCGCCCTCCACATCAAAATTCGCGAAACCGACACCAAGACCCCCGGCCCCGGAAGCCAGAGCCCTTCGCGCCCTCGCCCGCGATGGCATGTCCATCGACCGCATCGAGGACGTCACTCCCGTCGCTATCTCAGGGCAAGTGAGACCCCCCAACGAGCTGCACCCCAGCATGGACTTCACATCGCAAGGGCGGCAAGCCATACATCCACGCCGAGTACCACATCCACGCTGAGTACCACGGCGAGCAAAAATAATTCGTTCGTATTATACTCCTTTCATCGGCTTTCATTTACTGATTGGTCGTTCGTGGTCTGAAGAGTAAGGAGACTGTCGGGCACCATCGCGGGCGTCTCAAGTTTCAACGAGCCTACCGCCGCCTTCATCGCTTACGGTCCCGACAAGAGGGGTGGAGAGTCCCATACGATCTCGGAGAAGGGATGTATCTTCTCCGGTACTATAGGAATCGCCGACGTCGTCTCGTCGATGGCTGCCCCTTCACTCGGTCGGTATCGAGAGTCGAGACCACCGGCGGAGTCTTCACTAACCTCGTCGCCTGTGACCGTCATCCCACCCGGAAGAGCCAAATGTACGCCTTTTCTTTTTTGCTTTTCTTCTTGTGCAGTCGACTGACACATCCTTAGTTTCTCGACTGCCGCGACAACCAGTCTGGTGTGCTCATCCATGTGTACCGGCGTGCGCGTGCGCGTGCGCATACCGAAGACAACGCCTCCACATTGACGCCGACGGACAAGATGGCAGGGCCTCACCAACGACAAGTGCCGTTGAGATCGACCGTGTAGTGGACGACGCGAGATTTACAAAGGTAGATCTCTTTCATTTTCTTCATTTCGAATTTTTTCAGCTGAGGACGAGACCGTCGCCGCCCGCATAACGTACAAGAATGCCCTCGAGTGTCGTATGCCACTACCTCCGTAACTCACTCAACGACCAGAAGCTCACCGACAGGACCAAGATCGAGGGCGTCGTCAACGAGACCATCCAGTGTCTCAGGGCGTCGCAGGAGGGTTCGAAGGAGGAAGATTTTCTTACAAGAAGGCGTACCAGACAAATTCCCTCGCACCCCCCAGTTTCTATATAGCATTTTCGCACAATAAATTCCTTTTCGTCCTGGTGCTGCGTTCATGGGGCCCAATTTATCTGACTTAGCTGGGCTTCCGTTCGCAGAATGGCCAACGATCAATGTCAAATAATAAATTCAGCTCAGTAGTACTTAACCTTTGTCCCATGCAGTGCTACGTAAGTACTCGACCCTCACCCAGTTCGTCGCCGTGCCGTGAGAAGCTGAGGCTTGGCTGAAGAGCAACCGTCCGTCGGATGACGAGGAGAAGGGTTTGATGCTTGGCGACCTAGGCGGAGGCTCGTGCAGCGCCATGCGCGTTCTGGGACGACGCCAAGGCGGTAATGTAGATCACGGCTGGTAACTGACACCCGCACTCGAGTACAGTATGTACCTCAGCTTGTGAGGAAAGGAGGGTGGACGCGGCACAAGTTGATCACTCATCAATGGTTTAGCAAAACAAAACAAAGCTGGGACTTGTTGGCAACCGTAAGCGCTCCGGGACCACTTTCCGGGACTTAGGAACTTCAGAGCAGTTCTCGAGCGCCAATTGGATACACCAGGTCAGACTTTGTTACATTTGCCGAGAAGAAGAGAATGGTACGTGCGCCGTTTCTTATGCGTTGCGTTCAACATTGACCTCGTTTACTATGCTAATGTAGATGCGACCGTGCCTCCTATCGCCTGGGTGCATCCATGCAGCTGTACGTTGGTTGCACACGAGTCGTGTCTCTTGGAGTGGATTAAGTCCTCGGAGGGAACCGGGCGCGAGTCCAGCGCGCGCCAATGTCCGCAGTGCAAGACGCAATACGAGGTGGAGAGCAAGAATCCTGCTGTGCTCAAATTTCTACGTTCGATCGACAAAAACCTGGCCCGAGCACGTCCATCCTCTGGTTGCGGTTACGCTGACTAATGGCGTAAATTCATCCAGGCTGATCTTGGATTCTACCTGGCCGGGTTTTACTTCGTTATAAGAGGTTTGTTGTATGCTTCAACTCTGTGTATGCAAGACTAAAGGGCGTACAGCTCTGTACAGGGCTCACATCGGGTATGGGGCGTGGGCGCTTCGCAAATACATCGGGGACGAGTACGTCTACATTCTATTCCGCAAATATAAGTAATAACCCCGCCAAAGGATGTTTGAGCTCCTCTTAACAGACGACCGCTCCAACTGGCCGCTCGTCGCCAAATTCAACGTCGTTCTCATCCCCGCAGGCCTAGTCCTCTCGCGCCTCGGGCTGAACTACACAATCTCGGCGATCCTAGCCACGTGGCCGACCTTCGCCTTCCTCCCGCCCACCGTCGACGACTCCGCCGCCGAGCCGCTGATCGACCTCGGCTTTGACAAAACCCGACCCATGCTGCCCTGGCCGCCCTCCCCACTAATTTTCGGCTTCGTGCTGCTGCCCATCTGCCGGAGGATCTACAACCACTATTTCACCAAGTTCTCGCGGTGGGTGCTGGACCTCCAGCCCGCGCCGCCGCGACCGCGGGCCACGCCAGGCATCCGGGGCTGGCTGCAGCGCTTCCTCGACGACATGGAGCGTGCGGCAGACGCGAGAGAACAGGCTGGCGGTAACAACAACGCCAACAACCATAACAACAATGCGGGCAACGCTGTCCCCGACGATGGTAACGTCAACGCGAACCCCGACGGCCCGGATCGCGTCGTCGCCGTGGACATGCGACGTGCAGGCGGAGTCGTCGGTGGCGCGCTACTGGTACCGCTCATCGCAAGCACCATGGGCAACCTCCTCCACCGCCTGTCGAAGCACTTTGACCTTTTGAGGCGCTTTTTGGCGGTGCGGCCCGCGTGGAAGGGGTTTTTGCCGCCCCCGCCGTTGAGGAGGTATACAGTTAAGGAGATATGGCAGAAGGCGAGTGCGGCGGAGCCTGAGCAGGTGGGTAAAATGCTCAAGTTTGTGTTGAGAGCTGTGTGGGGCGATATTCGGAGGCTGGACGAATGCGATCCTGTTTGGTAAGTTGGGTCTGCCGTTTGCCTCACTGATTAAGGTGACTGACTTTTCCCTTCGTAGGTGGCGCAATTCTGTCGGTCTTGGAATCTTCGTTGTCGTAAGTTGCACTTCTTGTTTAATCGGATCGCTCACTTAGACATGACGTGGCTCCAGGCGAAAGACTTCCTCCAGCTGCTTCATCTCTGGCTCTCCCAGCGTGAGCTCGCCACCCGCCGCGTGAAGAGCCGAGACTTTTCAGGCGTCGACCCGGCGGAGCTCGATCTTCTCCCGATGTCGTCGTCGCCAAAACGGGGGGCTCTGCCTGGGTCATTTTAATTTCTTGCGCTCCCCACGCACACGCCCGATATAGTGTACCTACCTTGTGTGGTATATCCGACTCAGCAATATATCTAACTTGACCCCTCTCTTGGATATGCAGCGCTTTAAATTATAAACTCCACTAAGCCTTCCTTTTATGGAAGTGGGCGTTCAGTTGTTTGGTAATCTTTGGCATGAACTGGAAACGGCGACCCAGAGGGACAAAGCCGTTCAAATGAGATTATATATTGGGGGACCTTATTTAAAAGTCATCCAAGTCGACCATCTTCACTTCCGGCGCCGATGGTAAATCCGTCTTTTGTAGTGTAGGTTTGGACTTGGGTTTCGGTTTGACTAGTGATACAGATGCTGGCATGTCGGAGTCCGAGTCGGAATCCATATGCATCAGGTCGAACGGTTTTTTCGGCTTAGGAGTCGGTTTTGGATTAGGAGCACGGACCGAGCGAATTTTTTCGCCAGGCTTTAGTGTGAGCACGATCTCCTTCCGCGAGGATTGGATGAGGTCCAGCTCCGCAAGCTGTCCAGTGAGTAAGAAAGAGGCGATTGAAAACAGATGGAGAAAGCGCCGCACCTTCTTCTTGATATCAGAATCCTCGTGGCGGCGGAATCCAGCCTTGAGGGTGGGGTCAAATCCTAGTTGCTGTATAGCCTGAGCAGAGAACGCGCTCTTCGTTGACGCTTTGGCGGGAGTGTCCGATGCCGGAGTCGCACTTGCCGCCTGGGTCGTAGAACTAGCGGATTTCTTCTTATCCTTCCCACCGCCCTTCGACGCATCCTTCTCCGCTAGCCCAACCTCTCTAGCTTTCATCACGGCCTTCATGCCGTCGTTGTCCCGACCCTGCAGCGCCTTGAGCACGCGAGCATCCTCCCTGGCAGCGAGCTTGCGGTTGGCCTTGGCCTGCCCTTCGCGGCCGATGCTTTCTGAGACGAACATGGAGTCGGCACCGTTGCCTCCTCCAACGATGTGGCCCGAGACGACGTAGGTGGCGCCGCCAGAGGCGTCATTGAGTGGTTTGAGTCCCCACTTTCGACGAGGGTCGTATTCCGGTTTCTGCTTGCGCGCGGTCGTCGACATCCCCGACGTACTGCCAATAGCGATCAGCTGGGATTGTTTTTTGCTTTTGAATGGAGGCTTACCCGACAGAGAACTCTGGCCGACTCGCGCGCCGCTGCTGAACCGCATTTTGCACATGCCACTCGCACACGTCGCTCACCCGCTTGTCGCACCAGGACCCGCAGACCTTGCCATCCCGTTTGACCGCCCCGCACAGGCCCAGGTCTTTTGCGCGGCCGATGATCATGATCGATGAAGCAGACTCCGGGGTTATGGCGAGAATATTCGTCGTGGGATGCGGCGTGTCGTTCGAGCGCTGATTCTTATTTAGCAAGGCCTGTGGTTAAAGACGGAAATCGCACCTGAAATGGTTTGAGGACGCGAGGGTTAAGGAGGGCTACCACATCGCCTTCCTTGAGGTCACACATCTCCTCAAAGGCGCCGCGGCTGCCGCCCCGATAGACCCTCTTGGGCCGACCCTCATCCTGAGGAACCGTGTCCCAGCCGTCGGATTCGAAGAGAAGTAAAGAGAGCATCGCGTCGCCTCGGATAACGGCTTTGCCTCCGGTGGCAGACGACGATGAGCGCGCAGGAGCACCAAAGTCGACAAGCTTCAAGTTGATATACTTTCTCCCGCTCTGCTTTGGTGGTTCCTTCCCCTTTCCCTTGACTCCATCCCCCTCGTCCCTGGTAATTTCTACCGGCGCTTTGCTATACTTGTATGCTCCGCGCTCAGCAACCACGGCGATCGTGATCCAGTCCCCATCGACAGGAACCTCGTACCCTTGCTTATCTGGGAGGAGGCGGATAGCAGAGTACAGACGGGAAGGCGAGAGGTAATAACGGGCCCGAAGATGGTCCTGGAGGTCTTCATGAGGTACCTTGCGTGATCTACGTCGAATTAGAGTCGCCGAATGTTGACACAGGTGCACACGCACAATAACCGAATCCCCGAGTTTGGCTCCAGTTGCTCGAAGTGCGGATCATCGAAGGGGGGTTTGTGGTCGGCCGGCCCAGCCTCGAGATTTTCGATCAGTGCCAGTCGTTCATCGCGCCGCAGCGCGGAAGATGCAGGTGGAGGAGGTGCAAGAGCTGGATTGTCGGCAAATGCAGAGGAGCGAATGAGAGGTTCTGTCTCAACCGTGTCTAGAGGGCGTCGGTTGGAGGTTGCGAGCATGCTGAGCAACGTGGAAGCAGCAGGCTTGACCGGGACAAATTCCTGCGCCTGCTTCTTGGGCTGGACTGGTCCAGAAACGGAGTTGACAACGCGACGAGAGCCCGGGTTTGTGTCAGGACGTCGCGTCTTTTCTGTTACTTGGTTAGAATACGCGTCTTTCGCGATTGCGAAAGTACAAACTCGGTGAAGGGGTGGCAGGAGCCAGTACAGTATCCAGTTTACGACGTTTGGGCGACGAGGGACCAGCGCGACTTGGAGATTCTGGGTCTGAATCCAGTTCCCCCACTTGTGCTTGTAGGGCGGCGATTTGACGCTTCAAATCCGCCTTCTTCTCCTTCTCCGTTCGATCTTTGCTGGCAAAGGACTCCATGAAGCTACTGTGCTTGCGCGGTCCGAATGTCTGAGACGCGTCGAACCAAGGTGATCAGTCACATCAGTCAGTCACATCATATTGTGGGTCACGGTGGGTCACGGTTCCTGTTTTAGGCCGGAACACATCAAAACCTGAAATACCAAAAGAACACACGACTGCGCTGTGGCTGGTGCATAAAATACATCCCAAGTTACATCTAACTGTATGTTGCTTTCTCTGGATTTCCTCAAACTGTGTCCTGGTTCTCCTCGCCGGTATGACTCGCTGACCAGTGACTAGACGGAAGCAACCGACGTGCAAGTCTCAAGAAGATAACGCGGGAAAATTAGCGGCTATGGCTCTGGGAATAACCCATGAAATTCTCCCAACCCAGTTAACCGTCGTATGGGCCTGAAATTTGCCGCCAATGATTTTTAAACATGGGAATCACTGTGGACTTCAACCAGGCACACTGGACTTTCCGTTCTTCATCCTTCAACCTAAAAGTCGGTCTGTGGACTCCTCAAGCCAATATAACGCGTCTGAAGCTACTGAGTACGTCGTGTTCTCAGGGTGAAGTCGAAAAACTATTGTCAGGCATCAGTTTACTCAGCCACCTCATGACCGTCTACAGTCTGGGCCTCTTCTTTCCATCCCGGTGCCGATATGCAGCCGTCATATTCCGCTCCTGGTTCACCCGGTTTTATTGACCTTATCTTTCCGTGGTCAAGGGGCCTGCCTGCATCGTCTAACAGTGAACATAGCATATGTTTTGAAAACATTCATGTGAAGCACGTCCCTGAGGTATGGTCCGCCCGTCTTCGGCGACATGTTTCCACTCCGGTGGAGGAGCGTTATTGGGTATGTTTTCACTTTGTGCCGAGGTTTTGATTTTTATCGGGCATGACTTGCTTATTGTGACTTGCGAAATTTTAATATTGAGACCGGCGTCGTAGTTCCAACACCCGTACCCTCGTTATATGCGGCTCACCTGCATGCCGCCATAAAGCGTGCATTACCTACGCCACTCGCTCCACGGGAATACGTCCCCGGGTATTTACCAATAGCAGATTATACTACAGTATAAGAGAGGGTCAATGGCACCGTGCACGGCGGCTACCTCCGCATTCTCACTGAACGTAATTTCCTGACTCCGGTATCTTTGTTTTCTCCACCCTTTGGAATTTAGCGCCATGACACCGGTTCACACCACGTAAGGGTACAAAAAGACATCGTGGAAAGAAGAAAAATACGCCATTGGCAGTCTAGAGGGAGGACCCATATCGATAAGCTTGCGTTGGGGTGTCCCAATATATTTGACCGTTCCGTGCGCATGGGATTCACGCTTCCGATAGATGGAGACGGATTCTCGGGAGATGCCGAATTGCCACTACGACCCTTTGACCTGTACCACAACACATTCAAAGCTGTGCGAGCGACTCTTCGCTCCCACACCCATCCACTCGTCGATAATGGCGGCCTTTTGTCTTTCTCCTGCGGATACTGAATACTGGCACGGCCCCACGCCAGACCTTCAGGCGGACGCCGTCCGATTATGCATCGCCTTGCAGGGAGATTTGAATTCGACGTTTCTCAGCGCCGCCTATGAACTGCTCTCCTGCGGTAAATTACATCCCGCAGAATTCCGAAGACATAGCCGCAAGGTCAGCTTTTTTATAAGTATCGGGGCTCTTCACGTATTTTGGTCCTTACACGTTGCCACCCCGCAGATCATCCGCTTAATCGAGGTAACAAGATTTTCATCTCCCATTCTCTTTGACTCACAAATCCGGCCGTCAAAAAAAGACTGCCCGAGAAAAACTAGAATCTTCCGGAGTATCATTGTTTCTGTTTACCTCGTGTCAAAAGGGAAAAGGGAAAGATGTCTATTTTGAGATCTTACGAATGCTACAAGCGCATCGTAGCGATGTCGATGAAGCTCTCCAAGGTAAATAAAACCCCATCTTGAATTACGTCGAGCGATATACCGATATTGACCCACCTGTATTGTTTTCCATTTACAACAGCCAGAACAAATTCTCTGCTCGTCCGCCTGTCGAGTAATTTTGTCGGCCGCGAGTCTTCCATAGTCCCGCCCGTCTCACCTGCCCAAATTCCGCTTCCCGAGGCATCAAGGCGGTCGTTGGCCAGGGGCATCACCACTTGCACTCCACAGCCCCCGAACTCATCAACCCCATGCATCTCCATGCCCCGTAAGTCGGCCTGATCTCAACTGCGGGCTCGCTCGCTGATGGCAGCTACTCGATTTCAGCGCCCGACGCCTTCCCGCCCGACTCGTCACGGGCCTTCCGCCGCCGAAAGCAGCCTAGGCGCATTATACCACTTTTGGTTCCGGAACCCGCTGCACGGTCACGTAAACGCGCAAGACACAGTACCGAGCAGGAAAACGAGATTCCAGGTCCTGAATCATCCTCGAGCACTTACGCCTACAAATCCCCACCCTTGACGAGGCGGTTCGGAATTTTCTGTACCGCCAAAAGTTCGATGCATCGCCCACGGTCGGTACGCGCCTATTGAACGCCGTCGTCTGTTAGCGCCGGGGTTTTCGACTTGCTTGGGGTTTCCTTGTGGTTTTTCGCTTTCTTCGCTTTCGTCGCTTTCGACTGCTATAATATATATCACTGGCATTGAGCCACCACGGTCGGGAAAATGGTTGAACGTTCGCATCAGGTGCGTTGGGAAAGCCATTATTTATTTCTCTTCCTGTCCTCGGTCCTTTTCATAATTCCTCAGAAGGTAAGCCCATCTCATCGAATGTAGAGTCTCTCACCGAGTCTTTGTGGCCACGGTGATTTCTTACTTCAATAGGTCAAAGAAGGAAGGTACATCTCAGTAATCTCAAACATGTCTAGTTCAACCGCGTCTCGCCTTGGTATGTGTTGTCTCTGGCACATAAATGCCCCAGCCAGCGTCTTGTCGTCGAATTTGGTCACAAACGAACACCCATGAAAACGAGCGCAAGGCACGCAGAAAAGAATCAAACCTTGTGCTGACGATTGCTGAATGGAGAATGGTCTGAGAATGACTGTCATGTTGCCGTTTTTTCACTATTGCGGCGTCCACGCTTCTCCCGAGTTCCGTGCCAACATGGCCAATCGCCGCGGTAGTGCTCGAGTTAACCGCGAGGAAGCCAATGCGAGGTATGTGGAAGTAATGAGGCCACTCCCGCTCATAGCGGTTCAACATCCAACACTCGGCCGCCATCTGATGCTTCTTGGAAACCAATTTGAAGAGGAAGTTGCAAAATCTTCGCTCGAACACAACTCGAATCTGAGGGCTGAGGGATGGGAATGCCAAGGCAGGGATTTTGCAAGCCGAACAATAAATGCTGCTCCGAACACTGGAAATGAAAGTTAAACTGAGAGCCTCGGCAGTCAGACGAGAAATGAAAATGAAATCGATATGTTGTTACAACTGTGTGGCTATTGTTTTGCCCGTGTTTATACTGGTCCGCGTCGCGCGTCCTATGCTCGAATATCGAATGTACCCAGAGAATCAATCCACAAACAATCCTCCATCGCGAGCTGGGGAGCGGCTGCCTCGAGGGGAACGGCTCCTCGAAGGGGTCGCAAGCTGGAGGAGTGAGGTGCTCGCGGGGCTGCGACCGTCGGCTGCACGGATTTTATCCAACTCCTCTCGCCAAACTCTGAACTTCTGCAACAGGGGATTTTCTTCGTCAAGCAGGGAGCTGGCTTCTTCGCCCTCAAGGATTGCGATGACCTCCCCAAGAGAATGATCGAGTTTCTTGAAAGCTCCGTGCATTAAATACGGGTTACCGACGTAGCGGGGTGAGTTGAACCCGGACACTGGGGTACGGACGGCTGCCGACAACGCGATGAAGTTGGCTTCGACAGAGATCCTTGTTGGACGTACCTTTCGTAGGGTCCGACCGGGGATAAACCTGCGAGCTTGATATGAGCCGAGTGCGAACAAGCTGAAATTGAACACTTATTTGTCCTGGATTCTCTGCACACGGCGCTGGAGGGAGGTTGTGGATGTCGCTGACATGGGCTGTAAGATAATCGAGATCGACTCCTTATGACAACTGTGTTAGCTCCAAAACGCGGATACGGATCTATACAGCTGGCGGAAGGGGCACCAGCGTAAAATACCTTGCGACATGGCGGTTGTGGTCTGAGCGAGGGAATGGAAGCTTCGTCGCTATATAAGCTGCGGCGTGACCGGTCCGATTTTAAAATGCCATTGATGGGCCATCAATACATGACGAGGTTCTCCGGCTAGCTTCAGCTTTGACCAGTGGAGTTTAGAATTTATCTTTAGTTTAGCATCTTTACCCATAATAAACCTCGAGTCAGCAGGTGCAATATATCGGTCAGCCTTCGTCTGTTTTTCCGCAAGGATGACCAAATAATGACGTTGAAGTTGATCATACATGTCGCACCCACAACACACCGACGGTCGAATTAGAACACGCTGCAAAAGAACGGTGTTAGAGCAGTCCTGAAACCGGTACAAAACGATTTTTTTATCCCAAGTGACGCCGGTATTTTTTCAGTTGTGGAGCTACGGAACTGCTCGTTCAGTGCCATTTTCAATTGATTTTCGACTCCATTTTTCACATCTTTCGCTTAGTTTTTCACAGGAAATTTGGCTCGTACCGGTTTCAGGACAGCTCTGTTATCGCTTCTCGATGCAACGCAAGGCCACGACCTCGGCTGACAATCTTCGTGCAGGCGGGCTAATAAGTCAGCTGGATCTTTCAAGTTGTCCACTCGGCAGGACCTGTCCTCCAGTGTCGACCCGACAGCTTCAGCTTAGACGTTACCTCTCAAAATCTGCGAGTCGGGATTCGCCAGCAAATCTGACGACAGCTTTATTCCTCCACGAATGTCGAAGATCTTTCGGCCCACGCTAGCACTCGTGCCCTGCTGTCGGAACTTGACCGGTTGACCGCCTCCAGTTCCGTTTTTTGAAGCAGAATTCCAGAGCTGAAAGTCCAAATATTTCATATAGAAGAGAGAGTACGAGGGCGGCTCTACGCCAACACTATATCGAGGCTTTGGTCTTCAAGAAGATCGATTTGGAGAGCTGCCACATATATATCTCAATCGCTGCTAAATCTGCCAATATGGGTAAGTGCTTACGATCGATTTCGCGCGCCCGCCGCTTTGCAATGACAAGCTCAGCGCGATGCCAGTAATCGAGACCCCATCTGGCGCCCATCAGCCAGTCATGGAGGTAATTGTCGCAGCGTATGCAAACGAAGCGACTGTCCTGCACCAACACCGCATCCTGGGTGTGGTCTCCGTAGAAGCGTTGGATAACGACACTAAGGAGTATTACCAACACACAAAGACTCTTGCATGTGTTCAAAAGGGATGAGCATAGGGAGCTGGCATTGAGGTCGTCGAACGCTAGGTGCGTGAGCGCGGGCAACGATGCCAGAAACGCAATCAAAGCATTCGTGTCTTCTGAGTCGATCGAATCATGCAGCTCGAGGTGCGTGAGGTGTGAAAACATGATATTAGAAGGGAGCATGGACAATAGGCTCCAGGATGGTCCATAAAAGCGTTTGAGGGGCAGGAGCGCGATAAAAGGGATCCACATATCGTCCATCTCCATGAGGAAGAGGTTTTCTATTCCAGCACCCGCAGCGAGAACAGTAGCAATAGTCGAGAGAGGGGTAAGACCAGATGACGAGCGGCGCTCGGCAAGAATGCTGCGTCAGCGAGGATAGTTGACGTGAGCGTTTCAATTGAAATGGGCGGGATATCGATGGCCCCAAATATGCTAGTTGGGGGGCGGCAGACAATCAGAGTTCGATAGAGCAGAGGATGGACCCTAGATTGTCGCAATTAAATGCATTCTGTCGTTCCATTATTACAGTGAACTGGCAGACCAATGTTTGACGCGGTGTGCCACCCGCATGAGCTTTGGGATAAGTGCAGGCCATGAATAAGCGCAGAGTTCGAAAATCTCTCGTTCCAGTTCGGGAGGCAGGGCTGGCGACGAGGTTGAGGGCATGGCTTTCCCATCGAAGACCAAAGCTGACCAAAGAGTACAAAACAACGGGACGCTCAGTTCCATAAAAGGAAACAGCTCTCTGCGTCCCCTATATGAAGCTTTACCAGCCGCAGGCCAACAACGTCGAAGATACGTTTCTCACCATTTAGCCGCCACATCATCACTTCCCGACTGCGTTTCTTTGGATCATCCATAATGCCAACCAACGAGTGAGCTGCATCCATCGGTCCTACCCGTCTAGAGGGCTTTAATTTTCTGGGCAAACTTCAATGTGGGACGACAATAAAAACGATAAACATCGTGAACGCCCATGCATATGAACGGCTGGATTGGGCGTAACACATTCCTGTGCGACAAAAGTCAAACGAAGCGATTAAAATTTACAACAACCCATGGTGCGGAGTTCAGTTATATGGACCCGCGGGGCAAATAAAAAACAGTGTTTATTGCGACACGTCATGAAGACGAGAGTCCTGGGGGGGTAACGACGGCAGTATAAATTTAACCCATGTTTATTATAATTGGAGTAGCAGGTCCGTTAAGGAATTCGTCGAAGCAAAATATACAAGGTGAAGGCAGCCAACTCCAAGAGTGGAGTCAAAATGTTGAGGTTTCGAGTCAGAAAACCTTCGAGTCACCGATCGATCGAGAGTCGAGACTCGAGTTGCAAAAAACTTGCAATAATGCAGGAGGACTGAGTAACTCGAAATTTACCAATGCTGGCCGAAATTTGAGGAACCCAAGAGCGATTAGATAGTAATGTGAAGCCGCAGAGGGCTTGTAGAGACACGGCAGCTTCAAGGCCATCGGGGTGAAATTGGGCGAGAAGCACAAGGCATCAGTTTGCGCTTGTTTACCAACAGCCTCCCATTTTTGGTATAACCACAACTCAGAAATTTCAATTGCTACTTTCTGACTCGCTTTTGAACTCTACTTCCTGTGACACTTGCGAAGATGGCGGGCGACGAAACACTACAGAAAGAACACGAAGAATCGGGGTCAGAGGAGGAGGAGGAGGACGTCGTCCCCAAGGTCGAAATAGATCCTTCTACCCTCACACCTCTTTCACCCGAGGTTATCTCGAAACAAGTGAGTTGTATCGTTGTTATTTTGTGTAACAATACTCATACATGTGTTGGATAGGCTACAATCAACTTGGGTAGCCCAAATCGCGACTTTCGATGAACTTGACTCACACATTCTCGAACAGGTACCATCGGCCATGTCGCGCACGGAAAATCCACCGTGGTCAAGGCCATCTCTGGTGTCATGACCGTCCGGTTTAAGAACGAACTCGTTCGGAATATCACCATCAAGCTTGGGTATGCCAATGCAAAGGTGTGCACAAGTAATCAACTTCTTGCGCGAGGTTACCAACTACTATTAGATATACAAATGCGAAAACGCGGCATGCCCGCGGCCAGGATGTTATCGATCCTATCCGTCATCCAAGGAGGACAACCCGCCTTGCGAGCGACCAGGATGCAACTCAAGAATGAAGCTCGTCCGTCACGTCTCGTTTGTCGATTGCCCTGGCCATGACATTCTCATGGCTACCATGCTGAACGGTGCCGCGGTCATGGACGCCGCGCTGCTCCTCGTCGCCGGGAACGAAACGTGCCCACAGCCTCAGACGTCCGAGCATCTTGCGGCCGTCGAAATCATGAAGCTCGAACATATTATTATCCTCCAGAACAAAGTCGATCTTATTAAGGAGTCCCAGGCGCTGGAGCACCAGAAGAGCATCGCCGCGTTCGTGAAGGGTGCGTGTTTTTCCTTAGAATGACTCATGTCTCCTGACTGGAACAAAAAAACGTGTAGGAACGGTCGCCGAATCGTCTCCCATCGTCCCCATATCCGCCCAACTGAAATACAACATCGACGCCGTGAACGAGTACATCGTCAAGCGCATCCCCATCCCCGTCCGCGACTTCACCTCCGACCCCCGCCTCATCGTCATCCGCTCGTTCGACGTGAACAAGCCCGGCGCGGAGGTGGACGACCTCAAGGGCGGTGTCGCCGGTGGTTCCATCCTCACGGGTGTCCTGCGGCTCGGGCAAGAGGTCGAGATCCGGCCAGGCGTCGTGACGAAGGACAACGCCGGGCGCAATCAGTGCAAGCCCATCTTCAGCCGCATCATGTCGCTGCACGCCGAGAACAATCTGCTGAACTTTGCCGTGCCCGGAGGGCTCATCGGTGTCGGCACGAGAATAGACCCGACGCTGTGCAGAGCAGATCGGCTCGTTGGGCAGGTGCTCGGCGCGGTGGGCAAACTGCCCAAAATCTATACTGGTGAGTATCCCCTCGTCCTAACTGGCGTCTACGGAATGCTCATTTATCGACACAGAATTGGAAATAAGTCTCTTCCTTCTCCGGCGTCTGCTGGGTGTCAAGACGGAGGACAAGAAACAGACCAAGGTGTCGAAGCTCGTTAAGAACGAGCTCCTCCTCATTAACATCGGCTCGACGTCGACTGGTGGACGCGTTCTGAGCGTCAAGGCGGACCTGGCCAAAATCCAGCTGACGTCGCCCGCCTGCACGGAGATCGGGGAGAAGGTCGCGCTCTCGCGTCGTATCGAGAAGCATTGGCGGCTTGTTGGTCAGTACTTTCCTTGCTTTCACTTTTCTTCCTGATTCTGATGATTTGGTGCTCAGGTTGGGGAAGTGTGCAGCGTGGTACGGTATTAGAGGTAGACTAATCTCTCTATTATTTCGATCTCGGTGTATCATGCGTGTACATGCAAACCTGTACGATCGTTATTCTTCTGAAAAACACGCAAAAAAATCGAAAAAGATGGCGTTGAAGGAGGAGGACAGAATGTATTGAAGGAGACTGACCATATTGAGGTATGTACTTGGTTCAATATTTCGTGAAAATAAACGCAAAAAGCGAAGTTCCTCGCGAAGAGAAGGGTTCCAAAGATTGTTTCAGCGGCGTGCATTTGCAATACGACAGGATGTCTCTAGTAAAAGGCGAGAAACATGGTTTATGTCGGGTTGCAATGCCGCTGAAGAAATGTGTGAAAGTAGGAGGTCATCAGTTCAGTCGTGTACCTTGTTCGGGGCCGATTGGAGTCAACCCGCTTAGCCGCCCCCCAAAGTTTAGATTTCTCAGTGCTCCATTGCAAGCCTTGAGCGGGAGGTTCAAGTTTACCACGAACGACGAAATGTTGTCTCAGGAGATGCAAGAAAGGCTAGTTGAGGCTGCGTTTGCAGGTGGGTGGTAATTTATATGCGCAAACGTGATCACTCAAAACGCGCTTTTAAGCAAAGGCAAACGCATACAGCCCATATTCTACCTTCCCTGTGGGCGCTGCGGTATTGTGCAGCGACGGTAGGATCGTCAAAGGAGCTAGTATCGACAACGCAAGTTACAGTGCGTCTCTCATTATTGCCAGTTTCCACTCTACTTCCATGCTCAGCGCTCATCCGGCCAGGCGAAACGATTTGCGCGGAACGTACGGCCATCGTCAAGGCAGTCGTGAGTGTATTTTCCTGCAGTTCGCCAGCTAGATAAACTGATTAATGCTACAAGAGCGAAGGAACCCGGTCCTTTGCAGCTTTGGCAGTTGTCGCGTGCAGTCGCTTATTCCGTCGACCTGCCAGGAGACTAACGAGTTGGTAGGAACGTCCCGCACATCTCTCCGTGCGGACTGTGTCGGCAGGTAATCGTAGAGTTCTGTGCGCCGGAGATGTTAGTCCTCCTCATCCCGGGCGATTATTTGGCTTCTGGGGGAAAGTTGAAGGAGACCACCGTTGGAGAGTTGTTCCCGGAGCATGACAATTATCTCCGCCGGGGAGCTCATTAGGTGGACTAGAAATTTGTGCTTTGGGTCGAGTGATATGTGATTGGTATACAATGAACTATATTCCAGATGCAGCAGGAATGACAGCCTCCTCGTCTCTCCCTGCAGCGAACACGTAAGAAACGAACACGCTGAGACAGGAAACACAACCCACCCTCGTAGAATTTCTGCAAAAACGTCCGCGACGGCCTCTCCTTCGGCTTGAGCAGGATCCCGTAGATGTGGTCCGGTTGTTTCCACATATTCAGCGTCTCCTGGAAGTCCTGCCGGCTCTTGAGGAGCAGCACGTCGATTGCGCGGAGGTCGGTGACATTGCGGTTCGCTTCAAAGCGCATGCGGATGGCGTGACGGAGTTGCATCGGCGACACGTCTAGTGCGTATTGGTTGACGACTTCTGGGGCCTGCAAGGCATAGAATATAAATGAACCTGAATACGTTGCTGGACCGCGACATTCATACCGCGCGATACCAGTCCCGATACATCTGAAGAACCCGCGTGCGCGCATCGGCCGGGTTTTTGGATACCCGCGTAACCTGGGCAAGACGAGCGGGAATGGTAACTTGCGCGGACGCCATAGTCGCGAGAGAAAGTGGTGGTAGTAGATTGCAAGTCCGAAATGGCCAAGTCTGATCGCGAGTCAATCTAAACCAAACACCGCTTCCACCTTGTTCTTTACCTTACCCCCGCCCCTTCTCTTTACCGTATCCCACTTCACGATGGTCCGTGGATCAGGTAGGTATTCATGTGGTCTTTGAAGCCATCTTGTTCATTCTTTCCAGGCAAATTTAAAACCAAACGAGGCGGCGGGCGTAACTTCAGGTGCGATGGTTGCGTGCACCTTTATCGAACACGTTTAACGCATTTCTTACCAGTAAAAACCTGGTTTTGGACGAGAACGGTACAGCGGTGTCTACTGACAAGCGATGGTGCTTTGCGCGTCCCTCTCAAGCCGTCATCGATCTCATTTCCAATACTTAATCACCAGGGCGCCGCGCGGTAAGAACGACGAAGATGGTTCTGACGACGAGGAGGGGTCTGAGGAGGAGGAGTCTGAGGAGGAATCGGAAGAGGAACCTCCAGCAGCAGGCGGCAGCGCTGAGCCTCAGCCCGAACTTAGTCGGACTGAGCGGAGGGAACTCAAGAAGAAACAAGCTGCGGCCAAGGCCGCTCCAGAAGACGAGGAGGACGAGGATCTTATCAACCACAATCATGTCACCAAGAAAATGAATATATCTGACATCGGCACCAAGGAATTAACACGGAGGGAGAGGTAGGCGTTATCTCTATGCTTACTTTCTTTGTGTGCATGCTAATGTCGAATCAGGGAGCAGAAGGAGAAGCAAGAAGCAAAGGACCGCTACTGGAAGGTTTGTATCTTCCCTTGACCCCTCACCACTCTGTTAACCCGCCGCCCTTTAGCTTCACCTTGCTGGGAAGACCGACCAGGCCAAGGCAGATCTAGGTAGATTGGCTAAGATTCGTGCCGAAAGAGAGGCCGCTCTCGCAAAGAGGAAGGCAGAAGCCGAAGGTTTGTCCCACAAAATATACTCAGAGATCCTCCTCTAATGATTCTCCAGCCAAAGCTGCTGAGGCGGAGGCCAAGGCCGCAGCCCAACGCCGCTAAAGTTGGGTGCCTCGAAGCTTTACATGCAACGAATTAATTGTAGCAGTAATGTAACACGTTCCTTGAATACAAATACACACCCTACGCGTTTATATCTCGCATCGCCCATATACTTTCCTCATCCACAAGGCGTCCGGCATGCGCCGTCTGCTGCCTCTGCATCTTAACCCGCGTAATCCGCGCTCGCCAAAGCCCCACCGCGCGCTCATCCAACAAGTCCCCACACCACTCCCTCAACCACTGAACAAGCCTCAAATACTGATCCCCCTCGCGCCCCGCCATCGCCGCAATCATCGGCGGCTGCACGCTCACCTCGCCCCAAAACGCTAGCGCCACCCCAAGCGTGCGCTTCGACGGCCGCATGCCCAGCCCGCGCATCCACACGAGCACGCGCGCAATCTCTGGCGCGCGGCGCGTCATGCCCAGCAGCATGATGTACGCCGCCCAGTCGCGCTCGCGGAGGACGATGCCGGGGAAGTGCGCGCGACCTCCTGGCGCGAGGACGTCCTGCGGGAGTTCGAAAGGCTGCGGCGCCATACTGAGTCGGATCGTGGGTGCGGCGCTGTCGCTCTCCGTGTAAGCACGCACGGCATACGCCGGGGGCTCGAGCGTGGCGAGGGGCAGGCGTTCAGGTGCGTTGAATACGGCTTGGAGGAATATGCGTGAGGCAGTCTCGGTGGCGGCTTTATCGCGCCAGACGCCGGAGCGGTATGAAGTGGCGGCTTGCGAGGTGAGGGAGTGAACGAGTGCGGGGCGTGTGGCGGGAGGGGGTGGTGGGTTGCGGAAGGGGTTCTTCAGCGCGAGGAGCGCGAACTGCCCGGAGAACGAATCGTCAAGGATGTGTGGGAACTGCGCGGCCTCGAGCATGATGCGGAGGGTTTCTGCTGACGGCCGTACATCATACAGTTCCTCCATAGCGTCCCAGAGACGGAATACCAAGTCCGGGCGCAGGATACGGTGGAGGCTGTTCATGAAGAGGTTGATGAGCGCCGTCGTAACGCGAAGGGGACGCAGGTGCCGATATTGCGTTGAAAGCTCCGCACGAGATCGTGTGGTATGCATTTCCAGCGTGCTGAAAGCCTGCTCCGGCCGCGAGGAGAGGACGAGGGCCTGTATCCCAGCGGCAAGAGCCATCTCGTCGATGTGAAGCCCAGATCGGACTAGCCTGGTCCAAGCGCCATATGCCATCTCCCATGCGTGCCGCAGAAGGAATCCGCGGATGAGCATGGTGTGGGTCGCGACCGTATGCCGCATCTCGCTGCTTACGGGCCGCGCGCGCATGACCAGATCGTGGAGGGCGTAGGAGGGGATTGTGAGGTCGCGCACGGCGACTGCAAACGCGGAGGCCCAGTCGTACGAGTCCACCGTGCGCTTGCCATACACAGCGCGCGGGTGTGTATTCGGCCGGCGGGGTGCGAGGTGCCGCAGTCGGTCCGTCTTGTCCGCCTTCTCTGATTTTTCGGCGAGTCGGACGAGGAATTCGAATGCGGACGCACTGTCCGGCTGGCTTCGCGCAAGAAGGGTGTCGGAGCGGGCGACGTGTTCTGCCTGGTCCGCGGCGTCCTCCTCTGTGCCTCGCCCGTCGTAGTAGGGGCGACGCAGTTGGCGGATGGCCCTGGCGTAGCGTTGTGCGTCATGGATTGCGCCGTCGGCCGCATAAACGCGGAGATACGACTCAAAGTGCGAGGCGGTCGGCACGACACCCAAATGCATCTGGCGGCGCCGCAGGTACTCCGTGAGCCCGTGCGTCGTGTAGCGGTCTGCGAGGAGGGCGGAACACGTCCGCGGGGCGAGACGCAGCTGGCGTGCCTCCATTGTGCGCAGAACTGTGACAGCATTCCTACCCGTTTGGCGCGAGCGCTGGCGGATTGAGGTCATGGCGGCAAGGAGGTGATTAAAGTGCATATTTTGGGATTCGTGGTTGATGGAGACGACCAAAAACGCGTCAATTACGCGCTGCATGGGCAAGACGATATCGAAACGCGCGAGATGGATCATGGTAATGACCAACAGCGGAGCTTGCACCGCAGGAGGCGCGGCTTTGATGTGGTCGAAGCTCAAGTCCAGGAGAGATCCCGACGCATGCCGCGAGGTGCGAACTCGAAAGCCGGCAAGATAAAGCACCAGCCAAGAAGGAGGGACGGACGATGGTTTGTTCTCCAGTGCTTTATCAATGTCAGAAGCATAAATAGAGGCTCGCCAGTGCGCAAAGTCGTCAAGAGAGACGTGAGATGCGTCGAGCGCGCTGGACAAGCTGAGGCGCCGAGGAGAGTTCAGAGCCATTACAAGGCGCCATAGTGGATCGCGAGTATTCAAGGAAAGGTCGCGTAGATATTCTGTTATTTTGGTGCTCCGCGAGTAGTTTCGGCGTCCAATTGCCTTGGCCCCCACACGGAAAACAATGTTCCACATGCATCTAGTAGCAATCTGAGGCGTTTAGAGACCAACCTGGTGGTGGTGGAAAGGCAAAAGGCGTGAAAGCCTTGTGACGGTACTGCCACTGTGATTGGTCACGCAAGGCTTTTTCCTCTTGCCTTTCGACCATATCAATGCCTCGTATTTTGGTAGGTCTAAAAATCCTGCGCGGACGGATACTGTCAGTTACTGAGCCAGTTTATTCAGTTCGTCACTGGTTTTCACCCATCTACCCGAGCCCGGGCGCTTGCGTACGAATTCGAACGGTAAGTCTCCATTAGGGCTGTCAAAAAGTGCTGCAGTGTACGACATTCCGCTCGTCGTGTCGCCGAAAATACGAGATCGAATTGGCGCGACTGGGGTTCTTGGATTCTCTCGCCTGGTTGTGTCCTTTTCTGGCTGGCTTGTAAATCGATCGTCTCGATCAAACGGCTGAACCAAAAACGACCGTATCAGCTGCGGCGTCCGGCTCAGCGGGATCTGTATATAGGACCGTTGAAGGCATCGTCGGGTGCAGAAATGCTTTTGTGCTTGGTCAATTCAGACGTTACAATATTTTTTTTTTCGATTTTGTGATTTTTGATCGAGTTTCTTTTTCCTCCCTGTCAATCTAGTACTCAGCCTTTACTGACACTCCTCCTCGCAGCTACGGCGCATTAATACGCTGTGACGTCCCTGCCCCACGGGGTGGCTCGACTCGTCCATACAATCCGTGAGTTCAATTACGATCCCTTTCCAGTCAACGAATCGCGAACGGCATGCAATATCGAACCGATTCGAGTCGAGAAACCACCTTCGTCCTTGTTCGCGAAAGAAAACCCCCTTCGTCCTCATTCAAATCTCACCGTCCATCAACCCGATCGCTCAACGCCGTCAACATATCGTAGTTATGCTTTCGTGGAGTTTCGCAGCACGCGGGATGCAGAAGAAGCTTATTATGACATGTATGCAGCAAGCCCCACCCCCGTCAAGTCAACTAACGCCTTACGATTTAGGCATGGTAAAGTCTTTGAGGGATCACGCTTGAGTATCCAGGTAAGATCCTGATCTTGTCTCGAGTCTTGATTAAGGCGCTAACCAACCCTCAGTGGGCAAGGAGTCCTCCCTCGTCTGTCTGGCGCTACAATGAGAGGGGCCCTCCCAGATCGTCGCGTGACAGAGACCGCTCGCGCAGCCCCCGCCGCCGCGCCGAGAGGGACGATGTCCGCGACCGTGACAGGGACCGGGTTCAGGACGTCGATGAGAGGGACCGGGATCGGGACAGCAGACGCAGCAGGAGGAGCAAGTCCCCCGAGAGGCGCAGGAGCAGGTCCCCCGACAGGCGCAGGAGCAGGACGCCGGAGAGGCGGCGCAGTTTGTCGCCGGAGAGAAAGCAAGAGGATCGGGACGATCGGGACGACAGAGCTAGGACCCCGCCCCGTGCCAGGGATGAAGATGAGCCCGTTAAAAGAGAGGATGACCGCGCGGAGACGCCTCCATGATTTTATTGACTTCCGCTTGTGCGCTGATTCTGACCTTCGCCTTTCTTTCGAATGACTTCTTTCTTTGTTTCTTGACCTCGATTGTCGTAGCACACGACCAGAGTATTCTCTTGTAGTACACAAAATGAAACTTGACTTGACTTGCGAATCAGGAGATTTTTGGCATTTATTCTCAATCGTGATTTATTCCGAGGAGGAGGAATGTCGGAGACATATACGTCTGGACCATCGTGAAATAAATTCTCCAACCAAAACCGTTCGGCTAAGAAACACAGTTCCACCGAATAAGGTACACAACTTGAATGATGTTCTCCTACTTTTCACATTTTGTTCCAGCGGTATTGCAACCCGACATAAATCATGTTTCTCGCCATTTATTAGAAACATCCTGTTGTACTGCAAACGCACGCCGCTGAAGTAATCTTTGGAACTCTTCTCTTCGTCTCTTTCTTGTTGGGCTGACCACTTGACCTTATGTTGTAAACATTTGGAACGAAGCCGTCGCAGAACCCATAAACATTAATTCGCCGTAGGGTTTGTATGTATGCTAGATTTGTACAATATGATATGGAATTGTCCCTTCGATTCAATCGCGCTTATTGCTACTGCCCCCAGTCGCCTCGTTGTACTTGGTCGCCAGCCTGTCGAACTCGGCAGCCTGCTGAGCGGCCTGCTTTTTGAGGGTCTCTGCGACACTCGTCAGCACCGATAAAAGAAGAGACACGACAAGGACTAACCAAAGTCCCTGTCCTTTTTCGAGAGCTCGGCGATCTTGGCTTTGAGCTCTGCGACTTCGTCCGGGTTCGAGGATTTTGCGCCGGGCTTGCCAGTCGTTGTCTGCAGAGCGAAGTTATTCTTTGTGGGTGGGACAAGTGAAAGGAGAGCCCACCTCTTTGAGTTTCGCATATTCTTCTTGGGTGTGGATGAGGTCGAGGATCAGATAGAAAGTACGAGCTAAGAGGGTTTAGACGTGTCACTTGGCCGTTGAGGGGCAAAATACGTACTGAGAACGAGCGACAGGAAGAGCGTGAAGCCAGTCAGGTAGGTGTTGCGCTGGGAGCTAGGAATGGTGTGAGGTCATAGGTGAATACTTATTAGAATAGCATCACGCACTAGAATTTCCGAGCAGCAAAGCTGTTCTCCGCCTGGGCATTTCCAGTGTGCGCCATTCCATTCTGCTTGGCGAGCTCAGACTCGGCCGTGACGCGGAACATCCGCTGGAGTGCGTCCGCGAACAGGATCGCTACGAATCTAGTCCATAGATGTGTTAACTGCGGATTCGAGAAGACAACGTGTCCGCAGCGCACATAAAGGATATTTTCAAGCCGTATGCGAGTTTGGCGATGATGGGGCTCTCGGAGAGGAAACCAAAGATCTTCTTGCGCACGTTGTGCGGTAAGGGGAAGACTAGAAGACAGAACGTCCCCATCTAACAAAAAACGAAAGTCAGACTCCAACGAAGGAGAAATTTTGGGAGCGCGTGCCTCTGCTGCGAGCAGCATGAAGGTCAACGAGTAGCTAGTGGAGATGTCAGTATTTCACTCAAAAAAACCGAGTTGAAAGCCTTTACTAGATGGTCATTTTGGAGAGGAAAGTGGTGGTTCAGGTCAAAGAGCAGATGCGGTGATGCCTTGACGTCACGGCCCACGTATACTTCCGCATGGTTGGCAGCGTGGGAATGAAATAAAGCCCCTATCTACATAGCAGCCAGCTCACCATGAACGTCGACTCAACTCTTGGAGGTCTTGGAGGATTGCGAAATTCTATTTAGCACCTCTGTGAGCGATTATTATTTTTCGCGGAACTTCCGCGCTCGAATTTTCCGACAAGGAAAAGGATTCAGGCAGTTTTTGGCGAGTTGAACACAATTGCATGTGTGTAGGTAGGTGTATTCCGGCGCGGTCCCGCTAAGAAACAGCCGGGGCCCGTACTAACTCCCTGAAGAACGCCCTGCGCCGGCGTTTCCCGCGAGCAGCTTCAACTTGAAGGCTGCTCCATCTCCCCAAAGGTGACTTTCAACCGGCCATTTTGGGCACACCCATTAGTACTTTCTTTTCACGTCTGTTTTTCTTGAACAAACCAGCAAAACGCGGTAGAGGCAGACCAAGACTTTGGGAAAGTGCGAGGGCATACTTGTCATCTCTCAGACGTTTGTCGGTAGGTCCGGATATATTCTAGTTCGTTCTATCTCAACCCTTGTCAAGTTGATAAGAAATGAAATACTGCAGCACCGATCTCGAAACGCATCGGGTTTTATCGCGGTTGCTCGGCTTCAGCCTGTTTGAAGTCTACCCTGCTCTTTTGTTTTCTTGATGCCTTTGCCGTTCCTGGCGTTGTCTTTCAGCGGCTTGGCTGATTCTCAGGCCGCCGCTCTCCGCCGACAAAATCCAAGGAGACAGCAGCGGACTGAGCCAACGGAAGAGTTCGTCCTAATCCATGCGCCCTAAACGTGAGGCATGAGACCGCACGGGACTGCAAATGTACTGCCGCAACAAACGCAGAGAAAGCACCAGAACAGCGAGAGGCGGACACAAACTTCGAGTCATCTCCTGCGGGCCATACATAGTACACGCAAATATTCTTCCGAGTCTAGTAACATCATCCTGTTCCGCAGAAGTAGCCCATGGGATGTTCTGGTACGCGCTGAGTGACACTGCCAGCTTGAAAATATAGTTCCCCAGCCATTGGTATCGGGAATTGCCCACCACGGCGTCGCCAAAGTGTCCATCGAGCGCGAGAACAGATATGGCAAGTGGATTGCCATAAAAGGCTAACGGAACACCGCCGTTTGATTGCTTGCTCTTTAGGATCAAATCGACGCTGCTCAACAACAGCTTGGTTGCAACCACCACCTATGACTGGCACTTCGCCGTACCCAAGAGGATACGTCCTAGAGAACCAGGTCACTCATGCCCGACTCTTTCCAGTCGGATCGACGCATGCATTCACATACCCGACGCTTTCTCTTTTACTCTCTCTGAAGGCGCTGGAAAACCATTCTTTGGACCTTGGCCGCGGGTGGATCTTTGGATACGGTGGACGATGGGCAAGACTCGTTGGGCTTCGTCCTGCTCCCTATCTGACTGAAAATGGTGGCTCAATCCGTCAACGACTGGAAAAGGTTCTTACCGACCGCGGATTATTGGCCGGTGGTCTGGAGGACGCCTGGATGATGACCATGCCAAGTCTACTCGGATTCGAAGGGATCAATCCACTGACTGTGTATTTCTGCTACCGCCCTGGGGGCGAATTCTTCTTGACTGTCTTGGAGGTCGGTCCATGGCGTCAGACAAGGCAAAATCGTGCTCTAAGAACGCTTTCAGGTTCACAACACGTTCGGAGAAAGTCATGTGTACTGTTTAGAAACTGGCAAAGGCGAGGATAAAACGATAGTCGGAGGGTCAGTGGCTATCCGCTATTGTGAATTTGGGGCTTATAGTCGTAGTCCCAGTTTCGACCATCAGTGGACATTCCCCCGAGCATTTCACGTCTCTCCCTTCAACGATCGCCGGGGCTTCTACAGGGTTGCTATCAAAAGTCCTACTCACCCGCCAACCAGTACTCGCGATGCATATGCATCTCCAACTCCGCCGCGACCTAGCGTACGCGTGCACCTGCACACAGCATCTGACGACAAAATTCCCGTTCCTGGGCCTCTCAAGTTAACGGCTCTGCTGCGGCCCACCTCCGCCTCCCCTCTGACTTCAACATCTCTCGTCTTTGCTCTCTCCCGAGCGCCGTTTGACCTCTTCCTGTCCTTTGCACGCATCGTGTACGTTGCTTGGATTTTGCACTACAAGAAGCGCCTCGATGTGTTTATCCGGCCAGAGCCTCTTCCGGCGACTTGGACCTCGCCAGAATCTGACCCAACGCTTCATCCCATAGAGGGCGGCGTGCGGTGGCTTGACGAAGGAATCTTCGAGACCTATTCTCGCCGCCATGTCGAGGAATTCCTCCGCCGGAGGGTGGAAGAAACGGGCGTCTCGGTGTCGCTCGTCCCCGCAAACCCCTCCCTCGCAACCCGCGCATTCGTACCGGCGTCCCCCCCAACGGACCACCTCACGATATCATACCTCTCTCCGCGCGTCTTCACCATCCTCCTCCTCTGCCCCTCCCCACAACACGCCCTCCTCCTCGGCACCACCGAGCGCCTCTTCTTCGCCTCGTCAAATAAGCTCTTTCACTCCACCTTCGCACCGCCCTCCACTGCGCCAACAACACCGACATCCCGGCGCCAGAAAATGCGCACTGCGCCCATCAGGACGCTGCTGCCCCTTCCCATCCCTGCCCGGCACGCGCTGGATACGCCCGGGCTCGTCAGTGCGCTGGTGTCGGCGGCTGTCATTTGGACGCTGCTCTTCCTGGATCGGGTCGAAGGGTGGGTGTTCCGCGTGGCGCGCGCGCGGCCTGTGAAGGGTTTGGAGCCGTGGAAGCAATGGGAAAGAGCTGCTCTGGCGTATGCGGGCGAGAAGATTGCGGTTCCGAAGGTGCCCGCGGGGAGCGTGCGTCGGGATAGACACACATAAGAGCGCGTTGTTCTGGTTTAAATTATGTACTATTTGATATTTGGGAATGAGTTTTGGCGTTGTCAGCTATAGTTTGACTGTCACTTTGGTTTGAGCGCCAAGCCACGTGATCGCGATCCCCTCCTCTTTCGCTCAGCCATGTCGACGTCCACCAAAGTGATTGGGTATTATAAATGTTCTGACATCTTGTTCAACGCGAGTAGGCTCTCTGAGAATCGGATCTGAACGCGCCTCAGCAACCCAGTAGTGGTAATCGTAATCAACTCTCCTTGAGTTCAATGTCAACGTCCCGATTCTTAGGGCGAAGGCACTGCCTGACGGATCCAGGGAGGCAGATGCATTGAGAGGGGCGTTATGTACGCATCTCGCATTGAACAACCATCTCTTGCGGAGACTAAACCCGCCACGAGCCGAGAGCGCGCTGCTTCATCCAGACCATCCACTTCACAAGGAAGGTGTAGCCGGGATAAATACATTTCTGGGTACGCCCTCTTGGAAGGTGGGAAAGACCAGCAACTGAGCGACGGTTCCTCAGGGAAGTTTGCTCATGGAAAATCGCGGTATTTGTTTTCCTCGGCGCAGGTCGAGTATCTGCGATATTGGCTTCACTCCATGAACATTGCGGGCTTGATCCCGCTCCCGTCTTCGGAGACCATGTTCCTCGAGTCGGAGGTAGACATTTCGCCTGTCACCCACCCGAGTATTAAATCGCTTCGCAACGCATTGAAGGTACGCAGAATATGATGTTCTTCTGGAGCCGGATTTCTCTGACTGACTAACAAACGCACTCAAGAAAATGAAGAAAACCAACAGTCAACTGGAGGGCTGTGATACGTCTTTGATTTCACGGCGCAGTACTTTTGAACGTGTAAGAAAGCTTTGGGACGCTCAAGTAGGTGTATTTTTGGCCCTGGATTTCGAACTTTGGACGGGAGATCACACGCAGAAGACGATAACAGAAATGGGTTACAGTTCCGTACGATGGGAGGATGGGCAGGAGAAAGCGGAACGGGGGCATTTCACTGTAGAAGAACATCAATGGTATAGGAATGGTCAATATGGTGTCCCGGAGCGGAGAGAGGTGCGAGATTTGTTTGAAGAACTCCATCCCGTCAACTTCATTTTCAGAATTACAACTCTTGGTTCGGACAAAGCGTGGAGCTCACTAAAGCTGGACTGAGGGCCAAGGTCTCGAACTTGATATCGAGGATGCGTGTCCATGGCCCGGTGTTCCTCGTCTTTCACGATGCCCGCGGTGACATCAGGTCCGTCGTCCTCTCACTCATTCTCCACTCGGATTTTGATTTCCCAGAACTCTCAATGGTCTTTCCGCCCCAATAGAAACTGCCGTTTATGAACTACCAAATATCACTCCCACTGAGGGGATTTTCATCGTCGACACGCAGATTCTTTTTGGCGGCTTAACCGGCCGGAGCAAGGAGCAGGTGGGCCTGGGGACGGTGTGCAACCAACTTGGCATTAAGACGGAATTTCTGCACAACGCGGGAAACGATGCTGAGGTGAGTTGCTGCAGTTAATATCACTGTACCTTTCTTTGATGAATCGCAGTACACCTTGCAAGCGTTGCGGGAAATGGCGTCCGGCGAGCCGTTGGACATCCAAGCAGCAAAGAGGTGGCCAAGCAGTACTGGTGCTACTGACATCGCGGTGCAACTACCCGTCGAGCAAAACGGCCCTTATGATTCGGTTACCGGCGCTCTCGACGATTCACCATAATTTAAAGGCGGCATGTTGTGCACTACCAAGTGCAGTAGACAAGTTCTCTACCGTGTATTTGAAGCTCTGACCAACAGCAGATTTATTGATCACTTACTAGCAGTTGAATCTGGTTTGAAGTTCAGAGGCAAGAAGTGGACGCTGTAACTTGCATAGTCATTGCCACTGGTCAAACTGCAGCCTCATTTTCTCCCCGTTCTTGTGGTGCTGGTGTCGGCCTTGGGATAGCAATATTCGAGCAGTCCGTTAGGACCCATCGGCATGATATCAGAGGGTAAGAAGGCAGCAGAAAGCAGTAAACCCAGACTTCGCGACGTGACGAACCGGTTCGGAGCCGAAAGGTGCACTACTTGGACCGAGGACATGTCTCTCAACGTCCGGTGGCCGCCTGAAGATGCATTGGAAAGCATTTGAGGTGGTGGAAGTCTCAGAACTGAGAAAGAGTGGAAGGAAGATTGAAGGAAGACGAAGAGGTCGGGGGTTTCCTTTTCGGGAAGTGCGATTGATCATTCTCGGCTGTAAAAGGGAGACCTCCGTAAACGATCGTCGGCGACCCGACTTCTAACGCGACTGCGCTGGGATATAGGATATACTAAACACCTAATGGACTCACGTTGGCAGCCCCACCCGTTAAAAATACTTAGTTCACGCTCACGCCTCGAATTAAAAAGAAGTCTCATTCAAGGGCACAGACTCGTAGCCTCGTCTCTCTCGGCGAGAGTATATCCTGCCCCAAAGACTTTGCAGGTGTTCCGATAGACGAGCACCAGTACTTTTAATGCGAGTCAGTAGAAAGCAAGACACGGTATTGGACAAAATGCACCCAGCATCAGCTCGGTAGTACCAGTACCCAGCCAGAGCGAGGCACAGCGAGACAAGGATCACTATCCAAGGGAGACCCCTGCCGCCGGAAGGCTGACAAGGGTGCTTCGGACCACGATCGAGTCGCTCCCCATCCACACAGCTTGAGAAAGCAATCTTTCGGTAAGGTGTCCGCTCATACCAAAACCCGTCCGCTACGCATGTCGCCTCGGGGGGCAAGGGGGACGTTCCCGGTGCGAGAACACAATCATCCTTGTCGTTTTTGTAGTAATTGAATTCACTGGAATGTTGTTATAAACAACACCCATAAACGAGCTTGCGGAACATACCATTCGAAATCTGCTTTCACACAGGTACAGTTCTTTTCCAGCGGCAATTCACCTTTAGTTAATTTACCGACATAACATTCCGCCTCCCGGATACGTCGATGGTAAAAGGTCTAGAAAGAACGTTTAAGACTCTGGATGATGAGGGTTGTTGAATTCCGACCTGTCTGCCAAACAAACAACGCTGTGCGCGCTCGCTGCTTGGACTCCAGAGCTCAAAATCGTCGTCGTCGAGGTCTTGAACGTTTGTAACACCTGGGAAATTTAATTTCGATGCCCAAAAAGTGGTGAAAGGCTGCGCTCACATTGTCTCGATGTCAAGGCGGTGAAATCGATAGACACGGCTAGATGGGAGGAGGCACGGCTCGGGTGGGCAAGCAGAAGGAATCTACGGCTCGTATCCGCCGGGACCGTCACGATAGACCGAACGCGTACTTTTTCCTTGGAAAACTTGTACTCGTGCCAGTCAATCCCTTCATTGGTGGTGAAGAGGATGTGGTCGGTCGGCTGCTCGTCGTTGGCAATCACTATAATGGAGCCTGAGTCGCCGACCTTCCAAAGATGTGCATCCTTATGCACCTCTTCCCAGGTGAACCCGCCGTCCCGACTGAGGAAGGTGTCGCTCTGGTCGTACGACACAAGTGATTCACCGACGGTGCCGACGGCCATGAGGAGCCCCACCACGGAGGAGCTGCTGTAGCTCGCGGCGGGATCAAAGCGTTCGGTGTAACCGTGGACATGGAGCGCACAACGAGTGCTTGTGCAACTATATCGATTGCCATGGGAGTCGTGCGTGGGTGGGTCCAGCGGCTTCCATGTGCCTCCTACAAAGGACTGGATTAGAGAACGCAAAGGGCAATCCGGCTCGACAGACCATCGTTGTAAGTTATCCTGCTCTGAAGCACCTTGTGGCCGGTGATGACCGCCTCGTCCGGATTCGAAACGACATTGATGAGCGCAATCCCATCCAAGCCCGCCATCTTCTCGAAATCTACATAACCCCGCGCATCGCGGTTGACGTGCTCGACCGAGAGGCTAAAGTACGTCCCATTTGAATTGGATTTGAGGACGTTGCCCCAGTAGGGGTGCGGAGCCTCTGACATGGTCATATGAACGAATAACGACGCCGTGCTGGAGTCGAGGATGGTGTAAGTCTGAGATTCACGTTCAGCGACCGAGCGAGAACGAAACCGGGGAAGCCTCACATGGGCATTAGGATCCATATTCGGAGGAAACCGCCCAGCGGCAAAATGGACGCCGTCGAGAGAGACTTGCAAATTCAAGGCCCGCGATTCTGTGAGTAACTATCGAGCCAGATAAGCCGCAAGAAGCAATGCGTACCCCACTCCGAGAGCCTCACCTCTGCGACTACGAGAAACTCCGAAAACTTGGTAAACCCCACCACCTCGTCGAAGATCTTCTTCTGCTCCTTGAAATACCGCGCCCCCTCGACGAGCGCAAGCGGGTTCATCCCCATCTGAAAAAGCATCTGTGACCCTGTCTTGTCCCGATACGACTCGCACAAAATCTCCGTCTCGTCCGCAGCGAGCTTGGTGCCCACCGCCCACGCGCAGTTCACCACGTACCCCTCTACAAACGCCCACGTCGCGCCGTTATCGAGTGAATACTGCGCCTCGGCATGGCACGCGCTCCAGTCCTGGCAGTCCCTGTCGCCGATCCAGAGCAGCTTGTCGGGGTCGGGATGGAAGCGGAGGGCGAGCGCGTGGAAGGAGGTCGGCGGGGTGGGGGCGTTGCGCGTGAACCACATGCGGCCGCCGTTGACGGTGTAGAAGAACTTCTCCGTGTTGGTGAGGAGGTACGCACGCCGGGCGTCGAATTTGTGGATGTAGAAGGAGACAAAGTGCTCGCCGGGGGAGAGCTGCATCCATGAGTAGCCTTCGTCGTTTGACTGCCAAAGGGTATGATCTACGAGGAGGACGAGAAGTGTCTATAATGATAGATTAGCCTCAAACGTCCATGGCGAGAAGGGGGGCAGCCCACCGTTGAATCCGCAAAGTATTGGTGCTCGATGATCCTGCTGGGGAACTCAAACTAAAGTAGATAATTAGCGGTGAGAATACGTGGGCCTGAGATTCGCCGCGCACCGTCTGATGAGCGATAGCCCCCTCCGCCGGTTTCTCTGCGAGTGCAAATAAGATCAGACACCCTCACGCGGGATGCAAGTCTGGCATACCTGGCTGACACGACTTTTGCACCTTCTCATCCTTCGACCCACCCACGCAACTGTTTCCAGGGATTTTCCGATATCCAGATGAGGACAGATACGTATCCTCCATGGAGAGACACACCCCGGGCGGGATCGCCGGTGGAGCGATGGCGACGCACGCGTGGTCGTCCCAGGCAAAGTTGTAGTCGCTATGTCGTCTTCAGCCTGAATCAGGACAAGTCTCAAACGCTGAACCACCCACCACTCGTAATCCGCATCAGCGCACGGACAGTTTCCCGCAGACCCGTGCGTCCCGGTCGGGTTATCCCCGACGTAACAGTCCGCATGCACTTTGCGGCGCTTGAAAGTTTGCTTCGACCCCATGAGGCACCCGCTGGCCGCTCCCGGGGGTGTCGCCTGCCACATTTCGAAATCACTCGAGGTGCATTTAGCCTTGCGCACCCCCGCAAAATCGAGGTGGATGAGGACGTATCGGTCGTCGGGCGAGACGACGGAAGAGCGCTCGGCGAGGAGGATGAACGTCCAGGCGCCAGCGTCCGGGCGGGGGCCGGGGATGGGGATAAAGTCGAGGGGCGCCACCGGTTCCTCGAAATCGTAGGTTTGCCTAAAGTAACAGCGGACGAGAGTGAGAATCAACGAATGGAAAGAGGCAACGAGCGTACCACGACGCCCCGAGGTCGATCGAATACCGCAACTCGTGCACAGGGTAATGCTCGTTGTCGACGCCGACGTCGAGCATCACCAGGATGCTCCCGGCGTCTGCAAATTCATGCAGCGCCGCGCCGGTGGAGAGTTTGACCCATGTCCCCCCAGCATCCGTGCTCATGAACACCTCGTCACCTACACCTGCATTGGTCTTCCCAGCACTCGCATCCGCGCGCAAAGCGCGTCCCACACCCACCACGACGCCCGCGCTCCCATGCGCCCAATGAAGCGTCAGGGAGGTCGTGCGCGCGCGGCGGCGGGGGCGGGGGTGCAGATGCAATGAACACGAATTAGCGGTGTCGGTAGGGCACAAGTTTCCCGATGCGCGAATGGGCGCCCACGACCGCCCGCCATCGTACGTGATCAGCGTGCGCAGCAGCTTCTCCACCCCGCGCCCCACAACCTCTGCCGCGTTCGCCACAACGGTGCGGATCGCCACGCCCGGCACGTCCGCGATCGCCTCCCAGTCGGGGTCGAGCTCGAGCACACCATTGTTGGTAGTGGAGGTAGTGCTCTCCCCGCGCGCGCGACGCCAGTTGGTGTCGCGCAGACTCTCGACAAAACGCGTCCCCTCGGCGTCACTCACAAAAAGCGTGCCAATCGCGTGGTCCGCACTCGTGAGGACGTCGATACCCAGACCATCCCCTGCGGGAAGCAGGTGGTACTGACTGTTCTCGCGCAGGGGCATGGGTATCTCGACCCTGACCCACGTCTTCAGGTCTTTGCTAACGCAGAGCGTCATCTCGCCGGCCGCCTCGAGCGCCAGCACGGCGAAATTCAGTGTGGCAGTAGACGCAAACACCGTGCCCGTGGTAGGAGAGGGGACGAAGCCCTTTGCGTTTTTGCCCTTGCCTGCACACGCCTCCTCCAGTTTCTTGTCGCTCTCGAAAAAGTCGGTGCTCGAGTAAAGGTGGGCGCCAGAGTCGAATCTGTTTCCGTCGCGGACGATGCAGTAGACGGCTTCCGATTGAAACTTGGCGGGGGCGAACTGGCATTGCGCGGTATTTGTGAGGGGAATCCGGCGCGGGGGGGACTTGAACGCGTCGGTTGTTACATAGGTCTATAAAAAGTGAGGAGGGAGTCATCCGCGCACACTCACTGCGCGTACCTCGCCATGGCAAACACGTTCTTTAGTTGAGGTATCGCAGACCTCGGATTGATAGAGGATGTAGCCAGATTTTCGGGGATCAGAGTGAAATGAAAGCGCCTTTACTCGAGGCGCAGGGTCCGGCGGTAGCTCGAGGGGTAGCCAGGTGTGGCCGCCATCTTGTGTCCGAAAGTGTGTTTGTGCATTGGTTATAACGAAGGCCTGAAGATGAGTTGATACATGTAAGAGTCAGGAAACAACACACCACTCTACTGTGGGCCGGGTGAAGAATCACGTCGTCGACAATCCCTACTGGTATCCTCGTTTCGCGAGCCCAAGACCGTCCTGTGTCATGCGAAACGTACAGGCTACGCTCTGGGATGCTGTAGTAGACTACAGACTGAAAGAATTGAATATTAACCTGCAGCAAAAGCAGGACAATGAACTCACCGGGGAATTGCGAAAGAAAAATAGGTTTGTAGGTAGATTTCGGCCCAGAGAGGTCACAGCGTGTTCTGGAGACTGCCCAAGCACCAGAGAACAAACAAAGACGAGGAAGAAGAGAGTATTGAGGTGCATCTGCTGAGCAGCGTTGGGACCTGTATATTTCAGCCTGTAAGTCTATGGTTCATCTAGCAGAAGGTGAGGGTGTCATGGTGAAAGCCGAACGGAACGAGCGGCCGAAAGGGCCGATGAATGTCCCTCTAGCCTCCTTGACGTCTGCCTCAGCGCCCTTCCTACCACTCCAAACAATTCCCAGCTCGACCCAAGATTCGTCGAGTAAAGTACTTAGTATGGCGCCTGGACCTTGTTGATCAGCCTAACACTCGTTCTTAAGGATTAATATGGGACCAACCTTTGTTGAAGATTTGAACGGACAAACATCCCCTCTCCAAATCGAAAACACATCCCAGCCTCGAGCCGCTGCGCACCCCATCCACACTTTACCCTCAGAAATTCTGGTCGAAATCTTTGTTCACTTCCTCCCCGCCTACCCCGAGTTCCCGCCGCTTTCCGGACTTCTCTCCCCACTCTTACTTTGTCGAATCTGTCAGGAATGGCGCGCAATTGCGTTATCCACGCCCTCTCTATGGAGCGCCATCCGCATTACTAGCCCTCGCGATGGCGATGCGCTCGAATCACACGAAGTCTCCAAGCTCGAAATTCTGAAAACTTGGCTTACGCGCTCGAGAAACTGCCCCCTGTCTCTGAGCCTCTCGGGGGCAAGCCACTCCCTGTTACTCTCGGACTTCCTCGACGCCATCGCGTCCCATTGCAGACGCTGGGAGCACCTTGATGCCCTTGTCCACATGGAAGACATAAATCTTATGCAGAGCGAGATGCCATTGCTCCGGCATTTAAGATTCGGACCTAATGCTTTTTGCCCACGCGTTTCAGAACCACCAACTCTCTTTGCGCGTGCACCGTTGCTGAGGACCGTGGTCCTCACTGATAATTTCCTCATAGGCCGCATGCGCCTTCCATGGGCGCAACTCACCCATCTCTACGCTGAGTGCCTCTACGAGTCGGAGTGCCTGGAAATGGTGCGCGAAGCGACCCATCTCGTATCCTTCACGGCCGGCATTGTTCCTCTCAAGTATCCGGATCCTGAAGAAAACTCTGCCGGCGCGGGGTTCACCGTTCCTGTGCACCGACATCTCCGCGATCTCATCCTACATTCCCTCCGTCCCCAATACGAGTGGAAGTGGAAAATACTCGACCGTCTGACCCTGCCCGCCCTGTGCAGGCTTCAGATCCCGGAGGCCCGCACTACACTTGAATCCTTGAAGGGATTTGTTTCGAGGTCTCAATGCACGCTGGAGGAACTCTGCGTTACCCATGCGACACTGCCGGAGTCCGCATTCCGTGAGCTGGTGTCGGTATCGGGGAAAATTACACTCAAAAATTACGGAGTAGGGCATATATCTATCAATCAGGTATTTCTCCCTCTCGCAAATCTAGTATGAAAAAATCTTGATATGTATTTGGTCTAACTAGGGAGACCAGGAGTAGAGTACCAGAAGTCCACCTACTGGTATCTCTCAACTTGCTAGCACTGGGGACAATTCCGCTCGAATCAATGATTCCGAGCTCACTGGGCTATCAAAATTCAATACCGTAGTTCAAATGTGTATCATTTCGTTGCAAATTTCACCGTCGTTGGTATCATAGAATTCACAGAGTTGTAGTGTTTCACATAAAGCTCCCAAGTTATTTTTCAGCCAAACGCGGCAGGAAATAACTTGCGATCAAGTTGGTCACGTGGGATGCCGTACGCGACTTTCCTTTTTTGGACTTGTTCGAAACTTCGACGTCCATTTTGAACCGGTTCATGAATCCTCCCATCGCGGCCACACCAACGCTGGTGGCGCCCACCGATCCTTCTCAGGTTCAAGACAGTAGGGCCAAGCGTCTCGTGAGGCAACAGGCCAGATTTCGCGACCGTGGAGGGTGAGGATCACCTCAAGAACGACGCATGGAATAGGCGAGGCTAATTTCGCCGCAGAATATTTGTACCTAGGGCCCACAATAATCTCCTCGACATCCTTCTTGGTCGAAAGAAGGCTTCGCCACTGAAACGGAGGTCGCGGTCGCGTAGTCTCTCAGTCTCACCGTCCAAGAGAGCTGCGTCGAAATCCAAGCAAGGGAGCTCGATTGGCCGGAAGAGCGGTGGCACGGCCTCGAAGCCACCGTCCTCGCGGAAGGCGAAGACTCTCGTGAGCGGTCCTGATGATGATGAGCCGGAGCAGCCGATTGCAGGTGTGTTATTTTGGTGAACTTTTGTGAGCAACACCTGATTCCATGGTGCAAGGGCCCTCCCGACTCCCCGAGGCTGCCAAAAAGCCGCCCAGCAAGGCCGCAGCTTCCCGCAAGGGGAAGAAAGCAGTCACTGCTGGTCGGTCCACTTACCGTATAATACTTGCTTATTTAATTCAAAATTCCTTTCAGACGAGGAGACACCACCGGAGAGCAAGCCTGCGCCAAAACGCAAGGGCCGTCCCTCAAAATCTACGCAGCCTACAGAAGGTATCCGTCGACTCTATTGTCTTCGTTTCTTCACCTGATTGGCTCGTACAAGAACTACAAGACGCTAAGACTACTACCAAGCCGACAACCAAGCGAAAGACAAAGGTCGTCGCGTTGGACGAAGCAGCAGGAGATAAACCAGCACCTAAGAAACGTGCTACAGCTTCGAAGTCCAAAGCCTCCCGGAAGACGACTGAGGATGAAGCCGAGCCCGAAGACGACGACGCCCCCGCCAAGAGCGGCGCAAAATCCAAGGCTAAGGCCAGTACATCAGGTCCCGATTTATTATGTTTACCATCTCAAAATAAAGCTAATGCAACATCTGGCCTAGGTACGGACTCTAAACCAAAGGCCAAGCCCAAACCTCGCACCACCAAAGCAGCTGAGGACACAGAGGTCGATGTAGACCCTCCACCGCGCGTCCGGCGTTCTCGAGCTGTCAAGTCCCGCGCGACTTACGCTGAGCTCTCTGACGATGAGGAGGTCGAAGAGGAGCCGCCCAAGGCCAAGGCATCGCGAAGCAAGCAAGTCGCAGTCGCCCCAGCGTCAGCGACAATTCCTCCAGACGCTGGCCCGGTCTCGGCGAAGCGCAAAAGGAAGCAGCGAGAAGTGGTGGATGAAGAAGTCACGCCGTCCGAAGCCAAAGTCGGGAAGGGCAAGGGCAAGGGTATATCCCGCGAGCAGCAAGGGGCGGAGAAACCTGACAAACCCAAGCCGAAGCCGGCGGCGCGGAAACGCGCTCTGGAGCCCGACCCATTCGAGAACGAGGATGGCGAGGGTGAAGATGCGCCGCCGGCCAAAAGGCGCAAAGCTGCACCTCTAGCGAAGGAAACTGATGATGTCCCACCGTCGCGGACGCGGCTCGAGGTGATCCCGGAAGAAGACGAGGAGGAGGAGACGGTGGAAGTCGTAGAAACACCGGGCCATGCCCCGAAGAAAGGGGAAGCGGCCAAAACAACGTCGGATTCCGTACCGTCGAAGTCGAAGAAACGACCCCGGGACCAGAACGAGGAGGTTACTGAGTCGGCGGCAGCACCGAAGGCTCGAAAACGCACGAAGGTTGCGGAGGCCAAAGAGGCCAAAGAGGCTGCCACCGTTCCTGCTGCCCCTGCGAAACCCAAGAAGCGTGCGCCGGTGAAGCGGAGTAAGCCTGCTGCCAAGGTAGTCGCGAGCGAAGAGAAAAAGCAGTGGGTCATTTTCACTCTCGCGATCGCTTTGGATCCTAATTATCACCCAGTGTCCAAATTCCGTCCCGGACGCTCAAGGAAAATACGCCGACGTCGCCCACTGCCGCAAAACCGACTTCGGTACAATGCTTTCTCTGTTTTCACTGTTGCGACTCACTAACACGCTTTTTCCTAGATTATCAAGAGGACCGGGCCACCAAAAAGCGTGCTAGACAGAGTCCGCGCGCATGCTGGCTCGAGGCTTGTGGCGGATGACGACGAGCCCGACGAATTAGATTTCCTGTCTTGAGTTTAGACACATACAGCGCACCCATCCCAGATCCCGCACACCGCATCTACATACCGCATTTCGTTTTGTATACAAACACCGCATTGAACCTTCTTGTACCCATTCCTTCGCGTGTAATAATTTACTTCTCTGAGTCTTGTACATGTGGTCTGGCTTTCACCGTCGAGCTTGATGCAACTTCTGCTTTCGAGTTCTCAGTCGTTTCTAAGTGCAGTCAAACGCGCATTTAACCCTCATTCCACGGTCCAATGCAACGAAAATTCAATTTTGGTTTCAGTCCGTCATCTATAGCTCAAACGGCCGCGCTCTTCTCAACCTTCTTCTCCATCTCGGGGACGAGCATCGTCTACACCAACGGACAATCCGTTAGCTCTGGAATCACATTCAACTCAGGGAACCGCACCTGAGCACCACCCTCGCCATTCTCCCAGTGCTGGTATCGCACGGACGTCAACCCGCGTTTCTCCGCTGCGAGGCGCTGGGACTCTTGCAGCGAGTTGCGCACGGCGCGCGCGCCGATTTGGGTGTATTTGTTGTACCTGTGGGGTGGTTTAGAACGCGGTTCGGCCGGAAGGGGGGTGTACCGACGTGAAGACGCTTCGCCAGGCTACGCTACTCATTGTTGCAAGTGGAAAGGTTGGTGTTTACATTACACGACTGAGCCAAACAAACGCTAATTCAGAAAATATTTTGTGGACTGGGTTACGCGTTTAAGGACTGAGATTCGCGACTAAGGTCTCGGATGTGGTAGAACGATGTGTATATGCAGTAATTTCGTATCTACGCGCGCCCTTCACCGCGTCTTTTTCTTCATCCTCTGCTTTGGGAACTGCAGCGGAGCATTCAAAACCGCACGCTTCTCATCCGCCATGCTATCCGGCAGCCCAAGTCGCGTACGTTCTCGTTCTCCCAGTGTCGTGATTTTGCACCCTGCGGGAAAAGACGGGTGAGTAATGTGAAGTCTGGTGAAACAAAAACGGAAGTGGACGCACCGAGTGATTTGCAGATCGCAGACATCCTGAATACGAAGGTTAATGCGTGCGGGGTGATGCGAGAGCTGAGGCCTACTTTTCTGGTGCCAGACTGAGGTCCCGCGCGATGAGCGAATACTCGGCGGCGTAGTTGTCGATGCGAAGGCAGAGCGCGAGAATATGCGCGAGGAGGCGCAGGTCGAGTTGCGGGGTCGTTCGCGGTCTGTGAAGGGGTTAGGACGGAGCAGATTTGTATGAGCGGAAGACAAACTCGGTCGAGCCGCGGGGACATTCTGTGAAGCGCGAGATCAGGCTGTCGATTACTGCCCCCGGCACAGTCTGTAGCTTCGCGGGCAGGTCCTCCTTCTTGAACTTGCGTTCCGTTGTGCGGCGGAACGCCATCATCGAGGAAATGTAGAAGAGGATTTTACTAGACGAATAAGCGAAATACTCGAGGAAACAAGAGAGGGCGCACAGGGTCCGTTTGCGGTCCTTGTCGGACTGCTCCATAGTCGACTCGATGCGCGTATTGACCCAGTCGGAGCCTCGGAACGGCAGGATTTGCTTTCGATCGTATGCACTCCCCGCCTCGTAGAATGCGTTGACAGAAAGCGCCTTCCACTCCGGTTCTGGAATGATCCCATGCAGCGGATAAATATCTGCGGGGTCGGTGGCGGTAAGGGAAAATGGCGGAACCGGCCTGTTGCTGTCCGCGAGGTCCTTGGCCTCCTCTACACACTTCTGTCAGCAAGCAAACAAGGTTTCTGAGGACGAAACTCACCCGTGGTCATCAAGCCCTCCGCCGCCTTGTCTATACCTGCCATAACAAAGTCCATAACGCCCTCCATGGCGCCGACATCGACGCGGTTCCGCTCCCGCGCACGAATTTGGGCCTTTGCTTTCTTTGTACCAAAAGTTTCGCCGAGAGCGGTGCGCGCCTTGTAAAATTCCGTCGTACTGGGCGCCGGTGCGAGCTCTATGGATTTCAGCGCCTTGACCGTGCGGCTGAGGATGTACGGGGACATTGGTGTCGGCAAGACCGTCACTTCGGACGTGCGTTTGTTGTGGACTGCAATGACATATCGGCACCCTGCGCCAGCGACGCGTCGACTCTCTTCCTCGTTGGATTCGAGCTCCACCGCGTCCGTTTCGCCTGCGACAGTAAGGCCCAGACCATCATCGTCTGGCTCGGCGGAAGTTTTCGTTTTTTTGCGGTAGCATCTGAATGCGGTGGACGGTGGGGGATCCAAGGAGGGGAAACTTACTAGGAACTTGAGTTTATTGGTCGTCAAGCTTGAACAGCGGCAACATACCGAGGACTGGCCCAACTTCGCCTGGTGCTACAGAATGTGCAGCAATTTTAAAGGCGATTTCTCGGGCAGGGGAAGCTTCCCGTTTTCGCTTTTTTAAGCCACTTGTAGATGCGGACGCCATTTTCTTCTAGTCTGCAGTATTTCTGTCCGAGTCAAGGTCGCAATTGCGAGAACTGAACAAGGACGAAATTGTTTTTGGACGAAAGTATGTAGGTGGCTGTGTTGCTCTGATGTCGGTTTGTTTAAAATTTGTTCCTTGTTTGTCCGACGCCTCCCTACAAGCTAAAATTTAGCACCTGTATAGCCCACAATACCCTTCAAACAAGAGGGGGATATGCTATCGATATCCACCTCTAATTTAAGACCTTACCGCTAAAACGTGTGTATTCAATAACTTTTGATAACTTTGGAGCTAATACAACTGCTATTTACCTAGAGCTATTCAATATCTTCGATAACTTTGAGATCTCCCAACAGTTCCCATCAATCACGGCGGCGCGCGCCATCGCGCCTGATCGGTGCCATCAGTAGCGATCAAAACTGCCGCCCGCCGCCGCGCAAGTCCGCGCTGGTCTCAAAATTAATGGTAAATTTGCGGGAAAAGTACTGCTGGCTCCACTGATTTCTCTCTTGTTACCCATAGCATCTAGATGTGTTCTTGAACAAGAAACGTTGCCACATATTTTTTGGTCTCATGCGAGTATTTCGCGTCGAGTATACAATAATGTTACTCCTCGGCATCATGCAAGTTGCGACCAACTTCAGCAGCCCTCTGGCCTTCAATTGACCTCTTGTTCATCTTTCAAGCCTGAAGGTTTGATTGATATTGACCCCCGGTTTCAGTTCCCTTGAGACTCGAGGCAGCGGCGCAATTATGTGAGCTTCTGGATTCTCCTTCGTTTTGTTGGCCCGACAGTTGGATCTATCGCAGCGCGGTGGAATAAATATATATATGTAAGCTCCTCACACAGCATTTCACCTGGTCGCCGCTCACGCAGTGGTTAGAGCCAAGTGAGCATCCAGACGGAAGCGATTCTCACAGAGCTGGTATTCGAACACTCTTTACGTGTTCGAGTTAGGGCAGAGACCTCCGACGCACAAAATGAGTCCGCCCCGCCATCGGAACCAAGTGGTCGAAACTTGGTTGGAAAAATCAACAATCTTGCAGCCATCGCCTTGCAAAATATTGTCAAATCTGGTGAAGCGCCACCCGAACTTCTCGCGTACCTCCTTCAAAGCGGTCTAGGCGTATGGTTCCTCTCCGATGTTTTGGGCTGGGCAGCCTTTGTCGGACTGGGTGTAACTGTCGCTGCTTTTCCTTTGCCCGGTTATATCGGAGGTCGCATTTGTTTCGTTCAACGAGGTCTGATGGAGCGGACCGACACCAGAGTTTAAACAGTCAGTGAGAGTGGGCCGCATCTTTTCGCAATCTGAGTCAACACCGATTTCTATGACCTTCCGCCAGCGACCCAGAGACTGAATTGAAAGTATGAAACACGCACCTGAGTTTGCGGTTTAAAATTTCCTGCGCGCGGAGTCTGGGAGATGAATTAGGGGTGCGAGGTTTACCAGCAGCTCTCTCTGAAAGCATTTATTTCTGACAGTATTTTGCTGCAGTTTCACCGCTGTTGTGTATCCTCGTGGGATGCCGCGATGGGAGCACAGTTGCCGGGCTGATTTTGAGAGTATAAAGGAAGAGAGTGTCGTCAGATCCACCGTTGCATGCGTAGACGTGCAGATAAATTGAGCTTGGCGAGATTTTTGAATGCAAAGTTGAGTACTTGTTGATTCCAAGTTGATTCACCAATTTTTTGATGCTCACTTTCCACGGTATTTCTGGACACTTTCTTGACGTCGTGAGCCTTGGTTACTTGATACAGAGGAGGAAGGCTACACCCCATGCCAGCAAGCAGTTTTTGATGAGCGAAGGATTTGAGAGGGAAATGTGGTGAAAGTCAAGATCGAAGTCTGGGATCAAGCCTTAAGCCAAGAATAGCTTCGAACAACTTTTGCGCATCAGTTCGCGATAGAAATTAAAACACACCTCTGAGGTACTCAAAATAAGTTTGGGGTATGATAAAAGGGGTTGTGAGGTGTATATGGGTCTTAAGGGACATGAATTCGGCTTCACATATTTTTTCTTCAGGCTCTAATCACAATTTTGGCATCAGTTCGCGACAAAAACTAAAACCGCCTCTCCGTCGCGAAGTACGGCTCAAATACATGAAATAAATACGCATGAGGTACGCATATGGTCCACTGACACTTCATATAGCTCGACCTCATTCAGTAAAAAGGAATAAGTAGAATTTTATTCAGATTCCGACAAGATTGTAATAATACTCAATCCCTCCTCCCAAGGTGAAGCCATGCACACTGTCAGGCATGCGTACTCCTCTGGATCACTCTGTGCAAGCTTTTAGATGGTCTGGCACCCGCTTTCAACGCAGGGAAAATTCCACCAGTGCTGAATTGTGTGAAAGAAACAAATTCCTCTCGGCGGCATCAGGCACATTGAGTGCGCTATCATCGCAGAGGGGAGAGGATGATGAGACGTTCAGGTAGCCAAGAGTTCATTTTGGTGGTGGAGTATGCCCCTCCGAGAGTGGAAGAAAGTAGAGGTGTCAAAGGAGGTGGACGTGCTGGAGTGACTTGGGGCCGCCGGCTGGTGTACTGCTGCGCGTTGACAAACATGTTTGTTTATACAACATGCTTGGGCAGCAGACGTTCGTTTCGACCTCATTTCTAGGATTGGGAGGAGGGAGAGGGGCCGGGCGTTGTCTGTGCTGTCGAGAGGTCTCGGTGGTGGTCACATTTATGAGCGCGCCGGTGTCCTCCTGGTTTTCTCGATCGTCTTGCTCAGCTGAAAAAAAATGTTGAGTGAGAGTGCCGGGATTGAGATCGAGCATTTGCAGTGCGTTCACCCGCAGTGGCGCAGCATTCTGTTTGATTGAGGAGAACGCGCCAAAGGTGGCGCTGCCACGCGTCTGCAAAGAATGCGAGCAAATTCAGACGCCTCGGAAGGATTGTCATTTCTCTGTGTGAAAAAGGGTTCCACAGCGTGAAATAAAACTGCAGGGAATGTCAGTGAATGGTCTCAGTGGCATAGGAAGAAAGAAGAAGAATTTAGACTGTTGGCTGGGCATACAAGACCCAAGTGCTGATTCTATGCATTTCTAGGCCAGTCTAAACTTCAGAAAAGAACACAAATGTACTTACCTAGATGGACGACACACCTTGTGGGTGCTTGGAGGTGGTTTGTCGAAAGAGAGTCACTCATCATGTCACTCATCACTCTTCGTGTGTACTGTGTAGTAATTGGATAATAGTTTGCATTAATATTCATATTGACGGTAGAGTGAGTCATGTAGTATTAGGGAGCCGGCGTTTCCTTTTCCCGCAAATTTATCATTAATTTTGAGACCAGCGCGGACTTGCGCGGCGGCGGGCGGCAGTTTTGATCGCTACTGATGGCACCGATCAGGCGCGATGGCGCGCGCCGCCGTGATTGATGGGAACTGTTGGGAGATCTCAAAGTTATCGAAGATATTGAATAGCTCTAGGTAAATAGCAGTTGTATTAGCTCCAAAGTTATCAAAAGTTATTGAATACACACGTTTTAGCGGTAAGGTCTTAAATTAGAGGTGGATATCGATAGCATATCCCCCTCTTGTTTGAAGGGTATTGTGGGCTATACAGGTGAAATTTAGGTTCCATCTGAAAGGTATCCGCAGGTGCCGCCTACATTCTTTGGACTAGCCCCAGTGATTTGATCGAGGAATTCAAAAATGAAAACAAATAAACGGACAAAATGGAAAATCTGGCCGTCTCTCCTAGTGCAACTGGTGCGACAATCGAGCGGTCTGCAGGGTTCTCCGTTAACTACTACTTGGGACTGACCACTCAAAAAAATGTGGTTCATTACGAACAATGCAACAAAAGAAAAGGCAGGGCCATCATCCGTCTCGTCTCCAGTTGCTAGACTACTCCTTCCACAAGACAGACTACTCCTGGGGGCTACTGCGTTTACTTCCCTCGCATTGGGCTTGCTCTACGCTGCCAAGTCATGCGCATGCTACGTATCGCGCTCTTTACTAGGGTGAAGAAACGCCTTCGCGATGTCCACCTGAAAGCGTTTGATGTACGCCAGCAGCTCTTCATCCGGGAGCGCGGAGTGTTCCAGCGCTTGTGTGAGCTGCGTGCGCAGCTGAAGAAAAAAAGTCCATTCAGCCGGTTGTCGGGGGGCACAAAGGCTTGGGGAGGTTATTATTACGCACCCGTAATAGAGCTTTGCGACGTATGGTAATCTTACTGCTCTCGCTGCTCTCCTCGCGCCGCGCGTGCAACGCGGCAAGTCTTTTTGCGACGCGTTTGCCTTCCGCCAATATGTCTTGAGGGAGATCAGCTAGGCGCGCGAGCTCCAAACCTATGAATATATTGAAACACTGAGTGTCAGCTGTTCTCAGGGAACGCACCGTAGTGATTTGATTCTTGGGGAGCACCGTCGACGATCCTGTAAACGGATTAAATGACCGGCGAATGATCAAGGTGTCGCATGCATCTCACTTGTACTGGAAAGTGACTCCAAAGTTTGCCCCAGATTTCGAAGTCCGCTGAATGGACTTTAGTTCACCGTATTCTGCAATTCGTACGAAGGATTGATTTTACCTGGACAGACAAGTGGAGGCTGGGCAGTAAATTCGTCTCAGCGGAGCCGAAAGGGAATTTCAGGATAAAAATTAAAATGCGTACTTTACGACTGAAGGTTGGCGGGAAAGCGTCGTAGTAAGCTCGTTGAAATGCCTTAGCTTAAATTCAGTGAAGGCAGAAAGAATCGTGAGTTGATACGCACGTGGCGAAGAATACGAAGGACTTGAAAAAAAAGGCGCGTCAGAATTAATATTTGAACCCCCTATCTTGTGATCGACACAAACCTTCAGCTCGATCAAACCTTCAGCTATCGCATGAGATATTCCGACGCCCTCACGGGGAGATGTTCCACGGCCGAGCTCGTCGATTAGAATCAAGGACTGAGGGGACGCCAATCCTAAACCGCGGCCGTGTTGAATGAATCAGTTTCTAAATCTTCAAAGACATTACCCAAAATCATGGCAGACGATGCCATTTCGCTCGCAAACGTACTCAGACTCTTCTCCATATCATCGTCGTTGGAGAGGCGACTCAGGAGCGCATCGTGGATACTGAAGGAAAGGTAAGCAGCTACACTCGCGAAAATCAAGTTGACTCGACCGAAAGCTCGCGTATTCTGCCGGAACAAAGCAGCCGCACATGGCGAGGACAGTCAACAGACCAACTTGGCGAAGATAGGTGCTCTTGCCTGGTAAAGGATCCATTAAAGAATGCAATACAGCGGAGTTGAACCGAAAATATTTTACCAGACATGCTTGAGCGATGATTAATGAGATGGCTGAATATCGTAAGAACAACTCACTTCGGCCCTTGCACGATCTGGAAGGACGAAGAATCATCGCAATATACATCGTTTGGGACAAGAGTTCCGGCAGATTTAATCGTCTCGAGGATCGGATGGCGCCCAGATTTAATTGCCAGTGTCCCCGTAAATTCCGGGCGGACTTGTGGACGTTCGTTGGCAATGCGTGAAAGAAAAACTAGGTCAGCGCACCGTAATTGTGCACTGGATTGTTATGGATTTCAGAAATATAATATCGATATATTTCGAATTAGGCGCACTTATTGAAGTATGAGCAAACGACCACAGCATGTCCAGAAGTGCAACCTATCGATGTTGAAAAGAAGAACAGAATTAAAGTTCTGAAGAACACACTGCTTCAGACGCCTTATAAAGAGCGCCGATGTCTCCCAGAATATCCGCCACGAGGTCTTGTATTATCCTTTCGCGGATTAAAAAAATACGGCAAAAAAGCAACCGTGGGACTTACTTTTCGCTCAAAATCAACGTCTCGTCTAACGCATCTTTCATCCTCGCATTCATTTTTTTCTGCGTGCCGTGAACACCATTAGAACAGGAAGAGTGTGGAGGCCGTACCAAATCCATGCTAGTGAACGTCCATTTCCCTTTTTTGAGAGTCGCGTTGATAAAACCTCGAGGTAGCTCTCCCTCCAGCTCGTTCTTTCGCAACGTGAAAACGAACCCGGTTTCTTGGTACATCAGAGAAATTGGAAGAGTGTGCATTTCCGAGAGGGTTCGGTTCAGCAGAAAGATGTCGCCGACGTTCTCCTTGTACGTTTCGCGGGCTACGTCGAGCAATCTATTGCAGTTCGCCTACGAGAAAAACTAATTTGGATATTCAAGAAACCAGAAGACGTCGGGGCACCCACTTTTACTGCATACACTCGTGCGTTAACTGCTGCGATCCCTCCCTGAGAAGTATAAATTTATGGGGACGTCGCCGGAATATGTACGCACTTTGGCAGGGGCTCCATCTTCGTTCAAATTTGCACAGACAAGGGTTTCGATCCTGCTTAACCTCTCGTCCGACAGCATCTGGCAAGTTCTTAAGCAGCAAATCATACTTTTCGTCGCTCTTGACACAAACCAACCTCGTGAATGATTCTCAAAAGCTGCGACTGACTTCCTTCCAACGCCTTTTGTAGAGCAGGTAAATTTCGAACCACATTTCGGAGGTCGAGCATTTGAGAAACACGCGCTGCCGCAGGTTTGGCCGTGGTACTTAGCTTTGTCTCAGATGAAGCGAGCTGCCAAAAGAATCAGTGCTACACTTTCGAGTCGCATTTTTTTTAGGACGTACGGAGGCAATCAATTTGTCGAAATCCATATTGTTGAGTGCTTTCAGTCCCGCTCGCACCTCAGTAAACCGTTCTTCAGATTGAACAAGCTCTGTCGGGTCGTTAGAAGGGAATGATTCAACATCCGGCGTATTACCTTCCACGACATCGAGGCGTGCATCGATCGTATTTTGAGCTAGAAAACTGGTCAAAAATTCAACCACAGGCAAAGGAAACTCGGTACAAGTTATCGGAGAGAGAATATTGACTCGTAGGAGGCGCGCTGCCATCGCGGTGAAAGTATGGTTCAAGGTTCTGCAATTTACAAACAGTCAGGGTTACGGTGAATTTCGAGTAGCTGTACCTACCCAAAGAGCGAGTGGGTGGATTTCTTGTGGGACATGTTGCCAACGAGTTCCAGATTCCGCGCCGTGTCCGGGTCGATCATCATTGTGCCTTCAACCGGGACATACCGAATACGTAGGGATCCCGAGGCAAATCGCGTGTTGAGCTTGGTTTCAGCGTGTTTGAATAGCGCGCACACCGCCGAGAGTGCATAATATCTATGGGCTGGTCAATACCAGCGCTAAAAGGCGGCCGTGGGCAAACTTGTTGGCCACTGCAAGCAAAGTTCCGGCTCGTTCGTCATCTTCCACGCATAGTTGAGAGATGAACTCCAGTCCTGTTCTTCTTGAGTCGTTGACATAAACCTGAGAAGGAACATACCGCCTGTTTCGTTCCAGTATTTCCTGCCGATAGGCTCGACGGGGACTCCCGGAAACTCTTCATAAATGTATTCAACCAGCAGGGATGGTGGTGAAGCGTCCGAGGAGGAAAGAAAAGTGTCAGGAACGAGGACGAGCACCGGCGGGTGCAAATGCATCTGGTGGAGAGTTTTCACATATGTTTGACAGTCTGCTAGCTGGAAAATTGATTTGTACCACGAGAAGAGAACGACTCGGAGAAGCGTGTCAGTTACCTGCACGAGCATAACCCTCCCCGTGTCTCTGTCCAGTGCAGCCATTCCGACTTCACGTGCAACACCCCTCCCTTCAAGCAGCGCGATGACATAGGTACCGTCTTGGCGCACGGAGGCAGCAGTAGTCGGTCGGGCCGTTCCAGGACGCGTTTGGGCGGTCCAAGGACGTGTTTGGCTTGTAGCAGGTCGAGACGTGTCTGGACGCGACTGTACGGTCGTGGGACGCGACGTGAATGGTCTGGAGGGTGGACGGGACGCGCCTCTGAAGAATCTGCGATCAGAAGACGGTCGGGTGAGCATTGGATTCATGGTCAGAGCGGAGTAGAAGTGCGATCACTTCGGAAAGACGTGATCGACAGGTGGCGTTGGGGAGAGCGATCAGGATTCAGCGCAAGCTGCCGACATATGTAGAATGCGCTGGGCGAGTAACATGTAGGTTTTGTCGGTAGAAATCGACCAACATAGTCACAAGCCAAGAAACAAATCCACGGGCCCAGAAGGCTTCGACAGGCCAAGTTTTCTGACGGTCCAACTTGAAAATGTTCAAGTTTCCAGTTCAAACTTCGGGCTGTGATTCATGTTGACCTCAACGATAAGTATAATTATATAATGTTCCTGCGCCGTGGATTTTCAACCAAGACCAAAAATGTTAATGTCCACGATTGTTAGAACCATTGACAAACCACCCTGTATTCCTGTGTTCCCACCTGTATTTTCTATAGTGACTCAGCGAGCAGTGCTGTATATCCCACGCCGTTGGGGTTCCGGCGTAATAGAACATCACTATTTGCTGCACGAACTCAAAAGCTCGTCTTAATTGACGCGTCTAGGACGCGTCAAATGGTCGAACACATCATCCTAAACCTGGCCCCGACGCGTCGGATTACCCAGACACGTCGGAGCGGTAGCAGGTCGATGGTTTTCTCATATGCGGTGATCCGGGGTCTTCCCATCAACGGCCAACGCAATTGCATCAACGGCTGCTTCGCAAATCAAAAGCTTTGTCAAGAGCGCCTCATGAGCGCCAATCCGTCTGCAGGAAGTGCTCGAAGCACACTGCACAGTGGCGGAAAGAACATCCCAACGTCGCATCGCCGGTCATCCCGGTTCGGAGTGGACTTCATTCAGTGCCTGTGCTTGTGCGTGCTCGCGCAGTTGGCAGATTCAGAATCGACACGAGAGTCAAGACCACTCGTTGCGTGTTACCTACACAAGAATATTCGTGACCGCGCAGCGTTGAAGTTGACTGCAGGTATGTAATAGTATGACCGAGTTCGAATTTGAAGCTCTAGACGGCGTTTTTCTGCGTGTGCTTTTCGTGGCACGGGAAGATCACGGTAGGAGCATCTGCTCTCTGAACAACAGCGAAGTGTTGATCTAATTGGAGTAGATGTTGCGCAGATGTCACCATGCAAGTTGCGATTAGACTGACGATCACACGAAACGCCAAAGAGAAATCAACACTGTAACGTACCCTCTTCGTGGCTGAATGCTGATTGTCACCAATCCTTCATCCGCACCATACTTACTTGGGACGCGATAATTCTCTCAATGGCTGATCCTACTGCATTCTACCCTCCTGGCTACCTTGCTGCGGTTGGTGTGCCGTTGATAACTGGTAAGCTTGCCTTTTCAATGTTTATCTTGGCTGAAGTGCACCAACATCAGGTGCAATGCTCACACCACCGTATGCAGGGCTCTCTTACTTAGGTTCACGCTCAATGGTTTTGAAACCAGTCTCTACGGAATTGGAGTTGCTCAAGTTGCTTATTATTATCGGTCTTTCCAAAATGACCCTATTGCCGTGAAGCTCGTTGTATGCTGTCGCCCACCATACGCCGCAGCGTAAACTTACCGCGTTTTAATTCAGGTCGGAATATTGTTGTGCGAGAGCCTACTTACTGTACCTCCTTTAAACTTATCGGCGATTATCCAGCCTTCTTGACACAGCGCACATTATCTGTCATTTGCAGTCTTCCTATGAATGGTTTATCATCGAGTTGCTCGGCCCAATCATGCCTATGTGCGCATTCTCCAATTCTCGTCTCTCCGTATAGCTCACGGTACCGTGCAGACTCTTTTGTGTCCGTGAATGAATGCTAGCCACTTGACTATGTTGAACTAACATTATTTGGCTTCAGGTTGGACTGTTCCTCACGGTGAGTTGCTCGCGGCGCAATGCTTAAATCAAGTTTTACGCGTAACTTGGGCCCGGATAGTATACGATTATCTTCGTCGTTCAATGGTAGCTATCGCGCCCCTCCGCGAATCTCCTGTTGATCCAGACACACAGCTCGTATGCAGCAAGAGTGTACATTCGTGAATTTCATTCTCGTTACCTTCAATCCCGAACTGACATCCTGCAGTAAGCAACAAAAATAAATTCGTTGCACCACTTGTGGCACGTTTTGGGTTTTGTTCAGCGGTTCTCTACTGACTTGCTTCTTGCAGATAGTTCTCGCTTGCGGCCAAATAAGCATGTTCGTTCCATAGTGTTCACTTCCTCTTGCTGATACCGAGACACCTACAGCTGGTGGATTGGGTACGTTGCTGTTTCACACTCCCTTCGCCAACAACCTCAACAATCTATCACAGTCCAAGCCATCGACCTGATTAAAACTCAAAACCCCGATGTCACTCACACTTCCCGAAGCTTCGACGTCTGTTAATTAGCCCTTACTGCGGTACAGTTACTAATATTAAGCCCAAACCCAGATCGCTGGGAAGACAGAACTCAGCTGCAGTCTAGCATGTGACGTCCTAATTGCTGGAGCGATGGTATACTTTCTCCGGACGAGCGGAGGTAATAGCACTATTCACAGGTGCGCCCTGATCTCACCCCCTTACTTTGATGCCAACATCAATGTCTTCGCAGAACTTCGGAGGTCTTGAATAGCCTCGTCATATATTCCATTAGCGTTGGCTTTTTCACAAGGTGAAACTATTTCCCCACATTTCAACCCATCTGAACCACCGCTATTAGTGTTGCCACTGCTCTTAACCTAGCTCTTGTGCGTGCAATCATTATATTCCCTGGTCAAACGAGGTTACGGACGGCCTTGTTTATAGTGGCTCGCGTTGCCGAACAATTTTACTTTTGTCATTATGCACCTGATTCTCAGTAAACGTACGTACCTCGATCGAGTTTTCTTCAGATCACAACTCACAAAATCCAGTTTACGTCAATTCCTTCCTCGTCATGTATTTCTCTTTGCCTTCCATCTTTGTTATTCTTATTGATTATCTTTTCCCGTAGGTTGAACTCTCGGGTGAGGTTGAGACATCGCTTCTATGGCGAGGAAATGAGTGTGTTCATCCTCTTTTATTGGCGATCTCTCTTCTAACCGGTGGAATACACAGTTGATCTCGACACCACCGGGACTGTCAGGCTGACAAGTACTTGAACGGTATCAACACTCGGTGTCAACTCTGACGGTCCTGGAATGCCGACCCCCCCTCAGACTTTTGATATTTGACGAATCATACCGTACCCTTTTGTATGGGTGAAGCGTACCACGTAACACGCCCCCCGTTTCGTTCCCGAGGTAATGCATAACCCGGGGTTGTTTCTCTGAATTTCGCAAACTCTGCCGACAAAGGGAACAAAGAGACTGCCAAACACCTGTGCAACACCTGGCAAATGTCCGTCCCACGCCTCCTAAATGCCACTTGTCGGCTGGGCGATCTGCCACGAAACTGAGGGATATGCCACCCCATCGCCGAGCAAAACTGATGTGCTCCAACGACAAGACTTATAAAAAAACCTTTCTCACAGTTCTCACAGGAAGCTCTGGCCAAATTACCACTAATACCAGTCGAGGCTCGGTAGAGATCATCATGTCTGCCCTCGAACCACCAAATCCCCAGCAAACCTTCGGTGTGCTCTTTATCGGGTGCGCACTCACTCATATTTAGGCAGCACTTCCAACCTAATTTCATTAGATTCGCTCTTTCTATGACTGGTTATGGGTTCACCTTCTTTCGTCCGTTTTAATGTTAAATAACATCATACTGGGCTAAAGGTGTTCTTGCATAGAGACATATGTCTACTTTTCGGGTTACCCCGCCGACCACTGGGTCTTGAAATTATTTGTGCGTTCTGATCCTCATCTCGTGGAAATTGAAGCTAAAGATTCCCCTAAGGTTTTCGTGATCTTGTAAGAGTCATTTCTGGACATAATCTACAAGCATTGAACATAAAACGAAACTATATAGTGCCCTCGACACCGTGACTTCGGCCCTTGGCAAGTTTCGTTTTTTTGGCCGCCGCAAACCTTGATTGAGACCAAAACATAGTATCTAAGACGTAGGTAAGGACCCAGATGAGGAGTACGGAGGGTAACCCCAAGTTTCAAGTGCACATACGTACATGGTTCTCTCCCTGCCTTACATCGGGGGTCTAGTTGAACTCCAGCGGTGAGTCAAATATTTGCATTCACCATAAAATTAACATTACGCGAGATCCACAGGACATTCAATGTATGTATCTATTCCTTCAGGACTTCCTAACCCATGAAAATAAACTAGACATAGGCTCAATTCCTTCTGTCGGTATGCACTCCAACCTTTGCTTATTTACTCTCACGATATTCACTGATGCCCGGAGACAATCATGATGCTCGGAGTCCACTTGTATGTGAAATATAATGCATACAACACACTACGCTGATAACTGTGGCCTTTGTGAAGGTTTTTCTCACTCCGGGTCTGGAAACGTAAGTTTTCAATACCGAGAGTTTTCAAGTGGAATAATGATACTCTTGAGTGAGTCGGAACATTTGGGCTGCTGGCCTCGCGGCAAGTTTCTTTTCTGTAACAAAATGAGTGCTCGAGGCTTAATTGGACTGTACACCAGGCTGTCATTTCCGTTGCTGCGTTCTGTACGTGGAATGTGATGTCCATCTTATGACCAGGCTCACCGTGTGCTGCCTAGCCTTGGGGATTGGTAAATTTTCCACCGAAACGATCCACTTGCGCTTCATTAACTACGTCCGCAGGGATGATTACCACAATGTTCAAAACCCCTTTGTTTGCTCACTTGGATGCCAATCGGGTGAGTATATGGTTGTTTACTACCTGGCGGTCCGCTAAATCAGAGACCTTCTCAGGCGCTCATTTCTTTGGTGTTCGGGTCCATCACACTCGCGTCCCTCGTGGAATTCATTGCCTTGGTTCAATATTCGAAACGTTCGCCGTAAGCTTTTTTTCCTGTTTCCCTCGGCAAACCCTCATGGATGCCTCTGTTAAATTATTTAATCCTGAGACAAATCGTAGCGGCCTCTGTCTACTCCACGAGGCCTATCTATGTCTATTTCCGCGCGACCTAATCGGGACGGCGATTTGGTTTGGGTGCATGTTGTTGGTGCGTACATTCTCTTTACTGTCGCGGATGTTCCGACCCATTTCCTTCTTATTCTCTAGTTTTTAATTCAGCCGCACAACGTCTATTGGGTGCCGATGTACCTTACCGCGGTCAAAGGTTTATTTTTCTCCTCCGTCTGATCATACATGAACCCGGTTTCCTTAGTTTCCATCAATGCAATGTTGAACATGTACTCACTCCCACATTCTCTGTTTTTATTCCTGCTCATCAAGCTGTCTTTCTGTAGGCTCAATCTCCGGGAATCCTTCCGCGGCAAGGGGCTTAACGAAGAAGACCCACCTCCTCCTACGCGCACTGGACACAGTCAAAGCTCCAATACGCACCACGGAACCGCTATGTCGAACATGTTCAACCATACGACGAATGCGAAGGTCGTCCACACCGTCGACCATGACCGGGTGATCGATGTTACTTCGAAGGGGATTTATAGTTCGGATGACGATCCGGTCAGTTCTGTTTGAACTTGAACAGCGGTAAATTCACTAATCAACGGCCGACAGACAGTGACTTTTCGATCTGTCGACACGGTAAGAGACGCGATAATATATTCCCTTTGTTGAACACAGCTCACTAAATACAGAAGATCTGAACTGCTGAGAAATTGTCGCGCAAGTCTTTTAGGTCTGGCTCCATATGTACTCTATATTTTGATTCCATTTCATGCTATTTACCTGTACCAAACTCGAACAATCGGCGCACCACTTCCTTTTTGAGAGACGGGAGGAGTTGAGCTGCCCAATTGGGAACTATCGCCGCGGAGCGCAAATAAATCAATCGGCGAGTCCCAAAACGAAAGTTTGAGGGAAATGGTAGAGGATAATTCTATTCCCGCTATGTATATAGTGGGTTTTTGGGGGGTGCTAAAATTGATGCCATTTTTCCATAAAAGGCGTTCGACGTTTTTGGTCGCGTCAAACACTGATCCCATCTGATTTCAACCCTTGATTTGATTACCAAATCGTCCCCTTTCCGTCGGGTGTAACCACCTCTTAAGTATTTGCCCCTACCAGCAGTTTTCCCTCCTCGCCCTTCTCCCATGTCTACTATTCAAGTTAACGGCTTTGTCGCCCCATCTGCCTTCTTTCGGCCTGCTCTCCGTACCACCCTTTCTGCGTCGTTTTACCACAGCCTTCGCATCAGTCACCCTACACGACAGCTGGTTACCTCCATAATCCCGGGTTACGGGCAGTTTTCCGTGCTCATGGAGTGCGAAGTCGACCCGGCAGCTGATCACGACGTCACCCTCGGGTTGGAGTGGGCCGCTCATATTCGTGATTTCGTCCTCGGGCTAGGGTTTCGCATTGATGACAAGTTCGACGCTTGGCTTTTCCTGTCTGACTCTCACCACCCACTCGGTATGTAGACCTTACATCCTTAGGATTTCTCCAATCGTCAATCCAGGTTTCGGTCCCAGCCTGGGTTCCTCTTCCTCGGCATCGTCAAGTGGTGTGCTTCCCACCGTCCACTCGACCCCGATCCCTACGCTGGTCGAATCCCCTTCCCGACCGGTGATGTCGGGGACACCGAGCGGCACCGCCACTTTCGCTTCGATCCCGACGCTGGTCGACCCTTCCCGATCGGTGATGTCGGCGACACCGAGCGGTTCTAATCACGGTAAGTTCCGGTGATTTCATTTTCTTTTCTGCATTCTGATGACCTCAGCCCGTATCCCTACTCCCCCCCCCCTCAACTATGAACTCTGAAACTCTGAACTTTGACGACTTTCGTTCCCGTTTAAACAGTAATCATGTACAGAACACACCAACTAATCCAATTATTCCCAACGCGTCCAATGAACCCCGAGCTCGCCCGACCCCCCCTAAAAAGAAGGGCGACCATTTTGTTCATTATCAACCCCAAAATCTCGTTTATACTCCTGGCGCTTCTAAACCTCGCACGACCCCGCCTGAATCCTTCCCCCTCTTGACTGATCCCGAAACACGCGGGATTGATGCACTTGAGCGCTTGCTGCTGTCACCACACGCTAACGCCAACGTTTTCACCATGGATGAGGAAAATCTGAGCAAACTCTTGAAACTCCATCACGTCCCTTCTCCACCCGGTTTAACTTTTGGTGTTCGTCGAAACGCTATGTTATCTCATTTACTTTCCGGCACCTGCGTCGCATCCTGCGACCCAGTGTCTGGAACCCAGCACTCCTGTCACTGTCAATCGTTCTGCTCTGTCTTTTCAAGTTCTCGTGATATGGTGTTCCAGGTCCTTTCTTTGCTGTTATCAGCTTCTGAAGACCGGTTGCCTGATTCTCGCGCAGCTTTTGTTCTAGACTGCCTGGGTTTACCCGACAATACCCGCTTGCGCTTCCATCTTCAATTGTCAACGATGCGTCGAAACATCCTCCAGGATTGCTCGGAAACGATGGCCATTCGCGAGTTGTTCAACCGTATTGAAGACTTGCCCAAGGGTTCCCTCCTTGTGTTGGCGCAATCTCATGGCATAAGTACCAAAAAGGCGCGCAGTAATGAACTGTTATATCCGGGTCCGGGTCCGGGGAGGATATGGCCGGTCGATGGTGAACGAGGGATTACGGCGACCGAGGTATTCCGGTTGGCTACCGGACACAACGATGACACCGAGGGGGGAAGATGGTCGACCGGAGTAACACAACGCCACAGGACAATAGGGCGAGTGTACTATCCAAGCCACCGGAGTGAGGAGGAGAGTGAGGGGAGGATTCCGGTTACGGGGAGACCGGAGTGTAAAACCCAGAAGCAACTACAGAGCGCAGAAGCAACTTAATTATTAAACTGAAGAACAGGAGTGTAGTCTAGGTGTTTATATAGTACAGTACTTGTAATCTGAACATAAGGAGTTATATGAAATCCATGTGGAGATTCCTAACGGGATCACCTCATGTTGTTGAAGAACAAGGAAGTGTGAGAATGGAAGATGTAAAGCATGTGGAAGGAAGTAGAGACCATATGGTACGCACAGGATATACGAGGAACCATTCAGATAAGCTGCATTGCCTTGATAACGCGTCTCCGGGGATTCCGGGGACTCCGGAAACCCGGAGCTCCCGGAATCGCCTGAGAGGTTAGCGACTGTTCCGGAATGATTTCCCGATGGTGAGTTGCACGGATATAATAGTATCCCCCTCTTGGGTTCGGATCCCTAGACGAACATTTCGTAGTAAGGACCGGAGGGACATTGATTTGTGGTGTGCATTGCGTTGGAGGTGAATAAATGGAAAAGGAAGTGATTTGCATGAATGAGGAATTTTTTCATGATTTTCTTGCCCTTGATTTTGCCTAGTTGAAATATCTTCGTCGAAACCCGTGATCGGTCACGTGCCAACTAATCACGTGCTGTTCGGTTCCGTTTGTTGATTCCAATCTTGTCTCCGAACCACCACCACCACCGAACTCCTTCAACCATCTCTATGTCCTCTACCCACCACAACCCATCTGGAAGTGAAGGAGGAAGTGGGAAGGAACGAGGAGGGTCACCGGAGCGTGAGGGATCGCGTAGGGAGCAAAGTGAGGATACGGAGACCCGCCGCTTACTTGCGGAAGCAGCGCGTGCTGATGAGGCGGCCGCGCTGGAATTCGCGGACCTCATGAACAGCGCCGACATGGCGATTGCTGAACAGCGGGCGTGGGCGAAGGAGTTGAAGGCCAAGGAGAAGGCACTGGATAGGGCGGAGAGAAAAGGAAAAGCAACCAAGCGTCCGGAGGGAAGCGAGAGGAAGCGCAAGCGCGTGGAGCGTGTCGAGAGCGACTCCGACGTCGTTATGGTGGTTTCCGAGCCAACGGGAAGTCGCCCGCTCATCCGGAGACCCATCGGTGAAGGTGAGTACATCCTAACCGGTGGAAAATGTATTCCGGTTGATGTTACAACCTTTAGCTTGCGATGAGTGCACTCGGCGAGACGAGCACTGCTACCCGCAGCGCGAGGGGGGACCATTTTCGACTTGTGGGCGCTGTGCTGAAAGGCGCATTGCCTGCTCGTTGAACGCAGACGTTCCCCGGGCCAAACGCGTGCGGAAAGACGCGTCCGAGCGCAAGGGTCGTTCCCGGAGTCGGGGGAGATCGACTGCAGTAAAGAAGACTCGATCCCAACCAATTCGCCAGCGACCGGAAAGGAAGGAGACACCATCGCTGCCCTTGGAAGGCATTCCAGGTCCGTCTCGACATCAACTCCGGCTCCGGACTCCGTCGCTGGAACGGCGGTCGATGCAGAGCGAGTTGAGGGAACTCCGGAGTGATTTGGGCCAGGCCGTCCGACGTGCTGAGGACGCTGACCGTCGTGCTGATGATGCCGATCTTCGTATTGAAGCGTTGGAACGTTCGATGGCTGATCTTCGGAGCGAAGTCCTGCAGTTGACGCAGAAGGAGGATGGGGATAAAGAGGAAGGTGGAAATGGAAAAGAAATGGAGCATTGATATAATTGGAATTGATGTATATTTTTTCTTGATTTTTTGCGAAATTGCATAAGTCCGTTTTGACGACAAAGCTTCCGGAGTGATGATGAGCGAACCGGAATACACCGGAAAACACACCGGAGTGAACCGGAGTCTAAGTTTCCGGCCCAGGTTTGTCCGGATAGCGACGGTGGAAGTTTTCAATGTGATCTGCTGCGTTAAGATCGCTTGGTCGTACCCAGGAATATTGCTCGTCCGTGTTCTCATAACCCAACCACTCAACTTTGTAGAATAGGGGCTTCTTGAACCGCTTATCAAGCTTCGAATCAACGATTTGCTTGATTTCGAAGTGCTCATCGCCCTCGTCATCAATTTCCACTGCCACCGGAGGGGGTTCTTCACGTCCGGGGAAAGGATTTGGATGATGGGGTTCAAGTTGAGAAACGTGGAATACTGGATGAACTTGGGAAAGGGATTTGGGTAGTTTGATCTGGTAAGACGCCGCAGAAGGTTTTCCGATTACTTCGTATGGTCCAACATAAGTCTCAGTGAACTTCCGAGTTGGCCTCGTAGTGCTGAGGTACTTGGTCGTCACGAAAACTTGGTCTCCGACTTTAATCTCCGGATCCGGAGATCGGACTCTGTCTCCGGTCTCCTTGTATCGCTCCTGGGCGCCCTTGAGCGACTCCCGGAGGAATTCATGAAGATCCTGGAGGTTAACGACAAAGTCTCGGGCGTAGGTGTTGGCTACGTCCAACTCCGGATTGATGGTGATAGACGGATTGTAACCTTTGTTGGCGAAGAATGGAGAAATTCCGGTAGATGCATTCGGAGCGTTATTGAGAGCGAACTCGCAAAGCGGAAGGAGTTGGTCCCAATCATCCTGCTGATACGAGCAGAAAATCCGAATATATTGCTCAACGGTTTGGTTCATGCGTTCGGTTTGACCGTCCGCTGATGGATGATAACCGGAGGTATAGTGCATCTCCATGTTGAGAAGTTCTCCGAGTGACCGGAAGAAAGAGGAAACGAATTCCTTGCCCCGGTCGCTAGTGACATGCGACGGAACACCGTGCTTGGAAAAGACGTGAATGAGGAAGAGTTTGGCGAGGCGTTCGGAAGTGATGGTGACATCGCAGGGTATAAGGATTACCTGCTTTGACGCCCGATCAACGATTACCAGAATCGCATCGTATTCGCCGGAAAGTGGAAGTTTTTCAATGAAGTCCATGGATATCGAATGCCAAGGACGAAGAGGAACAGGAAGGGGTCTGAGAAGGCCGTAGGGCTTATGCCTTGGAGCCTTGTTGCGCCGACAGGTGATACATGACTTGCAGTAATCCCGAACGAACGACCGGAGTTCGGGCCAGTTGTATTCCCGACGTACCGCCGCAAGGGTTCTGTTCTGCCCGAAGTGACCGGAAAGAATGTGATCATGCGCGTATTGCATAACACGTATCCGGAGTGCATCTGGTGCCTCACCGGGGACTTGCGGAACCCAAATGCGATTGTCGTACCGGAGCATACCGGAGTCATCTGTAGACCAGCGCTTGGATGTACCGGAGGAAGCGGCCTTGAGGCCTGCAATTCCAGTGGGGTCGGTGTGGATGTGAGTCTTGATATCGGAATGAAGCTGTCCAACATCCATAACCACCGATGCTCGAAGAACTACGTCTTCAAGGAGGGTTGCCCGGAGTGACGCCTCGAGCTGATCTTGCGAGAAAATAGGACGAAAGTTGTGAGGATTTAGCTGACCATAGTGCTTATCCCCCTCTTTTGGGTAGACGTCCCATCGTCTAGTAAGTGCATCGGGCTTTCCTCCGAGTTTTCCGGGCCGGAACCGGATTACCATGTTGAACTGGCAGAGGTACTCCGCCCACCGGACCTGGCGTCGCGTGAGTATCTTACTCGTCGCGAAGTATTCCAGGTTCTTGTGGTCGGTGACAACATCAACTGGGAACTCCGGTCCTTCCAGATAGTGACGCCACTGCTTAAAAGCGTCAAAAATGGCCAGGAGTTCCTTGTCATGTGTGTCGTAGTTAAGTTCCGCAGCCACTAGAGTGCGCGAACGGAACGAAACGGGGTGGAGATCACCATCGTCGCCAATAATTGACAAAATGGAGGCGATGGCATAGTCCGAAGCGTCGGTCTCGACGGTAATCTGTCGACCGGGTATCCAGTGAGACAGAACCGGAGCCTCATCGAACTTCCGCTTGAGAGTGTCGAAAGCGAGTTGACAATCACTGGTCCAGTCCCATCGGAGCGCTTTCCGGGTGAGACGTGTGAGCGGAATAGTGATGTCGGAGTAATGGTAGATGAACCGCCGATAGAAATTACAGAAACCAAGAAAAGACTGTACGTCTTTTACTTTCCGAGGAGTAGGCCATTCCGCTACCGCGGCGATTTTTTCCGGGGACATACGGAATCCGTCCGGAGACAGAATGTACCCGAGATATTCGCAAGTAGTCACGGAGAACTCACACTTGGGGAGTTTGCAGAATAGGTTATGCTGTCGTAAGCGCCGCAACATTTCCTTCACATGATTTTCGTGCTGCGATGGATCGTCGGAGTAGATCAGGATGTCGTCCAGATATACGATGACGGTTACATCGAGCAAGTCGGCGAAAATCGTGTTGAGGAATCGTTGGAAGGCAGCAGGCGCATTGGACAGTCCCTCTGGGACAACCTTGAACTCATATGAGCCATAGCGGGTTCGGAAAGCGGTTTTCCACTCGTCTCCGGGAGCAATCCGGAGCAAGTGATATGCGTGCCGGAGATCGAGTTTGGTGTAAATTCGAGCCCGTCCAGGGGCGTCGAGTAAGTCGGCGATGAGGGGAAGCGGATACTTGTCTTTCTTTGTGATCCGGTTCAACCCTCGGTAGTCTACGCACAACCGGAGACTGCCATCCTTCTTCTTGGCGAACAGAATTGGAGCCCCGTGACTCGAAGAAGAAGGATAGATAAATCCAGCCTTCAAATTCTCGTCGATGTATTTTCGGAGCGCTGTTAACTCAGCCTCGGAGAGGGAGTATACATGGCCAATAGGAGGGAGTTCACCGTCGATCGTCTCGATCTTGAGATCGAACTCTCGATGAGGAGGAAGCGAGAATGCTTCCGACTCCGAGAAGACGTCGGCGAATTCGTGATAGGGTTCAGGCAGTCCAGTTAGGTCCACAGCAGCGGTCGAGACTCCCCGGAGCGAGACATCGTCCGGAGGTGTTGCGCGCAAGGTATACTGAACGGTATCCTTGTCTTTAAGCAACACTCGATACGCAGCAGCGGATACCAAAGACACTGGCGGAGGAGTAATGAATGGACGAGGCGTAGTCGCCTCCGGGGTATCCATTGAAGGATCTAGAGTACTCCGGTCAGGACCGGAGTTTGCTGGCGCTATTCCAGCACTATCCATAGAAGGATCGAGACTATCCATAGAAGGACCGGGAACCGGAGTAGTCAGCCCGATCGGTATAGGCACTGCGGAGGGATAAACCTCTTCCGGAGTAGCCTCGTCCGTAACCGGAGCTACCGAAACAGAATCCAGCATTTTTGCCGGAGGTGTCGACAGGGATCGACCAGAGGGAGTAGGTCTGAATGAGATAGAGGCCCGCATCCAGTCAATCAACGGATTGAAGCGGTGGAGCCAATTGTATCCAAGAACCATTTCACAAGGAGAATCCAGACGGGTGACGTAGAAGTCCTGCGAAAGGACTTCTCCGGTAGGAAACCGAATCAATAGATGCAGTTTCCGGTTGATTATTGATGAGGAGCCGTCGAGGTACCGGAGTTTTACTGGGGGCACTGAGTACGGGATAAAGCCATTTGATTCCACAAATTTTCTAGATATAAAACAATGAGAAGAACCAGAGTCAATAAGCGCACATATCAGGGAGTTGAATCCCGCAGCAATTCGTGATACACTGGACGGCGGAATGGATGAACATTCCTCCGTGCCAGACAGAGAGGATTTAGATAATATGAGGGATGGGGCAAGGTCAACGTAAAGGGCATTAGAGGAAAGAGCGGATGCGTTGAGACGCACCTCAGGGAGATCCCCGGAGTCAACGCAACCCGGATGGGGATCGGAGGTATAATCCGGATTGCTAATCAATTTTTTGACGACTCCGGAGTGGACGCATCTCCCTGCGGGGGCGTTCCAGCCTGAGCGGAGCGACCGCTGGCTTTCTCCGGCCGCTTCTTGCAATCCTCGGCCGTATGACCTTGGCCTCCGCAGTACATGCAGAGGTTGTTCTTGCGACGACGTTCACGTTCCGCCTCCTTGATTTTACCATCGGCGCCCAGCTTGTCAGCATAGGGCTTCGAGGGGCCAGCCTGTTTGTTGGCTTGGCCACCCTTACCTCCGGCTCCGGGACGATTCCCGGGGTTGGAGTAGGGAGGAGGAGCGGTTGAGTTCCCAGGCGGTTTGGTATTATTTCCGCCCTTTTGTTTCTCCTTCTGCTTGCCGGAAACTTTACCGGTGCGGTCTCCGGTGTTGTCCGGAGGACCGGAACGATTACCGGAACGACCAGCAGCAGCCTGCTCTAGTTCCCGCTCGCGCTGCTTCTCGGCCTCTCGTCGATGATACCAGGCATCGATATTCCGGGCCACCATCTTTACCCCCAAGAGGGTGTTGTTGTGGGTGTGCCGGACCATCTCGTCCTTGATGCGACGGGGAAGGCCTTCGTAGAACTGATGCCGGAGAGCAGCGTCACCCCAGTCCGTGAGACTGGCCAGGGTGTCGAAGGCGAGAACGTAAGTTGCGATCCGATCGCCATTTTTCATGCGACAAAGACGGATGCGATCCTCCGCATCACCAACCGGATCATGGGGTCCGAAGTTGATGGAAAGTTCCTCAATGAAGCGAACGAAATTATTATCCCACGCCGGGACTTTGGTATTGTATAAGTTCGGCGTGAACCACTGCTGAGCGATGCCGCGGAGATAAGATATAATGAAATAAATCTTATCGTCGTCGGTGGGGAAATCTTGGGTACGCTCGGCAAAGTGAAGATAACATTGGGCGAGGAAGGAAGGCAATTTGTCCGGATCGGAACCATCAAAGGTGTCAGGGTTCCTGAGATTAGATTTGGTGGAACGAGGAGCTCCGGCATTCCGGGCCCAAGTTGTCATAACCTGGGAGAATTGCTGGAGGGTATCCCTCATGAGCTGATTATCTCCATCAGGAGTGCGGGAGCGACGACGGGGCAGACCGCCGCCACCTCCACCGCCTCCACCACCACCACCAGGAGGAGAGCCACCTCCGGGAGGAGAACCACCAGGGCGTCTGGGGAATCCTCGACCGGGGGGCCTTCCTCTGCTGGGAGAACGTCTTCCATGACTGGAAGGCGAGTCACCACCACCGCCTCCATCACCCCCAGGTGCCGGAGCGGAACGGGAGCGGGATGCCTGTTGACCGGAGTGGTGGGAACGACTACGGGATCTTTGACGCGATCCTGCGCCGATTGGAGAACGTGCTGGTTCTCCACCCGTCTCTTCCGGTATGACGTTCGTGGCTGCCTGGTAAATAGGAGCAAATCCCAATCCCGGAGTTGCCGGAATCGGAGAATCATCGAACGCGGGCGTGAGAGGTGTGATCGGATGACGTGATGGGGTGTTGGGAGGAATGACAGTTCCAGGAATGTTGACTGGGTTTGTTGCCACAGGTGGCAAGGAACGGCGTACCGTTACTCCGAAGGGAACCGGAGTCGAACGCGTTCCGCTGGGCCGCAAACCAGGATTGGCCATTAGTCGAGCGGGAGAGGGTAAGGGAACCATGTTGCTGTAGAGCCGTGATTTGCGACGATCAGGGTCGTCAGGTTGGTCGTCGTAATGAGACATGTCGTAGGATTGATTGATTTTGAGTAGCGTGGATAGGTGAGTTTAATAATACTGTTATATCCGGGTCCGGGGAAGGGGAGGATATGGCCGGTCGATGGTGAACGAGGGATTACGGCGACCGAGGTATTCCGGTTGGCTACCGGACACAACGATGACACCGAGGGGGGAAGATGGTCGACCGGAGTAACACAACGCCACAGGACAATAGGGCGAGTGTACTATCCAAGCCACCGGAGTGAGGAGGAGAGTGAGGGGAGGATTCCGGTTACGGGGAGACCGGAGTGTAAAACCCAGAAGCAACTACAGAGCGCAGAAGCAACTTAATTATTAAACTGAAGAACAGGAGTGTAGTCTAGGTGTTTATATAGTACAGTACTTGTAATCTGAACATAAGGAGTTATATGAAATCCATGTGGAGATTCCTAACGGGATCACCTCATGTTGTTGAAGAACAAGGAAGTGTGAGAATGGAAGATGTAAAGCATGTGGAAGGAAGTAGAGACCATATGGTACGCACAGGATATACGAGGAACCATTCAGATAAGCTGCATTGCCTTGATAACGCGTCTCCGGGGATTCCGGGGACTCCGGAAACCCGGAGCTCCCGGAATCGCCTGAGAGGTTAGCGACTGTTCCGGAATGATTTCCCGATGGTGAGTTGCACGGATATAATAGATCCCTCAGATGCAGTATCACGTCGTCGAACAGGTAAAGCTGGAGATTCACCTCGTCGCGATAGGATTGATTACGGAAGGCGGCGATTGAGAGCGCCGCTCCCACAATGGACTGAGTACCAGTGGGTAGGTTTCCCAGTCGAGTAATCTCGTTCTGGGCGTCGAGGCGTCGCGCAAGCAGGTCGAGCAGGTCTTGCTGGTATTGATGGACTTGGTAGATGCGCTCGGCGATGGTGTTGGCGCGCGCTTCCACGTCGATAGCCGTAGATCGCAGTATTGAGGCCGATAGCCCAACCAGCATAGGGGGCTGCAGTCGGGAGACGTATCACAGCGTCTCAGCGGCGTTCTCCTCGGAGCCTACTGCGCTTATAGCTTCCAGCTCCAGAGATTGGGACGGCGTTAGCGAGTCCCTTCCGGCCCGTAGCTCCAAGTCAGCCAGAAGTGAGCTATACGAAGTGAGGGGAGGGATGGGAGCAGCAGAGGCAGCGTCCAGGCGAGACTGGGTTTCGTTAGCGGCCGTCCAGAGAGGGTACGGGGAAGAGCGGCTTGGTGCGAGCGTAACGATAGTGGTGGGAGTGGTCGAAGAGGCGGGGATTTCCAAATCGGGTAATCCCGCGCCTTGATCTTCGACCTCCACCTCGGCAGGCTCGGGAACTCGGAGCGAGTAATAGTGGGCCTGAATGGCTCCCACTCGCACTCCTTCCACGTCGTCCTCGTCAGCCATCAAATGGGACAGGTCTGGGGCCGAGTTAGGGTCAAAATCTGGGTCGTATTGTTCACCGCCCCAGAGCCCCTCCAAATCTTCGGCGCCTTCCGCAAGTTCTGGATTTTCAGCTTCTGCGGGGTCTACGGCGACATCTCCTCCGGCGTAACTCTCGACGACACGCTGAGCGGCGACCCTAGCTCCCGGCACCGATGGCTCGGAGTATCGGGGACAGATCGGGTTAGTGCCGATGTGCCCCACTATTCCACACTTGAAGCAGGTACGTCTATCATCAGACGTGTTGGCTGTGGGGAACGGTCGAGCAGAAGCGACCGTAGGGGTGGAGTACGCTCTGGGGGCAGCGGCGGGTGCCGTAGGGCGTCGGCTCCCAGCTGGGGGAGTTGCAGTGCTCGCACTTCGAACGGCTGGTCGTGCGGCGGATGACGCAGACGCCTCCTCCAGTTCGGCAGTCCATAACTGCCGCGCGTCCGTTCGAATAACTTCGAACGGCGTGTACTCGGCCGTCATTTGACGGTCTACTTTTAACTTGTACCGGATAGTCTGGGGCAGCCCAGCAAGGAATTTGCGATTCATTGCAAACTCGTCAGGTACGTGATTCATCTGGTTTGCGCGACGAATTAACGCCTCCGCAAATGCATCGGGGCCTTTAGCGTGTTCGTAGCGCACAGCGTCAAAGGCGCGGGTCGCGCGCTGAGCGTTAGACGACGTAACAAACCTGCGATGTAGAGCGCAGACGGCGTCGGTGAACGTCATGTTCCCAGTGGAGGCGAAATGCGAGCTGTTCACGCTGACGATGTACCAGTCGAGCGCTTGGTCCGCTAGGTGAGTCTTGAGCATGGTTAGCCGGAAATTATCGACTGATGGCTCATGTCCGCAAAGCATCTGAGCGCGCAACCACGTGCACAACATCTCCACAAACTTCATGAAGGTGTCGACGTCGTCCTCGCCGCGATACTTCGTCGGGGCGTCCACCTTGGGACTCTTGATGTGCGGGGGAAGCTGGAGAGCGGAACCAACCTCTCGCTCAATGATGGCTCGTATCGCCACCTCCTTGTCTCGATGGAACCCCTCGTGCGACGCACTGGGTACTCCAGGTACGGCGGCGTACGACGACGCCGAGGTCCCGCCGCTTCTCGCGGTGGTCGCCATCAATACTCCTCCATATCGATTAAATGGACGAGTCGGGGCGGTAGATATGCTGCCGACGTCGTCGAAGTGCGTACCCTGCGCGAAGTGAACCGCGGACGGGGTGGGTCCAGGAGCAAGCGGATTGGGCGCCACGGCGGCAAAGGAGGCGGCGGTGCGCTCCTTGCGCTGCACGTTATTCATGCCGCGGCGGTGGTATGCCTCGAGGGTCTCGAGGGAGGTGCGAGGAGGCAGAGCCTGGTCAAGCTCAGGGAGAATCTCATCTAGCGGCGTGGTAGAACCTGACGCCGATCGGGGGATCTTTGGAACGTCGGGGCGCGCGCTACATCCGCGAGCATTGTACTCACCCATACTTTTAGTAAGGTGTTCCAGCTGCGCCTCGGTGGAACCGAACGAGCGTAGCGCCTTCAAGCTTTCCTCAAGAACTTGCTCGGTGCGGAGTTCCTGGATGGACACGGTATGGTGTAATTCATGCAACTTATTTACCGTGTCCTTTCTGACTTCCTCAATAGCGCGATAATTACTATCCAGAGCAGCGCGCTGTCCGGACACGAACGCTGTGGTGGCGAGAAGCGTGTCCCGTCCCGTGGATAGCATCCCACGAATGGACGAGTACATCGCCTGCTGATCCCGAGTAAGTGCGGCTCCGAGCCCGCTGACCAGTCCGTCAAGGAGCGCCTCTCCAGTGGATACAACCGGAAGTGGCGAAGTCGTCGGAGCGACTTGCGTTGAGACGCCCGACTCAGTCAGCTGCATCTCTGATGTAGATGACGGAGTCTCCTCGGTGCGTGATCCCAAGAGCGACGTGGGGCCCCGACTTACCGAGGCGTTAGGATGAACGTACACCCCGGCTGTTGCGTAGTACGGGGTGTCCAGGGGTACAGTGGGGTCGTCGACGATGTCAAATCGTAGCCCTGATTCAGGGTGTTGCACGTAGTGACGACCCTGGGAGTCAATTTTTACTTTAACTACCATCCCGGTGGGCTCGTTGGCTGGAGTAGTGTGTTCACCGCTCGAGCGCGAGTTGGTTTGGGGCGTGCTGGCAGACATTCGGGCGGACACGAAGGTTTGCGTGCCCGCGGTGGATATCTCAGGCCCCGAGGTAGCTACCGGTGGATTGGAAGCCACCAGGCTGTTATGCGGGGGCACGTCATTCTCAGGTCGAGGAGAATGATTAACAGACATAGTACGAGCTATAGAACTAGTAGTGTTTGTCGAGTTTTTATAGATTTTCTTGAAAATAGAGATGCTCTGTCAAGCAGAGCCAGTAGGACTTAAAAAAGTGTTGTGAGGGTAGAGCGAACTTAATCTTAAGCACCCGAACTAAGTCAGTCCAAGTTCTATTGTAGAAACAAGGAGCGTCGTAGTCGTTAGGTGTAAGGCAGTTGCCTCACCCGTTACGCGACAGCTCCGTAATATAACTAAAACAAACAATAGGTAATAGCACACACATAACCGGATGAGCGCCCGCAGGCGCTATTGATAATATAGGGGCAGTAGAATGTAACCCCGTTACAAGCATATAAGCGCACCCCATTCAGTGGGACCAGCACCAATAACCCCCGTTTTTTGTGTTGAACTCGGCGGACAAAAATCTGCCTTGACCATAACCTATGATCGCGACTTTCTCCCGATTACTGTACCGAGTTGTAGGGAGGCAACGCCCAGAGGACCGTGACAATTCCGTTGCCTATTTTTTAGGCAACGGAGCGGACCGTGAGCGTGACCGTTGCTTAAGGAGGTAACCAGATTATTTTTAAAAGGCAAGTTATCCGCATTCCGGCATTGTGTGGGCACTTTCTTGGTTTGAGGAGAGGTTTTGGATGGACTCCTGGCCATTGGAGTTCATTCTCAGGGTCAACAAAATTTTCCAACAATTTCCCCTTCAATGTCACGATTTTTTCAAGGCAACCAACCCTACCGTTACCGTGACGCGCCAGAAAATAGGCAACGCAACGGGCCTCCCGTTACCCGTGACCGTTGCCTCCCTACAACTTGGTACAGTAACGTACGCTTGATAGCGGCTTTTAACATCGATTCGACGTTGGCATAGTTGAGTGTGCCCCATCCAGCCGCAACTTGTAAAGGCCTAGTCTGAACACAGCACCAAGAAACCATGCGAGGCAAGCCGGTGGCGGTAGCTGTATGAATTTCACATTCATTTTCTGCTTGTCGGAGGGCGGGACGTGAACTGACATGTGTTGACAGAGATATCCAGAATGAATTCAGGTCCAATATTCAAGCCGGCGGAGCTTACCAGTAGGGCCTACCATGGGGAACGTCAACTGTGGGCAGGTTTTTCAGCTGTTGCTTGCAAGGGTAAACAATGACCTCTTGCAATGCTGTTCTATCCTCAATGACAGTAGAACGGCGCACACTGAGGTAATTTCTCTGACATCCACTCATGGTGCCACTGGTGGTGTGACTAAAGTTGCGTCTTCAAACCTCCTTTGATGCCATGCTTTGTCGAACGACACCCTACCATTTTTCTCGTCGATTACGGAATGCCCACCCGGTACATGCACCAAATAATAAATGTGTGTCCTGGCTCCCCTTTGATCCCGGGACTAAAAAACAAGTTGTGCCGCTGGTGTATGACTTCCAAGTGCACTCTCTGAAAGTCGGTGCTCCAGAGGGCGAAACAAATGCTTGCTCACCAAATTGGAAATTCAAGCAAAAGGCGCCCTCGGGGACTCGAGCCCAGGTAGTTGTTCAAGTTGTCGACCTGCGAGCTCGCCATCTAGCTGATTGCTGTGTTCATTTGGCGCTTTTTGGGAAGGGGAGTATGGCCGGGACGGACTTTGATTGTGCGCGGAAGGGAAGAGAGAATGCTGTAACTAGAAGGGATGGGTCGCACATATGCGGCAGTGTTGCGGAGTGTTCCTGCATTGAAACTCCTCGGGTCTGAGACCTCGAAATCCAAAACTACAAGCTATCGGAATGCACCATCGTATGCCCATGCTGTTCCAATGGGACGTTTCGACAACGAAAGAACCCCGGCCTGGCTTGCACGCGGCAGCTTATCCCGCATGTCAGAGCCGCAGTTGTGCCCAAATTCGTGGGAGAACCGCAAATTAAAGTGAACCTTTCGGAGGTCGGAGAGCTGGAGGAGTGCGTCGTCAATCGCTGTGTCCGCGCCGCCCTCGTTCCATATCCCAAGCCAGGGTTGATCCCAGATCACATCAAATTTGAGTGTGAGCAGCTGTACATGTAGTGCCGGTGTGCAAGAAGGGAGGCTGCTAGTGAAGTGCAATGATACCAATGGCCGGAAATTGTGATACGATTCACTGCATTGACCAGATGGAGCACTCTGAGTAACGCGACATAAGTTTCCGGACCCTCTAGTCTGACACCAATGAAAAGGGTGTGCACGTAGTGGCCAACGTCGGGGTTGTCGGAAAAAATCAGGGAAAGATCTTTTAGGTTTGTGTCGGAGAGGGTAAGATACGGCACTGGACGGGCCCCACGAAGACACGGGATACTAACGACAATGCTTTCCTATCGGGCGGATCCAGCTGGTCGATAATCTGGTCGATGAGCTCGAGGGCCAGGTTGTCCATGGTGGTAAGAGACAAGCACCGCTTTCTGATTATTGCGGTCACGCGATGTTTAACTTTTTTTTGTGTCAAATCTTGCGCGCGCCATAACTCAGCGGATACTGCCCCAATTGACTTCATCTCAAGGTGATATCGCATCATACTGACGAGGCACAGGGCGCCCCGTGGTTCGTTTTGAACGCTGGTTAAGTATTTCTTCGGGCTGGCCCAAGGGAGAAAGAAATAATACGTCCCCGACCAATCCGCCCCGACTCCTTGGAGTCGAGTGTTGGGTTTCGGTTGCAAAGGAGCCCCGAGTTTATGTTCCGAGCGCTGGACGCTAACATCAGTGTTTTGGGCGGCGTGGCCCGGAGGCCGCCCGGCCCGCAATCAAGCGGCACTGCCGCTTGACTCTCCAAACAGCTCCAAACCACGACCGTGACGCTTGTGGCTTGCACGGCGCAAACTGGGCTTTATAGCTAGTGAGTTTTCTCTGTGATCATACTGCCCTCGCACAAGACTTTCTCAATGGATCCAGAGACCTCCTGCTCGACCTTTCTGTCCGTCAAACTCCCTCCCCGGAAGAGAGAGCATCCCCGGCCGATGGATAACTCACCCGGGCGTCTAGCTCGTGTATATCCTGTTCAAACCCTGCCTCCAGAAATCTTGGCCGAAATCTTCGTCAACTTCCTTCCCCCTTACCCCGAGTTTCCTCCGCTTTCAGGACTTCTTTCGCCACTTTTACTTTGCCGAATCTGTCAGCAATGGCGCACGATTGCTCTATCCACACCTGCTCTGTGGAGCTCTATTCGCATTACCGCCGCTTTGGGAGAGTCCAACTCCCAAGAAGTCCGCAAGTTCGAAATCCTGACAACGTGGCTCGCGCGCTCGAGAAATTGCCCCCTTTCCCTCAGTCTCTCGGGTGCCTGCCACTCACAATTGATGCCGGACCTTCTCCAGGCCATCCAGCTCCATCGCGAACGATGGGAGTACCTTGATGTCCTCATTGATATGGAAGACATATATTCAATGCACTGGCAGGACGAGATGCCATTGCTGCGGCATATAACCTTTGGACCTGACGGTTTCTACCCGGGAGCTACAGAACCACCCCCGACGCTATTTGAGCATGCGCCGTTGTTGACATCCGTCGTCCTGGATGTGAATTTTCTCACAGACTGCATGCGGCTTCCATGGGGAAATTTGACCCATCTCGAGGCGCAGTGCTTTTATGAGCATGAATGCACCGACGTTCTGCGCGACGCGACGAAGCTGGTCTACTGCAAGCTCAGTGTCACCCCGGACGACCTCGATGAAGATGCCGGGTCCGCCGTCCCGGTGCACCTTCATCTCCGCGACCTTATCCTACGTCCAAAAAATCACAATGTGTGGCAGTGGGAGATCCTCGACAACCTGACTTTGCCCGCGCTTCGTACGCTCCAGGTCGCGCAGCCGAACACCACGCTGGACTCTCTCCAGGCATTCCTGTTGCGGTCGCAGTGTGCGCTGGAGGAACTCCGCATCACTGGCGCGACAACGACCGAGTCGGTGTTTCGTGAGGCGTTGCCGAAAGTGGGTACAATTAAACTTGAAGGAGTGTAACCTAGTTTATCTAAATAAAATTGGGTTCTTCATTGGCTTTGGGTGAGTATTGTCTGTATTGTCCCAACCGTTTTGACATGCCATGAGTTCTAGATGCCAATTCCTTGGTATCTGTCCATCGTATTATTTTTCTATTGCCCGAGACTCACCACCATTCCAACCAAACTCTCCTCAGACCTTGTTATTCTCTCCATTTGTCAGTAGCGATGGGCCATGAGATAATTGGGGTCATGTCGTGATTCGATCCCAGCCCAGGATGCTTGCTAAATAAGCTCTTTTTTTCTTTCAAAAGGACCTGATGCGACCTTGCATGGTTTTCTGAATGGTCCGCGGTTCCTTCATCCATGCCTCCGGCACACTGTATCTCGTACAGTCGCTCACAGATTTAATTTCGTTGGTTTCGATTTACTCGACGCTGAAGACTTTAGAATAGGGACGGTGGATATCGATAGTCTCTCGCAGACAAACGCTACAACATGAATAAGCTCGTACCTCGCATGTTGTAGGATATCGCTGCAAACGGCCGACGCGGAAGCATTTTTCTGGGATGGAAAACTCAGTATTGGTCAATTCCTGAGTGAAACACAACATCACATACTCTTAACTCGTTCGTTTAATCGTTGGAGTTGAAGCGCCGGCCGCCGAAATTGAACCACCGACGACCCACCAGGGTCAGACTTTAAACGTCCGACTCTGTCTAAAATCGAACCGCGACCAAACCACCGTAGACCGGAATCTGACCGCAACAGTACCACCACATTTTGCTCCGACTCGCGTACATGTTTTTGAGTTGAACATTAGTTGAACATCGTCACTTTTTATCTTGTGATGCACTTCGTGCCAGGGAGACTTTATTTGCCTAATCTTTCCCCCCTCCAGCTAAACAAGTTGGACCGGGAAGAAGTTTATGAGTGAAAGAATCAATCATGGGTGCCCTTTTACTTTGAGGGTTCGCCGAGGCACCTAGGACGTCAGACGAATATCCAGTGGTTAAAGCTAATCTTGAAAATCGCGACGCATACTGTAACAAGTTCAAAACCAATTCGCAGCCCTAAAGACGTCGCTGGGCTTGAAATTCTGATTACATTAGGAAAACACTCTCCTTTTGGCACTGAAGTGAAACAGGATACTACAAAATGCCGGGGATAATCGCCGAGGGCACACGCCTGGTATAGTCCTTCCACTGCTGGCCGTATTTGGCGGACATGTAGCCGGAGATTCCGGGGATGCCACCACTAGTAAACGCCAGGACTTGAAAAACGGTGAGTGCTGCGGTGGCGATGAGCGAACCCTGGGCGTGGTGAAATTGAACGACCTTCAAGAGAAAAACGAATGGGGGCAATTTACCGTGGTGAGCGTGATTCCGGCGCGCCACAAAGTGTACCCAAGGTAGTTCGGGTGACGGACGACAGACCTAGAGTAAATCAATTTAGGCATTGAAGAGAATACTCGCTGGGACGGACCACAAGCCCGTGTCGTCGATTTTGCCTTTATTCCTGGGATCCTTCTTGAAGTGCTTCCTGCTCTCCTCCGCAATGATCTCCACAGAAATCCCAATGGCAAACAGCGCAAGCCCGGCCCACTGCTTCCATCCCATGCAATCCGTGAAGTCGCCCAGAATCGGGTATGGGGAGGAGGTGAGGGCATTGACGGCGACGAGGGTGTTGACGGTGTTCAAGACGGTGTTGTATGCGACGACCTGGAGCGCGGCACTCGGCGGCCAGTGGTATGTGTTTGTGAACAGGACCCAGTATCCCTACGATTTGTAAGTTGGCAACTGGAGCAGGCCGTAGAGAACCATACATGGCGCAAGCCCGCAACAGCGTACATCCCCGTAAGGAGAGTCGGAATGGGGCCGAGGCCCGCGACGCCAGGGCCCGCAGTGATCAAGAGGTTGCTCGCACGCAGGCCGACGGCGGTGAGTCCTTTGACCGCCCAGCCTTGGGTGAAGATCAAGTACTGCAGCGGGGCACTGCAAAATGTCAAATGAGTGAAAATTCAGTAGATACTATGCAAGCCATTCGCCGCGCACTCGGAAACACGGCCCAGAACGAAAGTAATAGTGCCTGGGACGCTTATGTTGGGGTTTACGCGGTGCTCAGAAAAATGGCCTCGCGGCTGCGGGTTTACACCTGGGAGCGGTTTCTCGTAGGACATGAGTTTGCGCGGTGGTGGTGGGAAGAAAGAGAGTTCTGCAGCTGTGGCCAAGCTGTGGCAACGACTGATCATGATTGACGTCACTTTATTGGACGCGTAGGTCACACGGCACCTGACAGGTCACAGCCGCGATTCGCGATAGAATGAGGGAAATCACTTCAGGGATCAAAAGATCACAGTTTACGGTCAACGATCATCCATCATTTTTCTCAAATGTGCATTTCATGTCGACGCAACTCTCACCCCAAGACCCACTATCTAAAGATAGCGGGAATTCCACGTCCTCCACCATGTGGATCTACAGCGATGACGGTCAACATCCCCTTGTACTGGAGCCGATAAAATACTGCCTTGAGATATTGAACCCCGTTGTGCAGACGCGAACCCTCCCAGTAGTTTACCTGTTTTCGCGATACTAGCCGGACAACAACATCCCGCAACGCCGGGAGACCCTCCCCGAGGTGCTCGAGGGACGGAGATTCCATGAAATCGAACAGCTCATCCGGGTTATGACTGTTCAGGTTGAGAATGAGATGTTCGACGGTGTGTGGCGCCGTATCCAGGGTGCGCATCACGTCGTTGAGTGGATTGTGTTGCCCTTGCCCTCCGATTTTACGCCAGTCCAGCGTGACCGAGATTTCGAGCGTCCGTAGGACCTGCATCTTCTCAAGATTGGGGCTTTCATCATGGGCTATGTGGCAAGCACCGATGTTAATTTGGCGGAAGCATCGAGAAAATCTGTGAAAAAAACGCACAGAAAACACTCTGAAAGGAAAGGTTATAGGTCTCGACGCAAACAGCGCTGTCTAGAAGCTCCTGGACGTCATGCAGTGTGTCTGGCCCGACAATGGTATGTAGATGTCGGAGACATTTGGGGTCAACGGCACGAATCGCCCAATGAAGAAGTGCGGGACTATAACTATCGAGGCGGAGGGAGGCGAGACGCAGTTGATGCAACTCTACGGAGGCGGTCTTCTGATCATCGCGGGCTGGAAACACGTTCAAAAAAGACGCAGATTCGAGACTGGCGGGAAAGCATCCAAGCAAAGTCTCAAGCCTCGCGCTCGTTCGCAAGCGAGCCTCTTGAAGTACGATGGATGAGAGCGAAGATCGGGTGATCAAGGCGTAAATGGCTTGTTCGCAGTTTGAGTGCAAGTACTCCCAATTGTAGATCCGGATGTTCAAGCTCTCCAGACCGGTGAACATGGAGAGGATTGCGGGGAGGATGTCCGACTCCATCCACGCACACCGATCAAAGTAAGGTTGAACGAGGTGCAGCGTGCGGACGTGGAGCGCTAGGTGCGGAGATGCTGAGAGCACGTCTGCAAGACGTTGCAAAGTGAGAGTGCTGTCACGGGTCGGAGGCAGAATCGTGAGGTCGGAGAAAATGAGCCTTTGGCTCGTCGGTCGAAACGAGCGAGCCACGAGCGCACACGACTTGAGGGTGTCCCTGTCGGTCTCGCCAAGAACTAGGTCGACCAGTTCCTGCGGCGCGTCGGAGAGGGTATGGTGTGCCATGCAGATGCAGCTGCTGAATTCTGGTTCACTTGGGCCTCGAGTGTCTTCTGAAGAGATACACGCACGGTAAAGAACGAACAATGAGGCCAAGTGGCAACACTTCCCAGCGAACTTCTACGATAACACGAAACAGGCGCGTGAGGGAAAAGGAAAAGAAGGGTCGGAAGAGACCGAGTACTTTCATTTTCATGCGCTCATCCGATGTGGAAGTACCACATGGCTCCCACATCGCCATATGTCCTTTCCGAGTCGGCCTCTGCCGCGTTCCGAACGCTTCGCGGCGTAGATCCTGGCGGTCTCCATGAGTAGACTTGCAAGTCTACCATTCTATCACACTCTACTCAGAGTCTTAGTACTCTCAGTCTGTTTCTCTGATCTTCTTCCATGTGCTGCTGCGCCGCCAACCGGACTTGACTTGAATATCGAGACTCCATTGGCCCGTCCAGAGTTGGTACTGTTGGCTGTTCGCTTCACCGAGAAAAGCGTCCCGTAGGGCTTCCAGCGTGGCCCGCGGCAAGAAAAGCATCAAAGCCCCTGTTGGCCCTGGTCGCGTTGTTTGGCAGAGACATCTGATGGATACAACATGAACTTTTCTGCGTCGATATGTCGGCGGGCATTGCAAGGCGTCCACTGGACTCAGCGACGCTCCTTTTACTCGCACGAGCCATTCTACCGCTGGCATAGTCCCCTTCCCTTCCGGCGCCACAAAGCAAGAGGCCGGATCAAACCTTTCGAGGCATGTAGATTTTACGCACAAACGCGAGCCCCGGCTAAGCCCACTGGCAGCTTCCTGCTGGTGTAACTACGCTGGACCCCACTAAGATTACCTCGAAGCAATACTTTGACATATCCAAGTCGCAGCTGGCCAGCCAATACCGCCAAATCAAACGACAAAACTTTGTTGACCCGAATCAGCGCCAGTACGGCGACGAGGTCCCCACGGCTGACGCCAAATTTCCGTCTGATACAAAGGGTTTCCTGTACTTCTACTCTCCGCCAGACCGGAATCCCATGGGCGGCTGCCTCCGCTTCCGGCTTACGGACCATCCAAGCAGCCAAGGCTTTCTGGCGGGCCACGACCTGCTGCTCCCCCACGGACTCCCCTGGGAATTGCCCATCTGGGAGGCCGTGACATGGAGCGGGTACCAGAACATCCTTGACGTCCTCACTGCCGACGGGTTCGCACCACCGATGCTCCAGGTCGCGTGCAAATCCCTCAATGTCTGGCGCGACTCCGTCTTTATCTCTGCCCTCGGCCAGCCCTGGGTCGTCAACTGGGCCACCGAATTCTCGCGCATATACGTTATTCGCCCCTTCCTTCATCCTGTCCCAACACTAATTCAACACCCATGGTTTCACTACCGCCGCGGAGGCTCGAGGAAGGCTCCGTACTCTGGTGCGTCGTGTTTCTCCTTTAATAAAACAACCGACTAACCGACTCCGAGGTCGCGGGATCGTCTCCATCATCAAGACGCCCGACGGTGAACTCGCTCTGCGGGTCGAAAAGGTGCTCAGCCTCATCCAGCACAGCATCAATCGCCACACGGTCAAACCAGTCGAAGGAGCGGCTACCGAGCTCGTCGCACGTCTATTCCAGAAATCGACCAAGATATCAGAGTTGAAAGCGTTCCAGACGGTAACGCATGCCCTCCCCCCCATAGAGCGGCTGCCATGGGCGCGCGCGGATGCGAGCCCTCTCAAAGTATACCGTCACCCACCGCAGCCCGTGTTGAAAACCGTGATGAAATCCCTGGAGCCCGACTTGGCACCCGAGTCCGGTCGCCTTCCGCCTCTCGCAATCCGGAGCAGCCAAGAGCACGAACGGCGACGCGCAATCGCGATGGGGTACGACCTAATTGCTTAATATCGGACACGCACCAATTAACGCAAACTCTTTACATAGTATCCCTCACCCAGACACCGTTCCTGCTCGGGACCTCCCCCGGGAGGCTCTTAAACGGTCGCCGCCGCCGCCGCCGCCGGTCGAGCCTCCACCCCCAACCTGGTACGACAGCTTGTCACGTCCCTCCTTCGAACTCTAACTGTTCTCCAGGGATAGGCTAATGGAATGGTATGATATCACTTGACCGATATATTGTCTACGTATCTAACGCAAATTAATGTTTAGGAACCCCCCTGCTGACACCATCACGTCTCCCTCTGTTCGCATCCAGTCTTTCCCTTTGCCGCCGGAGGCACCGCCCCCGCACCGCGCCTACGAGGAGCATGAGCAGTATTTGTCTTGGTATGCCGTTGTCGTATTCTACCTCATATCTTTTGTAATCCGAATTATCGGTCAGGTACGGCCTGCAACCTCAGGCACTGCAAGACGGAGCCGGGCCTGACGCGTTACAAGAACCGCCCCCGCACCACGCATCCAACCAGCTGCCACATGCTCAGACTCCTGCTGATGGCCAAAGCGTCACCGGGCCATGGTATGCGGTTGTTCTATTCTATCTTATATTTTCTAATCTGAATTGTCACTCAGGTACCCTAACGCACGAGAACTGCCCCCGCACCCCGCCTACAGCCAACTACCACATGCTCAGGTTCCCGCCGATGGCCGAACAGAAATGCCACGGCTACGGCCACGGCCTCCGCCACCGCCACCGCGATACGGAGCGGCTGCAGGAGGGCTCCATCCGCCTAGCTGGTATGAGCTTTGTCCCCATTAGTTCCTCTGATGCTGATTCGTCTTTACTAGGGCTCCTAATGCACCCCCTCCCCGCCGCTAAAGGGGTCGTACAATCGTACTGCTGCATTTGCATGCTATGTATCGCGCTCTCAGTAGTATCTGCGGCGACGAGCACCAGGCTCGTAATTCGAATATTCACTGAATCACCACCCACCATCTCGCGACTGCGGAATACACTACTCAGTGCTGCTTCCTGTGGTCGACCTCGCCGTGCGGCTGGGCATCCAACGGGCTCGTTCGACTACTGCCAGCCCCTACGCCGACGAAAACAACGCGGCCATTGTAACCGAACTCATGCAGACCGAGTGCAGTAAACACCGCGGCTCCGCCAATTCTGCAAATCTTGCAGGTGTTGAACTCTCTCAATGCATGGTTCTGACCCGGTGTTGGGAATCCCGCGTCGATAGTCATGCTCTCGCCCAAAACAATTGCCTCGCGGGGAAGTCAGCCGGAACGATGACCGGTGAAAAGCGGCTCGATATAGTGCCACAGCGAGCATCTCCTCATCACCAACTTCAAACAAAGCGCGGTTATTCCACGGGTCACTGCAGTGCGCCACGTTTTAGGTCGACGTTTCCGGAGGTCCCGGCTCGCTAACTCTCTGAACTGCAAAGCGTACCCCCACTGGTCGGTGCGCGCTGAGCGACATGATGAAATGGTTTTCTCGAGAGACTTGCCTCGAAACATCTTCTTGCAAACTATTAGCCCTTTCTACCCAGCTTTCTCGTATCTATTACTTTATATAGGGCTACCGTAGCGGTGTGCAGTAGAGTACATGAGTGTTGTACGTGTTCCTTATTGAGACCTAATTATACATCTTCCTCTTTCTTTCCTGTTTGGTGTATTCCCTGTAAATGCTAATGCCAAAGAGATATTGCACCAAGTGTTTGCTCAAAAAGTGCATGGTTCAGGCGCGATGATGCACCAGCTGAGCGGGGTCCAGGACATTTGATCCCAGCCACCACGCAGGTTGATACCTTTCCGCTCCTTGTGCTTCCCTTTCCGTCGAACTCTCCAGGCCTACGTGGACTCAGTTACTGACCATATATCGCAGTTTTCTTGGGTTTTGAGGGCTAACCTCTGCCAGTTTAAATTATTGCTCTTGGGCCATTTGACACAGCAAACAGAACCTCTACCGTGAACAAGTCATACGGAAGCCATAGAGGTCCACCGACACCCTTGCGGCCTTGGGATTAGGCTTTGAAATGTCGCAGTGGCCGGCGCCCTTGTCGGCGCCTGCTGCGCCAGCCGAAATCACTTCGCACCTGCCATCACCTCCCATGGACCCAAAACTCGAAGACGACGCTGAATCTCCGTCGTCTGGGTCTCCCTCAGCTCCAGTCGACGTCAAGGACCTGTTTGAAGATCCAAACGTGACATTGGCGTCCTCCGTTGTGGGCTCAGAGGTCGATGAGTCGATGCCACCTCCCAAGCATGACTCCGGCTCGTCCTCCTCGTCCTCCCCACGTTCTCGTACCCCATCTCCCACACCACCACCCGAACCAGAACGTGCTTCTTCTAAGGGTACCAAGAAGAAGGCTCAGGTTGTCCGGCAGCTCATTGGGGAGCTTCCCGTTGCACGCGCAGCTGCGTTAGAGACATTCGATGAGTTACGGCTCAATAACTACCAGAACAAGAGCATTGGGCTCTCACAGGAGACTGCTGAGAGCGGCGCCTGCGACTGTAGATACCGAAAGGGTTCGTCTGCGCCCAGCAGCTCCCTGCAGCGCCGTTTGTCTCACTTTTCGCACACCAACCGCTTTTTTTACAGGAGTAGACATACAACACATCGCGTGCGGCCCCGAGTCGAACTGTATCAATCGCCTCACGCAGGTCGAGTGCCAGCGCGACGACTGCAATGCCGGGTCCCACTGCCAGAACCAACGGTGTGCCATGGTGGTACTATTACATAATGCACGGCGCTGACGCAGCTCTCTCAGTTTTCAGCTGAAGCAGTATGCGGACATTGAGATCGTGCAAACGGAGAAGAAGGGTTTTGGGCTTCGCGCCGAGGTCGATATTCCCAAGTGCGTTTTGCGTCTTCGGGACGCTATGATGCGGCTGACGCAGACGGACGAAACAGAGACGCTTTCATCTACGAGTATGTCGGCGACATCGTCAACCCGTCGACGTTCTCCAAGCGCATGCAGAGCTATGCCGAGGAGGGCATCCGGCATTTCTATTTCATGATGTTGCAGAAGGGCGAGGTGCGTGCATTGGACTGCAGGATCGGCGGCGCACTCATTCGTGGCCCGCCCAGTACATCGACGCTACGAAGAGCGGGGGCATCGGCCGGTTCGCCAACCACAGCTGCAACCCCAACTGCTTCGTCTCGCGATGGATCGTCGGTGCCCACGTCCGGATGGGCATCTTCGCAAAGCGGAAGATTGAGAAATACGAGGAGTTGACGTTTAACTACAACGTGGATCGCTATGGGTGAGTGAAGCCGACTTTCTTTCTCCGACGCGACGCTAATTTTGCGGTGTAGCCACAAGGCACAGAAGTGTTATTGCGGGGAGCCGCAGTGTGTGGGCTTCATCGGCGGAAAGACCCAAACGGACCTTTCCACCGTGGATGACATATACATGGATGGTGCGTCCTCCTTCCGTTTGTTGGCGGCCCGGACTAATACATACCAAACTGTAGCGCTGGGTATCACAGACGAAGACGAGGTCACGGAGCTCAAAGGCACCAAGAAGAAGAAGGGAAAGAAGTTGGATGATAACGACTTCTTGGTTTGCACCAAGTTTCCAAAACGTGCATCGAGCGCGAGCTGACTTGAGTTTCTCCCCTGCAGCCCGAAATGCGCGCGATCTTGGAGAAGGAGATCCCGAAGATTATGCAGGCTCTCCGACAAACACCGCATCGCGCTTTGACAGTGAAGCTGCTCACGCGCTTCCGCGTTCGTGTTTTTTTCTTTCTTTCGTGTCATACTGGGGCTTAGTTGGTTGGCTCTCTTTCTAGATGACCTCCGACCAAAACGTCACCCGAGAAATGCTGCGCCTTCGATGTCTAAGTTTGATGAAAAGTGTACTCGAAGACAACGCCTCCGATCCCGAGATTGTTTTACTTGTATGTGTTTGTTTACTTTGGCTTTCGGTGTTTTTTTGGGCACGGCATTGCTGACGCAAATTTGATAAGGTGTTGGACTCTATAAAGGACTGGCCGCTGTCGACGCGGAACAAGATAGAGGATTCAAGTATCGACGCTGCGGTCAAGACAATCGTCGATAAGATAACAGCGAAGGAAACCCGGGCCGACGAGACGAAGGAGGAAAATCCAGCTGACGAGACGACGGAGGAAAACGCAGCTGGCGAGACGACCGAGAAAACCTCAGCTGGCGAGACAACGGAGGATGAAAAAAGGATCAAACTCGTCGGGCAAGAGGTCAGTCCACTTCGCAACGCTCGTTGTGCAACTTCTAATTTGCCGCAGCTCCTTGACAAATGGGTCAAGCTGACACTCGCATATCGTATACCGAAGCGCGTTATCGTGAGTCCAGTTTCACCCGCGCCCCCACTTGTAAACTAACTTTTCAACAGAAACCCGAGGAGGAGGAGGAGGAAGACACACCCGTAACGTCCGCGTACACCTTTTATCCCAGGCATACTCCTCCGCAATCTCCTCGCCGCGACCACCCTATATACAAGCGACCACGCTATGATGGTCCCCCGTATGATCCCGACAGTCCTTGGGAGATGTACCACATACGACCAGGCGGCGCACCCATAGGGTCTCGGTCGACGTCCTGGGCGCCCTTGCCCTTCGTGAAACCACGGCCAACCCCCGCGTCGTCGACGAGTTGGGATCACTCAAACACGGTCGAGAGGAAACGCGATACGGAGCCGTCCAAGTCCGTGCTGGATGCAGTCATCGCTGCTGCGATTGCGCAGAAGGCGGCGGACGATGCTGCTGCGGCCGAGGCGGCGGCTGCTGCTGCTGAGGCGGCGAAGAAGGCGGCGCCGCGCGAGCATAAGCGGAAGCACCGGTCATCGAAGAAGGCGCAGACGTCGGAAGAGAAGGAAGCGAATAAGGAGAAACGGATGCTCAAGCTGGTCGGCGCCGTTGTCGTCAAGTGTATGTCCAAGTACGGCAAATCGTTGGAGCGCGACACCTTCAAAAAGCACGCCAAAGAGGTACGTTTCACGCTTTACATTTCTTTTCAAGGCGCAATACTAACGACTCACTGAGCTATAGCTGACCCAGTTGATCGCTGACAAGGAGAAGAAGTCGGCGAGCTACAAGGAGAACAAGCTCGAGGTGCTCTCGGACGAGAAGGTGGCCAAGATCAAAAAATTCTCCAAGGTGATCTCTCTTTTTTTCTTCCCCTCGCGCGTCGACTGATGGTCCCCAGGAATACATCGCGAAGGTCGTGCGGAAGATGGAGAAGTCGGGGCATAAGCACCAAGCACCTTCGTCCTCCACAGCGCAGACGACGCCTACTGCAGTCGATACCCCAAACTCCATTGATGGTGTCGATACTGTGATGACGGAGATGACAGTCGAGGAGGCGATGGACATGGATCCTACCTCTGAGAGCGACGAAGAGGGCGAAATAGGCGAGCGCGAGGACGGGGACATGGACGTGGACGAGGAGCGGTGGAGGCGCGGGACCGATGCACACCGTGAAAACGGTGCCGATATGGATATGCATCCTCCAGCGCGCGGCCAGGACGGTACGCCGATGGACGTATCGTCTGCCCAAGCACCGCATGCCGCTGATCCTCGACGGCGACCACCACTCGAGGACGAGCAGGCCTACGCATGGGACCCTTATAAACCGACGGGCAAGTTTAATGGTGTTCCGGTTGCGTAGTTTAGATGCGCAGTGTATTATTTGTATGCTAACGCGGTTTAACCTAAGTACTTTATTTAGGAAGGGATGGCCAATATGTGGGTGCGACGGGTGCAAGTGTGGCATGGAGTCGCGATTGGAAATCCAAAGACCCAAAGACCATTGTCCTTGAGCCAATCTCAAGTTAATTTCATTGGCGAATAACTCGCGGTTGAGCTGCGAAACTAAGCAGGAAGAGCGGTGCAGTCTTCCTCTTCCGTTCGCAGAGCGCTTATTTGGTTACAGGAAAAACGCAACTGAACATAAACTCCAAAGAGTTGGGGGCATCTAAATGCCGGACGGAGATGTTGGGTCTAGACGGTACTTACTGATGTAACAGTACGCCATTGACAAAAAATGCAAGAATTTCCCGCCGCGTATACGCTTGGGATCATATACTTCCCTCTGAGAATTGTATCTCTACACCAACTGAGGAATAAAGAAAGGCAGAATATATCGTCGATCCCGGCTCAATTTGGGAATCGGGTTTATACGCGGTGCTTCGCTCTTTGCGCTCTCCCAGAACTCCAATCAATTCGGAAAGGTGAAATGTCATTATCTCTCTGGTCTGCCAGCGGTTGAAAATTATCTGGATTAAGAGAGATGGAGGCCTCCAGATATGTCGCCACACTGACCTCAGTTGGCTTTTAAGTGTTAACGTTCTCACGGCCAAAACATGGGAAAGATCGCAGAGGGGAAAAATGGTTTCAGAGAAAAAGTCGAAACTGTGGGCACAGAGACTCGAGATTTCTAATGTTGTCCTAGGTAGGTTGTGGAAACTGAACATCCTCCGTGTCGCATAGAGAATACAGGGTGGTTTTACCATGGTTCCAACAATCGAGGACATTAACATTTTGGCCTTCACGTTGGTTGAAAATCCACGGCGCAGGAACATTGCATCGTTGAGGTCAGGACTCGGAGATCTCCACTTGTAGCAAAACTTGTGAATAGGCAAGCCCAATAAAATGAATCGCAGCTCGAAGTTTGAACTGTAAAGAACATTTTTTTGAACCGTCAGAAAACTTGAGCTGTTGAAGTCAGGGACTCCGGGCGGCCCGGGACCGTGGATTTATTTCTTGGCTCGTGAATATATTGCTCAATTTTTATCAACATTCCCTGCGTGCTACTTATCGCCCTGCGCATTCTACGTGACAGTGGTTGAGTTCAAAGAGCAATCATGTGGCAGTGTCCATCATGGTCGGAACTTCAACACGGCAAACTGCGGTCCGGAGAGCCCCTATCTTGCCAATATCTCTTTCTCTGCTATGCCATGCCTTTGCGTTCTCTTGGTCTCGATAAGAGTCTCAATTCGAAACTGACGGTTCGACTTCTTGAGAATGGAATTTGTGCTAACAACGTACAACATGCGAGGTACGAGCAATTAAATGTTGTAGCGTCTGTCTACGAGAGACTAGTGCTAACGTGGTTCACATCGTTGTAGCTCTAGGTCATTTTTGTCATTGTGGCCTCTGTGAACCCTATCTTCCTCTCGCAGTGCGAATGAGGTCGAACATCGTGGTTGATTTTCTTTTGGCCGGAGAGTTAAATTCAATTAGACTTAGAAAGCATCTACCATTGGATAATTCTATTCAGAAACCCGGTTTTTACAATCACTTATCTGGAAACCCGGGTTTCTCCGGTTACGGAGAAACCCTCCGCGTGCCGGACAGTCCGCCGAAATGTGCCGAGTCGTCCGCCTTCGCGGCGGAATGTTTTTCTCCGTGATGTGGATGTCTGTGTGGATTTGGTATATAGATACACCCCTTGTTTTGTTTGGACTCTTTGGCACTATCTACCATCCGTGAACGCACCCCCACCACCATTTGCCATCCTAAGGAAAACCAGATATATTTTATTTTCATGAGCGCACTTTGCTGATACAGTTGCCGTAAACAGAGCAAGGTACTGAATGAAAGCTCCCTGAGTGTTTTGGACCATTAAATCCTCACCTTTCCTCGAATGAACGAAGGCATCACAAATATCACAATTCGGCATTTCTCGGCAACCCGGCACGCCGTGTGGACCTGTCGGAAGTCAAATTGAAAAACACAAATGGATCAAAGAGGTTCGGTATGAATGTCGAAGACTTCACAACTGCAGACAGGGTGAGACGAAGGCACCCATTGTCAATGCCGGTGTTGAAACTCCGATGCCCGCAAAATTTGCCATAAATGGGTTTCTGGTTAACTCTTGGTAGGGGTTTCTGCAAATATTTCCTAAAAAGGAAGGGTTTCTGACTGAACCCGGGCTTCTGAATAATTGGTGTAGCCCGCGTGCCGCGGCAAAGCCCGCTATGTAACTTCAACTGCAACAACATTAATACTATACCTGTGGTGAAGGCAATACGAGTTATATCATTATTATTATTATTTTGGCCTGATGGGGTGCGTCACTGCGTAAGTTTTCAACATTCATTGATCGCATTGTATTGGTAGAATAGATGAATATGAGTGCGAAGTACACGAAATGTCATAGGAGCTCAATTTTGAAAGTTAATGGCACGGAGTAATTCGCATCCGCGTAAGACTAAGAAACCATTCAGCAGCACATAGATAACAGAGTCCCGTCTTTCTCGTTTGAATTCTAAAGCGGCATCCTATTAAGGACCGGATGAAAGTGAGATTACAGCGACAAGATTAACGGGTTATAATAAGCCGTACCACCACGAGGGCCATCCCATCTTGAAGCACCTTATAAGGCCAGTTTAATGCGTTAAATGCTGGGTCCTCGCCACGGGCTCAATGCGTTATTCCTGGGGATACTATATGCGGAAGTGCGGGTGATCCCGGGACCCCACGGATACAACAGGTGCCTCCCCTTTGCCGGGAAACATCATCCCGGCTTTGCATGGCTTGCTTCGGCATTTGTTTGGGCTTGCCGGGGAAGGATTATGCAATAATTTGTCTTTAAAATAATGTGTAAATTGCCGGCCATTGCCGTGAATTTGATGGCTGTCCGTATTGGGTTGGGACTGATGGCTCCGGCCATTGCCTTGAAATTGATGGCTGTTCATATTGGGGTGCTATAGCGGGCCGTATTGGGTTGCAATTGATGCCTGGTTGCTTTAAAAGCCAATATTGGTTGAAAAAGCGCCGGCTCTCGGAAAATATTTTGCATTTTGCGGGCCAGCAGGGGCACTGGATGAAAAATGGTTTTAACAACTCTTGTAGCCCTCAATGAGCTCTACAAGATGGGTATAGGGATCAGGGGTTTGGCCGATGACTTTCCTTTTTGGGACACTACCACTTCTCGTCCCAAAAAGGAAATTCTTGACATCAGCCCCTTCCTGGCTCATAATTCAATCGTTTTGCATGATCTAGCCCTATAGGCATGCTATTATAGGTTCTTTGAAGCCAACTGGACCACAGTAGAGCCTATTATAGTCCAATAATAGGGTGAAAATGGCGAAAATTGATAAATTACATTCTGGCCACAATACCTTGGGGATATACCAATGAAAATGGCTTTTAAATGTGTCCACTTGTTCCCCTGGGCTTCAAGGACACCCTCCAGGTTATATATTAGATCCTGGTTATGAATTACATTGCAATTTGGCCATGCAAGGAAATTGCACTTTGACCCTATTATGCACTCCTCCCTGGTGTGATATATCTCAAAACATATATTTGGAGATTGGATCATGTATTTGTATTGGAAAAGTGAGCAATTGTTACCTAGGGAAGCCTATACCCCATGATTTGAGGTGATTTTATTTCAGATTCTTGTTCACCATATTCAGCATGCCACAGGGCCATAGATGATGTTCTGAAGGTTCCTACTAACTCTACTGAGCTGTATCAACAGTTTTAAGCCAACAGGCTGGCCAATACATGATGTGAAACTCGAAAATGTGAAATGACATATTTTGCTTATTTCATGCATAGGGCACCAAGGAGACCATGTTGAGGGGAATGAACAATGGTAAAGGCAACAGACAGTGTAAATGATGTGAATCATGCCTTATTTCAAGTGTCTTGGCCCAGTTTTGGCCAGATGGTGTTTTGAACTATGGCTAAGATATTCACCAAAAGTTGCACTTGAACTCATATCCTCGCAAGCAGCATTCAGCCAAAGATTCACCAAAATAGTTGAAATAAAGCGTAATCTGGGGCAACTGAACTGTCTCAGTTTATTCCCATTGTTTATATCACACAATATGGTCTCCCTAGTGCCCTATTCATAAAATAAGCAAAATGTGTGATTTGCATTTTCGACTTTTACCATCATATATTGGCCAGCCATTAGGCTCAAAACTGTTCAAATAGCTCATGAGAACAAGTAGGAGCTATCAGAGCCGCATCTATGACCCTTTGGAGGGCTGAATCTGGCACACAAGAGGATAATAAAAAAACCACATTAAAGCATGAGGTATAGGGTATTCTGAGTGTTAATTGTGCAGTACTCTGCTATAACTACATGATACAAGCCAAAAGGATGTGTTTTGTGAGAGTTTCCATCAATGAGGGTTGAATAATAGGGCAAAGTGCAATTTTATTATATGGCCAAATTGCGATGTTTTGCATGATCAGGAGGTGATACATTGCCTTGAGGGTATCTTTGTAGCCTACGGGAACAAGTGGAAGCATCCAGGAGTTATTTTAATCGGTATATTCCCAAGGTATTCTGGCCAGAATATAATTGATCAATTTTCGCCATTTTCACCATATTATTGCACTGTAACTGGCTCACTATGCTCCAGTTGGATGTAGGGCACCTGTAAGAACATCAATACACAGTTATATCATCCAAAACGGTTTAATTACGGGCTAGGGAGCGACAATTTCCTTTTTGGGACGAGAGGTGGTAGTGTCCCAAAAAGGAAAGTCATCGGCCAAACCCCTGATCCCTATACCCATCTTGTAGAGCTCATTGAGGGCTACAAGAGTTGTTAAAACCATTTTTCACCTAGTGCCCCTGCTGGCCCGCAAAATGCAAAATACTTTCCGAGAGCCGGCGCTTTTTCAACCAATATTGGCTTTTAAAGCAACCAGGCATCAATTGCAACCCAATACGGCCCGCTATAGCACCCCAATATGAACAGCCATCAATTTCAAGGCAATGGCCGGAGCCATCAGTCCCAACCCAATACGGACAGCCATCAATTTCAACCATTTTAATTGATTTATGGTTTAATGACCTTTATTTCAAACTCCGACGGCCTCCAGAGCCGCCATCAACAGTGCCGGGAGCCCCGCAGAGGGTATATATATGTATTGTGGCTGTGGGGCAACTCCCCAGAGATAACGCATTGAGCCTGTGGGAAGGACCCAGCATTTAACTTGTTATCCTGACCATATGAGCTGCTTGAAGACTAATGCCATGGCCGTGCGTATTATCGTCCACATCCCTCCGCATCTTCCCAAGTCAAATTGTTCGCGATGATGAACACCACAATAGCGGCAAAGGACATATCCGAGCCACGCTCCGTTTAGCGTAGCCCACAGATGAAGGAGGCCTTCTAAATACCGATTTAGCATTGGCACGAAGTGTTAAAAGAAACAGAGCAAAGAAGGAAAGAAACTCACCCATCTTTTTCCTCCAGGGAACCCAGAGCGCGTACTCGAACCAGATATGGCGCTGCGGCGCGCACTGGCGGTCCCACTCCTTCTTTCTCCTAGGTGGCCACGTTGATTCCCCCTTTTTAACGATCCACCTTCCATGCAAATCCTTCAGGAAGTAGACGTAGATGAAACCACCACCATCAGCTTGGGTAGGGGGCTGAGCCATAGCTGCAGACAGCATTTGATCCATGTAGACCTTGAGTGACTTAGGAGAAGATGCCAGTTAGACCAGTGAGTCTGAGCAGTGAGCAGGCTTAACTGGTGGGTGATGATGTAGGATTGCGCTGCCTTCGAGAACTTGGTACGAGACGATATAGGACTGCGCTGCCAGAACCTGCCGCGAGAAATGACCACTGAAATCTATCGAGTATCTTCAGTGGTTGGCTTTAATCCGAACTTCGGTACCCGCTTTGGAGGCCTACTTAGCACGCCCAGTGTATCACGTATCACGGAAGCCAGCGTTCGAGAATTATGAGAATACACGCAAAGAGTCAAGTGAGATGCTGAGAATGTCGGGTAACAAAACACGCAAAGGCCAAGCACACTCCAGTGGAAGAATATCAATACGAAGTTTGCTATAACGCTGCTGCAGTTGGACAGTGCGCGCACTGGTAAGGAGCAACCAGATATTGCAATTTTTCGGAGGTGTGGATTTAAGCCACATCCTTGGCGTACGTCGTAAATCCAGGCCTTTTCGGACCTCGTAGACAGACTTTGAATCCGAAAAGAATTTGGTTTTTCGACCTTACTGAAGTCCCAAGTTTTGTTGTTTATCATTGGATACAGGCCGAGATTGACGCCAACGTGAATAAGTGGGCCCCAGTCCGCGTTTTTGACGGTCATTGCTTGTATGCATAGCCAAAACCGCAAGTCAGCATGTCTGGTGAGAAGTTCGAGTAAAGGAGCGCGTATCCATCATTGATGGGAATTTGCTGACATTGCAGATGATACTTACGGTAAATACGATCATACTTATTGTGATGATCGTATGAATTGATTTCCCGTTGGTGGTACAGACAACGCGCTGAGCATTAACCGTCCTCAGCGTTCGAAGTGCAAGATCTCCTGAAGTGCCGCGCTGGAACTCCCCTTGGGGCCACTCTTGTGCACGTTCGAATACAACCATCATCCCAAAGTTAACACACGATCAATGTTTAGCTTGCTTTAATATCGAAGTCCGGAGCAAGAGAGTTCAAGGCGAGACGTTACTGCGCCAGGCCGCCCAAAAACGTCTCACGCTCAATCCCGATAATTACTTTCTTGCGAAACGCAACAGCAGCCCAAGCTATTGTCGAGGCACAAACCCAGATTTTACAGTAGGATAGAGCGCTTATCCAAATGTACGAGCGTTAACCGCAGGAGTGGCACGAAGTTACGCCACATGTACCCCTTTCCCGTCGCGACGGGAATTGCCCAGTCAAAAATTCCAAGGCCCAAATATAATAATTCTACGATTCGCGGAGTCCAGTTTTTTAGCGTTCCATTTCCACGTACCCTCGTATTTTCTGCGTCTTCGTCCAACCTCGACATCGTGCCACAGAAGGCAACACAGGTACCGGTTTTTAAAGACTTCAGACGCTCCGTCCTACCATCTCTGGTGTCCCTAACGAAAACCTGAAAGCGCTAAGTGCCACGCTCACAAGACGTAAGAGATACTAACGTAGAAGCAATTCTCCTCTGGTCCCCATCCCTTGAAATCGCGACTTGCGTCGAACCAAGATCCGCCAACGGGTTGAGTCGAACCGTTATCGTAGTCCACCCCAATGATCCTTCGCAACTGCTCTAGCTGATTCCAGTATGCGTTGTAGCCTTCGCAGTTGGTGTCAGAGGGTGGTCTGATCTTAACGCATATGACGTCACAGCTAGGACCCGAGGTACAGGTTCCCTAAACAAAATGTAAGCCAGTGTAGATGAATCAACGCAACGACCAACCACTCCGGACACTTTATCAATCTCACCAACCAAGATGTTGACCCTAAAAACCAGTCCGTCCCGAATCTCACTCTCTGTCGACGTGCCCTTTTCTTCCGCAAAATAGAATTCTGAGCCACCGGGATAAGAACCCTCTCTAACGGCGGCAAAGTCTCTTCCGTATTCGACCGTAGCCAACGCCATTCTGCCTGCCTGTTCCAGATGTTGAAGCAGTAACATGAGAGGAAGAAGTAGACGAGAGGAAGAGGTAGGGGGGTAGCAGAGGAGTGGAAGAAGTAGAGGAGTTATTGACAGGGGCACGTCACTTCTTTTCGAGTCGGTTTCACGCGCAAGAACCCAATTGTGAACCTGTTCCGCAACTGCAGAGTAAAATTCGACAATGCAGTAGGGAAAACGTAGTATCACATTCAACCTTCAAGGCTACGCGGCATTTGCTTCACGGCTGCACACTTTGCAGACTCCATCTCCTGACATGTCACACACGTAGTCGGCGGCTCTCGACGGGAGACAGCCACAGTTACTTTGATGTATCGTGCTTTGGATTACGTTGAGCTCATAGGCCTTAAAGCATCGAATGTCAACACTAGACGATATGCACACATGAAACCAAGGATAGATCTTCTCACCTTGGAAATCATTTTGGAGGTCCCAATGTGACGGCGCTCGAAACCCAATAAACATTCAACCATCTTGCCCACCGGATTATCCGTGATGAAGATTTGCTCGTACTCGCTGGCTTCAGTCTCGTTTTCCGAGCGTATCGTCACCTGAGTCAGGGAGTACGATTAGAACAAGGAGGACGGGCTATAGTCCGCTATAGTGTTAGCGCCTGTGAAGCATGCACGTAAAACGATCCTGTCCTCCGGCGCATCCTGGGGTCCTCCTGCGAACGGTCGAACCACGATACAGCGATTGCCCCTGGCTACAATCCGGGTTAGCTCACGCGACGATACGAAATTAAAGACGCGTACACTTTCAAGCATGTCCAAATCTAAAATCCTTTTCAACGACCAAAGCTGCCTCACGAACATATAGATTGCATCGCAAGAGGCGCTCATGGGACATGTCAGGACAATGCAGAACGCTCCCGCCTCGGCCTAGCAAAGATCGTTTTGAGTCCGTATAATTCTCCTATGGGAAACGACAAACCATACGATAGACCGTCTTGATTTCACCGTATGCGAGTGCAGAGTGAGAAGGTTGAGCCCACCGTCTCTCCGAATAGGGGTTGATCAAGATGTTACGGCCTCGTTTGAAGGCAAAGACACTGTCATGTCCGTCCGAACGATCCCTGACGGCCACGAATTGTCGCTGGTACGTCGCCAGCGCCAAGGACAATTGAGGTTGGTTCCGTATTTTGTCCAACATGGGAGTCGAGGAGAAGAGTTAAACACTGTTAGAGGGGCTCTATCCAAAGAGTTTCAGTTACGAAGATTAATCCAGTCGAACTGAATCGGCTGTTCCGCTCGGTGTCGCCGATATCTCCTTTCGGCATTGCCGACGTCTCTGCTCGGTGTCACCGAAGCTGCCGTAATTACATTCGGCGCTCGCTTGTAATTGTTCCGGCGATCGTCCAGTGCTCTCCGACCGTAATCCACCTTCAACCGAACAAGGGCGACTTCGCATAAACGGTTACCACAACAGAGGTTGAGCGCGGTTAAAGTACGTGGTCCCACGCAATAAATTCCACTTGCCGAAGTTACGCGGAGTCCCTCGCACGCCACTTTGTACAAATTCTACAAACGGAACCCAAGTGAATGTCGCACGCATAGCCCTCTCCGATTCTTGCAATTTCGTCAGAGTCGCAAAGTCTCGTTTCCAACACACTCAATTCATAGCCCTGAAAACACCATTTTTAACTAGAGCCCAAACAGGTGGGTTATTATCCTTACCTTTACAACGGCTTCACCCCGCCGATAGCACAAGCGACGCTCGAGGACTAATTTGCACTCGAGCATTCTTCCAATAGCCTCCGGAACGCAGTATACGTGTTCCATCGCCGCGCGCTCTTCGTCGGACCTCGGACGTAAAACAATCTAAATGTGTGTTAAGCGCAATTGGAGAAAAGCAACACAAAGAGCCCACATAAAATGAACCCTGCCTAGGCGGCAACAGCACCTCTTCACTTGCCACGCTGAACCAAGAATCATTCACAATCCCGGGCTATTGCTATCAGCCGTTTTGCGAGAGGAAGCACCAGCGACATACCACATCCACTTCATCAACTGCGATGATCATTTTCAATGTTCTCAGTTGCATTCGGAAAACGTTAGTACCATCGCATGTTGCATCCTTCGGGCATGCCAAGCGGATGTAGTATGTCTCATCAGCCTTGAACAGCCAGATGAGCGACGTGGCCCCCATCCACTTACACCGTGGGCAAAGACGCGGGCACATGGGCAACATGTGCCTTAAATGCACATGCGTCGTTGTTTTCCTTTGTGCGCCCCCTCTGCAGCGCATGTGCGACAGATGTGCATTTAAGGCACATGAAAACCATGTGCCTGGGTCTTTGCCCCCGGTGTTATAAATTCACGTACCATACAATCCACGCGTCTGATCTCACCGAATGCTAATACAACATGCTCCTGCAGGCCTTTCCTCCGTTCAGCCTCGTAGTCGATAGCCTGCGCTCTAGCTGTCTTGAAGTTAAAGACATCTTCATGGCCGTCCATCCGGTCCCTGACCGCAAAGAAATCTCGATTGTACACTGTTTTTGCGAGAGAGGAAGCCCGGTTTGCCTTCAGTCCAGCGAGCATGGTCTGGGACGTGAGACGAAGGAGGAATGCAGACGGGTCACACATAGGGGTCTGGGATCATATTGGAATATTGCTTCACGTGACGACCACTTGCCACTGGTTCAGCCTTAGTCGGCCAGTTTTCTCGACAAACGAAAAGACGGACCTCACCCATGACGTCCGAGAGTCCGGTAATTCTAATGATCAAGTTTACACGTTGCCACGAGTTCGGAAAAAAAGGTACTTTAGTTTATACAGGCTCGGCAACCCAGAGCGCCTTTTACTTCGCACACGTAGCCTGAAGGAGTCACCGGGAAATCCGCCGAGGACCGTATCTCGCACCCAACGAGATCCAGATGATACGACTAGAAACCAAAGATAAAAAACAATTTTATGGTTAGCTCCAGGCCGGGTACGAAGGAAAAGTAAGAGAGAAGAAAATAATATAAGTCTAGCGCTTACCATCTCCAATAACTCGGGATTAGACTCCTTTGCCTGGTACCGAGAGAGCGAAGTCTTCGCAATGATGCAGTAACCAGTATCCAGTTCTTTGCTCAAACCATTCACGGCTCGAGCGCGAACCAGAATGGACATAGAAGCGCCTTCGGACTGTGCTGGAGCGCCTTCAAAGTCGAGGAACGAGTCGACAATTACACCGCCCTAAACCGAGGGTCAAGTAGGAAGTTGAAGCAACATAAGCTCCACTTACAACTTGAAGCTGATCTTTAGCCATGATCTGTTGTAGAACCTCTATCTGCATGTCCCAAAGTTCGACCAGCCTACAAGGTGCTCCCAACGGACATTTCAGTCGTATAGAACACGAGGCATCGGGCTGAAATAACGGTAAAACTTCGTAAGATCCAAATGAAGAACGAATACGCGCCAGTTCGTGGACATATTCAACTTGTCCAAATATGTGGCCGAAGTAACTCGACAAAAACTTTTTACATTCGACGTTGTCCTCGATATCCAGTTCCAGTTCTGACAGTTTTTTGAAAGAATATAGAGAGCCGCCACGTTCGCTACGCTGACGAATGGCAGAAAAGTCAAGGTCGTATCCAGCAAGCGCAATCGCGCGGTTTCCAAGCGAGAGGATCCGAGTGAGCATGGCGGAGGGAAGCAAGCGACGCGATAGGGGTAAGAAAGGGACCCCTATATTTCTCGCACTTAGACAAACCGACATTCACCAGGAACCAAGTAAACAAAATTCGCGACGCTTCGCTCCAAATTCACACTAATTCGGCATCTCCTGGCATTGAGAGCGACCACGGGAAGGTTTATACAACGGAGGTCATTACAGAGGGGCTGCAAATGTCTCGACAGCGATCGAAAATCTCTCCTGTAACCTCCTCTCGCACTGAATCCATGGCCAGCACGCTAACAGCTGAGCTTCTGGACGACATCCTTTTGATTCATTACTTCGCAGCTCCCGCGGGAAGGGAGCGGACTAGGGCGCGCGGTTCCGTGTGTCTTGTGTCACGGTGGTGGCGCGACCGCGCCTACGGCCTCAGACCCCTGTGGCGCGATATCATCATTCACTTATGGACGACGCGCCAATACGTAACAACCTCACTGCTTCGCAACACTGGGGGGAATGTTACGCTCCAGATTGACACCCGCATCGTCCACGACTTCTTGTACGATCCGGCTTTTCCAATGAGCTCGACGACATCTCCTATCCACTCAATCGGGGACATAACTTCAGTCTTTCTGCCTCTTTTATGCGACATTTACTCGCGCGTTGAAGGGCTGAGCACGGACGGAGTCACATCAGCAGACTGGTTTTGTTTGATGCGGGCTCTCTCCAAGTTCCAGTTCCCGAAGCTGAAATTCGTCCGACATTCCGCGGTTCCGTGCCCCGAGGATGTGCTCGCCGAAGAACCGCCGATTTTGCACCCAGCTAACGGAGTGTTAACGCATATGTGCCTGGTATATATTCCTCCGCCGTGGACGCGCCCGGGCGCGTATTCTAGCCTACGCGACTTCCGCCTACGGGGCTATTTTTATCCCATGCAGTGGTCGCTGCTTAAACTCGTGTTGCGCGCTTCCCCAAACTTGGAAACCCTATACCTGGAATACGTTCAGTGTCTCGCCATGAACGACGACGACATCATACACATGCCCTCGTTAACACGTCTTCATGTCGTGTACGGCGACGAACAGAGTGTAGCGGTCATCGAGCGCTTCGACATACCAATAGCGACGAACTTGCGAATTGACGTACGGGACAGCCACAGTTTGCTTCCTATGGTGGCGCGTTGCAGCGCCCTATTCAGCCGGGCTGAAGTTGTCGAGCTCTCTCTCGACGAAGACACCACGTGGGAACTGGAGAGCATTTTGCCTGATATGAAGGCTCTTCAGGACGTCGACTTGAGGTTCTGCAGGTATTTTGCGGTGCCGACCTTACTCCGATTGTCCGAGCAGAAAAACGCGAAGTCGGCCACATTGCACAGAATAATCGTCTTCGATGACATATCACGAGAGGTCGCCACGACTGTCCTCCGAGAGTTGATCGCAGACGGGGGGGTGTTGGTGGGACGTCTGAACTCCCCTATCGAATATCCTTCAAGGACACAGCGGGAACCTTATCGTGAATGGTGTTTGGTGCAAGGAAACGCTGTCAGTACGGATATTTTGTTGGAGTTGGACTCGTCTTGGTCTATGTTCGGGTAGGAGACGGGGACGAGGTATGCTTTCGCCTCATGGCATGGAGTGTTTCTCACAGATTCACGGCAAATAGATCTTGGCGCTCCGGGGTTATTAGTCTAATGGGTGCTCGGCTCGGTGCTGCCATTTCCGCTCGGTGTTACCGACGTATCATATCGGCACCCACCATCTTCCGTAATTACGTTCGGCGCTTATCTCGGGGGTTTTTAGACTCGGGTGTAATGATGCATCGTGTTAGCCGCGAAAACAACTTGCACAAATTGGAATTACAGCGAGGCGTTTTGCAAAACCCTAACTCAGAATTTTTTTTATTTTTATTTTTATTTTATACGCGGTACCCATAGCCAGTAGACTCTGTGCTGCCGACACTTTTCGCTCGGTGTTACCGACGTATCCGCTCGAGGCCGTCACATCCGACCCCCGGCCATCTTCCGTATTTACGTCTCAGATCGCAAGGAGTTGATAAATAAAATAAAATAAAACGCGAAAAGTACCGGAAAACACGAGTTGTTATGCACGATTTAACAGTCCCCAGATGGTCCCGCACAAATTTGACACCCCCCTTCGACTTTGTCGCAAACATAGCCTGCTTCTTTCTTGGCGATACTGGCGTTATCGAGACTAACCACGCGCCGCGCAGTTAAGTAGTAGTTCTGTTTGTTGTTTGTTTTTTCAGTCAAAAAACATCCACCCCAGAAGAGTAAAAGACAATCGCGACTCACCAAGTTCACTAGATCGTCCTCGGGGAACGTAATGTCCAATCGCTGGAACCACACCAAGGCGTCTACCATTCGACCTGGCTTCAACATGCGCACCAAGTCCGCGTACATATGTCCCACTTGAGTGTAATGCTGTGTCGTGTTAGCCGCGAAATTAACCTGCAGATATTGAGATTACGGCGAGGTAAGTGTCAAAACACTAACCCAGAAGGTTTCTTTCACGCGGTACTCCTCATCGCCATTGGGCTCGAAGGTGAGCCAGGATCCAGTACACACACCGCCCTTGAACCGTCATCTCAGTCCAAGAAGTCAACATAAAGGACGAAAGACTCACAGCATCGGCGACGTCACCCTCCGTTATATCATTCAATGCTCGAAGCTGGTTTTCCCACAGTTCGACAACAGCGCATGTGGCGTTTTTAGGGCACCCCAGTTCAGCTGAAACACAACCTTTAGCCTCCTGCAGAAATAACGCGAAGGTGGTTAAATGCGGAAATTCCCACTTCATTGTTCGTACTTACCATCGCCCTTGCCGAACGCACTTCACCGAAGACATTACACTGAAAGCGCTTTTCAGACCCTCGCTTCGTCTGAGTTGGCCAGATGATTCCAGGTTCAATGGAGGGGATTGCCGCCGACGTAACATCCTTGAAAGAGAACGAGGAACCTCCGGCCGAACCCCTGTCCCTGGTAGCGACAAGGTTATCAGGGAACTTGACGAACGCTAGGGACCGAGCCCGCGCTTGAACATAGTCTTGTAGGTATGTCGTCACCATGGTAGGGGAAGGTGAAAGGTATTGGGGGGGAAATGGGAACGGAAGTGTGAAGGCGAACAGGAGACAATAAGCTAGTTATAGATTCAGCGATAGGAGGATTACTCGGCTACAAGCACCAGGAACAGCCTATCTTAGGGCTCAAATCACAGACGTATCCTGGTTCCTGGGAGGCAACCTCGTTCGTCGGCAAACACCAAACATCGTCAACCGCCAAAATGTAGCGCTGCGATAAACGTGTCAATACCATAGGGTTATGTCCCGTCGTAGCGCACCTTAAGATTCTCTTCCTCTTTGTGGCTCTGGGTGAAGCGGAAGTTAACGTCTAATTCCAGAAAATCCCCTCTACCAAAGGTGACTCCGGCTCCAACTCTCCCCGTGATAGATACCTGTATAGCAGGCGAATGATTAACAAGTTTCAAATCCCAATGTCGATCCACGTACGTAGAAACAACCGTCTTTGGCAGGATACGCGCTGCCAGCGAAGATAGGAGAAAACCAATCGGACCTCACTAGCGCTCCCTGGAAGCCCGTCAGACATATTCAGAAACTAAACGACTAGGATGCGCACCGAGACGTCGTGGTCCTCGGCAACCATGTGCTTCAGCTGTCTCAATTGTTCGTCGTACAAAAACTGGATACGGCAACTGACGTCGCACGGACGAATAAGCCGGACAATTATCCATGGACCCTATGGCTCGCGCGTCAGAAGAGGATTTACATAACGGACGTGCTCACATAGTGCTCCACGAGATCCACTCTCCCGAACAGCGCCGTTCTGTAAGGCCTCAAAGGAAAACACCAGGGGCACTCCCTGTTCACACCGGAGTCACAGCAGGGCTTGAATGACCAGAAGCTTGCGCCATCTGAGCCGCGATCTCTTGTGGCGGCGAAGTCAACGCCGTGGATTGCGTTCGCGAGAAAGGCTTTAATAGAACTATTTCGGTCCACATCGAGCCGTTGGTGAAGGGGAAAGGCAGACATGCGTCGACAGGAGCACTTGACACGTGCCGTCAAATTCGAAATACAGGAGCTGAGTACTGAACACAAAATACGCACTATTACTACAACGAACACAAGCATCAATCTATCCGCATGCAACGAACCAAAGCCAACCGCCATTTCTCATCTATACCAAAGTTAGTTACAGTAAGTGACGAAGCGAGTACGGGGCAGACACTTACACGCGTCAAATCTTCGTCTCATTTTACAAACCCCATCCTTCTGCATCACATCGGCCGCGCCGTAAGGGCAAAGTCTCCCACCCAGAGACCAATGCATCGCGCTTTCGTTAGGGTAGGCTGTGTCCGGACGCAAATTCAATCCGAAAGGAAGACTCGGGAAGAAAATAGATAAGCAGCCTTTGTCGGCTGTACTGCGAGGAGTCATCGGACACTCCCAAGATACACCGCATCGATGGGATCTGTCGAGGTGAAAATTAACTCTGAAGTGGGATTTGAGGTGGTCAAGATACGATACGACGCGATCCTCCGTCTCTGGAGCATCGAAGTCCATACAGTCTCTGTTCGGCATGGTGATTCCCTTCAAGCTCGTTTCCGGGTACGCGAACCACACGCCGTAATGCGTAACTGCACCAAATAGATGACTGAATGGAGAGTATGTGACACTATCCAGGGCGCTGTTGGTGATAGAGCGCGAGACACGGATGAAATCAGTGGTTGTCGAGGATGCAGCGAACTTCGCCCTGTCGTCATGACCCTCTGGCACACTTAGATTATTGAAGATGGCAGGGGACATTTCGTATCCAGTCGAAAACGTGAAGAAGCGCAGGACTGATTGGTAGGTCACGTCGGGGGTATAAAAATCGAGATGCTGAGGGTGCGAAGTATAGTCTAGAAGATGCGGAATGCACTGTCCGCTGATCACAGACATTGTGGCCGACTGCATGAAACAGATTTCTGCGTGGGACAAGCCGAAACGGAGCAAGATGCGCGCGATTCCAGCTTGAAGCTCTCGAGAAAATAGCGCCGCGAATTTTCTGGACGTGCGCGAAACGGACAGTCGGTCTTTCAGCGTTAAGCTGGGTAATATCAAGCCGAAGAGTTCGAGCGGGAGAGTAGACAAGCGATCCAGAATACCACCGAGAAGGTCTGAAAATGAGGCGGTATTGGATTAGAAAGTGCGATCAATACTAACATTTGCTCACGTTCATCTGCACTACCAGAGGGGGGCTGGACCGCGCGAACATGTGCCATTATGACAGTAAACAGCCCCTTGGACGTCAGTGCCAATTTGTACAGCGATACCACGTTTATCGTCGAAAGGACCGCACACCAGTGCTCGTCGTACGGGTGGCCCTCCAGAATACGGACTGCAGCGTAGTTGTACACGGACAGCGGTGGCTCGTTCCAGTCTTGTTCTACGACACTTCGTGTAAAAGCCTGGGACTACCACAGACACTCACCCTCGTAAATATCCTGAGTAAACCTGGAATAGTCGAAGAACATCGTAGTAGACGTCTGTCCCAAAAGCGATGGTTACTGGGTTTGGGAAGAGTGAAGGAAGTTGTCGATGGGTGACCCAACAAGTCGTCATCAAAGATCGCCTCCTGGTCTCGGCGAGCCCGCGCGGTGATGTCGGCAACAGCGAGCGGTGATCTCGGCAAACCACGAGCGTTTAATACCAAGGCCCTAACACCTTCCACGCTTCCTCGACATTTGATGATCTAACACGTTTATCTACATCCATAACTAAGGATCCAAAAAAATGGCCTCCATTGTTTGCTCACGAAGAACGTATGGTTCCTCGTCGTTGTCGGCAATACTATCCTTAATGGTGAGAGTCGCAGTAGCGAAGTATGCTCCCCCAATCGCGATGGGCTCTCCGTCGTGAATAACGCGCAGTTTGTCACCGCCTGTCACGAGGATTTAGTGTTGCACAACTCCATCCAAGACACTTACAAAAATTTCTCGCTTTCCAACCCTTTTCCTCCAATATTTTTGCCAAAGTTAAAAGTTGCAAGTCGAAGTGCATTGCGAGTTCTCGTCCGATCGCGCCATCACGGTTCCACTCGGGGCGGCCAAGGGTGACGACGTTGATTTCATCCTAGGCGGCGTTAGTTTTGGCCCCGATAACATAGCATTGGTACCTACGGAATCCAAGACCTGACCGAAGATTGTGAACTTCACAGAGACAGGTTCAGCATCGCGTGCATTTGTCCTGTTCCTCTGCGCAATTATGCCGTTCCCAGCCTTTGTCCAAATCCAACTGGTCTCGTTCGAAGTGAGCGGCCACTTGCTCTCTTGCAGGAAGCGCAGGAATCCACGAAGAAGATGAGGGCGTAAAGATGCAGACATAACGACTCCTATAATCAGGGCCATTGAACGGAGCCAAGATGAAACAGGGTATACGGGGTACAAAGTGGTGTAAACGACTAAACGAATGGCTTTCACGCTGACAACACCCAAAATACAATTCTCTTTCCATCGAAGTACGTCTTAGCCAGATACCGTGAGCGTCGCCTCTGCGCAGACGACCGTCCAAATTTTACAGGGGTTATCGACAGTCAGAATAACCCATTATTTTCTGTTGTAATACGTCCTCGGGGAGTCCGGAAAGGAAGTCGGCGACGTTCCAAAATATTTGCAAAATCCTTAAGAATACAATGCCTTTGCAAGAACATGTACTTGCTCTGCGGATCTTACAGTAAGAATACATCCTTGCGCCCTCAGCGTTCCGAGCGGGAGCGCGGATTGAGAGCCTTCGATCGAACCGCTACACATCGCTCAATGAAAGCCAACGGGCCGAGGTATAACACTTACATGAGAATTAACCATGCCGAAGACGTAAAACGTTCGGCAAAACCCGAGCGTTTGTGTACCGTAACATTTCTCGACCCCTCTGCTCACCTGCTAAGCCCAAATATCAGAGGCCACTAGACCAACCTTGTACCCTCAATGTTGGTCTAAGCTCCATGGCTCTGGGCCAAAAATGCACCACGGTGACTCCGCTGCTCCAGCGGGGTACTTTGGGGTACAAGTCCCCCCCAAAATCAATTTAGGGGGGAGGGGGAGGTGTAGGTATCGGTGGTAGGTAGACACCACGAGGGTATAGGTGGTGGGCAGGGTACACCACGAGGGTATAGGTGGTGCGGGGGGTACATCAGTGGGGTAGGGTGGACAGGGCGACGAGCTACGGCGGTGTGGAGGTACACCACGGGGGTAGGGTGGACAGGGCAACGAGCTACGGCAGTGTGGGGGTACACCACGGGGGTAGGGTGGACAGGGCGATAAGCTACAGCGGTGCGGGGGTACACCAGTAGGGTAGGGTAGACAGAGCGACGAGCTACGGCAGTGTGGGGGTACACCACGGGGGTAGGGTGGACAGGGCGATGAGCTACGGCGGTGCGGGGGTACACCAGTAGGGTAGGGTAGACAGAGCGACGAGCTACGGCAGTGTGGGGGTACACCACGGGGGTAGGGTGGACAGGGCGATGAGCTACGGCGGTGCGGGGTACACCAGTGGGGTAGGGTAGACAGAGTGATGAGCTACAGCGGTGTGGGGGTACACCAGTGGGGTAGAGTGGACAGGGCGATGAGCTACGGCGGTGTACGGGTACATCACTGTGGTAGGGTGGACACAGTGATGAGCTACGGTGGTGTAGGGGTACACCACCGTGGTAGGGGGGGTACCTTGTGCACGTCTTGTCCCAAAAAGGAAATTACCAACATCAGTCGCTCTTAGGCTTATAATTCCACTGTTTTGGATGATCTAACCCTGTATGCAAATTCTTATAGGTTACTCAAAGTCAACCGGAGCACAGTAGAGCCTATTACAGTGCAATGATAGGGTGAAAATTAGTGACTTGTGTTCTGACCATAATGCCTCTGGGACATGGATGCCTCTCCTTGTCTCCTTGGGCTACTAGGCCACCCTCCAGGTGGTTTGATTTGGCCAAGAATGGGACTTTCACTTTAGGCCTATGATGCACTCCTTCATGATGTGATACATCCCAAAACAATCCTTTGGGGATTGTATCAGGTAAGTATAGTAGAAAAGTGCACAATTGACACTCAGGACACCCATACCTCATACTGTAATGTAATCTTATTTTATACTCTTGTTCACCATATTCACAATGCCACAGGGTCATGGATGATGGTTTGAAGGCTCTCATTGGGGCTCTTAGTCTCTGTGAAGAGTCTTGAGCTGAAAAGTTGGCCAATATGTCATACAAAAGGCAACCTTTTTTGATGTGGTGTATAAGGTACAGGGTACAGTTGTGCATGGTGTACAGGGTACAGTGGCACTTGTTCGGGGTACAGGGTACTGCTGTGAGTGGTGTATAGGGTACATTTCCTTTTTGGACACTACCACTTCTTGTCCCAAAAAGGAAATTATTAACATCAACCCCTCCCTGGCTCATGATTCAACAGTTTTTGATGATCTAACCTGGTATATGACCTGTTATATGTTCTTTGAAGCCAACTGAGGCACAGGAGAGCCTACTACAGGGCAATAAGAAGGTGGAAATAGCGAAAATTGATAAATTATGTTCTGGCCCCAATATCTTGGGGATATACCAATGGAAATGGCTTTTGAATGCGCCCACTTGTTCCCCTAGGCTGTAAGGACACCCTCCAGGTCATATATAACATCCTGGTGATGAAGAACATTGCAATTTGGCCATGCAAAGAACTTGCACTTTGACCCTATTATGCACTCCTCCATGGTGTGATATATCCCAAAACATACATTTGGGGATTGGATCATGTATTTGTATTGGAAAAGTGAGCAATTGTCACCTTGGGAAGCCTATACCTCATGGTTTGAGGTTATTTTGTTTTGGATTCTTGTTCACCATATTCACCATGCCACAGGGCCATAGATCATGTTCTGAAGGTTCCTACTAGCTGTTCTGAGCTATGTGAACAGTTTAAGCCAAAAGGCTGGCCAACACATGATGTAAAAGTCGAAAATGAAAAATAACATATTTTGCTCATTTCATGAATAGGGCACCAAGGAGACCATATTGAGGGGAATAAACAATGGGAATGAGATCAGACAGTATAATTATTCTAGATTATGCTTTATTTCAACCATTTTGGTGAAGTTTTGGCTGAATTCTGTTTCTGAGGAATTGAGTTCAAATGCAACTTTTGGTCTATGTGCCGGCCATGGTTCAAAACACCATCTGGCCAAATCTGAACCAAAACAGTTGAAGTAAAGCATAATCTGGAGTAATTATACTGTCTGATCTCATTCCTACTGTTTATTGTGCACTAGGTGGTCTCCTTGGTCTCCTATTCATGAAATGAGCAAAATATGTTATTTTTCATTTTCGACTTTTACATCATGTGTTGGCCAGCCTTTTGGCTTAAACTGTTCACATAGCTCAGAACAGCTAGTAGGAACCTTCAGAACATGATCTATGGCCCTGTGGCATGGTGAATATGGTGAACAAGAATCCAAAACAAAATAACCTCAAACCATGAGGTATAGGCTTCCCAAGGTGACAATTGCTCACTTTTCCAATACAAATACATGATCCAATCCCCAAATGTATGTTTTGGGATATATCACACCATGGAGGAGTGCATAATAGGGTCAAAGTGCAAGTTCTTTGCATGGCCAAATTGCAATGTTCTTCATCACCAGGATGTTATATATGACCTGGAGGGTGTCCTTACAGCCTAGGGGAACAAGTGGGCGCATTCAAAAGCCATTTCCATTGGTATATCCCCAAGATATTGGGGCCAGAACATAATTTATCAATTTTCGCTATTTCCACCTTCTTATTGCCCTGTAGTAGGCTCTCCTGTGCCTCAGTTGGCTTCAAAGAACATATAACAGGTCATATACCAGGTTAGATCATCAAAAACTGTTGAATCATGAGCCAGGGAGGGGTTGATGTTAATAATTTCCTTTTTGGGACAAGAAGTGGTAGTGTCCAAAAAGGAAATGTACCCTATACACCACTCACAGCAGTACCCTGTACCCCGAACAAGTGCCACTGTACCCTGTACACCATGCACAACTGTACCCTGTACCTTATACACCACATCAAAAAAGGTTGCCTTTTGTATGACATATTGGCCAACTTTTCAGCTCAAGACTCTTCACAGAGACTAAGAGCCCCAATGAGAGCCTTCAAACCATCATCCATGACCCTGTGGCATTGTGAATATGGTGAACAAGAGTATAAAATAAGATTACATTACAGTATGAGGTATGGGTGTCCTGAGTGTCAATTGTGCACTTTTCTACTATACTTACCTGATACAATCCCCAAAGGATTGTTTTGGGATGTATCACATCATGAAGGAGTGCATCATAGGCCTAAAGTGAAAGTCCCATTCTTGGCCAAATCAAACCACCTGGAGGGTGGCCTAGTAGCCCAAGGAGACAAGGAGAGGCATCCAGGTATGTCCCAGAGGCATTATGGTCAGAACACAAGTCACTAACACAGCCGGCAAGTGCCATGACCGCGGCTTCATGGCGTTTGACGGGCGTGGGTCCGACAGTGGCCATGGCGTTGGCCTGGCGTTGGCTGGGCGTTGGACAATCCATCAAAGAATCTGGCAGGTGTGAGAAACACGCACACACGCACGATGATTGTATCGTTCAACATCTTGCTCTCTACCACTACCATGTCTTTGGACCACCCTTCACGGCTTCCTCTGGTGCTTCAGATGTCAGTTCTTCAACAAGAAACATTACGGGTAGTTCCCCACCACTTTCTCTGTCCTCACTACTGTACCACCCTCCGCTCAACATCTCCGATAATTGAAAGTTGTCGCAGCATCGAGCCATAGAAGCAAGCCATGCATATAGTGACAGGGCATATGTTGTGCTCTGCACTCGATGAATTGCTGCTGCTGCTCGTCTGGGACAATTTACCAAGTGTACGAGTGTGTTCGTCCTCGAGGTCGAGAGATCAATGATCGGGATTCAATTAATTATTCTCTTTCATCCTGTACCGTCTTTCATTCAAACCCTTTCTGCTCTTCATTCAATACTTCGATGCCTCCACGGAACTCAGGCAGCAAGACTTCCGCCAAGAAAAGAAGGCCTAAAGTTAGCTTCGGCGCTAACACCGGGGGCAAGCGCAAAGCTGGCCCTGCCGGAGATTCCGACACCGAGCCCTCCTCTTCCACAAAGAGGTCTCGCAAGGACAACACTTCAGGGCCCACAGGGAGTGGACCCTCCACCTCTACTGGTGCCACAAACACGGGGGGTGCCCAATCTGCCGGCACATCAGGCGGCACCACGAATGCGGCCGCCAACGACGCGTCCACCAAGACCAAGACACGAGCGCGTAATCGTTGGGGAATTCGCCCGAAGGAGGTTCCAGAAAATGCGAAGCCAACACAGGTGTGTTTGTTTTTTGTTCTCTTTCACGTCGTTGAGGGACTAATTGAAAATTGCAGAAAGCATTTCAGCGCTTCATTCGGGGAATCTGTGGTCTACTCACACAGACCGATGTGCTTCCCTCAGCCATCGAGGCCCAAAAGCACTATGGCAAGCGCTTCGCCGATGTTGATGACGTTCGCGAGCACATGCGAGGGCTTGTCGATGAATCTAGGACCTCTGTCAGCGCGGCGAAAGATCTTGCGACCAAACTTATTCGTGATGCCAAACGCATTACAGGGCCCATTGCCAACGACATCGCACGTATTCCAGAGGCGCACCTCGCCACCGTCTTCACCATGATCCTAAAAAGCGGGCTCAAGGGTTTCTGTCCCGACCTCGACGGGCCAGTTCAGTCCACATACAACCAGCTTCATCGTCATCTAGCAGTATCGGCTTTTCAGTTCCTTTCCTCTTCGTTTGCCCTCGCTGCTCTAGAAGTCAACGCCAGGGTTGCTGAAGATACGGAACTTCTTGGTGATATGTACGACAACTACACCTACGGCACACTAGCTCAGAAGACCAGGATGGAGAGGCGCCGCCCTGGCAGTCTCAGTGATTCGATCAAGCACAACAACGAATTCAAAGCTCGTGGCCGAGTATGTTTTTTCTTTGTTATTTCCCTCACTCGTCTGGGCTTATCACTGGTTTTAGTTAGCAAAAGTTCGTTTCGACACGGCCGCCAGACTTGGGCTCCGCAAGCCAGTGCAGCGCATGGCATTTGTTCAGGAAGCACACTCTGATGATGAGCATGGAGCCCAACGCAGCGTCCGCGAGAAGCCCGGCCGCAATCCAGTTGTTGGCATGTTTTTCCAGGAGGAACTCGATCCTGCCGCGGAGCAGTATCGGCGGCGTAATGCCAAGGCGGGTCAGGTGTAAGTTCAGATTAACATCGGATTAATCCACAACTCACGAGCATCATTACAGCAAGCCTCAAACTCGCGTCCGTTCAGATCCCCTTCTTCCGGCTTCTGACTTCGGGGTAATTTTACCTGACAACGTTCCGATCGACTACTTTACCCCGGAGTTTTTCAACGCCCTCACGTTGAAAGAGCGCGCCCGGTATGTAAACACCGGAGTTGCATTTCCCCTCGAAGACTTTGCTTTTGACGAGGCGCACGAGGAGTGGAAGACGATGGGCAAGAAGGAGTTTATGGAGATGTATGGAGACGATGTTTTGGCACAGTACGACGTCCCAACTCAGGAGGAGATTGACGAAATTCCGGAGTCGGATGTCGAAGACGACGAAGACATCGAGATTAACCTCGAGGATACTGACGATGAGAGTGGGATGGATGTTGACGATGAGGAAGTTTAGAGGTCATGCAGTCCACTCTCCTAGATTTTCTTTTACTTTTTACATATTTTTACGCGCTCGATAGATGGTCTCTCAATGTATCAAGTTTGAACTTAGTATCTGACAAGATTTCATTGAAGTTTCTCCCCGCGCCCTCCAAGCCTCAAACTCCACCTTTCAAGTTCCCCAAAGCTTCATGGATGCGGCGACTGGAGTGTGAGACGCGCAAAGTCCGTACTGGGCGACGTCCCCGCCGCGAGCGAGGACAGCGAAGGGCCGCCGAAGGCTGCAGCTGGGGGTACCAGTGGTGGTCAACCAGCAAGGGAATGCGCTACGCACAACGCAGGAATCAGTCTCAAAAACTGCATGACGAGGCGATATGGAATACTGACCAGATCGTTTATCAAGACTCTCGACATCCATCACCTCGTCCCGCGCACGAGCCATACCCTTCCCCTTGTCCGGCACTGGCGGCGGTCGCATCTGCGTCTGCATCGGAGCTCGCGGGAGAGCCACCGCCTGAATCGCTGGGGTATTCTCCACAGCCCGCCCTTCCACGCTTACACAACTTCGGCGGGCACACCTCCTCCTGCACCCACTGCTCCTCCGTCCGCGCTCCCGACGTCGAGAATTCCAGCGCACGCGTTCAGACCGCGGAGGTGCTTCTATGAAGACGTCAGCAAACGAGCGAAGAAAAAAGTTAGACACGCACCATCGCCATCTTTGATGACGTCCACATCCACGTCCTCCTCCATCTCGTCACACACACGCCGCGCCGACGAGCTGGCCCGGCCGATGTACAACGACGAGCTCGTGGGGTACGACCCGTCGGGCACCACGTCCCAGCCCCCCGGGCGCTCCCGCACCGCATACTCTTTGCTCGTACTCGCACCCGCCCTACTCGTGCTGGCGCCGGCATTCACATACCCGTACCCATACCCATACCCCTCCCCACCGACATCCTCCCCGCCCTCATCAGAGGCTGCGGGCAATCCAATACGACCCAGCCCCAGCCACCACTACCCCGCACGCTCTCGACCGCCCTTACCCCGCGGGATGCGCCAATGAGCGGGCCCCACCGCGGGTCGGGCGCCTCTGGGCTTGGCGGCGGGACACCCGGGCCCGCGTGCGCTTGCTCGTCGACGCGGAGGTTGTCGATGACGACGACGAGGAAGAGGCAGCGGCGGCGGCGGCGGCGTGGGGATGGAGCGAAGAGGAAGTCGGCGCCGCCGGCGATAACGACGCACAGCGGATGACGGGGGCGGGCGCAAGCGAGGAGGCGCCGCCCAAGCGCGGTGTGGTGAGCGAGGTGATGGACGACGACGACGAGCCCTGCATCCTCGCCCCGTCCAAAGGGGTATATGCAAGACGCCGAGGAGGAGGAGTGTGCGGGAGGGACGATGGGGTGCAGCAACGTCGGGTGCACAGCGGCGGCGCAGCGAAGACGAAGGGTCCCACACACCTGGACAACAAGCTGGTGCGGGCGACGTACAACGCCGAGCTCGTGGTGTACGATGCGTCGGGCACGACCCCACCCCCCGCGCGCTCCTGCACCGCATACCCCTTACTGGTACTCGCACCCCCCGACTCTGGCGCCCGCATACCCCTCCCCATACCCACCGCCATCCTCACCCTCACCCACCCCCGCATACCCCATCTCCTCCGGCGCGAACACCCCAGGCACCACTCTCCTCCCCGCACCTGCCCCCGCCCCCGGGGCGAATGACAGCTGCGCACCCTGCAGCCGATCCAAAACGACCCCACCCCACTCCCGCACGCTCTCCACCGCCCTCACCCTGCGCGCCGCCCCAATAAGCAGGCCCCACCGCCGGTCGGGCGCTTCTGGGCTCGGCGGCGGGACTCCCGGGCCCGCGAGGCGTTTGCGTGTGTGTGTGTACATGCGCGTGTGCTTGCTCGTCGAGGCGGAGGTTGTCGTCGCCGATGGGGAGGACAACGACCAAGCTGCATGGGGATGGAGGTATGGAGGAAGAGGGTGCAGCGGGCGATAACGACGCGCGCGCGGCGGGTGCGAGCGAGGAGCGCCGCCAAAGCGCGGTGTGATGCACACTCGGAACTGCCGACCGTATGCAGGATATTCGCGAGTTGCGCAATGAGGTGGTCTTGCGCGGGGGTTGGGGCTGGGTATTCTGGGTTAAAAAAGACGTCAGCGCCTCGGAGACATATGGAAAAAGATATGAGAGAAAAAGACTGTGTAGAGGAGTACTCGACTAGAAAATGCCACCGCACAAGGAAGAGGCAGATAACACAGAGTAAGGAGGTATGTGGAGAAATAGAACACGGAGGTGGTGCGGAAGATTGTGACGTGGAAAGAAGAAGAGGAAACTCGAGGACGGAGGACAAAAAAAAAAGATACGGACCCGCCATTCACCCCGGCAACGCGATGAAGGAATTACATCGCCCTTCACCAGCTCCCTTGTCCCGACCTTGATCAGAGTCGCGGCACGGCAGTGGTGATTGGGAGAAGGAGTTTCTGTTGTGTACTATTTCCGTCCAAGAGGTGAGTGATCGGCTGATCTTGGCTCACGATCCCACGATGTCAACGAGTCCGACTATGTCCGAAATTCGACTAAAAAGATGTTGAGGATTCCGGCAAACCTTGGGAGAGGCCATAGGAGCTCCAGATATCCTTCAAGGTCGTCCCCTTGCTCCATCCTGAGGCGCGAGGAGGGTTGTGCGTCGTCGGAATTTGGGCCGATGTTTGCACCGACCAAACAATTTCCCGATTCGGGGGTGTGGTGTCGTGGGAACGTTGGCCACGATCGGTTGATCACGCACCTCTTGTTTCCGTCTGCGCCAAACACCGGAACGGCATCTGAATTCCCGCCCACCATAAGGTGAACGGCTGTTGCGTGCACATGCCACAAAATGCCGGAGGTCTTTTCATAGAAGATTTCAAAGGTATTTAACATGCATATTGAGTGGACTCCTGGAGGCACTGAATGGTCGAAAGAATATGTGTAAATCGACTGGTGCTGCCCTTTACCATCAGTTTTGATGGTAAAGGGCAACACCAGCACTCACCTGTGGGAGAATATACAAGGTGATGTCATTGTGCTAGACATTTTGGGCGCAAGTCCAGCATTATGACATCATCTATGACACGGCAGCTGCAGTCCCACAGAAATCCCCACAAACGTCGGAACCCTTCACACTAAATACAGCTAAAATTCTGCAGTTACTGACACTGATTGCGAAATGGGAAGAATCAATATGCAGATTAGCGCAGCTGAAATTTATGATTTCAGTGGGATTTCTCCGCCGCTGAAATCCGAGCGATTTTTGCCATTGGCCTGCTATTTATATCCTCCAATGGCAAAAATGCCTCGGGTTTCAGCAGCAGAGAAATCCCTCTGAAATCATAAATTTCGGCAGCACTGATCCGCATAGTGATATTTGCCCTTTCGGCATCAGTGTCAGTAACTACTGAATTTTAGCTATATTTGGTGTGCTTGTAAAGAGACAAGATACTTACTTTGAAGCCCAAATGTAGGATATATCAGTGAGAGAGTATGTGGGAGCTGAGTGCTGGAGAGAGATGGTGGTGGTAGAAAAGGAAGAGCAAAAGGGCTTCTAAAGTTCTAAACTTCGCACGCTAATTTGGTGTGTTCAAAGCCGGCATGTCGGTTTAAAGGCTTTCTATGAGTAAATTCAATCTTTTCAAGAATTTGGAGAGTAAATTGAGGGTATCTTTACGAACAACAGGAGCTTTTTAGAGGAATCATTTTTACTGTGCAATATGAGAAGGAATATTTAACCAAGGTCCTTGATGAGTGAAGATGTACAGAAAATTTATCGACGACCTCGATTTAGTGCCCAACAGACTTTTAAAACAGGCCCGTTGGTACGGTATACACTTGCAGGCCGTTTCCACGTACTCAAATGTGTGATGATTTGACGTGGTTCAACGACCATCCCGTTGGGCTCTGGCTCAGATTCCACGATGGCACACATCATTTTTGGATGATCCGCATAGAACTGGTTGTGCACGCGCCGGAATCTGTGAAGAACAACAAATATTCGGAGAATGTTGTCTAGTGGGACTTCAAAAACAGCTGTGATGACGCCAGTAGAGGTCTGGTTTTCTTTCGGGTCTGTCCCCGGCTCGTAGAACTGAATTAGGCTATTTGGGATATGAGATGTGGTGCAGCTATATGTGCGCGTGTCCAACTTGAACTTTAAGCACCGTTTGCCACGGGGGGGTAATATCATCGACCGGTGATCTGGACTGGGAAGAGTAATTGTCCCTGCTGCATTCCGAGCACCATAAAAATTAAGCTTGTGCTCCCCGATTGACTCCAGGTACTCAAGGATTAAAGTGTACAGTGGCATCGGAATGGCACGACTCTTTTTTGCCAAGAATTTTGCCAGCTGCTCATCATCTAGTTGGGTGGCGGTTCGGAGACTCTTGGGATCATCGGGATCTAAAATATTGTCAAGACCCTGTAATGCCGTGTCCTGAAGATCCTTGTCGTGCTTCTTGGCAAGCAAACGCCCGAGATGAGCAAAGTGTCTGAGCCTAGTGTAGTCCATATCCCCTGAATCTTATTAAGTGTGAAATCTGGTGTAGGATTGGGTTAAAACTTACAGAAGTGGTCGTTAGTCTTGACTTTCTGCAAAGTGTTGTTGACACGTTCACCCATAAACTCATTCTGGCTTGCCAGAGGTCCCCAGTTTTTGAGAATTTCTGGAACGTGCATTGAATTGTGGTGTGTTGGGAGAACATCAACATCTGGGAATAATGTCTGAATGGAGGAGAAGTAGTCACGGTAGTGGTCCATAAACAAATCTGCAGTGGAGTTTGAGGTTTTGAAAGAAGATATAATGTTCGTAGATGCAACCAGATCACAGAAGCTCTGCAGCATGCCTTCGCTTCGTGCTGCATCATCATCAAATTCCATCTCTGGTAAAACAAGGGGAAGAATAACTGAGAACAGAGTGAGAAGTTGTGCTGCCTTTAATTTTCCGTGCTTTGCTTCACCGAGATTCCCTGGTAGACGAGTCACATGTGTGGGGAGGGATACCTCTCGGATGCATTGGCGAATCTGTTCAAGGCGTTCCTTTGTAAATTTCCATGATCCTCGCACTGCGATATCTTCAAAGTCACTGTCGCTATTGCCTTCATCATTGTCAGAATCATCTGGAGCATTTGACTCTGGGACAGGTGTAGCTTGGGAGGCTGAACCGTCCATCGGGTCATCTTCATCTGGTGCTGGGGTGCCTTTGGGAGTTGTTTGATCCTCATCTTCTTCCTCATCCTCATCCTCTTCCTCGGACTGTGTAGCTGAGAGATATTCCCTTCTCCACCTTGCAAATGCATCAGGGTTGAAGTTTGCCTCATCCTCAAGTACATCCTCCGCATCTTCCCCTCCACCAGCATCAGATATATCGTCATCAGTCCAGAGGTCCTCATCATCAGCATCCAGCTCCGCCAAATTTTTGGTCCGTCGAGCATCACGGCCTACTCCCCAAAGTACACGCAGCTGGTGTTCAAGTACACCGAGAAGCCAGTTGTGCATAAAACCTAGAATAGTGTCGTTCACAGGATCTCGATATGGGAGGAGGTGCAGGGAGCAGAACCGAACCCCACTTTTTCTTTGTAAAATGACCTGTTTCGCCTTGGTTGGTTGTCTGAGCCAAGCCTTTGCCTGTTTAAGCACAGTGGCAGATATTCGCTTTGGCCATGCCCAGTAATCCAGTCGAGCCCTCTCGTCCTTTGTGAGAAGACAGACAGAGCAAAACATATTTGCTGAGTATGAGAGAAATCCGCCAGCTTCCCTCGATGCAGGAAGATCTGCCACCAGGGGAATAATCCGTGCCGTCACTTTCACCCCTTCAGGATGATAGTATGTGGTCATCATTTTCCCCGGGAGATCATGCGAGAGGATCGTCTTCATAAGTGGATCGAGTAAAGGCAGTAGTGTCCTGGCAGAGGGTTTTCTGGGTGACGGTGTTAAGCCCACAATAAAGATGTTCTCTGGCAGATAGCGGACTTCAGGCGGCAGGTTCAGGCAATACAAGATCACTGTGCCAGTCGAGACTTGTTTCCCTATAGGTATGACATGTAAGCTTCTGATAAGGATGCTTTGCAGCCACATACCAGCCATTTTGTTTGAGCGAGGGTTGAACCAATCAATGTACAATCCAAAGACCAGGTTGTACTTGCCACCCAGCTCTTTTAGCTTCTTCCACCGCGGACTGTCCTGGAGATCTGTCATCTCTTCGCCATCTGCAGCAGAAGGTCTCTGGTATGATTCAGCAAGGTAGTCCTCAATCGACTTCCGCAAGAGGAACCATTCCAGCCAAGATTCGAATTTCTGTGTATTGAATGTGGTTATTGGAACCCGTTTGGTCTCCTTTCCAAATTGCTGTGTCCGCCAGAGCTCCGCCTTGCAGTACCTGCGGGACTTTTTTGAAACCTTTGCTGTACATGTATCCGGCATTTTTTCCAGAGATGGGTATAGAGTGTAACATTTGGGACAACAGGGTGTTCGAATGATTTCTGGCTCCTTGGTGTAGTTCCGGTAAATAGTTCGAAGGTCCCTAGGTATCCGAAGTTTCGGAATCTGAACACGGATTCCTTGTGCAAGTAAGGTAGCCTGGAGGAGCTCCAGCGCAGTATTGAGAATAAATTGAAGAGCCTTCAGGATAGTATTTGCAGTTTCGCGGCTGACACTAGCCTTTAAGTTCAGCCAGACAATTAATGCAGAACAGAGCTGGATAATCAGAAGCTCGTTGATTGCAATACCTACCAACAAGGGATTAGTGAATGAAAATTTCATTACTAGAACTTTGCGCACCCGTTGTACCCCTTGATTTCTCCTCATGGCCCTCCTCCTCGTCCATAAGATCTTTCACACCAATGGGCCGAGCTTGAGAATTGCGAGTTTTAGCATATTCCGGTGAACGATTAGCGGCTGCGCGAAGCTCATGGATCCGTCGGAGCTGCTGAGTGATGCGGTCTCCAGGGATTGCCTGATTGTCGACAATAACCCGCTTCTCGATGCACTCTGGGCAAGTGCAGATTACCCTTTTCCCCTTGTTCTTCATGTGGGCAAGAGGGGAAGGGAGGTTCAATCATAGTTCTTCAATGGCCTTTATGTGGGCAAATCATCATTAATCAGTCCATCTAACAATCTATCCAACGTGAACGAACTACCGTTCACAAGACTGATTTGAGCGGTACAAATATACACTCTGATCCGCCGCGTGATCAGGATTTTTGACTCCGGCAACCAAACTTTTGAGCTATTTCTTCCCATAGCTGCCAAATCTTTTGATGGATTGTCCAACGCCCAGCCAACGCCAGGCCAACGCCATGGCCACTGTCGGACCCACGCCCGTCAAACGCCGTGAAGCCGCGGTCATGGCGCTTGCCGGCTGTGTAATTTTCACCCTATCATTGCACTGTAATAGGCTCTACTGTGCTCCGGTTGACTTTGAGTAACCTATAAGAATTTGCATACAGGGTTAGATCATCCAAAACAGTGGAATTATAAGCCTAAGAGCGACTGATGTTGGTAATTTCCTTTTTGGGACAAGACGTGCACAAGGTACCCCCCCTACCACGGTGGTGTACCCCTACACCACCGTAGCTCATCACTGTGTCCACCCTACCACAGTGATGTACCCGTACACCGCCGTAGCTCATCGCCCTGTCCACTCTACCCCACTGGTGTACCCCCACACCGCTGTAGCTCATCACTCTGTCTACCCTACCCCACTGGTGTACCCCGCACCGCCGTAGCTCATCGCCCTGTCCACCCTACCCCCGTGGTGTACCCCCACACTGCCGTAGCTCGTCGCTCTGTCTACCCTACCCTACTGGTGTACCCCCGCACCGCTGTAGCTTATCGCCCTGTCCACCCTACCCCCGTGGTGTACCCCCACACTGCCGTAGCTCGTTGCCCTGTCCACCCTACCCCCGTGGTGTACCTCCACACCGCCGTAGCTCGTCGCCCTGTCCACCCTACCCCACTGATGTACCCCCCGCACCACCTATACCCTCGTGGTGTACCCTGCCCACCACCTATACCCTCATGGTGTCTACCTACCACCGATACCTACACCTCCCCCTCCCCCCTAAATTGATTTTGGGGGGGACTTGTACCCCAAAGTACCCCGCTGGAGCAGCGGAGTCACCGTGGTGCATTTTTGGCCCAGAGCCATGGAGCTTAGACCAACATTGAGGGTACAAGGTTGGTCTAGTGGCCTCTGATATTTGGGCTTAGCAGGTGCCTCTGCTAGTCTTTCTGAGCCGCTCGCTCTTCAACTTGTTTTATTAGTTCCAGGACATCGTACAATACAAACATTCGGATCACGCCCTTTTCCTTTTTTTTTTTTTTTTTTTTTTTTTTTTACTGCTCTCGTCATCGTGATAGCTGGGCACCAACAATTCCGATATATGTAGTAGACAACCGACGTATCTTAATTGGATTAGCGACCATCGACAGTGTCTTCTACCAATCTCATCGTCAATTTCCCTTCGACCAACTGCCACTCCTTGAACTCCGAGCCACTGTCCGCACTCATTACCCATTCCGATATTACAAGACCAGGGGGGAACGGGTCGCTGACAAGCTTTAACACCTCTTCTTCCTCCAGACCTCCCGAAAGTTTCAACAGCTCGAGTTTCGGCAAAGAAAAGTGCGGGGTGGTGGCGAGTTGGAGGAGGCCTGGGGAGGGAAGAGGCCTGCAGCGCCGCAAATTTAAAACGCGGGAGTTGGTGCACAGAGCAACCACTGACGCCAATTCTTCTCCCCTAAAGCCCCATACATCCAGCCATATGTTTTTGGCTGAGGCTAGCAATGCACCCATGTCGTCCGCCACACCTAATATCGCCGCGTGTCCTTCGAGCTCGATGTCCAAGTGGTCCAGCTCTGGCAGAACAATGGAGGCCAAGAAGCTCCTGCCGGCATTGCTTTGATATTTAACAGCGAACAATGCGACGTTGGGCACCGTGGCTTTATTCGCATCAGACCACCGAACGCACGAGACGTTCCACAAACGGAGTTCCAACAGCGTCTCGTTCCCGTTCAATACCGCTCTCATTTTGGCCCACTCGACATCGCGTAGTTCGTCGAGGGTGAGTTTAGTGAGCCCGGCGTACAACGCGGCGGAGGTCCAAAGCGGATGAACATATTGGAGCGTTAAATCCTTCAAGCGCAAACCAGCCGGCATGGCAGGTTCAACTGCGCTGGAATATTGACTGGCAGCAACCCGCAAAGACTCCAGGCCATCCGCTCGAAAACCTGCCAATATTCCCATTACTGTGTATAATTCCGAGTGGTGTCCATCGTTTACAGATAGTGACCGAACCCGTGGAAATATCCCCCGCAGGAGTTCAACCGATCACGTCATGAAGTCCTCTGAGGACAGGAATTTAACGTCGCGTAGAGTGCCGTTGTCGTAGATCGTGCGGAAGGAGTGGGGGTTTAAATCCACGAACAAATCGGCCGTTGGTCCAGCTTTTCGAATGCATTCTTGCAGGAAATACGGGAGGACCGGCGGAGCAAGGTAGATCCTGCTCCACAGGATGGCAAGACCAGCAGCAACGGCGCTCCAATGCCTACAGACAGAAACGACAATGCGTCTCCGATTAATGACGTCCAACCAATCTGTGACATCTGGTTGAACCACCTCAACGAAAATAGCTGATAACATTTCCGCCGGAAGAAGAGCGGCAAGAGAATTCTGGCTGCGCAGCGAAGAGGTCGTCGAATGAGATGGCATGACGGGGAGTCAAGACACTGTTTTCGAATTTGCAAAATGATATCGAATTTGCAAAATGCTCGATCACCACATGGACGAATGCACATCTTTACTATATTGATCACAGAAAGTTAGTGATGCGGACAATGGAGATATAGATAGCCTGTAATTCAGTTCGCACTGCAGTGTGCCAAAATGACTTGAGGCAATCTAGTCAAATGAGAATGGGGACGGAGGTTAGTGGGCCTGTTGATGTCTCGGCAATCAAAGAAAGGAGCACAGCCATCATCGGCAATTACCGAGCGTCTCGCTGTTACCGAACATCTCGCTGTTATTGAGTCTCGCCGTTACCGAGCATCTCGCCGTTACCGAGCGTCTCGCTGTTACCGAGCATCCGTCATCCCGAGTTTCGCCATGGAAGTCACCCAAAGAACCGATCCCGCGACCCCTCACCCAGACATTCTATTCTTTGCATCGGAGAGACAGGCTAGCACGACCAAACTATTGGGCTGCTATACGTTCAACGAGCACTACCAGCTCGCTTTGATCTGCACAGAATACGAAGGCAATAACTTTGTTTACAAGACCCGTGTGCCGCGCAACTTCAGACAATTCAAGAGCGCAAAACCGCACCATGTTTACTTTCTGGGTGAAGTCGGTAATATCTCCGTAATATCCACAGTCAAAGCCAAGGCAAGCCCTTCGTCGACCAACGCTACAGTAATTGGAACCAAAACTCACCAGGAATGCGCAGACCCGCGGTGACACTCGAAGAATTAGCCGCATGTCGATACACAGCGTGTCCAACCCTACTGAGGAAGCGCTCGAACTATTCAAATTGGACGTCTCGGCGTTGAGAGCAATAGTACTCGCAGAGGCTAACGAAGTACGCCCGCGATCTGCTGAGAATAATTAGCTAACCCAGACTTAGAGAACTGCCGTATCTTCTGTGTGGTACGAGCAAACAAACAGCGAATTGACGACCAGCAAGGCTTCGATTCATGTGGACTATAGCTGTTACACCGAGGTCAGAGTTCTTCTATAATGATGCTTTTTTCTCTCCCGCTTTAAATTCCGATTGACGCAACTACAGATTGTCAATGGCCCGGTTATCGAGGGTGAGGTGACGCTTGTAGATGCGACGATGCATAGACGAGATACATATGTGGATGTTGTATTAACCAAGGTCAGGGATAGCGGCGCAATCAAATAAACAGAAACTAACCACATTGCAGGAATATATGCTCGTTGCTCATAGAATCGAGGTGATCAGCACGTCCGATGCCGTGGATGCTGGATTCATGGACGCGTCGGCAGATTTGCGAGGCAGATTGGAGGCCGCATTGCACATTTCGCAATAAGGAGATGGAGTTATTTCAAGTGGATCCCAAATGTTAATAGAAATACGCAAATGTACAGCGAAAGACGAAAATTAACTCAAACTATTTAGTCCGAAATAAAATGATACGTAACGAGATGGTGATTCGGTTACGTCTATACTCCAGAAGGTTGTGGGACGAAAACAAGACGAAAAGTAGCGAGACGGAAAACAAGAATGTTCGATGGAGACGTAGTGGGGATAATGCGGGCATCGCGCAAGGTATATAAACGAATCCGAGTTCGGTACTCGCGAGGAGTAGGGTTTAAACGTGAAACGAGGAGAAAGACCGAGGTGTTAGAGTTGACAGACGAAGGAACGATGGTATAAAGGAACCCTGAAGGACCAAAGTAAGTACGCAACTAAACAGACAGAGAAAGACTAAGGCACCGACCTGGGACTACGCGCGAGAAGGAGCAAAATAGTTGCCGCGGCGCAAGGGGCACGCTGCATTAGAGCAAGTGTCGCCCAACCTCCACTTCAGGTCGTTGTCGCTGAAGGGGATCCCGGCCTCGGAAAAATCATCGTACTGATTGTCGTTGCCTCCCCAGGTGAAGACTCCCACTTTGTGGAGGCCCCGAATGTGGCGCCAGAGAATAGGGCAGTTAATTCCGCATGGGCGATCCCAGCTAGAAGTCGAAAAGGAGCTTCGATAACGCCTCTTCCCGATGGCGACTGCCTTCTTGACCGGAGTCGGGAACCAGCCCTCGAGAGCGCGACGCTGACTGAGAAGACTCGCGTACAAAGCATATATTTTAGCCGATGTGATGATGGTCGTGTTAAGAGTGGTTGTTGCGCCGATGAGGGGGGTAAACAAGGAATTGTCCTTGCTTTCAGTGACGGATATAGTGAAATTCTGCACGATAATTCAGTCGCGAGAAAAGAGTGAGAAGTGATGGTCACCTTGGTTTTGGCATGATAAACTATATGGTTGGCCGTGGTATGGGAATATCTACGGTCGATTCCAGGTTGTTCATTAATCGCGACTAGGTCGATGTTGTCCAAGAAGCCACGCCAGATGAACATGTTGCCGCGAACAGTGAAAATGTTGAGGTCAGTCGTCAAGGCGAGCCCGTAAGGTGGGGTAAGGAGGGCAGAGGAGAACGACCCCCGCCATTCCGCTGCCAGATGAGTGGATAACCGCGTAGAAAGTGTTGATATTTTCCTTTCCGATGAACGCCGGCAGCAACGAACGTTGATTGGCACTGAAAAACGACTTGACATGTTCGCGGGCGTAATGACCTGGAAAATTTCATTAGAAAGACATAGAGCGCGGAATGGCGGGGGGATGAAAAGACAAGTGCGCACAGGACCTAGAGAGCGCCATTACACCTTCAAGGCTGCAGTGTGGGAGAAGCTCGCACTCGAACATCTCGGGTATGACAAAAAAACGATTGGCGACGGCGGCAGCCCGAAGACGCATACGCCTTCCCTCTCGATCGTATACAATCTGTCGAGCGACCTGGCGTTTTTTCTGACTTTGCCCACCCATTCCTGATATAAAGAGTCAGCAGAAGAAAGAAAACGATGTTGAGAATATTGACACACACCCCTTCCCGCGTTGGATGGGCGGTTGAGGCGGTTGGCAGGGCAGCGAAAGATAAGACGAAGCTGTCAAGGAAGTCGAAAATGAAGAATAGTCAAGTTGGACAAGTTGCTAACCGCAGGGTGTCCTGCAGACGAATGTATCGGAGATATGGCATCCCTACGTAGTCGCCTCTATTATAGGGCATGCTGCCCGAACGGTCGGCGTGGACCCCGGCTCCCGAACTCTCACGCGCTACTATACAAACGCACCCACACGTGAAAACTCGCCAAATGCAAACTGTGTAGTATTGACGATGAATTGTTGCAACAGCGAGCAGGGAATTGACTCACCGATCCGGTACAACGTCTTGGTCGACACCGAAGCACCCCTGGTTTGACTGCAAGGGGTTTGCAGAATGCTAAACAGTTATCCGCGATTGAATTCAGGTCTCGCCCAACGGTCTAGGAGAGGATTAGCTCCTAGGCCGACTCAAGATGTCTTGATGCAAAAACGGAAACGAACCCACGCAAACTTTTGCGCTTGCACATTCCCGGTGTCGTTGCGTCTGTCGATTTACGAGCCTGTAACGTTGTAAAAATTCAATCCTGTTTCTTGGAAGAAGGTAAAGATCAGTTACAACGTCTTGGTCGACACCGAAGCACCCCTTGTTTGACTGTAAAGGGGTTTGCAGAATGCTAAACAGTTACCCGCGAATGAATTGAAGTCGTGCCGAGCGGTCTAGGAGAAGATGAGCTCCAAGGCCGATTCAAGATCTCTTAGAGGAAAACCGGAAACGAATGCACGCAGATTATCGCGCTCACACATTCCCGGTGTTGTTGCGTTCCTCGATTTACAAGCCTGCATTGTTATCAAAGTTTTAACCCCTGTGTTTTAACTGCAGAGTGTTGACAATGAATCGTGGCAAAATCGAACAGAAATCGATTTACCGTTCAGTTCCGCGTCGTGGTAGACACAGAATCACCCCTGGTTTGATGGACGACCCATTTGCAAAATGCTAGATAGTGTTATCCGCGCCAATTAAAGTCTTGCCGCGAGTTCAGCGTCTAGGAGAAGATTAGCTCTTAGACCGATTCAGGCTCTCTTAGGGGCAAAACTGAAACCAACTCACGCAGATCATTGCGCTCGCTCAATCCCAATGTCGTCACGTCTGTCGCCACACCCGTGGCAAGGGACACGAGACTTTCTTTTTCTTTCTCTCTAACTCGATACGCGATAATGAGCATGGCGTTAACATTGAAAGTGGTTCGCATAGAATAGGATAGTCTGAGTTCCAGATAACGAAAGTACAAAGGCCCTACACCAGAAGCCCGCGTTCGATGAACCTGGCAGAATATTCATTATTCATCGTGCTTCAATAATGATAGATGTAAAACTCACTCGCTAACGAGCATATCGACGAGCAGAGAGTCCTCCTTCTCCACGTTGATAACCGGTTTGCGCTTGCCGTGTTTGACGACCAAGATATTTCCGGTCCATGGGCTGAGGGCCCGCAAAGATTTACAGGTGTTAACACCGCTGGTCGTGGTGGGCTGCGTCGGAGGAAGATATATAATGGAGTAAGGGTGATTAAAGGCGAGAGAGCTCTGGGGCAGTCTATCGACGAAGACGCGACCGGCCGACATGTCGACGACGTTGGACGAGATGGTGGGTCTCGGCACCCAAGCGTGGACGAACAAGTCGTTGACTGACTCCAATTTGGTGACTCCGTAGTTATAAGGGATAGCGACCGTGCGACGACGGCTACTTCCCGTGGCATAGAGGAAACCGTAGGCAAAATTGGGGAATCGCTGAGCGGATAGATGAGAATCGGGGCTTCACAGAGACGAAGCACTCACCGGCTCGCGACGGCGTACGGCCATGAAGACATTAGTAACTTCTTCGTCGGTGGATGGTACGGCCATTGTGGTTGAGTGGAAGGGTCAGCCCCTGTCAATCCTGCACGGTAAAATTAGGATAGTTAGGGGCGTGGAGGGGAAAGCGGAAACACGAGAAAACATGACAAAATTTAACGAATGGATTAAACGTCGCGTGCCGCGCCGACTACTCAGCAGCAAGTGGAACTACAGGGAAAATAATGCCATGCCAATTGTAGCTGACCACCGACGTATCCCAATCTCCGTAGACGCGCGTCATCAAATCCTCCACAGCTTGTATCCGGAAAGGGGCTTGGGTAACGATGGCCTCGCATTCAGGACAGGTCCACTTGTCTTCAAACCAAATTCTGGCGCAGGTATAACAATGACCGTGGCCACATGCGTAACTATGAGTTGAGATGACGAATTAATCAAGGAAAAAACGGAAAAAAAGGACGTACAAGACGGGATGCGACCGGATTTGAAGACATAATCCGCAGCAATCATCGCGGTGCCCTTCGACGTGCGGAGGCCCAGCTCCCGGCCGCCACAGATCTTCGACAGTAAGAGGTTCTTCCCGTGCGAGTCTAATCCCGGGAGCGGCCAAGACTACTGGGCGTTTCAAGAGCCTCGTTTTAGCGATACTAGATGGGCGAACACGACGCAGAAGGTCCGATCCCTCAGCCCCAGGTTGTGACTTGAGTGGATTCGTGCGCCCAGCGGTCATCGGCCTTTTCCGTGGAATAGGAACAGGCATATTTAATCGTCTGCGGACGCCAGGTTCCCCTTCTCTGTCCACCGGGAGAAAGAAAGAGAGTATACTATTCTTGGGCGGCGCTGTACCTTCATAGGATATTCAGCCAGCAGACAAGCATACCGGTGCACTTACAGTCAGGTTGACGCGCGCCGGCGGGCGACATGGTAGGATCCAAGAAAACCGGCCGTGAAACGTCTTACGTTGATTTGATGTGAAGCGCGACGTAAACGGCGATCACTAATGAATTAACTCCTAACATCTTCCCAGTCCGGTGGCGCATCCAGAGGAGTCGTAGATATTATACGTCAGTGCAGAGGAAAAATCGAATAGCATTGGACGGTTGGTCGGGATAACCTAGGTAAATAAATACAAGAATGAACAGGGGCCGAACACCTAGAACGCGGCTTAGCCGACATCACCGCTCGGGGTCACCGACATCACCGCTCGGGGTCTCCGACGTGAGCGTTGGTCGGCTCCGAAGCGCGCCCTAATTTCGTTAGGTCGTTTGGACTTGTTCTCACCACCGTAGAGCCGACCATGGCGCGCACGAAACAAGTGTACGTCAGATCCGACAGGATACCGCCGCCCGGTGGTTGGCCTGGTACGACTTGGAAGCATCATATTGCCACAGTTAACCTCTTTATGCAGCCCATGTCAAAGTTATTCAGGTCAAACAACCCGGCTACAGGGCGAATCGAGCAATGCACACAAAACTCGCAGATCCAACAGTTGACGTCGGAATTGAATCGGACTCTGAAACGGATGAGCATGAGTTGGACGATGAAGAAGACGACGGCGATGTGGACAGCCAGGACTCGGACGATGAAGAAGACGATGGCGTTCTGGACAGCCAGGACTCGGACGGGGAGCCTAGTGCAGAGGATGCATCCGATGTTGATTCGGGGTGTCAACGAGTGACGCCAGAAGTAGAAGAGGTAGGAGCGGGTGGCGCGGAGGGTAGGGATGTGGACGAGGAGGATAGTTCCCTTAGTTCGCTCTCTTCCGACGACGACCAACCGTGTGTTGCCTGCTCTTACCTACTAATAGTTCCTAATTATCTTCAGGCTCACAGAGCATTTTCTTACAGAGCATTTTGATGGACCGCATCTTCTGACTACCGAAGAGGTCGCCGTTATATGCGGAGTCAACGTAGAATCTCTCCCGCACGCTTCTTCCCTCCCTCCGTTATTTTGCGCATCTCTCGCGGTCTGTTCTGGTTTCAGCCAAACGTGTGTGCGCCATTACTCGTCTTTTATTCGGCATTGATTACGTGCAGCTTCGCGGAGCGCTTTCCGGGGGTGCATCTCCTGACGGCTGAAGAGCTCTCTGTTATTTGTGGTGTGAACGTCGACTCTCTCCCGCCATTCTCCTCACTGCCTCCCTTATTCCGCGAACTGGGCCGGCCGTATGTAAGCTGCTGCACCACCTTTTACTCACTTTGAAACCATTTCAGTTTTTCGGAGGATAATTCAGCACTGCGGCTGTATAACGCTTCAGAAGCCGCTCTTCTTTGCGGTTGCTCGTTAGAGGCTCATTCTTCCAGTTTAAGGCAAGAAGTAGCAGCAAGTGACGAACAGCGGTGCCGTGCTGACGCAACACGTGCACTCAATGCGACCCGCCGCCAGATGGCAATTACTTCACCCACCCGGCGTCGCTCTTCTAGGTTCCAACCGAGTGTTGGACCTTCTACATCTTCTCAGTTCGGCTCTATTTCAACTACCGAAGTGCGTAAAGAATGGTAATCCTGTTCTATGGGTCATCTGAACAACGTTACAGACCGCGGGCAACGCCATTACTCCGTCTAGCGTAAAGCACTATTCGGCTTTACTCTCTGTAGAATCTACACTCTCTTCCACTGCTAAAGTCGCATCTCCTGCCATGGACATCGACGCAGCAACCTTTGTGGCGCCTGGCACCGATTATTGTGATTCTCAAGTACGTAGATCGTGCTACTTCTTTTTGTTACCTGTGCTACATCGACCCTCCAGCAGGACCCAGAGCTACCTTCTATGGACGTGGATTTAGCTCCTCAGTCGTTCATCGCCGTCTGGCCACATGCTATTCCTCTAAAAAGCGGAATGCTATCGGTATCGGCTTGTCCATACAATTTTCTTTATCGGGCACTGATGATTTACTCTAGGCTGCGCCGCATATGTCATGGCAATCCGTTGCTTATGTGCAATGCAGAATTATTTTGTTAAGATTACATGCAGCCCTAAGTGAAGCTCGATTGTTCCCCGGAATGGCGCCCCATATCCAAGCTTCGATAGAATCCGCTCTCGGAACGTTCTGGGGGTTCGACAACCATTTGTTTTTGCTCATTTCGAATTGGTGCCTGGACTACAACGTCCACTCGCTCGGCTCGGGTCTCGTCGAGCCGCCAATTGTGGTCATAGGTGCGTCAGAGCTGAGGGGCTCACGATTGTTTACATACTGACTCTACTTCACAGCCGACAATCCTTTGATTCACGACGCCCGAGCGTTTGCTAGCGCCATTATTATGACAGATTCCCGCGTAACTCATTTAAGTAGATCACCTTCAGTGCCGCCATCCTTGTCCGCCTCCCTGCATTCGCTTTCAGGCTGTCTTGGTTCCTCGCTTTCAGTAACGTCCGCATTTGTATTCCCAGTTTCGTAAAAAAAATTCGAAATAACAAACTCCTTCCAAGTCGGTGGTTTTAACGAGTCAACATTAGCTCCATAGTGTTCACTTTCGGTGAATTTTCTATTTTATTTATTTAGTTATTTTTTTTCCCCTCCGAAAACTTTTGGACGTTAAGCGCCGACCGTGACGTTATGTGACGTCACGGGGGAAAAAAAAAAAGAAAAGCCTCCTGACCTCGTACAATGGCGACCAACATTCACGACCCCGAAGAGTTTTACGGGCGCTGCAAGATACTGCTTCGTGACGACAACACGTTCGCAGCTTGGTTCGCAGCATATAATTCGGTTAGTATATTTTTCTGCTGGACGCAGACACTTCCCGACTTGAAATTTGATTGTGCAGGCCTGCGACAAGTGTTCTCGTGCGAGCAATATTTGCGCCAAGGCCGTTGGACAGCCTGGTTGCACCGGCTGTATCAACAGCAAAGTTCGATGTAGTCTTCAGGAAACCTATTTGTTCGAGAAAACAAAAGACAAGTTCGATGGCAAGCGGTACGAATTTGATGCTTTTCGTTCGGCGAAGAGACCTCGTCGTCGAACGGCAGAGGAACCGCGCCGTCGTACAGCTGCTCATGGTGCCTCTTCCACTGGCGGTGCTCGTGGCTCTCCTGGTTCACCTAGATCGACCATACCACCTCCGCCCACGTTCCAGCTTCAAAATCCACAGATGCCATACTTCGCTGGACCTAGCGACGCGTCGGCCGACGCCCCTTTTCCTGCAATGCCACATCCTCACGCGTTTTCCAATCGGGCTCTGACCATGACTTCTTTCAATGGAAGTGGCGCGAAAAACCCTGCCTATTTCACAGATCAGCACATTGATCCCGTGTTGCTGCAGCCTCTTTCGGATTTAATGGACACTACCCCACTCGACCCTGACAACATTCCCGTCCCTGCAATCTCGCACATAGTACACCAAGGCGTCCAGACAGACGATCTTCCGCATTCTGTCGACGATGCTGTGCCCCCTGTGCCAGGCGCCGTTGTGCTCCCTGGTTACTTAACATCATTTACGCGTCTACCCAGACTAATTTATTCATTTTAGATGTTCCTCTCGACACCTTAGATATTCAAGAGCTCTGCAATTTCGTTCGTTCTCTTTCGGCTCGCGTATCGTATCTCGAAGGTTGCTTCCAACCCCGTCACGATTTCATTTGTTTATCTTACTTAAAGGTCTTCACCATTCGGCTCGCCTTTTAAATTCACTGTCGCGAGAAGAGATCCCAGCTGGCGAGTTATCCACTTCAACTTTCCTGTATATATATATTCAATCAGTTTACAGAGATGGTCGCTCAATGTATCAATGCTATCTTCAATGGCCATTTTGAAATGCTCGTCGCTTTATCCGGCACCAAGCATCGCCTTCGTGCGAGTACTGATGTCCCACCTGATGTTCTCCAACATTTCGAGCAGTTGTTCATGGAATGTCATAGTTGCTTGAGTCGAATGCTAGCTCGGTTGGACGAGGGCCGTCGAAGTGCACCAGATGTATTTGCGTCGACCATTTCTAGTTCGCTAATGTAAATAACTTCCATGCAACTAATCTATGAATATGTCGCACATTGACCGACCGGCATCACCGAGCTCCCAGCGTTTCCGAGCGCCCCTGTAAGTCGTTTTATGTCTCTATAATTGCGTCGCGCATTGACCGATCGGGGTCACTGAGCGGGCGGCATTTCCGAACGCCCGGCTTCTCCAAGCGCCCGGTGTCCCCGAGCGCCCGCCGCAAGATCCACGTCTCCTCGGGAGACGAATTCGAGAAGGAGAAATAGCGACACGAACGCAACTTAATCATCGCGGTTTGCAAGGGTCAGCAAATGATATATTAACCTCGGCGGTTAGGGTACTAATGCGCAAACCACAAGCGTACATATGTAGGAAAAATGGAAGGCCCAGGCAAACATCGAGACGTAAGTAAGAACTTATACCGCGGCGCAGCTCAAGAGATAACGAGGGAAGGTAAACAATCTGGCTTGAACGTGCATACAACGTATCAGAAAATAAGTTTCTTGAGAATCAAACTTGAACGCGTAAGAAACTATAGACAGTATTAGCCTCACTTCCACATAATCGACTGGTACGCACCTCAAACGTTCTTGGTGCGTTTGCCCTTGGGCTTGGGCTTATCGTCCACAAGCATCTCCTCTAGCGTCGCCGCCGACCCACTAGAATCAGGAGAGTCTGGAGCGGCAGCGGCGGACAGCATAACCGGTACCGTGAAATTGGCGAAAGATGTCACGGCGGCATGTTTCGGGAGGGCGGCGATGGCGCGCTCGGCCGAGTTGGGAGCTATAGGGCGGGTGCGTTCCTCGACGTGCTCGTCAGATTCAGACAAAACACGAATGCTGTGCGCGTTCATCTGGTATACCTGGAGCAAATCATCAAAACTAGAAGAAAAAAAAAAAAAAAAAAAAAAAAAAAAATGGCGCTAAATTACGCACCTTGCGTTCCTTGCGCTCTTTTCCGCTGTCGTCGACCATAGCAAAGCAATGGAGGGAGACCAGGCAGAGCACTAGAGTTCCAGGACGGAGCGCCTCGTAGAACTTCCAGGGTGGGATAAGCTCATTCTTCGTGTCGCGAACGTCGAGCTGGACAAGTTTGGCCTTGGAGTGGTTGAAGTACGAGCCTCCATAGTCAGGTAAAATGCAGGGGTTGTAGTACGCTCCCAGCTTGATATCCTCAGCTGTACGTCGTTAGCGTTCGTCGAGGAAAAGATGACACTTTCGTGAGCGCACCTGTGTATTCAAGCTTGTCGTCGGCAGGAGGTCCTGCCGGCCCAGCTACCTCGTCGTCAACCTGGTCCAGACGACGCTTGCCCGTAGTCGCAACCCTGGGAATCCCAGCTGCAGCGGGGACCTGATCTCACAAATCAGAAGTCAAGATACAGAGATACGCGCGTTAACGTACCCCGTATTTTGGCAACATAGTCACCATCAAGACGTTGTGAGTTTCGCTCCCCTCAATACCAGGCTTGCTCCAATTCTTGACGATGGGGTTCTGAAGGTACAGAGTCAAATGGCGCCGAATGTAAAAGTACGGCGAGGCTTACACGACCGTTATGCGCGTCCTCGTTGGCGTTCGCGGTGACGATCTGGTTTGCGCCAATAACCTGGTTCAAAAAAATGTTGTGCATCTTGACAGACGCCTGAGTGGGGATCCCGAGCGCGATAGTGTCTTTGATCTTCGACTTGTCGTCGATGGGTTTGAACTGCGGTTCAAGAGGTAAGCAGCGATTAGAAAGTTTCGTGAGTCGAACTTACAGCATCGCCGTCTCGGGCAAAATAGTTTCCATGAGCTCGAAGGAGGGTACCCATAGCAGGTCCAAGGATTTCCCCGACGATGGCGGTGCGAAGTTCGTTGCCGGCACGATCCATGAATCGATGATTTTTCGACCAGTCCTCGACGTGACGGGTATAGTCCTTGGTGTAGTCGATGTTCGCGAGAGCGTCGGTCCCCATAGCGATAATCTGGTCGGTGACGATGTCGTAGAGGCCAGACGCATTGCGCTCGGAGTAGATGGCGGAATTGTGCTCGGGGCGGCGAGGAAGCGAGAATTCGCCTAGGACGATGTTGGGGCCGGGAATTGGGGGAGTGGCGGTCATTATGAGTAGGAAGATTTCCTACGGAAAGGGCTGCCTTTTGTGGGAAGATTTGCCCGACGTCAGCGCACTCGCAAATCAATCTCAAATGTAGAGCCCCTGCAACCTTGATACCTACTTTTGCACGGACTGAATACGATTTCATCCCTAATTGTCGTGGCTCATACAATTTTAAACAGGTTGGTCATCGCGTTGGACTTCTAGGAGACAGGGTCCGTGCCATTAAAGTGGGGGAGCCAGGACAACAGAATGGGATCGGTCGAACGCGGCGTGAGAGGCCTGATAGTTAGCCCGGTTTTCTCTCCCCTAAGTTCCCGATCGAAGCGACACTTGATCTATTGTCCCTTGGAAGATATGAGTTGCCCGTTAGGATGTGCGTTCGATGAGCGGATTTACCTTCGGACGGGCGGCGAAGTTCCAAAACTACGATACGTTACTTTTATATGCGAGCGCGAAGAGAAAGAGGGACCCGTACCTCGAGTCTCACATTTCCTATCTCCTGAGTCTTCGAGTTCTTCGATCCGCACTGCTTTCGTTTTATCAGAGAATATAAGGCACAACTTATTCCTTGGCGTTAATGCACATGCCGTCGAATTGAGATTTCGTATATGATGGCACAGACGATGCATTCCGTTTTCGAGTCAAAGTGTCGAATGGGACTGCTTTCAGCCGGTCCGAACGAGTAAAACATTAATTAAAAAGATGTGGACGAGGCATTGAATAGTAAACAACGGAGCGACACCGCGACTAAAGGCAATGGACACGGCATAGAGGATGTCAGATGATAATTTCCATTTTGGTCGCGTATAGAGAGAAAACCTAAAACGCGCTGAGACCTTGGGTGATTCAGGGAAAGCGACGACCCGTACCTTGACGACACGTCCGTCTGGTCGAGGAAAGTCCCGGCAGGTCAACTTGCACTGCACTGCAAGCAGATCACCCATTTCGATTTGCGGAGCAGACGAAGAAGCATGATCGTCAGTGGAAGATAGCGTAGACGAAGATGACGTGGAACAGCTAGAGGAGGAGGGCGAAGCACACAGCGACATGGTGTCTAGACAGCGGGTGGGAGTGCAACGGCGAACCTGCGCGAATGTAAGCGAAGAAAGAAAAAAAAAAATGGAATGAAGCCTGCGACGTACCGAGGTTTCCGGATACGTGTGGAGATGGATGCGAGAAAGATCGGTGGTATCACCGTAGTTCCAAGGAATGACGTCTTCGCACTCGAGATCCTAGAAGAACACTGAGGAATGGCGATCGACCAGAAGAAATGCACTAACAGCGGTCAATTCACACCGCGCAGCAGCGATATCCGACAGACACGAGATCTGCTTGGCAAAGAATTCCGCCATCTCATGCGTTGCATGCGACGGAAGTCTGAGAACGAGGATAGTCCTGCCTACACCCTAGAATAAACGTAAGGAGCAGATAAAAAGTAAGGTCGATTCGGGCTATTACCCCAAAATCCGTGGAGGCGACAGTTCCAACGAGGACAGGTTCGAAGGGAGCCCCATTGGTCAGAACATACGCAGAGTCTCCGCCGCCGTCAACGCGACGATAGGTCCACGAATGGGCGAAGTCTTGACCCAATACGCACGACGCCAATAGAATAGCAGGTGAGGCATACAGCTTGTTCAGCAGTCGGGAGTAGGTGTCCTTCACGATGGCCTCGAAGATCATGATTTATGTCGAATGGAAACTGGTACGACAGAGCGAAAGAGAGAGAGAGAGAGAGAGAGATATAGGGGCGAAGCCGGGGGTGGGTGAAAGACGAAGGATCGAAGAGGAGGGGCAAGGGACAGAGGAGTCTACCGCCTCCGCTTCTTGCTAGGCGCCAGGGCTTGCGGACGGGAGGTGTCGTCTAGAGGGCGTTTGCGATTCGCTGAGAGTTGCGACATGGGAGGCAGAAAGACGAGCGCGCCAGAAGCCACCGAATCTCCGATCGGAGTGTCGAGCGGTAAGCGGCCACGTGACGGCACGGGTGCTGTCAAGACAGCGTTGGCGCGCTGCATCTGGTGAAGTCTAACTCCCACATCCTCTGTCTCCACTGGCTTGTCGAGGGTCGCGCCCGAGAACTCAGCGTGCAATTGGGTGGTAGCAAGGGAGGCCTCCTCATGCGTACCGCACGACTGAATGGTTCTCAGTGCGTGGTACCTAAGCCTGCGAAACTCAAGGCGTAAATCTTCGTTCTGCCGACAGCATATCTTCTCCTTCGGAAACGGCATTAGGATCACAAGCCCGTCAAGAGAGGTAGCACGCGAGACCATGACATAAGGCGACTCACTCCCTTTACAAGAGGTAAAATTCACAACGCAGGCGGCCAAGGTCTTTCCCTGTGCTTTGTGGGCAGTAATCGCGAACGCTGGCATCACAGGAAGCTGCGTTCGATTGACTACCTGCGTCTTCTTGGAGTGCGGATGCTTGAATTTAATCTGAGTTGTGTCCCTTAAACTGACTACGTGGTGCGATGGAAGGTCAGGTAGAATGCCAGGGGTAGTATTCGGCGCCTCAACTACGCAGGATAACGCATACCGTCTTCCATCTTCACCAGCGCGATAGCGTACACTGATCAAGTTTCCAGTACAGCCATTGACAACCCCACCCTCGACATCGAAGTTCTGCGAAATCATAACGGGCATCCCAATGACCAACGGGATTTTGCCAAGGCGAGAATTTGTCTTCCCAGAGTCGGCCTGCATTAACTTCTCGATCAGGGCCGGGTTCGTTACCGGAGTGCGCTTCGAATGAGCATCTTGCGCATAGTACCAGTGTAGAGCTCGGCCGGTCTTCTTCGCAAAATCGTGAGCCATCTGGATGTTCAAAGCGTCCTTCATCGCATTCTCGGCGACTATAACAGGCGCGGAACTCCACCTATCGCTGTCCCAATCAATATCCAGTCGACTGGCAAGCCGCGTGTTGAGCAAATCATAATCGGAGGTGGTGCATCGACCTTCTCGAAGCCGACCGAGCAGTTTCACGAATGGCTCGTTTTCGGGCCCGGTTTGTCGCATTATTTCGCTCAGGAATACGACGGTAGTGACGGAGAGCCACAGTAGCTTTCCGAAGACGACCTTCTGACCTTGCTTGGTACCGGCGCGCGAGATAGTGTCCTTGTCGAGGTGAGCGTACAGCCTTTTCTGTCCCACAGGCGGCAACTGTGCAAAGTCTCCAGCGAACACCACGCTAATTCCTCCAAAGGCAAGATCGTTACCCTTCGCAATACTAAGCGCATGATCGTATAAGAAAGAGCAACCGACCATCGAAATTTCGTCGATAAACAGGTAGTCAACTCCCTCCCACATCAACATCAGATCGCGCTTGGCCTTTGCACTGGGGGAACTGCGATAATGGTCACCCAACATCAGTGCTGCGTGAAGCGTCATTCCAGAGATATTTCTGGTGGCTACCCCGGTATACGACGCTAGCCTAAACCTTCTGGGTTGCTGACGAGCCACGAAGAAATCTTGCAGAGCATCTATGACCCTCGACTTTCCGGTTCCTCCTGGCCCGCCCAAGTGCATTCGCAAAGGGTCGCGATTCTTGGCCATGCTGTGTTCGGCTACAAGTGAAAAAGCTCTGGCCTGCTTAGAATTAAGAGTGTGCTTCGCAATTAAAGTGGCTACATCGGAAGTCAGCGCGGGCGCTCGAATCTCATGCAATCCCTGACGGTCCAGCAAGTTATCGGCATCGCGCAGTAGGGGTTGGGTCGGAGCCGATATTGACTCTCTGAACGCGGTTCCGTCTCGTATGCCAGCGGCTCCATCTGTCAGCGTCAGATTAACATCTATTTCAGCAGGGCTTGGAGTACTCAGAGCAGTGCGTCTAGACGCCTCTTTACGCGCCTCATAGCATTTGGACCAAACAGATTCCAAGACTGGGTGAGTTTCGTGAACTGGTACATGCATGCTTGGTTCACCCGAGACGACTGCAGGCACAAAACCGCCCGAGCAAACCACATTCCTGCGCGTACTGCAAAGCGTTAATGATGTCTGGCGAACTCTCTGCGCGGATCGAACGCGCGGATTCCATAGAAGACAAGTGGTCGAGTAGAGAGTCGTTGGTCTCTTCGCCGAATTCATCAGACAAGCGACGGCTGGTATCCATCGTTAATCCGTGTCTACGACGGTTGCGACGCTCGTTGTAGTGCGCGTCTCTACTGTCCTTGCACTCGTGCAGCAATTGCATGTTCTCGATGCGTTCAATATGATCCGGCGCGCAGGTAAGCAGAAACTCTTGGTAGACTTCACTCCACTTTTGACCTGGGGATCTGAGATCAACGGCGTGCCGCCACGGCTTGAACAATATGAGCATGAGTCGCGCATGCTTCTCTACAAACGAGGGGTCGCTTCTTTTGGGCAATGCAGGGCCGATTGGAACGGGTACTTTTCTTCTGAAGAACGAATTCACTTTGATGACGTGCGTGGAATCCTCTAAGTGGTCTGTTTGGAACGGTACACGGGGGCGAGCACGGCCTTCGAAGTCTAGAATGTCATCCTTTGTAAACCCACATCCGTCATCTTCTAACGCAATCGGTTCATCCTCATTATCCCGCTCGTCGTCGTCCGAATCGTCGTCAGATAATTGCCGGCGTTTCAACTTTAACTTCTCAGTCTGAGCCACGAAATCCCATACACACACGTTTTCCAGCAAATCCCCCCGTTTCTGGTAATCACAGGCTTGCGTCGCAGTGGGGACAAGCTTGCCGGCGCCATCCAGTGTGAGAGTAATGTCGTCATTATCGTCCGCCGATTCCGCTAAATCTTCGGCCAGTTGCTGCGACTCCGAGGTGTCCTCCTGGTCATCGTCGAGTATGTCACTATCATCTGCGTCGGAGTCAGGATCTTCTTGGGCGATTCCGGAATCGGACGTGTCGGGAACTACGTCGGCTGCGAGCGTGGTAGAAGGATCCAATGAAGGTACGACCTTGGCGGGGTAACATTCAGAGCTTGGGTCCTCCTTGTTTATGAAACTTTCGAAGCTGGTCCAGAATAAATTGGTGTAATCGTGATCCGTGAAATGGTCTTCGAAGTCCATAAGATAGGACACGACTTGCTGAGCAGACAACTCCTGCTTGGATATCAACGAATGCGCACAACGCTGCAATAACGATTTAGCCCTTGCTGTCAAATCGTCTTCTTCGGCATTGAATTCTCCCAGCTTATGAACGGCACCTTCCAAAGCGGCGTAAGCAACGTGGGCTTGAAGTTGCGACTTGGTTATGTAGTCGGTGATATAATACAAGATAGCTTTCGCGGCGGGTCCTGAGCCAATGAACTTCAAATCCATGTTGCAGCGGATGGCACGAAGCATTGTCTCGTTGAAGTTGTTCACCAGGCCATCGAGCGTCCGCAAGTGGAATTCTCCTGTCTCGGGATCGCAGACGCTCAACGGTGTCTCATTCCCTTTGTCTAAGTCGAAACGGCATTCCCTATCGTGTCCTTTCGAGTACTTGTAGCAAGTTGCCGTGTGTCGGTGACGCTGGCAACGTTCTGCAAGATTATGCAGGTCGCGTTTCTCTGCATCAGCGATGTCCCCAGCTTGAACTCCAGGACCAGGGCCCCGCGTGGCACACGGATGAAACTTTGCAAGAGGTGTTTGAAGGTCAACTCGTTCCGAATCGGGAGGAATAGCAGTGGAGATAATATCATCTAAATATGCAATAAGACGGTCCTGAAACTCTTTATTGCCACCGTTTTCGAGAGCTTTTTCTTTGATCTCGTTAGGATTGAGACTTCCAGCGACCCATACCATCATATGGCAATGCAAACTTCCACGGCCCTGAGCTTCCACGGTCCCATAGTATGCTTTGACAACCCCCAATATACCGCCTTCTTCAACGTCTTCGCTGTCGGGGTCGCAACCGAGAATAGTTTTGATGAAGGCCTTGAGATAGATATTGAAGAACCTGGCAGCTACAGTAGGATTTCGAGCGATGGTGACAGACTGTTGAACGTATTCTGGTATATCCTTGGGAAGCAGTGAGTCGATGTTTATGTCACCACCGGCTAAAAATTTCACCAGCGGATTGTACACATCGGCAGGATTTATCGTAAGATAGAAGCTGGGGAGGCCCCTTTCAATCATGAGCGCCCGGATTTGATTGCGCATGACGAGTTTGGATTGGGAGGAGCCCGGGACGCAAGAGTTAATGAGACTGACTTCCTTCATGAGGCGCAAAATGCGACGCTCTTCGGTGTTGTTGGCTGTGATATTATCTCCTGCCGCGATACGCTCCGCAACTATATGAACTGTGGCAGGTGAAACGGTGCCAAACTGAGCAGCGATGTGGTCGAAGTTGGACCGCTTGGCTTTGAGGTGAGTTCTAAGCAGCAAAGCGCGTCGCTGGACCATGTTAAACGCAGTGAACATAAACGAATAATGTTCTTGGAACCGCCGGTCAGCTAGATTGAAAAGGTGCTTGATGTGACGTTTGAATCCGAGGCGAGTGCGACGAGTTCTGTCTTCCAGTCCACCAAGTCCATAAGGAAACAACGTAGGATACATCATGGGAAACAGGTGGGGATTGGTGAATTCATTGGCTGGCTTCGGATCGTGGGGGATCTCGATGTAGTTGGCGCCCGGTTTCCGTAAATGCCTCAGGGCTGCAGATTTAAGGTCACGCGAGGGAGCATTTCCATCAACGTCGGTCACGACCACACTTTGAAAGGGAATGGTAGATACGGGCGGTTGGAGTATTTCAGAGAGTTGCGGGACGTCTGGTTGTGCGGAACCAGGTACGTAATCAGAGGTGGTAACGTCAATGCCGGTGTTGGGAATGACATGTTGAATATGGAACGGGAGGATCGCTTCGTCTGGCAGGTTATCGAGTTCCGATTTGTCAATGAGAACATCGCGGTAAAGATGATTATGGATCTTCAGCCAATCCAACGCGCCCAACACGCGCTCTTTCCTCACGATCAAAGGCTTGGCTTTGTCTTTGAGCCACTCAGCGGTAGGTGGTTTAGAGCCGACAAAGACGACGCAAATTGGAGTTGTAACGTCTTCCAAAGAAGGTGGAAGCGTTTGAGCGACAGCGGCCGGGCGTTGGGGATAGACTATAATGTGACCACGAACACCGCGCTGAGCAAATGGTACAGAATCGTCCACATTCTCTTCTCTTAGTTGAATGATCCAGCACTTTGCCCGACAGAGAGCGATCATTGCTTCTTCAACCACGGTGAGGCCCTCCAACTCGGGCGGGACGGGTCCAAGATAATTCCTATTGGCGGTGGATAGAGCAGGGACTCGTCCAGCTTTCAAGTCACTCCGGCAGCGTTTGCAAAGGGCAAGTACAGTGTCCATGGTGTCGGGATCAACTTCCAAGCAGTCAGGGTCTATTAGCAGACTTTGGTAAGGATGGTTGTCAGGCAGGGGCATAGGCGGATCAGGGCAACGAGCGTCAAGCCACGGATTCGGAACTACGGGTTCAGAGTCCGAGTCGGTCGAGTCTTCGTGGACAGACAAAACTTCTTCATTAACGTCAATAAACTCGTCGGGGCGTTTCAACAGGTTAATATCGAAGTCCTCAAGAGACAACGTTCCTTTGTGATCCATGGGACAACGTTCCGCGCAGCTGCCACAGACGAACGTCGCAAGGCTTGAACTGGAAATGGCGATATTGAAATTGGCCTCAAGTTTACGCTTCAGGTGCTCGGGGACGACTTGGGGCCACTCTGACCGAAGCTTGGCGTGTAACCGTGCACGAGCTTTGCGGGCGCTCCCAGTCAGGGATAAATCATCTTCGGCGTATTTGCCCTTCATAAGAGTACTAAGGAACGTTTTAAGGCGTTTGCGCAGTTGGCGTAAATTTTCTTCATCTCTAAACTTGATATCGTGCATGTGCAGAAGTCGCTTCAAAGCGCGTGAACGGAGGAATGGCGCAATTTGGCGAATAATGCGGATCTGGAGACAAGTACCAGGATCGTCTGCAGTACCTGGCGTGGTATGAACGGACGGAAGAAGGCTGCTTTCAAGTGCAGAGCATGCAAGATAAGATGAATAACCTTCGCGGCTAGTGCAGCTGCCAAGAGCAAGATGGTGAACAATGGAGGATCGTAACTGTTCATATTATATCCGTGCAACTCACCATCGGGAAATCATTCCGGAACAGTCGCTAACCTCTCAGGCGATTCCGGGAGCTCCGGGTTTCCGGAGTCCCCGGAATCCCCGGAGACGCGTTATCAAGGCAATGCAGCTTATCTGAATGGTTCCTCGTATATCCTGTGCGTACCATATGGTCTCTACTTCCTTCCACATGCTTTACATCTTCCATTCTCACACTTCCTTGTTCTTCAACAACATGAGGTGATCCCGTTAGGAATCTCCACATGGATTTCATATAACTCCTTATGTTCAGATTACAAGTACTGTACTATATAAACACCTAGACTACACTCCTGTTCTTCAGTTTAATAATTAAGTTGCTTCTGCGCTCTGTAGTTGCTTCTGGGTTTTACACTCCGGTCTCCCCGTAACCGGAATCCTCCCCTCACTCTCCTCCTCACTCCGGTGGCTTGGATAGTACACTCGCCCTATTGTCCTGTGGCGTTGTGTTACTCCGGTCGACCATCTTCCCCCCTCGGTGTCATCGTTGTGTCCGGTAGCCAACCGGAATACCTCGGTCGCCGTAATCCCTCGTTCACCATCGACCGGCCATATCCTCCCCTTCCCCGGACCCGGATATAACAGTATTATTAAACTCACCTATCCACGCTACTCAAAATCAATCAATCCTACGACATGTCTCATTACGACGACCAACCTGACGACCCTGATCGTCGCAAATCACGGCTCTACAGCAACATGGTTCCCTTACCCTCTCCCGCTCGACTAATGGCCAATCCTGGTTTGCGGCCCAGCGGAACGCGTTCGACTCCGGTTCCCTTCGGAGTAACGGTACGCCGTTCCTTGCCACCTGTGGCAACAAACCCAGTCAACGTTCCTGGAACTGTCATTCCTCCCAACACCCCATCACGTCATCCGATCACACCTCTCACGCCCGCGTTCGATGATTCTCCGATTCCGGCAACTCCGGGATTGGGATTTGCTCCTATTTACCAGGCAGCCACGAACGTCATACCGGAAGAGACGGGTGGAGAACCAGCACGTTCTCCAATCGGCGCAGGATCGCGTCAAAGATCCCGTAGTCGTTCCCACCACTCCGGTCAACAGGCATCCCGCTCCCGTTCCGCTCCGGCACCTGGGGGTGATGGAGGCGGTGGTGGTGACTCGCCTTCCAGTCATGGAAGACGTTCTCCCAGCAGAGGAAGGCCCCCCGGTCGAGGATTCCCCAGACGCCCTGGTGGTTCTCCTCCCGGAGGTGGCTCTCCTCCTGGTGGTGGTGGTGGAGGCGGTGGAGGTGGCGGCGGTCTGCCCCGTCGTCGCTCCCGCACTCCTGATGGAGATAATCAGCTCATGAGGGATACCCTCCAGCAATTCTCCCAGGTTATGACAACTTGGGCCCGGAATGCCGGAGCTCCTCGTTCCACCAAATCTAATCTCAGGAACCCTGACACCTTTGATGGTTCCGATCCGGACAAATTGCCTTCCTTCCTCGCCCAATGTTATCTTCACTTTGCCGAGCGTACCCAAGATTTCCCCACCGACGACGATAAGATTTATTTCATTATATCTTATCTCCGCGGCATCGCTCAGCAGTGGTTCACGCCGAACTTATACAATACCAAAGTCCCGGCGTGGGATAATAATTTCGTTCGCTTCATCGAGGAACTTTCCATCAACTTCGGACCCCATGATCCGGTTGGTGATGCGGAGGATCGCATCCGTCTTTGTCGCATGAAAAATGGCGATCGGATCGCAACTTACGTTCTCGCCTTCGACACCCTGGCCAGTCTCACGGACTGGGGTGACGCTGCTCTCCGGCATCAGTTCTACGAAGGCCTTCCCCGTCGCATCAAGGACGAGATGGTCCGGCACACCCACAACAACACCCTCTTGGGGGTAAAGATGGTGGCCCGGAATATCGATGCCTGGTATCATCGACGAGAGGCCGAGAAGCAGCGCGAGCGGGAACTAGAGCAGGCTGCTGCTGGTCGTTCCGGTAATCGTTCCGGTCCTCCGGACAACACCGGAGACCGCACCGGTAAAGTTTCCGGCAAGCAGAAGGAGAAACAAAAGGGCGGAAATAATACCAAACCGCCTGGGAACTCAACCGCTCCTCCTCCCTACTCCAACCCCGGGAATCGTCCCGGAGCCGGAGGTAAGGGTGGCCAAGCCAACAAACAGGCTGGCCCCTCGAAGCCCTATGCTGACAAGCTGGGCGCCGATGGTAAAATCAAGGAGGCGGAACGTGAACGTCGTCGCAAGAACAACCTCTGCATGTACTGCGGAGGCCAAGGTCATACGGCCGAGGATTGCAAGAAGCGGCCGGAGAAAGCCAGCGGTCGCTCCGCTCAGGCTGGAACGCCCCCGCAGGGAGATGCGTCCACTCCGGAGTCGTCAAAAAATTGATTAGCAATCCGGATTATACCTCCGATCCCCATCCGGGTTGCGTTGACTCCGGGGATCTCCCTGAGGTGCGTCTCAACGCGTCCGCTCTTTCCTCTAATGCCCTTTACGTTGACCTTGCCCCATCCCTCATATTATCTAAATCCTCTCTGTCTGGCACGGAGGAATGTTCATCCATTCCGCCGTCCAGTGTATCACGAATTGCTGCGGGATTCAACTCCCTGATATGTGCGCTTATTGACTCTGGTTCTTCTCATTGTTTTATATCTAGAAAATTTGTGGAATCAAATGGCTTTATCCCGTACTCAGTGCCCCCAGTAAAACTCCGGTACCTCGACGGCTCCTCATCAATAATCAACCGGAAACTGCATCTATTGATTCGGTTTCCTACCGGAGAAGTCCTTTCGCAGGACTTCTACGTCACCCGTCTGGATTCTCCTTGTGAAATGGTTCTTGGATACAATTGGCTCCACCGCTTCAATCCGTTGATTGACTGGATGCGGGCCTCTATCTCATTCAGACCTACTCCCTCTGGTCGATCCCTGTCGACACCTCCGGCAAAAATGCTGGATTCTGTTTCGGTAGCTCCGGTTACGGACGAGGCTACTCCGGAAGAGGTTTATCCCTCCGCAGTGCCTATACCGATCGGGCTGACTACTCCGGTTCCCGGTCCTTCTATGGATAGTCTCGATCCTTCTATGGATAGTGCTGGAATAGCGCCAGCAAACTCCGGTCCTGACCGGAGTACTCTAGATCCTTCAATGGATACCCCGGAGGCGACTACGCCTCGTCCATTCATTACTCCTCCGCCAGTGTCTTTGGTATCCGCTGCTGCGTATCGAGTGTTGCTTAAAGACAAGGATACCGTTCAGTATACCTTGCGCGCAACACCTCCGGACGATGTCTCGCTCCGGGGAGTCTCGACCGCTGCTGTGGACCTAACTGGACTGCCTGAACCCTATCACGAATTCGCCGACGTCTTCTCGGAGTCGGAAGCATTCTCGCTTCCTCCTCATCGAGAGTTCGATCTCAAGATCGAGACGATCGACGGTGAACTCCCTCCTATTGGCCATGTATACTCCCTCTCCGAGGCTGAGTTAACAGCGCTCCGAAAATACATCGACGAGAATTTGAAGGCTGGATTTATCTATCCTTCTTCTTCGAGTCACGGGGCTCCAATTCTGTTCGCCAAGAAGAAGGATGGCAGTCTCCGGTTGTGCGTAGACTACCGAGGGTTGAACCGGATCACAAAGAAAGACAAGTATCCGCTTCCCCTCATCGCCGACTTACTCGACGCCCCTGGACGGGCTCGAATTTACACCAAACTCGATCTCCGGCACGCATATCACTTGCTCCGGATTGCTCCCGGAGACGAGTGGAAAACCGCTTTCCGAACCCGCTATGGCTCATATGAGTTCAAGGTTGTCCCAGAGGGACTGTCCAATGCGCCTGCTGCCTTCCAACGATTCCTCAACACGATTTTCGCCGACTTGCTCGATGTAACCGTCATCGTATATCTGGACGACATCCTGATCTACTCCGACGATCCATCGCAGCACGAAAATCATGTGAAGGAAGTGTTGCGGCGCTTACGACAGCATAACCTATTCTGCAAACTCCCCAAGTGTGAGTTCTCCGTGACTACTTGCGAATATCTCGGGTACATTCTGTCTCCGGACGGATTCCGTATGTCCCCGGAAAAAATCGCCGCGGTAGCGGAATGGCCTACTCCTCGGAAAGTAAAAGACGTACAGTCTTTTCTTGGTTTCTGTAATTTCTATCGGCGGTTCATCTACCATTACTCCGACATCACTATTCCGCTCACACGTCTCACCCGGAAAGCGCTCCGATGGGACTGGACCAGTGATTGTCAACTCGCTTTCGACACTCTCAAGCGGAAGTTCGATGAGGCTCCGGTTCTGTCTCACTGGATACCCGGTCGACAGATTACCGTCGAGACCGACGCTTCGGACTATGCCATCGCCTCCATTTTGTCAATTATTGGCGACGATGGTGATCTCCACCCCGTTTCGTTCCGTTCGCGCACTCTAGTGGCTGCGGAACTTAACTACGACACACATGACAAGGAACTCCTGGCCATTTTTGACGCTTTTAAGCAGTGGCGTCACTATCTGGAAGGACCGGAGTTCCCAGTTGATGTTGTCACCGACCACAAGAACCTGGAATACTTCGCGACGAGTAAGATACTCACGCGACGCCAGGTCCGGTGGGCGGAGTACCTCTGCCAGTTCAACATGGTAATCCGGTTCCGGCCCGGAAAACTCGGAGGAAAGCCCGATGCACTTACTAGACGATGGGACGTCTACCCAAAAGAGGGGGATAAGCACTATGGTCAGCTAAATCCTCACAACTTTCGTCCTATTTTCTCGCAAGATCAGCTCGAGGCGTCACTCCGGGCAACCCTCCTTGAAGACGTAGTTCTTCGAGCATCGGTGGTTATGGATGTTGGACAGCTTCATTCCGATATCAAGACTCACATCCACACCGACCCCACTGGAATTGCAGGCCTCAAGGCCGCTTCCTCCGGTACATCCAAGCGCTGGTCTACAGATGACTCCGGTATGCTCCGGTACGACAATCGCATTTGGGTTCCGCAAGTCCCCGGTGAGGCACCAGATGCACTCCGGATACGTGTTATGCAATACGCGCATGATCACATTCTTTCCGGTCACTTCGGGCAGAACAGAACCCTTGCGGCGGTACGTCGGGAATACAACTGGCCCGAACTCCGGTCGTTCGTTCGGGATTACTGCAAGTCATGTATCACCTGTCGGCGCAACAAGGCTCCAAGGCATAAGCCCTACGGCCTTCTCAGACCCCTTCCTGTTCCTCTTCGTCCTTGGCATTCGATATCCATGGACTTCATTGAAAAACTTCCACTTTCCGGCGAATACGATGCGATTCTGGTAATCGTTGATCGGGCGTCAAAGCAGGTAATCCTTATACCCTGCGATGTCACCATCACTTCCGAACGCCTCGCCAAACTCTTCCTCATTCACGTCTTTTCCAAGCACGGTGTTCCGTCGCATGTCACTAGCGACCGGGGCAAGGAATTCGTTTCCTCTTTCTTCCGGTCACTCGGAGAACTTCTCAACATGGAGATGCACTATACCTCCGGTTATCATCCATCAGCGGACGGTCAAACCGAACGCATGAACCAAACCGTTGAGCAATATATTCGGATTTTCTGCTCGTATCAGCAGGATGATTGGGACCAACTCCTTCCGCTTTGCGAGTTCGCTCTCAATAACGCTCCGAATGCATCTACCGGAATTTCTCCATTCTTCGCCAACAAAGGTTACAATCCGTCTATCACCATCAATCCGGAGTTGGACGTAGCCAACACCTACGCCCGAGACTTTGTCGTTAACCTCCAGGATCTTCATGAATTCCTCCGGGAGTCGCTCAAGGGCGCCCAGGAGCGATACAAGGAGACCGGAGACAGAGTCCGATCTCCGGATCCGGAGATTAAAGTCGGAGACCAAGTTTTCGTGACGACCAAGTACCTCAGCACTACGAGGCCAACTCGGAAGTTCACTGAGACTTATGTTGGACCATACGAAGTAATCGGAAAACCTTCTGCGGCGTCTTACCAGATCAAACTACCCAAATCCCTTTCCCAAGTTCATCCAGTATTCCACGTTTCTCAACTTGAACCCCATCATCCAAATCCTTTCCCCGGACGTGAAGAACCCCCTCCGGTGGCAGTGGAAATTGATGACGAGGGCGATGAGCACTTCGAAATCAAGCAAATCGTTGATTCGAAGCTTGATAAGCGGTTCAAGAAGCCCCTATTCTACAAAGTTGAGTGGTTGGGTTATGAGAACACGGACGAGCAATATTCCTGGGTACGACCAAGCGATCTTAACGCAGCAGATCACATTGAAAACTTCCACCGTCGCTATCCGGACAAACCTGGGCCGGAAACTTAGACTCCGGTTCACTCCGGTGTGTTTTCCGGTGTATTCCGGTTCGCTCATCATCACTCCGGAATCTTTGTCGTCAAAACGGACTTATGCAATTTCGCAAAAAATCAAGAAAAAATATACATCAATTCCAATTATATCAATGCTCCATTTCTTTTCCATTTCCACCTTCCTCTTTATCCCCATCCTCCTTCTGCGTCAACTGCAGGACTTCGCTCCGAAGATCAGCCATCGAACGTTCCAACGCTTCAATACGAAAATCGGCATCATCAGCACGACGGTCAGCGTCCTCAGCACGTCGGACGGCCTCGCCCAAATCACTCCGGAGTTCCCTCAACTCGCTCTGCATCGACCGCCGTTCCAGCGACGGAGTCCGGAGCCGGAGTTGATGTCGAGACGGACCTGGAATGCCTTCCAAGGGCAGCGATGGTGTCTCCTTCCTTTCCGGTCGCTGGCGAATTGGTTGGGATCGAGTCTTCTTTACTGCAGTCGATCTCCCCCGACTCCGGGAACGACCCTTGCGCTCGGACGCGTCTTTCCGCACGCGTTTGGCCCGGGGAACGTCTGCGTTCAACGAGCAGGCAATGCGCCTTTCAGCACAGCGCCCACAAGTCGAAAATGGTCCCCCCTCGCGCTGCGGGTAGCAGTGCTCGTCTCGCCGAGTGCACTCATCGCAAGCTAAAGGTTGTAACATCAACCGGAATACATTTTCCACCGGTTAGGATGTACTCACCTTCACCGATGGGTCTCCGGATGAGCGGGCGACTTCCCGTTGGCTCGGAAACCACCATAACGACGTCGGAGTCGCTCTCGACACGCTCCACGCGCTTGCGCTTCCTCTCGCTTCCCTCCGGACGCTTGGTTGCTTTTCCTTTTCTCTCCGCCCTATCCAGTGCCTTCTCCTTGGCCTTCAACTCCTTCGCCCACGCCCGCTGTTCAGCAATCGCCATGTCGGCGCTGTTCATGAGGTCCGCGAATTCCAGCGCGGCCGCCTCATCAGCACGCGCTGCTTCCGCAAGTAAGCGGCGGGTCTCCGTATCCTCACTTTGCTCCCTACGCGATCCCTCACGCTCCGGTGACCCTCCTCGTTCCTTCCCACTTCCTCCTTCACTTCCAGATGGGTTGTGGTGGGTAGAGGACATAGAGATGGTTGAAGGAGTTCGGTGGTGGTGGTGGTTCGGAGACAAGATTGGAATCAACAAACGGAACCGAACAGCACGTGATTAGTTGGCACGTGACCGATCACGGGTTTCGACGAAGATATTTCAACTAGGCAAAATCAAGGGCAAGAAAATCATGAAAAAATTCCTCATTCATGCAAATCACTTCCTTTTCCATTTATTCACCTCCAACGCAATGCACACCACAAATCAATGTCCCTCCGGTCCTTACTACGAAATGTTCGTCTAGGGATCTGAACCCAAGAGGGGGATACTATTATATCCGTGCAACTCACCATCGGGAAATCATTCCGGAACAGTCGCTAACCTCTCAGGCGATTCCGGGAGCTCCGGGTTTCCGGAGTCCCCGGAATCCCCGGAGACGCGTTATCAAGGCAATGCAGCTTATCTGAATGGTTCCTCGTATATCCTGTGCGTACCATATGGTCTCTACTTCCTTCCACATGCTTTACATCTTCCATTCTCACACTTCCTTGTTCTTCAACAACATGAGGTGATCCCGTTAGGAATCTCCACATGGATTTCATATAACTCCTTATGTTCAGATTACAAGTACTGTACTATATAAACACCTAGACTACACTCCTGTTCTTCAGTTTAATAATTAAGTTGCTTCTGCGCTCTGTAGTTGCTTCTGGGTTTTACACTCCGGTCTCCCCGTAACCGGAATCCTCCCCTCACTCTCCTCCTCACTCCGGTGGCTTGGATAGTACACTCGCCCTATTGTCCTGTGGCGTTGTGTTACTCCGGTCGACCATCTTCCCCCCTCGGTGTCATCGTTGTGTCCGGTAGCCAACCGGAATACCTCGGTCGCCGTAATCCCTCGTTCACCATCGACCGGCCATATCCTCCCCTTCCCCGGACCCGGATATAACAGGATCACCAAGCTGCAGTTAACGATGAGTTAACTCGTCGTATGCTCGAGCGCGAGCGCTACGCGCTGGAGCATGCCGGGGAGATCCCATCTTCAGGCGCTTCTGGTGCTGCGGCCTCATCGACCGCGTACGAGACACCCGATGATATCCTCCCCATAGCATCTTCATCCGAGGCCGCCTCTGAGTCGGCCGCAAACCCCCCCTCGCCTGCGGATTCTCTTGGGTCCACGCCCCCTCCGAGCTACCCTGGTACTCCGGAGCGTGTACGATCTACACACTCCGCTGGTTCTCCTGGGCTATGGGATGCGTTCTCGGACCCCGAAGACGCGATAAACTCGTTGTCAAATCTACCTGGCGACGCTCCCGTCTGGATTGACTCGGACGAGGACGAGGACCTCGGGATGCGCGCGCTTGCCGTGGCGCCGAAGCCCCGCGTGGAGCACCTTTCTAACGTACGTCGCCCTGGATCGACCAAGGAGGTGGGGCTACTCGACCAGCCATCGCGCGTCAAGTCAAATATGGTGTGCCTGTCGGCGCTAGTCAATATCGGCACGTCACAAGCCTACGTGCTATTCGACACGGGGAGTAATACTGACTCAATAACTCCCGAGTATGCGCACGCCACGAACCTCCCTCGAATCAAACTCGAGGAGCAGATAGTTCTGCAGCTTGGATGCGTCGGCAGCCGCTCCAAAATAAGTTATGGTACCCGGACCCCCATCGCCTTTGGCGGGCTCAAGGGACACCTGTATTTAGACCAGGTCAATCTCGACCGTTATGATGGTATAATAGGTACCCCAATGATGAATAGGCACGGGCTGGTGCTCGATTTTGGGAAGCGTGAAGTCCGCTTCCCTAATGGTCATGTAATCAAGGCCTTGTCGGCGCTTGAAGAGGCCTCCGTGCTTACCCAACGCCTTGATCGACCCCAGCGTCCGCCGCACCCGCGCCCTCTGGCCGCGTCCTCGGCGCTTCAATCCCCTCCCAATTGACTGGTGAGCACCCCGTCTCGCCCGGCGGAGATGGAGGAGGTGCTGGATGAAGAAGAATACGGTACGCATCTCCCTACATTACCCTTTAATTTCCCTATTCTATTGGTTCTCGAATCTGACTTCCGAGACGGTGACTACACCGTCGAGGAAGACGATATCCCTTCTCTTGAGGAGGTAGATGACTCTGATGACGAGGACGAGCCAGCCTCATCCTCGTATGGTTTTGTAGCCGAGGAAGACTTTATGTCCTCCTCGTTGGATGAGGAGGACTTGAGCACTCTGGCGGTGGACTACCACATCCCCGAGCCCTCACCTCCTATCCATTTCACTGTGACTCACTCGATTCACGGTTCGTTCGTCGAGGACCGGAGGATGACGTCCTCGCGGCGCATGCCCGGGCTAATCGCTCTCGACCAAGTCTCTCTGCACTCATCATCGTTTCCCGTATCTTGGACTGGAGAAGATGATAAGCATGGCTTGTGCGAGGAGGCGTTAGGCGAAGCTGTGACCCTCATAGGGTTACGAAGTGCGCGCATAGAGACCGTTCCCCTAGATGTACCCGAGCGCATTGATGCACTACGTCGGCAGTGGTTCACGGCCTGTGAAGATCTCATGGGCCTGATTCCCCTGCAGCTACCCCCTCTCCGAGAAATCAACCATGAGATAAACCTGGTGGATGAGTCGGCGACCTATCATTATCGCATGCCCACATGCGCTGAGTCTCTTCGTCCCATGCTTCGGGAGAAGATTAATCGCTATGTACAAGCAGGCTGGTGGGAACTAAAGCCTGTCCCTCAGGCCGCCCCTCTCCTGGTGCTTCCCAAGAAGGTGGACCAGATCCGCACCGTTGTCGATGCTCGTCAGCGAAACGATAATGCAGTAAAGGACGTTACTCCCTTTCCTGACCAAGATGCTATCCGCATGGATGTCGCCCGTGCGCCACATCGCTCAAAGATCGATATGTCTGACGCCTATGAGCAGATCCGAATTATTGACCGCGACATATGGAAGACCGCGTTTGCCACTCCATTTGGAACCGCGGTATCCCATGTAATGCAGCAAGGTGATTGCAATGCCCCGGCCACCTTCCAGCGCCTGATGACCTGGATATTCCGGGATGTACTTGGAGACTTTCTCCACGTCTACCTGGATGATATATTCATCTTCTCCAACTCTGTTGAGGAGCACGAGGTTCATCTTAAACTTGTATTTGATCGCTTGCGCGAGCAGAAACTATATTTGAGCAAGAAAAAGTGCGACCTCTACTCGAAGGACATGGATTGCTTGGGTCACCGCATAGATGATCGGGGCCTCCATGCCGACGAGGACAAGATGACCAAGGTTCTTGACTGGCGCCCCCCTCGGTCACACACTGAGGTTCTGCGGTTGCTGGGGCTAATTCAATACCTCTCTCAATTCCTCCCCGACGTGGCGCATTTCACTTCGCCGCTGGAAGGGATATGCCGTGGTGGACAGCCCTTTGTGTGGCGTTCGTTTCATCAACTCTGCCTCGATCGCATTAAATCGATCGTGCGCAAAACCCCCATCCTTCGACCGATCGACGTTAATAATCCTGACCCTATCTGGATAATATGCGACGCCTCGGTCGTGGGCATTGGCGCAATGTATGGTCAGGGACCCGACTGGCAAACCTGCCGACCCGCTGGGTTCCTATCCAAGAAATTCACTTCCGCCCAGCGCTCCTACAAGACGTATGAGCACGAGGCCCTCGCTGTGATCAAGGCTCTCATGAAGTGGGAAGACAAGCTATTAGGCCGCCACATTCGCGTGGCGTCTGACCACAAGGCCCTGGAGGCGGTGAAAACCGCAGCTCGAAATTCCATCAGTGGTCGCCTCATACGTTGGGACGAATACTTGTCCCGCTTTGATTTCGACGTGATGCACGTACCTGGCGTGCAGAACAAGGTTGCTGACTGTCTTTCGCGATATTACGAGAACGACACGGCCGCCGACCATTATGGCCCGTATGATTATGTACGGGCCGATCTGAGGCTGGATCCTGAACTCGAGGATATGACTCGAGCCCGGGTGGAGGAGATCCGCGCGCTTAGCCCTGACGAGGTGGTGATACTCGCCCGTCGAGTAACCCACCCTCTCGAGGACCGTCTGGTCGAAGCTGCACTGTTAGAGGAACACAGTGAGCAACTGGCGGAGCAGGGTTTTTCTCGCGATGCAATTACGCTTGCTGAATCGCTGTTGTCAAAAGAACATCCCATCGCCCGAGTCGAGGGAGTCTCCTCCTTCATTAAGGAAGTGAAAAAGGGCTATGAGCACGATGGCATATTTTCCAAGGTGCTCGCCGCGCCCTTGTCATTTCCGCAGTTTTCGGTTCGTGAGGGCTTAATTTATGCCCGTAATGTGGCTAACCAGTCTTGCCTATGCATACCTCGTATGGCTCAACTGAAAGGCTGCCGTACACTCACAGAGATAGTGATTGACGAAGCCCACACAACTCTGGGACATCTTGGCGATTCGAAAACCTCTGCCTATATTCGTCGGTGGTACTGGTGGCCCAAGATGGGTCTCGAGATCGACAGGTTCTGCTTAAGCTGCGGCGCTTGCGCCACAGCTAAGGCGAAAAACCAAAGTCCCGCGGGCCTCCTTCATTCTCTCCCCATACCCGAGCACCCCTGGGACTCGATTGGCATGGATTTTGTTGGACCATTCCCTAGTTGCCTCGGATATAATTATATGCTAGTCGTCATCTGCCGACTTACCAGCATGATCGCCCTCATTCCCATGAAGGTTACCGATACATCCTCGGATGTAGCCTGGTTATTCGTACGAGACATTGTACGCCTCCATGGCATTCCCCGCTCCATCGTGTCGGATCGGGATTCAAAGTTCACCGCACAATTCTGGCGCGAACTCCATAGACTGACGGGGACAAAATTGTTAATGTCTACGTCATTCCACCCTCAAACGGATGGTGCTTCAGAACGCGCTATACGCAACGTTTCCCAGATACTGCGCACCATAGTGGACCCCACTCAGAAGGATTGGGTTTATAAGATCCCTATGGTAGAGTTTGCAATCAACTCTAGTATTAGTGCCTCAACTGGATTCGCCCCTTTCGAACTCAACTATGGCTACGTACCGCGCATGTCCAATGTGGGGCTGGCCCCCTGTTATATCGCTGAGCCAAGAGGGAAGGAATATCCGATCATATGACCGGAGCCGGGCTAAGCCGCGAACCGGAGATGAACAGATGTCTAGATCAGCCACTTCTCGGAACACCACAACTCAGCTAGGGTGACCGACTGACTGGCCTCGGGCTGCGAGATGGGGAAGTGTCCTATGCCAAGGTCCGAGTCGTACGAGCTCGAAGATGGCGACGGGACAGGGATAGCCTGGACCGGAGATACAAGAGCATCACCAGTGTTGTTGGTAGTTGTCCAGCGCAGTTCCGGTGTGAACCGGAACGGTTGACATGTAGAAGGAGCAAAGGCAGAGTGCCGGAGCGAAACTAGAGGCATATCCAAGACACGGGAGACAACCCGGAGTTGAACCGCAGTTGTTGGTATGGCCGAGCGAGGACTCCGGAGTTGTGACCGGAAACCGGAGTGACCGGAGTGACCGGAGTCACAGGAGGGAACCAGAGGAGGACGGGAGCAAGGTCATAGGGAGGGAGTCGTCGAGAGGCAATGACCAGAACCTCAAGAGACGATTGGCAACAGTCCATGAGAGGGAAGCATGGATAACTTTTATTTTTCGGATACTGTACAAGATGTAAAGTACCGGTATTTATACTAAGGACAAGTAATTTGTACAAAAGGGAATAAGTAACATGAGGCAATGTGAAGCAACATGAAATGAAGTGAACCACATGGAAGAAGACATTACCATGCGGAAAAAGAGATAAAGTGGGAATAAGGAATAATAGGAAGTAGGAAAGGGGAAAGGTAGAGCATATGGTTTGATAGATGAACGGATGGATAGAAGAGTGATAAGATGTAAGTGCTATGACATCTGCCTTGAGGCAGATGAAGAAGCGACGGGGAATGATGGGAATGTGATGGAAGCGTGAAGCATATGAAAAGATAACAAGGAGAAGTGATGAGAGCGTTGAAACAATAGATGAGAAGTGATAAGGGATGCATAAATGGAAGAGGAGTTGATAAGGCATAATAGCGAACGTTCCGGGGAGAGTCTGATGACTCCGATGACTCCGGGTATCTCCGGATTCCGGAGATATGTCCGGAGCGACTGGAACGAGAGCAGGAGTGATGGGGCATAGATGAATAGTGCATAATTGTACCAGATGTTGGACTGGCATGTTTGGTAGTCGATATGAACGAGTTCCAAGGTACTGGTGTTAAGTGTTGGTGGTTTTGGGAGCTCCGGGTCGCCGGAGTGGACATAGTTGCAAGGAATCATTCCGGATGACATTGGCAGTCCTTTAGGAGAGTTCCAATGCATAAGGGCAGAGGTCCGAGACGACGTGGGTGAAGTGGAGCTGAACCAAGGAACGTGGAGGACCGGAGTTCGGAGTGATTACATAATCACAGTCCGGAATGTACCAAGGAGTGCGGAGATGCCACAGCCTGTATCACAGTGAAGGACCAGTGCGAAGTACAGGTGGAATGTTCAGGTAGAATGTTCCGGGGCGATAAGGATGAACCGCATTGAACCGGTCAGGGCTGGATGACTAGTCCAGAGGTTCCGGGATTAACCAGGATGACCGGAGGGTGAACGAGGTGAGGAGTGAGGCCGGAGGTGGCCAAGATAAGATGAAGTGATGAAAGCGAAGTGGATAATAAGGAGGAAGTACTCAGCATTCCATAATTGGACGAGAGCTATGTATTCTGGGATAGGTCCGGGAACAGGTGAACCGTTAATTGACCAGAGTGAGCTGGAGTGGTGCTGGAGTATTACCGGAGTGGTGCAGGGTCTGATGTAGTGCGTGATGGTGTGTCCGGAGGTGACGGGAGCACGATCAGAGTTGGATTGAGTGCGACCAGAACCGATAAATGGGAAAAAATGAAAGACTGATTTGCACGGACATAACAGTATCCCCCCTTTACGTTCCTTGCCCTCAAGGGACTGAAGGACAGGGTAAGTAGAGGGATCCGTGGGTGTGGGAAGCCATAACGAAGATTCCGGAGTTGATGTGCAACGACCGGAAACCTAAAGGCTTTGACGGATGGAGAGGGAACAGCAAGGAGTGCACAGAAAAGGCCGGAAAGATACCGGAGGTGAAATGAAATAAGCCGGAGGGCGTGGGAATCCGGAGAGATAACCGGAATTTTGGAAGTTGAGTTGGAGAATGAAGGAATAGCAGCATCGCTGCAAGCCGAGTTGAATGATGTTTGAAGAAAAAGGAATGGGATGTGGAAGACAAGTAGATAAGGATGGTGGATAGATGGAGTGGATGTTGAATTGAAGGGAGAAGTCCAAAAGCGTCTGGAGAGCCGCTGAAAGGACTGAGGAAACCCGGAGTAACTTGACATTTGACCGGAAATGCGTGGGAAAAGACCGGCCAAGGTCCGGGCGAGTTTTGGCGACACGAGAAGCGTCCGGAATTCCGGAGCGACAGGATGAAGCCGGAGGGGGAAGCAATCCTTTTCAAGGATTACAGTGCCTTCAATGAAGAAGGTGTTGGAAACCACAGAGGTCATCCATCAAGGATGAAAGGGTGAATCAACTATGGGTGCATCTGACTCTGGTGTTCAAAGATAGAAGACCAATCCAGTCAAAGACATAGAGGATTACGTCGATGCGCAGTGTCAAAGAACTGGCACTGAAGGCACATGGTCAAGCAAGTAGTCCAGGTGATGCCGGAATATTTTCCGGTCAATACCGGAGTACTGAGAGGAGCCGGAACCCCGAAAGGAACCGGACCAATGAGGGGAGCGATTTGGAAGGGACTGGAGGGAGAGAGGCGGAGGGAAGGGAGTGCAAGACCACATGTAAGAAAACTCGCTAAGAAGAGTTTTTGTTGAAGGGCTCCAAAGAAGTACAGAGGATCGAAGACCACCGGAGGAAATGTCGAAGTTGAAAATAATTTAAACCAAGTCATCCGGGTCAACCGGAGTTGGGCCAAAGGCATTTTTTGAATGACCAGAGGCAAGAAGCATAAAATCCGATGGGGCAGGAGTGTCAATAGAATGACCAGAGAGTCCAACAGAGGACAGGATTGTCCGGGGTGGACACGACAGCGCAATAAAGAGCTGTCACCATGGAGACCAGCCATCAAGGCCGGAAGTGTGAAATCTCCATGGGCACCAACTGTGGCGTCAAGGAGACCACTCAGGGAAGGATAGAACGTTGGTGTGCAGGCCAAGGTGGCACTGATGCATGCGGGTGCTTGATCCTAGGGTGTCCGGAGTTGACCGGAGCTCGGAGAGCCCGGAGAACCGGAGACCGTGGGAAAATTCGACGGAGAAGAATTCAAGTAAGTCCACATGGAAGAAAACCCGCAGGAAGGGTTTTGTAAGGGCTCCAAAAAATACAGAGGGGCGAAAGCCATCGGGGAAAGTTGAAAAATGTTTGAAGTTGTCGGATGGAGGAGGGAGGAGGAGGACATTGAAGCGGAGTGTCGGAGCGATGCCAGAGGACCAGATGGGCGACCGGAAACGCACCGGGAAGGAGAATAAAAGGGGCGGATAAAATCCGAGAGAGAAAAATAAAGAACCGATGGAGGGGTGAAGATTCCAAGAACAAGAGGGCAGAATTACTGGAGAGATCGACAGCAAAGAAGTCCAGAGACATCTGGAACGTGGAACTGATGTCCAGAGATCAAATTGAGAGTTCCGGAATTTTCGGAGTTTGATCACACAGAGCAAGTGCGACCGGAAGGGAGCAAACAGCAGCGGATGGTGCTGAATGAAACCCGGGAATCAACCTGAGGGACTCCGAAGCACCGTGATTGACTCCGGAACGGGAACAAGGACCGGAGTATACTCCGGGCAAGGGATAAGACCCGGAGACTGTTACGGGCAACGGAACAGGTCGAAGGGAGAGAATGAAAATTTTCTGAACGCTGAAACAGCTTTGCCAAAGGGTTGGCGAAGGCAAATGAAGAGTTTGGAGGCAATTTGAAGCAGGCATCACAAGCCATAGTCACCAGATACCGGATATGGCCGATGCAAAGCGATAACGCAACCTAGAGCTGTGATGGTGATGTCCAAATTGATCTGGACTCGGACTGAAAAAGGTTCGAAATTTTCGGAGGTGCTCAAAGGATAACAGCGAGCACATTGAAGCTCCCAGCTGAAACCTGAGCGTTCCGGAGCTACTGCGGGGAGTGCAGCAAGCGACCGGAGGGAAGAGTGGTTGAGTTCCAGAGGTCCGGGATTGAAGGACCGGAAAACAACCGGAGTTCAGCTCCGGAAAAACCGGAGTGGAAGGAGGAGGTGGAGTATGAGCAATCCAGCTCCAAGGGGTGCCTATGAGTCGAAAAGAAAGGTGTAGAAAACCGGAATGGTGACGAGAACTCTCCGAAGGCGAGGCGAAAGTTGAGAATGCGGGCTCGGTGGAAGTAATCGGGTTAGGATTCCCCGATGAGCTCTTATACATTTTGTTCAACGTAGCTGTTGCTGCAAGAGAGATTCAAGTCGATAACCGGAATTTAAAACCAACCAATCGACTGGGTGGGATGAACAGGTGGAAGATAAAAGGGATAAGAACGTGGACCAGAGGTCAGACGTTCCAGAAGAAACCAATCCGAAGAGCAACAAAGACAAGGTGTTGAGTTGTCGAAGGATGGTGAAGCGGGGATGCTTCAGGGTATATCCGGAGGCATTAGCCAAACCGGAGTGGTGCCCGAGAGGAACAAGGCATGTAGCCGAGATTCCGGGAACGAGCGGAGTGACGACCGGAGGAATTGCGAAAGTCCGGAACAGAGGCGCGGTGGAAAGCTATCGATGAAGATGCTTCCGGTGAGCTCTTATCTGTTCAGGTCAACCGCCGTGGCAACCAGAATGTCGTCCGGAGCGAGGACAAGGCCTGACAAGCCCTAGAACCGGAAAGAACGCCCGAGGACAAAGTCCGGGATGGGGCGCTGGCATCAAAGCCACAAGATATCCATAGAAGGATCGGGGACTGGTGGTTGTCGCAAAATATGGCGAAGACAGTGATCGGAGTGGAACCGGGGCCAACCGGTAAGAGTCCGGACTGTCCTTCCGTAACCGGAAAGGCCATAACAGGATTCAAGCTTTATGCTTGAGGTGTGCGCGCACAGGGTCAAAGAAGATGTGGGGTAGCGGATTATGTTGCTTTTCAACCTTGCAGCTCAACGGAGCGCGGGCGGTGATGTAGCAGGATCCGGGTTTTCCTGCAAGTTCGGAGACGTCGCAGGGGTGACAAGGGATGCAAATCCGGTGACATTTAGTCGACAGGAGATGATCACCACCAGGGTATAGAGTCCGGATGAACCGGAGATGGGTGGGAATGTGAACCGGCGGCAAGCTGGTAATATTCCCGTGGTCATGAGGGTCGTGAGAAATGGGCCAGACAATAGTCCGGAAACCATCTGGGTCTGCACAGCAGTAACCAGAATGGGTAGAAGTCGTTAGGAATGGATAAATGGAGCAAACAGAGTCTGCAACCACCTGGAACCTCAGAGAGGCGACCAGAGTGGGTAGAAGTCGTGGGAGAAAACTCCAGAGTGCACCGGAGTTCACTCCGGCCCGTAGAGGCAACCGGAGTGGATTGAAGTCGTGATGGGAAGTCCGGAATTCAACCGGAATACACCCGGGGCCACAAGGGCAGCCGGAGTGCAGCGAAGTCGTAAGGGGTCGTGAGGGAATGAGTGGAAATGCAAGGATCAATGGATGTTGATCACCGGAGTTGTTGTCCGGAATCCAGATACACAAGCACAGCGGTGAGAGGACTATCTGCATGCATGATGACACAGCAAGCAGATGAGGCCAGACAGAGGATCCGAAAAATACTGTTATATCGCTGAGCCAAGAGGGAAGGAATATCCGATCATATGACCGGAGCCGGGCTAAGCCGCGAACCGGAGATGAACAGATGTCTAGATCAGCCACTTCTCGGAACACCACAACTCAGCTAGGGTGACCGACTGACTGGCCTCGGGCTGCGAGATGGGGAAGTGTCCTATGCCAAGGTCCGAGTCGTACGAGCTCGAAGATGGCGACGGGACAGGGATAGCCTGGACCGGAGATACAAGAGCATCACCAGTGTTGTTGGTAGTTGTCCAGCGCAGTTCCGGTGTGAACCGGAACGGTTGACATGTAGAAGGAGCAAAGGCAGAGTGCCGGAGCGAAACTAGAGGCATATCCAAGACACGGGAGACAACCCGGAGTTGAACCGCAGTTGTTGGTATGGCCGAGCGAGGACTCCGGAGTTGTGACCGGAAACCGGAGTGACCGGAGTGACCGGAGTCACAGGAGGGAACCAGAGGAGGATGGGAGCAAGGTCATAGGGAGGGAGTCGTCGAGAGGCAATGACCAGAACCTCAAGAGACGATTGGCAACAGTCCATGAGAGGGAAGCATGGATAACTTTTATTTTTCGGATACTGTACAAGATGTAAAGTACCGGTATTTATACTAAGGACAAGTAATTTGTACAAAAGGGAATAAGTAACATGAGGCAATGTGAAGCAACATGAAATGAAGTGAACCACATGGAAGAAGACATTACCATGCGGAAAAAGAGATAAAGTGGGAATAAGGAATAATAGGAAGTAGGAAAGGGGAAAGGTAGAGCATATGGTTTGATAGATGAACGGATGGATAGAAGAGTGATAAGATGTAAGTGCTATGACATCTGCCTTGAGGCAGATGAAGAAGCGACGGGGAATGATGGGAATGTGATGGAAGCGTGAAGCATATGAAAAGATAACAAGGAGAAGTGATGAGAGCGTTGAAACAATAGATGAGAAGTGATAAGGGATGCATAAATGGAAGAGGAGTTGATAAGGCATAATAGCGAACGTTCCGGGGAGAGTCTGATGACTCCGATGACTCCGGGTATCTCCGGATTCCGGAGATATGTCCGGAGCGACTGGAACGAGAGCAGGAGTGATGGGGCATAGATGAATAGTGCATAATTGTACCAGATGTTGGACTGGCATGTTTGGTAGTCGATATGAACGAGTTCCAAGGTACTGGTGTTAAGTGTTGGTGGTTTTGGGAGCTCCGGGTCGCCGGAGTGGACATAGTTGCAAGGAATCATTCCGGATGACATTGGCAGTCCTTTAGGAGAGTTCCAATGCATAAGGGCAGAGGTCCGAGACGACGTGGGTGAAGTGGAGCTGAACCAAGGAACGTGGAGGACCGGAGTTCGGAGTGATTACATAATCACAGTCCGGAATGTACCAAGGAGTGCGGAGATGCCACAGCCTGTATCACAGTGAAGGACCAGTGCGAAGTACAGGTGGAATGTTCAGGTAGAATGTTCCGGGGCGATAAGGATGAACCGCATTGAACCGGTCAGGGCTGGATGACTAGTCCAGAGGTTCCGGGATTAACCAGGATGACCGGAGGGTGAACGAGGTGAGGAGTGAGGCCGGAGGTGGCCAAGATAAGATGAAGTGATGAAAGCGAAGTGGATAATAAGGAGGAAGTACTCAGCATTCCATAATTGGACGAGAGCTATGTATTCTGGGATAGGTCCGGGAACAGGTGAACCGTTAATTGACCAGAGTGAGCTGGAGTGGTGCTGGAGTATTACCGGAGTGGTGCAGGGTCTGATGTAGTGCGTGATGGTGTGTCCGGAGGTGACGGGAGCACGATCAGAGTTGGATTGAGTGCGACCAGAACCGATAAATGGGAAAAAATGAAAGACTGATTTGCACGGACATAACACCCCCACTGAATACCCTGGGGTTAGGGACTTCGTTGATAAGGCCTTGGCTAATATCGCCGTGGCCCACGACGCTATAATTGAGGCCCGAGTTCGGGCTACTTACCAGTCAAATAAAGGTCGTTCTGTCGAGATACCGTATGAGGTGGGTAGTCTGGTGTACTTGTCCACCAAGAATATCAACCTCCCTAAGGGACGTGCACGGAAACTCGCACCTAAATTTATAGGTCCCTATAAAATCATCTCGTCAAAACCCGAGACGTCCACGTACACTTTGGACCTCTCGGAGGAACTTGTTAAACGGAAGATACACCCTACCTTCCATGGCTCGTTGCTCCGCGCTCATGAACCAAACGATGAGACAATTTTCCCTAGCCGGGAAGCCCACCGTTTCTACGACTTCGGTCAAGTGGATCAAGAGTGGTTAGTGGACGAAATTGTGGCGCACCGCTGGACGGGTAAATCCATACTCAAGTTCCATGTGAAGTGGACAGCCGGGGATTTCACCTGGGAGACACCGAAGGCGCTCGACGAGGTGCAAGCCCTCGACGAGTACTTGGAGGCTCAAGGCGTAAGCCGTTGGCAGGATCTGTCAAGAATTTGATCGCCTTTCAATTCACCGGTCGGGTCAAGACTGCCGACCTCCGACCTTCCGTAGTTTTCCGAACCGCTTGGCGCAAACATGGGCAGTTGACGTCTCGCGCTCTCACGCTCTCTCTTTTCTTCCGTCCACACGCCTCTTCGCCTACGTCGAAAATACCCCAAAATGTCTCAAAGCCAGCTTCAAGACACTAAAAATACTATGATCCCTGACCCACGTCTCTACTGGGAAAGCTCCGTGGGTCTCGGATGGTACTACAGGCACCCTGTCAGTGGTGCTATCGGCCCGGACACCGCCACTTTTGTGCCACCACAGACAGCGCCAACTCCCGCAAACCTTCTAGCGAGGTTTCTTTCGCAAGACTCGTCGCCAGCGTCTACGATCCCCGCGGCCGTGCCGGCCCCTCAGTCGCCAGGTATCCATCTACTGGGGCCACCAGGTCCGTCGCGCGCCGGTCGAGCTCGCGGGGGATTTCAGTTCCAGCCGCGAGGAAATTATTACCACGGTGGACAGACTATGGGAACGCAGCGCCGTGGAGGCGATAACCACGGTGCGCAATCGTTCACTACCCGGCCTCAACCCCGGGGAGGCCGTGGGGGGATGTCTCGCGGCTCGAGAGCCTCGAGGCAATATAACCCGGTGAGTTCGGGAGGCGCTAAGTCGAGCGCTACGAATTTACATGCGCCCATGGCGCAGATGCAGATTATGACGCCGCTCGCATTGGCGTCGCCCGCTGGGCCGACCGCGCCGTTTGTCGCGATCCCACCCCCTGATGTCACCGCCGCGTTGCGTAATGCGGACGGTCACCCCGCGTTCCCTCATCTGAATGCAGGTGACGCACCCATGGAGGACGTCGTTGGTGTTGTCCAAGGCGCGCAGACACGCGCTGACACTTGGCACCGAACCGAGACCACTCGTATCGAGAATTGGGGCCGTCGGCTTCAGCGCGGGGACTCGCTTCCACGCGCCCCCATGGCTATCGACCCCGCCCGCGTCGGGGTCTGGGCAACTCTGATGATCACCAGTGTCGCGCAGGCACAAAACTTGATGCGTTGGTCCGACGCGGGTTGCCCGTACGCGTGGGCGATGATCCTGTTCCTTCAGCAGGACTATGGACTTCGTCCGCTGGCTTACCGATCGGCGGGAGTGGGGATAATCCTATCCTCGCAGGCGGGAAGTCTTGAGCGCTATACTCGGGCGACACAAGGTGTCCCTCCGGTATCAAGGAGGGCCGCTCGCCGCGCCGCGGGCGCCATCCGTGCCCTCGACCCCCATACCGGCGTCACCAACACCTCGTACCAGTACGAGCATACATCGCTTATAGCGCCTAGTATCGCAGCTGCCGCCACACCGGCTGCGGTTGTCGTGCCTCCTGACGCAGTCACCGCGCCTATATTCGCGGAGCCATCGGTCGCCCCCGAGGATGATATCATGATCGACGTTGAATACGCCTTTCTTGGTACCTCTCCGGCTGGTGACGATGCCGGGGATTTTAATTCCCGCGTATCGGTGGAAGACGCTGATGCCTATTGGGTGTCGGTGCCCACCGCCCTCTGGCCCAAAGCTCTACGCAATATAAAAGGGGAGTTCCCCAAGCTCGTGTACGACCTTCCGTTTACGGACGACTCGCGCGTTGTCTTTACCATGCGTATTTTTGGTCCCACGACAGGGATCGCGCTTGATCAGTTCACTGCCACAAGTATGACCTTGTTTTCATGCACTGGTTTATTCGAGCAGCACTGCACTGTCGGAGGGTATCACCTGATGTCGCGAGGGCCTGAACACTACAACTTCGTAACTACGAGCTTGGATTGGTCTCAGGTGGCGAGTTGGTGGTGCACTCATGGAATAGTACCCGGGTCGCCAGCCGTTTTGGCACTCGAGTCGTTTGCTAGGTCCTATCGCAATCAACTCGAGGGACACCACGACCCTGAGAACGTTGAGTTCGTCACGTACCCCAACCAGCCGTCCTGTGTGAAAACTCATCCCAATGGCCACATTACCCGCTGGAAACGGATCGAGCATGGGATGCTGTATGGCTCCCTTCAGTCGACATACCCACGTCGCCCTAGTGAGCTTTTGCCTGGCGACGACGAAATGGATGGCAGGAAAACACCAACACAGGAACGATTGGACTGGTCTCTGGACACTGATCCCACCCAGCCCACGAAACCTCTATTCAAATTCGGTAGCGCTACCACTAGCTCATAAATTCGGACTCAGAAATTCGTCCTGGGGGGAGGGGTGTAACGGGGTTACATTCTACTGCCCCTATATTATCAATAGCGCCTGCGGGCGCTCATCCGGTTATGTGTGTGCTATTACCTATTGTTTGTTTTAGTTATATTACGGAGCTGTCGCGTGACGGGTGAGGCAACTGCCTTACACCTAACGACTACGACTGTAAGGTACCGGTACCGGCTACCTACTATACCCACTATCTTATCTATTACTTACCGTTATCTATCATTCACGTCACGTTGTACTATATAGCTCGGATCGCGTCTGCATTGGGCCAACTAATCTTTGACCCAACGCTGACGCTTATCCATTCTCAATAGAACTTGGTTAGGTTCAGTCGGGCATCGATATAAGTCATCTTACCCTCTTACACTTTTTTGAACCCCATTGGCTCCCTATATTCGGAGCACCTCTATTCTCACGTAGACAACGTACGTTGATTACGCGATAACTAAAAGAACCTCTTGCTCTTGACCACAACCATGTCGACCAACACAAACGGACCGTCCAGCGAGAGCTGGCGCCGCGCTCCACCGCCTCATCTTGGAGCTACGAACCCGACGGGAAATACGACCGCCAACTCGACATTTGTCACGGCCACGTCGCAGGGTCCCGAGGTCGAGCAATCGGCCTCACAACACGGGAACTCCGACCGACCGGCCTCGCAGCAAGGTTCAACCGAATCCCAGTCACCTACCCGCACCCGATCTCCTGAGTCCGGCTTGGTGGCCTCACTGGGCGTGGACGATAACGGCCAGCCCTTTCTCCTCGAAACAAGCACCGGAATGAGAATCCGTATAGCTGACAGGGTAGAACCCTTAAGCACGGAGGGATTGATCGCCGCTCTACGCGCGCCCTCTGGTGGATCCAAAATATCCACCTTCCCGTCGACGGCCTCCGACCTATCCCCCGACTCGGACCAAAAGGAACCTGAGAACGATACCCCGGTCGGCGGCCTTACGGAACTACTCAACGACTTGAACCCTGAATCGCTGACGATGGCGCAACGAGCCATCATTCATCGCGCTCGTGGGGCCCTAATCGCCGGTCGGGACCGCCTTCTCACGTCTACGGCCCTCGCGGTAGACCAACAAAACTTGGCCCGCGATACCCACTCATCTTTGGTACAACTCCGCCACGACACCGCGGACCGCCTCAATTCCTTGCACCTGGAGATTGAGGGCAGCCAAAACTCGTTGATCACTCATATCTCCGACAACTTAAAGATCCTGCGGGAACTTGGGGCATCGACCAAGGCCATCGGAATTGCAATCTCCAAGATGAGTACGCAAACCATCCCCAATGCCAAACTGGCCGAACTGCCCGAATTCAAGCATGGGGATGACACGGATATATCTGGCCCAATGCGCGACGAACTCAACGGCGCACTGCCTCCTCGCGACGCCCGTGAAACAGCGGAAGAATTCAGCCGCCGCGCCCAGTTCGCACTTGACGGCCGCCGCCGCGCCGCGTCAGCCGTCAGTTTCGACGCTGGATTAACGGACACCTCCACCGCCCGTGTGCAGCAGCGTGCGGAAGCCCTCGCTCGCATGAATCCAGCGAACAAGTCCCTCCGGTTCGAAGACCCCGGCAGCGTCTCCATGGCCAACGACACCGCCCCACAGCCTGCCGGCCTGGGTTTCGGACCGGATGTCACAATATTCGGCGACGCAGTATCGCACACCGAAGGGGTACTTGAAGAATATCATGCCGAGAACGACCGCAAGATCGCAGCAATTATTCACCGCCAAGTGGGCGAAGTACTCGACGTCCCTTCGCGTATCAAGGCCCCTAAATTACCCTCTCCTCCACTATTCTCCGGGAACATAAACGATCCCGCCGCGTTCCTCACGTACATCGAGACGGTAACGACGTGGATGAGGGCCCAGTTCATGGGCGGAGCCGAAGCGGACACCTACCGAGTCACGCTACTGAAAACATTCCTTACCGGTAATGCGTTGGAATGGTTCATAGAACATGTAGAAGGCCAGAATGGGCCTGTCACCGTACCTTATGAATTCACGAGTGTTGTGTGCGCTTTACACCGAAGATTCATCACGTTTGCCACCGCCGAGAAAGCCTCCAGGGCGTTTGATCAAGTAAGGTACAAAGCCGAGGACGGCCCGACCAAATTAATGGACGACCTTGTCACGGCCTCGCGCAAGATGCGGGAGCCCATGCCCGACTTTATCATCCGCCAAAGATTCATGCGCCTCATACCTGAGAAGATCAGGGAGCACCTCGTGCTTCATAAAGGATTGAATGAAGTGTATTCGACGATTCAGCAGCTACGGTTCCACGCTACTTATGTATGGGACGTGAATTCTGCATTGCACACCTCTATCCTGCCGGTGACTCAGCCAAGCCGATCCGCCCATACAACCGCCCACTCTGCTAGCGCGCCAGTACCCCCGTCGCATGAACTCCCGCTCGGACGGGAACAAAAACCCCACCACGAGCGCGTCCACTCCTCCCGTGCCCCGAGCCCAAGCCACCGCCAGACATGACGACACCAACCCCCACGCCAGTAAGCGTTGCTTTAAGTGCGGGGTCATGGGCCATATTGGATCCGACAAGGCCTGCCCTAAAAACGCTAACTTGGACAGGCCGCGCATGGGGCTCGCGGCCCATAGGGTGATCGACAGCTATGCTGAAGACGAACCCTCGGGAGATGAAAAGGACGCCGAGGCGGAAGAAATCCATGACGACTGGGGTGGTTCGCAATACGAACCCGAGGCAGACCCCGACCCCAACGAGGCCCCGGACCTCACTGACCTGGTAGACTTTGACCAGGAGGATGGGGCCCGGGTAGGCGCGATGCAAATCCGCTATTACTCCATGAGAGTTGTACTGCCGGAGATAGACTATTCTCCCTCACCGGAGTACATTGCTTGGATTGCTTCCCTGACACCGCTGCAAGCCGAATTGGCCGAGCTCGACATCAACTTCTACGAGCGTGATCCTGAAGCCCTATTCGGTATATCCGCCGTCACCGACGTGGAACGCTTGAATGAAGCACGCACCGACGGGGGCCTCCCGGAATTCACGGCCGAGGAGTACGAGGCCAAACGACTCGAGCTCGTATTGGCCCATTCCTACTCCATTGATACTTGGACTACGTTCGAGGAATTAGCATTTGAATTCCAAGCTAAGGTGACTAGCGCACCTTGGTCCCGTGCAATTACCGATGAGTGGAACTTGATACTTGCCTTCAACGCCTTTGAGCACGCCCGTCGGGACTTCCAGTCCATTCGTATTCCCCGATGGGAGGTTATCATATTAACTTCAAACCTGCTCGAGGGCAGGCGGGAAGCTCTGGAAGAGATGAGGGACCGCATCGATCAACTGGTGCTCCTCATGACTTCCTTACGCGACAAGGTCAATGTGCAGCGAGTAGCTGCGGCTTCCGCATACCGCGAACTGCAGGATCGACCTGGACCGTCCCGAAGTCGCGCCTCCCAAGTGTATCATCACACGTCGGACTCATATCGGCAATTGATACGTGACATGCAAACCCAGGAAGATGAGCTGAGAGCGCGCGCTATTCGTACGCAATCGTTCCGCCCTGTAATTATCGCCGAACTGGTGCGCCGAGACGAATCCCCGAGGGTGGCCCTCACCCAACTAGCGCTGGGCTACCTTGCATCCGTACAGTCCGAGGACGAGGAAGACCGCGCCAATACCCCAGAATCACCGCCCCCTGACTATCGCGTGGGCTCAGACTCCACGTACAACGCATCGGCTTCCCCCGCCCTATCAGCTACAAGAGACGATGTGGCAGCACCCACAGGGGGAGAGCCCCCTCAATGGTCGGCTCCCGCCTCCATCCTATCATTCATGGTAAACTCGGCCCTCACTGGCGTCCTCCCACACCAGAATAGTCAGGAACACGACCTGGTGGGAGGCGACACCGACGAATTCAATGCCGAAGGAGTACCTGCGTACACACCTACCGACCCATTAGGCCCTGGCCACCTGATTAATCCCTCCAACGAGGACGAACAGTCCTCACCGAGCAGCGAGGCCGCCCTATGGGCAGAGCTGCCCCTCCTGGAGGAGGCCGAGGACCTCATCGACGGGTCGACCGGACAACCCTTGCAGGATCTCGCTGTGAACCACAAGACCGACGCAGCAGCGGCCGGAGGGGCAGACGAGGAGGACACACCGATAGACGATGTGACAGGCCCTCCCGAGGACGAGGGGACTCCAGCGTCAATATTCATGATGGCCAACCGCATCTTATACCAGGAGGAACCAGAGGCTGCCGAGTACGAGAGTGGTGAACAGAGACTGGGCGAGCTTGAATACCCCAAGTTTGTCCAAGCGATGCAAGCCTCAGACGTAGAGGAATTCCGCCGACGAATGGCGGGAGAACGACTGGAGCATTTGGAACGAGCTGCAGCTTGGGAGGAGACGCCCGGCATATTCTTGGAGCCCAGGAACCCAGACGAACCGATAGACGAGAGGCGCGTCTGGATTAATGGAGTGGGCGCCGACTACGGTGACCGTTTCGTCAGCGTTCTAGACACGCTGGGCAATTCGGATCATTACTCCGATCATTCACATGACACATCAGAGGTCGAATCCCTCCTGCTGCAAGACCCAGACGCCCCTAACAGCCCCCCTCACGACAACGCGGCGACGTCCACGATGGTCGAATACCGGCGTGAAACCCCAGAACCCGCGGATAACGACACCCTGATCATCCGCTCCGTAGTCCGGATATTTGGATCGCAAGCGGCCGAACTCTACCTCACGTATGTAGACCGCAACGGGAACGTCTACGTCAAGACCCAACCGTTATCACCTCTCCACTACTTGAGTCCAGAGATGATTGCTGCTCACCAACAAGCTATGGACGAGGCTATCCGGAATCGTGCCGAGGAACTGGGCTGCCCTATCGCGCAAATACAGACCCTGGTCGATGGAGCAAGCTCATCCACTGGTGTCCGTGACCGCCGCGGGTACCGCGACCTGCCCCCTCACCTACTACCGGGCGAAGCCTTCCACGAGCGAGTGGCCACCCTAGGACCCGAAGACGACGATGAGGACGCACTCCCCGGGTTCCGAGTACAGGCGCTCTCCCAACAAATCGAACGCGTATCTCAAATCCGTCGCCCCGATTCGCTACCTAGTGTGGGACTCGTCGACCAGCCCTCTCGCAAGATTAAGGATATCGCGTGCCTTACGGCCGAAGTCGAAATTGGCGGGTGCAAGGCTTACGTCCTATTCGACTCTGGCAGTAATACCGACTCGATTACCCCCGAATTCGCTAAAGGGACTGACTGTGCCGTCTTCAAACTAGAGGAGCAGATTACCCTTCAGTTAGGGTGCGTTGGCAGCAAATCCCGTATAAATTATGGAGCTCGCGCGCCCGTAGCATTCGGCGGCATTCGAGGGCACGCCTATTTCGACATCGTCAATGTCGACCGATACGACGGAATCATCGGCGCCCCATTCATGATCAAGCACCGGGCGGTACTCGACTTTGGTAAACGTGAAATCCGATTCCCCAACGGTCAGACCATAGCCGCGCTGGCTATCGCTGACGAAGTGGCTCTGGTCCGCCGCCGAATTAACCCACCGGCTACCTCAGGATCGAGCCGACCGGGAGCTTCCTCCCACTGACTCAGGACGATGGGGATGGCGCAGCGCACCAACCCCACCGATTCTGAGGACGGCGTACGCAGAGCGGACGCCGGCGGATCACCATCTGTACCACCACCACCTGTTAATACCACCACGATTCAGCGCAAGCCGCTACCACCGGCCGAAGTCATCAAAGTCAAAGACTTCGAACCGGGCATCCTTTTACCTGTACTACCATATGACTACCCTTGCCTGATGGTCTTGGAGGCTGAGTTCACTGAAGCCCCTTTTACCTCAACTCCTCATCCTCGCTCGGATGACGAACCGGACCTGGACGAACTCGACCTCCCGCCTCTTCAAAACGACGACGGCGAGGACGAATCCGACGACGAACTCGATGACGCTGCAGACGAGGTTAACGAGGGGCCCACGCCGCCTATTTATATGTTCGTGCCTATCAACCCACTCAACAACCCGCGTCTGGAACAAACGCACCGGTTGGAGCCCATGCCCGGCCTATTCACTGTCGACGTAGTGTCGAGGCACTCAAGCCAAGATCCTGTATCCTCCACTGGAGAAGCTGATCCTCACGGGATCAACGACGAGGCATTCGAAGAAGCTGTCAATGTAATTCGCATGCATAGTCAACGCGTTCCTGAGACCCTGGAGGAGGTGACCCCCGGCGAACGGGTCCACGAGCTGCGAGCCAAGTGGTACGAGACCTGTGCGGATCTCATGGGACCCATCCCATTACGCCTTCCCCCATTCCGTGAGATAAACCACGAAATTAAGTTGGTGGACGAGGACGCGCATTACAACTACCATATGCCCCGCTGCCCCGAGGCTCTTCGACCACTATTGCGCGCCAAGATACAGCGCTATGTGGACGCCGGGTGGTGGGAAATGCGCCCGGCCTCCCAGGCCGCTCCTTTACTGTGCCTTCCAAAGAAGGATAATGGTCTCCGTACAGTGGTGGATGCACGTCAACGCAACGAGAACACGGTGAAAGACGTCACACCATTCCCCGATCAAGATGCGATTCGGATGGACGTGGCCCGAGCACCATACCGCTCCAAAATCGACATGTCGGACGCCTACGAACAGATCAGGATCGTACCCGAGGACGTTTGGAAAACGGCTTTCGCCACCCCGTTCGGGACAGCCTATTCCCATGTAATGCAACAGGGAGACTGTAACGCCCCGGCTACATTCCAGAGACTCATGACCTGGATATTCAGGGATGTTATCGGTCTTTATGTCCATGTATATCTCGACGATATATTTATATTCTCGGATTCCATCGAGGAACATGAGAAGCACCTCGAGATTGTATTCGCTCGTTTGCGGGAACAACAACTCTATTTGAGCCGCAAGAAGTGTGATATATATTCAAATGACATGGACTGTCTGGGGCACCGTATCGACGCCCAAGGGCTACACGCCGACGAGGAGAAACTCGAGAAAATCCTCGGGTGGCGGGCCCCCCGCTCGTATAACGAGGTATTACGACTGCTAGGCCTGATCCAGTACCTCGCGCACTTCCTTCCCGATATCGCGCATCTCACGTCCCCTTTGGAATCCATCTGCCGTGGGGGCCAGCCCTTCATTTGGAGACCCTTCCACCAGCACTGCCTGGAGGGCATAAAAGCTGTCGTCCGCAAAACACCCGTACTTCGCCCCATCGACCCGAAGAATCCGGACCCTATCTGGGTTATCTGCGATGCCTCGGTGGTTGGGGTAGGCGCCCTGTACGGGCAGGGGCCGGACTGGCGCACCTGCCGTCCCGCCGGATTCACGTCTAAAAAGTTCACTTCAGCACAACGATCCTACAAAACGTATGAGCAGGAAGCACTTGCGATAATTGAGTCCCTGGTAAAGTGGGAGGACAAACTGCTTGGGCGAAGGTTCCGCATCGCCTCTGACCACAAGGCCTTGCTTAGCGTGAAAACGGCCGCAAGGAGTACCGGCAATGGGAGGCTAGTACGATGGGATGAGTATCTCTCCCGGTTCGACTTTGAAATCACCCATGTGGAGGGCGTCCAGAACAAGGTCGCCGACTGCTTGTCCAGGTTATACGAAGGCGATACCGACGAGGACGTTTACCTCCCATCTGACTACGTCCGTGCTGATATCAAACTCGATCCGGAGCTTGAGGACATGACGCGCGGCCGCTCGGAGGAAATCAAGGCCGAAATCGCGATGTACGCACACCGCGTTCGGGAGCCCATCGAGGACCGAGTACTTGAGGCCCAAGAAATGGAAAAGCACGCCGAAGAACTAGCGGACCGCGGGTTCGACACAACGGCCATATCACTGGACGAAGCGTTGCAGGCCGAACCCCCTACCATCGTTACCACCGAAGGGGATACCGAGTTCCTCGATGAAATCCGACGCGGATACCCCCTGGATACCGTGCTGGGAAAAGTCAATGAATTCCCCGAAGCGTTTCCCCAGTTCAAGAAACACGATGGACTCATCTACTGTCGGTCGACTGGGGGGAGGGACGTACTCTGCGTGCCTCGAACAACTCGAGCCAAAGACGGGCGAGCACTCACCGAAATCTTACTTGACCAGTCCCATTCCACGATTGGCCATTACGGTGAAATGCGTACCTCCGAATACTTACGCCGCTGGGTTTGGTGGCCCAAGATGGGCCGCGACATCGAAAAATTCTGCTTGTCCTGCGGGACCTGTCGTATGAGCAAACCATCCACCGAGGCACCAACTGGCCTCCTGCACTCACTGCCAATTCCCCACCACCCATGGGACTCAGTGGGGATGGACTTCGTCGGGCCATTCCCTTCCTGTCTGGGGTACAACTATCTACTCGTTGTGATATGCAGACTCACCAATATGGTCGCATTATCCCCCATGCAAGTAACGAACACCTCATCGGACGTGGCCTGGATTTACATTCGCGATGTAGTACGGCTCCACGGCATGCAGTCGTCCATAGTTTCTGATCGAGACGCAAAATTCACTGCGAAATTCTGGCGCGAGCTGCACCGCCTGACGGGCACAAAGCTTCTGATGTCAACTTCTTTTCATCCCCAGACCGACGGTGCAACTGAGCGGGCCATTCGCAACGTATCTCAAATCCTACGCGCCTCGGTCGACTCCACTCAGCGGGATTGGGTATATCACATACCCATGACCGAGTTCGCTATCAACTCAAGCATTAGCGCATCCACGGGTTTCGCGCCATTCGAGCTAAATTATGGATACGTACCTAGGTTGACCAACATACCGGATACTGCGGAAACCATGCCAGGCGTGCGCGAATTCGTCGACCGAGCACTAGCGAACATCGTACTGGCGCATGACGCCATTATCGAAGCCCGTGTAATGTCTGCCTACCAAAGTAACAAGGGGAGATCAGTGGAAATCCCCTACGACGTTGGACAGCTGGTATACCTGTCGACCAAAAATCTGAATTTACCAAAAGGACGTGCGCGCAAGCTTGCACCCAAATTCATTGGTCCATACGTCGTCATTGCGAGTAATAGTGCTAAGTCAGCGTACACCCTCGAATTACCTGAGGAATTGCAGAAGCGAAACATATTCCCGACATTCCACGCGTCGCTCCTACGGCCCCACGAACCCAGTGACGAAACGTTATTCCCCAGCCGGGAAGCGAAACGATTCTACGACTTCGGATCGCCTGACGACCAGGAATGGTTCGTGGAGGAAATACTGAGCCATAAATGGACGGGGAAACGTACCGTGAAACTGCGTGTCAAATGGACAGCTGGCGACATCACTTGGGAACCCCCGCAGCATCTCGAGGAGTGCAGAGCTCTAGACGACTACTTTGAGGCGATGGGAGTGCAGCGATGGCAAGACTTGCCTCGCTTCGACGGTCCGTGATGCGGACGTCAAAACATTGGCCCATGATGCGGCATCAATAGCATCAATGATACCCACGCGTTTCTCTTCACTTTCGCAAATCCTCAAATGCTTCATTACTTTCTTGCTTCCCTCCATCACCCACCCCCAAATACGCAGGACGTTCAAAACAGCCCACCCAGCCCACCAATGAGCTACCATGAGTGGAGGGACACGCCGGACCATATACAAGACCGCCACGACCTCGGGGTATTTCACGACCGTCGAACATTCGGGGGGTCGTGGCAAGGTACGGACACCCACCACACATGGGTACACGCCTACGGCGTCCCGCTCAATACGCCCGCGCCGCCGTACATCGCCCAACACCTTCGGGAGCGCCGCAACACGCGTGACGACGGATATGGGCACGCATATGGACCACCGCCGCCGTTCGACCACCGAGGCCGGTCCCCGCAACGCTACGGGCGGCAGTATAGCCCGCCGCATAGACGGAGCGCATCCCCACGGTTTCGACGGCCCCAGTCCCCGCTGTACCGCAGGCGCCCATCACCACCGTACAGACGGGGATCCTCTCCGTCATCGTCGAGAGTGAGTACCCCATCTGGGTCGCGAGGATCCAGTAGGCGATACCGATCCCCTTCGCCCCGCCGCCGCCGATCACCGTCACCACAGCGCCATCGCAGCGACAGAGGCCGAGGCCGCGCCGCACGCGGCCGCGGAGGACGCCAGGACAGCGAAGAGGAACGCTTGCGACGTAACGCACTGAGGACCATGAAAGGGCCTTGGGTGCGCACGGCACACCCGCCGGACATCGCGAACGTTGGACGGGACTCCGACGGACACCCAATATGCCCGCTGGAGCGCGACGCGTCAGACCCCAACGACTACGGATCGGACGGCGAAGTCACCGCACTCCCGCCCAACTGGAATGCGAAGGAGGTACTACGCCACGCTGAGGCATTGCAACTCGCTGGCGAGGACACCGAGGGCATCCGCCTCCCCCCCTCTGGGGACTCGGGCATATGGCGCACGCTGTCCATATTGACGGTGCACCAGGCTGAAAACCTGCTGCGTTGGGTACGCCGCACGGAACCGACGGCGTTCGCATACATGACGCACATCGCAAACACGTTGAAGCACAGCCCAGTACTGCAACGTAGCGCGGGCGAGATCTACTTACTTTCGAAGGAGGCCGCTGCGCGTTCGACGTACTGGCAGTTAACCACGGGGAACAAGAAGGCGCCGAAGCCAATCCCGCTGGAGCGACAGACGTCTACGAACTTCGACAACACGCTGCAGATCTACTTGGGTGACGCGACGATGGGCGACGACGGAACCACCGTACTCATCGCGGAACGCGCGGGCGAAAGCTCTGTGCAATCGGGAACGCACATCAAGCTCAATATCGCGATCTCACTGTACGAGCAAATGCTTGCGCGACACTGGCCCCTAGGGATGCGAATCACGCCCACTCGGTTTGCGGACGTCATGGTCATCGAGTACGCAAGCCCATACCCCCGGATGTAGCAGCGTGGTACACAATCAATGCACTGTGCCCCCGACGCACGCGCAAGGCATCGTCAATGCAGCGCCACAAATTTTTCGAGCTACTAATGCGTATTCTGTCGGTGCACGGCGCACTATTCCGTATCGCCACGTTTGGCGGTTATCCCGACGCGGAACTGCCGCTGGAACATTACCCATTCCGTACCAACAACATCACCCCGTCACTCGTCGTATCATGGCTCATCCAGCATGGTATCAAGAAGGACGGCGAAGCCGTGCGCATAATGGAAGAATTTGCGAGAGCGCGCCGCAACATGCGCGAAGGACGTAGCGACCCATCGGGGACGTCGTTCAAGAGCGGTGATTGGCCTCGCGACTCGGCCGAGGTCTTGATGCTGCGCGAGGACGAGGTGACGCCGTGGGCGAAACTGCGACACGGAATGCTCCAGGAACATGTCACGAGCGACTACCCCGAATGCCCGGCGGACGCCATGGAGGACGACGGACAGTGAGCTGGAAGGCGCGCGTGCGGAAATCGGGGGAACGTTTGAGGTGTTACGCCCGGCCAAACCTGGTACCACGTTGCAGCAATGGTGACCGCGTTACGCGACCGTTGCTGTGATAGTGCTGCTTTCGGACTCGGAATCTCGTCCTGAGGGGGAGGGTGTAAGGTACCGGTACCGGCTACCTACTATACCCACTATCTTATCTATTACTTACCGTTATCTATCATTCACGTCACGTTGTACTATATAGCTCGGATCGCGTCTGCATTGGGCCAACTAATCTTTGACCCAACGCTGACGCTTATCCATTCTCAATAGAACTTGGTTAGGTTCAGTCGGGCATCGATATAAGTTATCTTACCCTCTTACAACGACGCTCCTTGTTTCTACAATAGAACTTGGACTGACTTAGTTCGGGTGCTTAAGATTAAGTTCGCTCTACCCTCACAACAATGCTCAAGTGATGTGGAGGCGAGGAAGTCGCCTACATACTTAGACGATTATCATTCTAATTTGAGAATGAGCGTCGACTTTGGCCATGGTAGCTCCGGCCCATTGGCCCGCATGCACCCCATTATCTGAAAGGAAGTCCGATTCGGAAAGTAAAGAAGAGCAAGGCCCTCTTTTGGTCGTTCACAGAGAGAAGGACGTGCATGTACGGGTCACCCAAGCGATTTATGCTGCTATGCGTGGCTTGATGCGGGAGAGGGACACAAGGCGGACAAGGCCTTCAGTGATGCATCGACGTTGGTCATCTATCCCAAAAGTTATTGTTTCAAGAGCACGCACACATCAAAGATCAGCTGGCGAGGGTCCTCGGTCATGTCATACAGGGGCATCTGTTGAAGTATGCATTTGGTTTTGATGCGGCTGTATAATATTCCCACGGTTCAATCTCTGGTCCCGACGGGTTCAATTTATCGCTGGGACCAGAAATCTATCGGTGGGACCAGAATTTTTTTGGCCCAGATGTTTGGTCCACGAGAGCCTCTCATTAACATATGATTCTTATGATGCTCAGGTATACGGATAATGTAGAGAACACTGGATTACTATTATCATAATGAGCCGAATAATGTGATGGACAGGGAAGCACCCGGGCGACCGGTCTAATATTCGGTTAACTTCCTCTGCGCCTCGCAAACCAGGAATGCCGGTGTCTGTGGCCGGTGTCTGTGGCCGGATTACACCGGGTGGATTGCTTCGGCAGACCGGCGAGCCACCTGGAGGTAATATTGAGGTAAACTTCAAGGGCAAGGCCGAATGACGCGGGAGAAGAAGCTGTTGTCCGAGGAGGTCCGGGGTTTCTGGCTCAGAAGCACGGGAGCCGAGTGTGAGTCTCCCCGAAGTTAGGGCGCCTCAAATGAGTACAGGACTTGACGAATGCCTGGATCCCGCCCCTTCGAAAGTACGATGGGAAAAGTCTGCAGTCCATAGAATTACAACTGAGGCTCGAATCAAGACCCCTGAAAATAGCCTTGGAGGCCGGGGACCCCGTCCCGACAAAAAATTGGGATTTTGGGCCTCAAACCCAGGTGCGATCCCGACAAAAACCACCCCTGGGTCAGGAGCCCAGGTCATGGTCCCGACAAAACGGTGGGGCTGGGGTGATTGAGTTTCAATTTCATAACAGACACTTATTTTTTAACTGATCTAGTCGTGAATTTGGGATTTAAAATGCACTCTCTGACTCTATTTGGAGGGCCTGAGGCTATTCCGCCTCTGGTAGGCCAGGTACCGTCCCAACAAAAAGTCGGGTCATAGGCCAAAATCCGTCCCGACAAAAATCGGCTGATTTGCCCTTTGGGACTCCAAGGCTATTTTCAGGGGTCCTTTCGAATCCCGCCCCTTCGAAAGTACGAATGGAGAAGTCTGCAGTCCATAGAATTACAACTGAGGTTCGAATTACGTACTGAACCTTCTATGCTTATTCCAAATTTACGTGCATCTGCCGGTCTCGCGGACACTGCAGATATATAAAAGCGGCCACAAAGGCCTCTACCTTTCATCAGCGTGTTCCAATTTCAAAGCTGTAGCAGCATCCACCTACTCAATTTAAAAGACCTTCCTACCCACTCGACTCGTTCAGCATGGCTTTCCTCGCCCCCATCACTCTCTCCTGGACCTACGTCCCCAACGTGCTTGGCCCTGTGATCACGCCGATGGCCAGCGGGTTCTCCATCGCGCGCGCCAGTGGTGTGAATGGCTACAACCAGTGGACTTACTTGTCACTGCCCGCGGTGAATGTCAGCACCGGCGGGGCGCTCGACTTCGCGCTCACGGTCACTAAGATTTCGGTGCGTAATGATTTGTTAATGGAATTAGACCCGAGCTCATTTGCTCGCCAAATGCAGCCACTTACCGAGGTGAAGCTGACACTCATAAACGGTGTTATTTTGCGGTACAACCCGACCGTGCACAAGTTCCAGTATGCGCACTACACCACCGACTTTGTAGTCATCTGCGACTCCAGCATCGAGATTAACGACGGAAAGGCACACCATATTGTGTTGAACCTGCAGCCCACTGGTGTGCAAATTGTGGAGGATGGGGTGGTCAAGGGACTTTACACTACAAACACCGGGACCGCAAGCAAGGTTCAGTTCGATTGGCAGATTTTGGCATCGGGAGCGGAGCTGGCGGCGGAGGTGACGAAAGTGCGCACGGCAAGCTTTGCTGAGCTTGATTGAGATAATGTTTGTTGTGGGTAAAGCGCCACCAGATGTAGTCCGTTTGTATCGTCAAGTTTGAATTAACGCTTCGGATTTCAACTTGATTCAACCGTGGGAAACTGATCCGGAAGGGATATGTAATAAATAAACACTGAAATTTCAGATATTGCTCAACTGCACTTTAATCGATTTTGGTTCTTGAACTCCCAGCCTTGTGCTTGGAGGGGACTCAAAGTACATGTATCAGAGAAGGGGAATTCCCCGATATCAAATCGTCACCACAAGCATAAAGTTAGCAGCTCCAGCCATTGTTCGGTAGTTTGCAAGTTTTGCAGCCTAGGCGGGTTGGTGATGCAAGAGAAATGGCTGAGGACCAAGAATCCGATTTGGTCTCGACACCGTGCTCTCACTAAAAATCCACCAGCATGCCAGGTGGCGTCAAGAACGAATGATCAAGTAAGAACTCCGCACAAACCTACGCGAAATCAAACCGTGAGATCGGATGCCGTAATACACATCAGCGAAGGGGGGGGGGGGGGGGGGAGCAAAGTTGATTTTTAAATTGCCTTGAAGAAGTCCCGGCTGCGAAGCTGAATCGTCGTTCCTATGCGGTTGAACCAACACTACTTGTTTCTTTCAAGTTTTATGGATGTATAAACGTATAGGCCAACCGAGCTCATCGGCTGTTTATTTCGCTATGATCTGTGGTTCCGGATCCCTTTGCTCACGTCACAGTTTCTCAAAGTACTGATGCTGCATACTACGTTCTAAAATCTTCTGCCTAATGAATGTCGATCCCTTAGTACTTTCTCCTACGTCTCTAACTTCATCGGCCCCTTGGTTTCGTCTTTCGCACAAGCTTGCTTGAGCTCCAACCAATAAACTCGCTCGCCTCCCCGACCGTTTTCATTCTCATTCCGTCAGGGACTTCCCTGTTGCCTTTCTGAAGCTTCACGTCGTGCGGCTCCGACTCGTGCCGAACGATCTCCCCGTCGTAAATATTACCACTGATCTCGTAGCATAGCAGATTAGTAAGTGTCGCGTACCCTCTTTTGTAAGCCCGGTCTGCTCTTCCGCAAGCTCGGTCGACCGCGAGCCACCACCTTCCTAATCAGGCGCGTGGACGAGCTCTGTTTACGGATATTGTGACACCTGCCAAAGGTGTGGCAGTGCACATCCGAATTTTCACCGCGACGATGGTGTCCAGTCTCGCAGCCCAGTTGGCCAAGGGCGCATCCTTGAATACCAATCTCCTGGTCGATAGATCGCGTCGCAAGGCCTCTGAATCCTATCTCTTCACTGGACGCGAGGCCGACCAGCACGATCTCGAATCCATTTATGCCCTCGGAGTGAATGGATTTATCCAACTCACATCGTTGAACGCGGCCTTTCGGGAGTTCGAAGGCCCGCTCTTTTCGGAAGGTTCAAAAGATGCCGACCGCACTTTGCTCTCCTCAGAGGCCATTTCCCAGCTGGACGCGTCTATTGCCAGTTTTCTGGCCTTATTGGGTCCCTATCTCATAGAAGCACCTACTGGAAAGGTCCTAGAGTGGTTGGTTCGAAGGTTTAGGTGCGCTAGGACATCCGTAGATGATGAGAAACGCGCTGAAACGCTCGCAGGATTAACGAGTTCAATGTCGAATCTATTCTCGCCCTATTTCTACCCTATCACGAATCTCCTCATTTCGCCAAGATGCTGTCTATTCTGCACGTCAAGTAAGCAGACGGTGATATCTGTTGTTATGGTGTCTTATTAATTCCTCAGACCGAACTCTACATGGAGTTTTCTCTTGCCTTTCAAGGCCGCCGCCCAAAACGTGCCCCGAGTTTCTTTGGTCACAGAGCTACTGAAAAACTCGGACGCCACCCGATTCATAGTCAACCTGCTACCGACCGCGATGAAGGCGAACCGTTCGCACCATACATTACTCGCCTTCAACGCTGCCACCATCCACGACTATCTCACCCGAACCAAAAGTCTCGATGAAGGCACCCTGGCGCACCTGCTTCCTGCGCTTCTTGAACCGCTACAAAATCGGTCCGACGGCATTGTCAAGGACGGCATTGTAAGCTCACCTTTATTATTTCTGCTTATTTCGATTTATTGTCCCGCAGCTGGGAAGTTACGTCTTACTCTCCGCCCTCGCACAAGTATGCCAACTTGCTCCATCGGCCTTGAAAGTCGTCATCAACGCCATGGCGAGCTGCGCGCGCCGCGTTGCGACGAAGCAATTCGTCAATGCCGTCGTCTCGGTGTGCGAGGCGCAAGAGCAGCTCGATACTTTGAGCGACGGGACGGCAAAAACCGTCTTGCGCCTTCCGTAAGCATTTCATGTCAGAGGGAAACCTGCTCACACTCGTCGTTCAGAAATATCAAGGAGGAGCTTCGCACGGCGGAGAAATGGAGTGGGATCGAGAAATTTGTTGGGCCGTTGCTGACAGCCGTGTGCAGACGGTATCAACATCCTCTGCTTGTCAATCCCCTTGACCCATTTCCCCTAGATTCGATGACGACCTCACAATACCCTTCCTCGAGTCGGTCATCAGCTCCCCGACTGTCCCCACAGTCGTCGTCAAGCGTCTGACAACCCTGCTCCTCAACACGGTCGTCTCCGATGACGCTCAGATGGGTGCCCGCCGGCTGTTGTCCAACATCCAGCAGCGGCATCCGCTTATCGTCCCCGAGGTCGCAGACGAAATTTCCCGTTCGCGCGAGGATATTCGGGAGAGCGTCGACAATGTGGTGATCTCGCTGTCCGTGACGACCACTGCTCCCCTCGCATCGGAGCCTCAAGGTCAAAATGACAGCATTGTCGCGTCTATGGGGGCGGACGAGCGTGTGCGAGCTGCAGCCGTCAAGCAGTTGCTCACAGATCTGACGTCCATGCGCGACGACATTGATTTGGTACGAGGCCCTTTATTTGCGACACCTTTACTCGCGCTGAGATCGCTCGTTCGTAGCCTTCCGTCCACGCAGCGCTCGTGGCTCGGGTTCAAGACACCAGCGTGATAGTCCTCGGTGCCCTCTATGCCGACTCGGCCACCCTACTCCCCGTCTTCCTCGCCGACTCCAAAACCTACCTCGATTTCCTCTCGACAGCGATCATGGGCTCGAAGCCGAAACGGCCGCTCCTTCGTCTCCATCTCGTCTTCTTGGCGACGCATTTCTGCCCTGCCGCCCCCCCGGCGTCGCGGGAAGACGTATTCCACAAGGTGCTCTTCCCCTTTCTGCTCTTTTCGAAGGCCAGACAGCACACCGCCGACCTCGTGTGGGAGATTATCGAACAACACCCCGCGACCTGGCACGAGCTGCTCGATGGCTGTGCGAGTCTCTGGGCGGCGGAGAAGGGCAAAGAGGAGGCGGACGCGACCGAAAGGATGGCAAAGCTCAATCAGGCTATCGCGGCGAAAGTTGCAGGTCGGTCTCTGCTTTTCAATTCTACCTCACGCGCTCATGACTCGGCGCAGAGAAAATAACTCTGTCGAAACATTTCACGGCTCACTTCAACGCCATAATCCGCAAGACTCGTGACACGGACACCAATGTCCGCGTTCTCGCGTACCTCGTTCTGCGGTCTCTACTCGTGCGGCTCTCCGGCGAGCGGCAACTCGACGCGGCGTCTCAGGCTCTCGAAGCGATCAATTTTCAGCAGCTGCCGGAGGTTGATACGTCTGCAATGGGGTCTCAGTCTTTGCCTGAAGTATGTCTTGGTTCTTTTCTGTCATTGCCCTTGTTAATACCGCGTGCCTGGTACAGTTCTTGGATGATTCCCAATTAGGCAAAATGGTCGTCTATAAGCTGACCAGCAGGAGCACGACTCATTGGCTCCAAGTATCCATCCTGGCGATAGTGGCTGCCATTCCCCGTCCGGCGAGTCTTGCTTTGGACTGGTTCATGGACGAATCAGCGCCGGTGCGTATTAGAGGTCTCATAATTGATTTAATACTTATTCCGGCTACCAAGGATTCTGAGGGTGCTCTCTATGTCAGGCTCATGCGGACCGTCTACAAATTGGCGAACTCCTCCTCCGTCGTTCCCCTCCTAACGATCGGACTGCTCTCCGAGCTTTTTGTGCACCTCAAGGACGACGCCCTCGCCTTCCTCGCTGGGGTATGGACGACCTCCGTCGATTCCTCCCCTCCTATTTGTGTTGTTGCCCTGCGTCATGCGGCCGCTTTCCTAGAGGCCCACAACGCGGAGGCGGATGGCGTCGACTTTCAAACGATCCTCCCGGCGTTAATCATCTGTCTGCAAAACTCCGAGTCGGGGATCCGTACAGCCACCCTTGACTGCATTGCGGTTCAATGTAAACTCGCCGAACAGCGTTTCTCTGCTGTTTACGCGTTCGACGCCATCTACGGCGAAAGCGATGGTGGGTTTAGTCACACTTGCTTAGTCATGAAGTCTGCTAACATATCCTCAGCGAAACTTCAGTATCTCGCCCAGAGCGACTTGAAGAAGTACCTCGATGGGCTCCTGGCACATCGGGAACATATCGTCCTCGATGCATCGTACGTTAAAGTCTTCCACGTGCAGCACTTGGCGCGGTCCAATGCAGACAAAAAGAAAGACTCGGAGTACGATCTTTCGTCTCTCTTTGCTAATTCGCGTTCCTGATGAGAATCCGTCAGACACAAGTATCATGTACTCTGTTTCCTATTGTCCCATATCCAAGTCCTACGCCTATCCTCCGCGCGAATCGCCTTGCTAAAATGCATCGAGGATATTTCGGACAAGTCGAAAACCGAAGTTCTTCTTCCGGTTCTACTAACACTCACCCAGGATGATGCGCCCGTGTCGGCTGGGTCGCCAGCGGAACAATTTGCGAGCCTCGTTGTCGCATCTTTCGATCTCTCCGCAACCCCTGCTTTGAACGACCCGAAAGGGTCCTTGTGGCCCGTGTTCACTTCTGTTTTGAAGCACTACCTCAAACCCGGTATGTTACCTATTACTTCGATTGTTCTTCGCTGACTTGAACAAGGCCCAACGACGGCGTGTCGAGCAGTCCTGCTTCAGAGATTGGAGCAGGGCCTGATTGCAAGTCTGACCATCGATCGCAGAGTCGAGGTATGCAATCTCTTGTTGGAGGCGGGTACCGAGGACGGGGATATTGTAAGTTTTTTCTCCTTTGCCGTGAGCTTGCCGCAATGCTGATTCAATATGCAGTATCTCTCATGTAAAAAACTCCTTGTAACGGTTTTGCACGACCTGCCCCTCGTGATTCGTCTTTTGGCGACCACGCGACCGGCGGTGGATACGAGCCCGAGAGCGAGCAAACGGGCGAAACTGTCCGAGTGCGTGCCGTTTGGTCGATATCTATTATTTGTTTTCTAACGGCAGGTATAGTATTCCCGACGATACTTTCCCTCGACTCAGTCTTCTAGCGGAAGTGCTGGCTGGTGTCGCGTTGCCAGGCTCTCTCGATCTTGTCTCGCGGCTTTTGGAGACCTTGCACAATGTCGTTCAGTCGCCTACCTCCGCGGACGTCGACATTAGTTACATCGAGCAATCGTTCATGTCCGCTGTGGAGCATTCGGCCGAGAAGATCACTGTATGTCCTTATTAAGACTTCAAACGTGTAGGCTAATGACAATAACAGGAGATTCCTAATCTTACTCCGACCGCCATTCGCTTGGATATCCTTGTGGACCTCATTCGCGGTGAGCCTTAACCGTCTCCCTCTCCGCCAATCACTGACCCGACTGCAGTTGCGGATAATCCACAAACGTTCAATCAAGCGCTCCTACTAATGGCCACCTTGGCGCGATTGGCACCCGACTCGGTCCTGCATAACGTCATGCCGGTTTTCACCTTCATGGGGTCTAATGTCTTCCATCGCGATGATTCATACAGCTTCAGAGTTGTTCAAAAGGTATATCCGACATGACCTCATTCAAAGACAACGCTAATAGTGTATAGACCATCGACAGCATTGTACCCGTCATGGTTTCTTCACTCAAACGTGCTCATTCGGCACGCCTGGATCTTTACATCGCATCAAGGGATTTCCTTCGGGTCTTTACAGATGCTTCCAATCATATCCCGCGTCACCGTCGCACGAGGTTTGCATCACCCACTTCACATCTATTGTCCTCACCTTTCTGCAGCTTCTTCGGCCATCTCGTCGATGTATTGGGCCCGGCCGATTTTCTCCCGCCGCTATGCATGCTTCTCGTTGAGAAAATGGCCAATCGGGTCGTGCGACAAAGCCCGGAAGAGGTGCAAAACTCGCTTGTCTTGCCCATTTCCGTGCTTCATCGCCACCCTCCGGCTCTTCAAATTTTCGTGAGCGAGAACCTCTTTGATCGAGGGGATCGAATTGATTTTCCCTTTGTAGATTTTGACGGAGGTGTTACGGGAGGCGCAGCGTCTCACGGCTCGGGCTGCCGATCCCGAAAACTTAGAGCCGTCTTTGCTCGATACCTCGCCGTGCGTGACTAAAGCTCGGGCTCTAATATTTCTTATTCACAGTCATGCAGCGATGACGATCAACTACAGCCCTCCGCCGCTGCGTTCAAACGGAGAGCCCAAGCGCTTGTCATCTTCGTTGGGTTTGCGATGAAAATGGCACCGCCAGCAGCGGCACCCGTTAATGTGCCGGAGGAGGGCGCCATGAGCAACCTGGTGTCTTTGTTGATCGCATTAGCCACTACGAGCGGAGGATCCACCCCGGATACCCGGGTCGAGGAAGTTTCACAGGCAGCACGCACGTCCCTGCGCAAAGCGCTTAGTTGCATGTCGGCCGTAGACTTCGTTGACGCTGTATTGTCCATTCTTCAGTCCGGAGACTCCCGGGTACGTCCATACATTCTTATTCTTACTAATGATTGACGACCCGTCGCAGGTTCAAGGCGGAGCTTTGGACCTCCTTAGTCAACGTCTTCCCGATATTACTTCAACGACTCGCGTCAAGATTACCGCTCGTATCAATGCGAGTGTGGAAGAGATTCGGAAGCTCTTACTCCTCCACTCCGATGGACCATTGTCGGCATCTAGCTACAAGGCGTTACAGTCGATCGCTGCTACAATGAGCGCCGGAGAAGAAGGGGCCCTCACGACAATGATACCGCCTGTTCTAGCAGCTATCCGTGGCCGGAAGATGGCCAAATCGGCGATGGCCGCTCTAGCACCGCTATCGTGCGTGCAGTCCCTTGGGAATCCCAAAATGTACTGACAGGCTGCAGAATTAAATTGGGACCCCGGCTCATCCCTTTCTTCCGCGACATCGTCGCCCAATGCGTCGCCGTTCTTCGGGAAGGAGTCGAAGGCGAGTAATTTGAATTTCACCCTTCGAGCAAGTCTAACAGCAATGCAGGGGTGGCAACGGAGACGTTAAATGTCCTCCATGGCCTGCTCACGTCCATACCTACTTTCTGGGGACCTGCCGAGCTCACGCAGGTCTCGAGGCTGTATATCGACCACTATGCCTCCTCAGAGGCGCCGTTGACTACCTTGATGAAATCGGTCGCGAAGCGGGCGCCTACGGGAGTGTTAATAACTGCGCTCAGCGAGATGTGGCCGTCCCTTCAAGCGACGCCGCACACGGTGCGTCCACTTTGACGGTGTCTTAATTGGATGCTTATGCTTCCTCCAGGATCGTCTGGTTGGTTATTTCGACCTTCTGAAGCGCTGTTTGCGCGGAGGTTCGCGACCTGCGGTTCAAGAGAATGTGCGGTCGTTGTTCAAGATCTTCCTCGAGGCCTTCAATGTCGAGGGAATCGCGACGCCCAAAAGCCAGGCCGAGGCCGAGGCGACCTCAGCGTTCATAGAGCTGGTTGTAAAGCTGAATGAAGCGTCTTTCCGCCCTCTCTTCCGCAAGCTGTACGATTGGGCCTTCGCGGGCGAAACTGGTAATTGATCCACTCCTTGGTCTTCCGGAATACTTACCCTTGTAGCCGATATCAAACGGAAGATTACGTTCTGCAATGTCTACTCCGGCCTACTCGACTTTTTCAAGGTATACAAATTGCTCGTGATCGTGCTCTCGCTAACTCAGCGCAGGGCTTGATGAATCCCTACATGTCCTTCCTAGTCCAGCCTTTGGTGGAGACGCTGAAGGACTACAGCACGGGCAAGATCACCGACCCCGTCCTTTGGACATGCGTCCTCGATATCTTCTCCAAGAGCCTGCTCTCCGACGACGGCGGTGCGTCCCGCTCATCTTACGCGTCGAAATATCGCCCTGATTGCATTGTAGCGTTCTGGCGCGATGATAAGCTGCGCCTCGCCACACCGGCGCTAGTGCAGCAACCGGCGGTGTGCCTGCAGCTCGGCGGCAGCGCCGAGAGCAAGGCTCTCGTGACAGAGTGCTTGGTCGCGCTCACGGACAGCGCCTCAGACGACACGCTCCTCAAGTCTCTCAACCTTGGCCTGCTGATGCACACGCGCTCCGACGACGCACGCTTGCGGGTATTCGCACTCGAATGTGCGACAGCACTGTGGAACGCGCACGGCGGAAAGCTCCTCGGTACGGACAAACTTTATCGTCGTTTTCACTTTGACTTACGGCCCACACACAGCCTTTGTATCCGAGACGACGACCTTTATTGCTGAATGTAGCGAAGACGAACACGACATGGTGGTAAGAGAGTCCCTGCGGTTGAAAAATGCGGTGGAGAGCGTAGCGGGGAACATAACCGGGCTGTAGCAGACTGTAAGTGAAGAGAAAGTGCGTGCACATGCTGTAGCGAGACGTGAGGGGGCCGTATGTAAGTAATAGATAAATAAAGAATATTAATCCGGGCGAGGGTATCGTGCCTGTAAATGAGATGGTTGAACGAAATGGGTCGTAATATGAGGGATTGGGTACGTCGCATCACGGCGGCGAGTCGGGCGGTGCATCGCCAGCTTGTAGCGCCAGCTCGATCGCTGTGCAACGGGCAAGCAACTGCACGATGACCGGGCGCCCGCATGCCTTTTGCACGTACGGTGCCTAACAACGCTCGTCAGCCCGCGCTCAAACCGATAGAGCAAACAAATAGCACGCACCTCAAGCAAGTCTCCCGGCGTCGGACGGGACGCAGCGGGCTCAGAGCACATGTGTAGGAACTCTTGGAACGATGGCGGGTACGGTGTGGGATCGCTAATCGGCGGCCACCGGTCCGCGGGTTGCTGGGTATCAGAGAACGGTGGGGTCCCCTCCGCGAGCTCCCACACGGTGGCACCGACGGACCAGACGTCGATTTTGAGCGGGTCGTACGCGCCGGAGCGCACCTCGGGCGCCTGCCAGAACATGACGCCGACGGGCTCTGTGCTGAGCGGTGTGTCGGGTGTGACGACGACGGCGTTGGAAAAGTCGGTGAGCTTGAGAACGCCCTCGCGGTTGAGGAGGAGGTTGTCGGAGCGCAGGTCGCGGTGCGCGATGTGATGTTTTTGGAGGTAGTCGAGCGCGTGGAGCATCTAACCACAAAATCAGTCGCATGAAAAAATAGATGGATGGAAAAAGAAAGCGGACGCACGTCGCTCGCAAACCGCGCAATAATGCGCGGCTCCTGCAGCCTCAGGCCCTCCTCCACTAGACCAACAACATCCGCCAGACTCCGTTCCATGAGCTCCATGCGAATCCACAGCGAATCTTCGACAAGATCCACATACAGCGCATCCAGCCCCAACACCTGCTCGCACCACAACCCCTTCAACAACCCACACTCCCTCCTCAGATCCGCAACCTTGGTATTCTCCCCGGGCACCAGCGTCACGCACTTGATCGCCACCAGCACGTCCCGCCCCTTGCTCACGTCGTCCGCATCGCGCGCCTTGACGAGCGGCGGCAGCCGGAGCTTGTGCAGCGGCGCGTCGGGGAGCAGAGTCGCAGCGAACACGCTCCCGCTCTCCCCCTCGGCGATCTCGCGCAGGTCGTCGTAAAAGTCGCGCGGGTCCGCGGGCTCGTCGATGAATTCCTCGAGCGGCGCGACGGCGGCGGCGACCCAGCCGGCGTACCGCTGCGCGGGCGTGATGGGGGTCTGCGCCATCCCGAGGGCGGTGAGCGGGCCGGGCGAGAGCGTTGCAGTCCGCGTGGTGCTGATCACCAGGCCGGCGCCCGCACCCGCGCCTGCACCCGCCGCCTCGGCGCTGGCGTTGGCGTTGAGCAGACTGAGCACCGCGCGCGCCTTGGGCCCCAGCGTGCCCTCCTCGTCCTCTTCCTCCTCCTCCTCCTCCTCGCCATACCCATACCCGTTCCCCTCCTGCCCTCTCTGCGGAAACACGCCCGCGTGGGGGCTCCCAAACGCACTCCCATACCCGCCCACCACGCCCGGACTCTCCACTGCGCCGGGGACATACTCCGCCTCGGGATCCTCGTCCTGAAAGTCGTACCCATACTCGTAGTCCTCCTCCTCCTCCTCCTCGTCCGCGCCGACCTCGCCGCCAAACGTGTCCGTGGCGCTGTTCATGAGCCGCGCGCGCGCGTCCGGCGTGCGGGGTTCCGCTTTCGGCGGCATCGGCGGCGTGCGCTGCGGTGGCGGCTGCGGCGGCGTCTGCGTGCGTGTCTGCTGCTTTATCTGCAGCGCCTGCACGGGCACGGGCACGCTCAGCTGTCTGACGTGCTGCCCCTGCGTCTGCGCCTGCTGCAGCCGCTCCTTCTTCCGCACATCCTCCCCGCGCTGCATCGCCTCCCACTCCCGCCGCCTCATCTCCTCCTCGTCTTCCTCCTCCCCCTCTTCTGGGTAGGCCTCCTCCTGCCGCCGAGACCCAGCCGACCCCGCGCGATCGTATTCGTTCTGCCCCGTCCTTGACCCCGACCTCGAATCGCCATTCTGCCCCGCCCGCGACCCCGACCTCGAATCGCCATTCTGCCCCGTCCTTGACCCCGACCGCGACTCCCCGTCCTGCCCCGCCCGCGACCCCGCCCCACTCCGCGCCACCAGCCGCTCGTACTCCTTCCCCTTCCCCCCCGCCACCGCCACCGCCACCGCCGCGGGCTTCGTCTTGGACTCCCCCCGCTTGTGGTGTCCCGCGCCGCCGAGCGAGTACCCGTTCTCCTCGAGGTAGCTCTTCCCCTCGAGGTAATAGTCGAGCGGCGTGCGCGCGCCGGGCTCGGCGGGCGGCGCCGCGACCGCCACGTTGATGTCCGCGTCTGTGGGTGGGGTGGCACGTCAGCATCGCGCTCGTGCAGTAAGAGCACACTTGAAGCCAAAACAACAAAAAACGCACCATCCTCATTAACCTCCGTCCTCGGCGTCTCCGGCTCCCCCCCATACCCCTCTCTATATCTCCTCCCCCCGCCGTCGCCGTCCTCCCGATCGTCGTCGTCGTCGTCGTACCGGTACGACGCGTACATCTGGTTCTCGCTGCTCTCCCCCGAGTGCGAGTCCTCCTCGACCGAGCCGGAGCCCGAGGAGCCAAAGTGCGAGGATTGGGGCGAGGCGGGGGGGATGGCGCGTGAGGTTGCGTTTGCGTTTGCGTTGTTTGCGTTGTTGGAGGAGGAGGGGAGGGGTGGGGCGGGGAAGGTGGGTTTCGCTGGGGATGCGTTAGTTGGTGTAAACTCGGTGTGTAGAGGAATGGAAAAGGGGAAAGGGGGAAAAAGAGTGCGAAGCAAGTCCACAAGCAGCCACAAGCCCAAATCCAGACGGAATGAGGAGTGCAAAAGAAAATAGAAAGAAAGACCATCGAGTGGTGACTTTATGGAAGGGACAAGCGAACAGAAGAGAAAACCAATGTCTAGAAAAGCGAAACCAAAACGAAAAGCAACTCACCAGCAACCACCTCCGCCACCGCCCTCCGCGCCACACTGCTCACATGCCTCACCACCCCCGCACTCGGCGGCACCCCCAGCATCGTCGAGTCGCTGTCCCGGTTGCTCCCACCACCATTCGCGACGCCGAGCCGGTCGCCATACGTCGCATACGACGCGTTCGGGCTCCCAAACGTGCTCCCCACGCCCGTGCTCGCCCCGCTGCCCGCGCTCGACGGCGACACCACGCCGGGCGCAGGGGGCGCGGGCGCGGGGCTGCGCACGATCCCGAAGATCTCGTCGTCGCGCTCGTCGTCGTACGCCAGCCCGCCGTCGCTGCCCGCGCTGCCCCTGCTCCCACCGCTGCTCCCCGACGTGGGCGTCCGCCCGTCGCCGAGCGACGCGGGCGACGCGAGGCCGTAGTACGCCGTCGTCGGCGAGTACTCCGCCTCGGCCTCGTCTGCGCGCGCGCCGTTCGCGAGCATCGCGTCCGCGAACGTGGGGCTGCGCCCGCGCTCGCCGCGCGGGCCGGTGAGCGTGAAGAGCGGGCTCGTGGCGGAGGGCGGCGGGCTGAGGCTCGGGAGGAACGAGGCGCCGACCGGGGTCTCCTTCTCCGGCTCCTTGCGCCCGTTCAGCGCGGTGTGCTCGGTCTGCGAGGCGCTGGCGGACCACGGCGAGGCGGACAGCACGCCCTCGGACCAGGTGCTGTCGGTGGCGGCGTCGCCGAGGGGCGCGAGGTCCAACGTGAGGTTCTTGGCGTTGAGTTTCGGTGCGGCGGAGGGGAGTTGGGGGGAGGAGTGGGATTGTTCTTCTTCTTCCGAGTGGGAGTGGGAGTGGGAGCTGTAGGAGTTGGAATGCGAAGAGGAGGACGATTGTTGGGACGCTGCGCGTGAATGCGACTGCTGTGAGTTTGCGAAGCCCGTATACGCGGCGGATGGCTGCCCGCGTGGGATGTTGAGCGGCAAGGGCTGCTCGTAGTTGTACACGGGCGGGGGGCTCTTGGGAGACGGCGGCTTGTAGTCGCGGTAGCCAGGATTGGGTGACGAGTAGGTCGATGATGGAGCCACGGAAGGCTCGTAGGTGGATCGGGACTCGAGCTGCTGGTTCTTGGGCAGCGAGGTGGTACGGGGGGCAGGCTTGACTAGAGCCGGGGGCATGGGCATGCGGCGCTGCTGGATGGCGGCAATCTCGTCCTCGGAGAAGCCCGCCTCTTGGAGCGAGGTGTTCCAGGACGGGGGCATGCCGGTGAAGCCCTCGTCGACATGCACGTTGTGCTGGAAGTTGAAGGGCATGCCGATGTTCTCGTCCTCGTCGTCCATCGGCGGGGGTGTCGGACTGGCTGGCTTCTTCCTGCTCTTGCTCTTGAACAGCCCCGAGCGCTGCTTCTGCAGGGGGAGAGTGAGGGAGAGGGCCGAGCTGCTGCTGGCGGCATACTGGTCGGCGGAGAGCGGGGAGGCGGGGAGCGAGTCGGGGGACAGCGAGGCCAGCGAGCGGTTGGCAGCCAAGTAGACCGGGTCCTTTGGCGGGGGCAGCGGCGGGGCCTGACTCGCATTCTTCCCAAACTTGAACACCTTGAGCGTTGAAAACCGCGACTGCTTGCCTCCGCCCTTGAACTCCATCGCAGAAAGCCCGATGCCAACACACGTAAATACAATGCACCGCTTCATTATAATCAATCATGTTTCCCACAGTTCAACCCCATGCCTAACCTTATTGAATGCTATGCTATTCTCGGGTGTCGACTCAAGTCTGCAAGTTGTTCATACATAGTCCACGAGGCAAGTTCACCCTACACTGAGGAAGCATCAAATACAACTGAATGGGTGGTTGAGCATATCAACAGTACGAAAGGACGGAATTTACATCCCATGATTGGAATGGTATTCAAATCCACACCTGCGGATGGCCGAGCACAAAGTGGGGCCCGCGCATCGCGAGCCACTGGGCGAGGTGCGTACCAGTTGCGGCACTCCCAGGCGCGGCAGACCCGCGTACCGCCCCCCGATAGGCGAGCGCACGAATAAGGGCCAGAGGGCCAGCGATGTACCCCACCGAGGTTTTGACTCGCACAAGCAGCGGCTGCACTACTACACATCAGTTTCCCACGGTTCAACTCTGTTCTGCAACAAACAGCGCTGAAACGCAACATGATCATGAGGAACCGGGCACCTGCTCGCCCGGGCTGCCCAGGGACGCACCAACGTACGTGCCACCACTTACCGATCAGCCAGGCTAAAGACAAAGACAAAGACTCGGGCAACAACTAAAGTGGGCTCTCGAAACGCAAAAAAAAAAAAATGAGTTCTTCCTACATTTGTATACGAGGTGCGCAAGGTCACCGTCTAATCTACTCCACCCCGACACTAAGAAATCATCAAGCGCAACCGAGTGGTCGGTTGCACGAAAACAGACGCAGTTGATGCGAGCCGTGAGATAACAAAAATATATCGCAGTTACTCGAACTCTAACAGGAAAGTCAAGGCCAACCGCAGCGAAAAAGCGTCATGAATGCACATGTATGATTAATGATTGGAATGGGATTCGAACCCATGCCCTTTCGGACCAGATTACTGACAATGAAGTCCGCAAGTTACGCTCCAGCGAAGAAGCTGGTCCTGAGACCGCTCGGCCATCCAACCGCACGAGTTCGTGAGCCTGGTAGGCCTTCAGGTGATAGGATAGACCTTCAAACGGGCCAACTTATCGCGATTCATCTTGATAATTTCTTGCCTTATTTGGGTGCGGGCGTAGTGGTATTGTCGGCTGTTTGTCTACGATCAATTGTCAGTTTCTGTGCCGAAAAGATTCAAGAGTTGACGGGTACAGTTTGATATACTTACCAACCCGTGCTGTGTCTACTTACTCTGGACAGTCATCTGTTCATCAGACTCCAATTAAACGCACGCGAGCCGACATACGTGAGGGCGTGAGGGGCCAACTGATTTTGACTGAGTCAAAATCAGTCCAGACATTTGCGGTCGCCGCCCTTGAGCAGACATGTCTGGGACCCTTCGCAACTGATCTCGCTGCGCTAAACATAACCTTTAAATCCCGACGGGAACTACGACGTCGCTTGAATTTCTGAGGGGTACGGTTAAATGGTGTTTCTTCTTCGCGGAGAGACGAAGCTGAATGGAAGAAAGCAAGGCATCTGAGGGTGATTAAGAGTCGAAGTGATCAATTGATGGGTATGTCGATCGCGGGCGGCCCTCAAACCACAACGCGACAATACTAATTAGTATCTCACAGTCGAGCTTGTATGTGTTTAATTGCTGTTCAAGGAGCACACAACTCATCTGTACTGTGTAGACATTTTCCCAACATGTAGGTAGGACACCGCAATCTTTTTTTTTATCAGTTTTCTGGAAGAGGAAGAGGCTGTGTGCGGGCGGAAAGCTGTTACTAATTAGTAAGTTATACTTTTATACCGACCACAACCGACGCGTGATCGCACTTTTTGATCGACGCCAAGAGACAGGATGCTCTATGGCCGCCCCCCCAAAATGAAACAGTACAAAAGGATGTGTCTGAGCTGCTACTCAGAATTCCGAGCAACCCCCGCTACTTCTGGACCCAGCCTGACATGCACCACACATTATCCGTGTCCATGATATTGTGGTTGATATCTCCCGTACTGGGCAACACCCTTCGCTATATTATCTTGGCCCTCGTATTGACGACGTTGACGGCGTATGCGGTCGATCTCTACAGCCCATCGTGCAGGCTCGCTCGGCTCGAGGACGCGATTAAAGCCGCCAAGGATATCTTGACCCGTGCGGAGAACTGCTCAAGGGATTATCTGGAGTTGATGGACATGGCAGATTGCTTGATTCAGTACGTTCAGCTACGCTCCGTCGCCGCCATCAATATAAATTTGTGTTTCACAGTGTTGAAATATCCACATCCAACATCCGGATTCAACTGCTGGATGCAAGCGGTCTCGCAAAATGGAGCCTGAAGATAATGGAAAGGATTAATGAGTGCACTAAGAAGGTGGAAGGAATCAATACATCGGTATTGGTGAGTGGGGTCACAAAATTGATGGTTCACCCGTAAAATAATTGTGTTCAGCGCATTATGGAGGGGGAACATCAGTATCAATTAAAGAAGAGCTCCCAGGAAAAGCGCGAGGTCATCGACGCGATTACTCTCCCGCCGACGCGTGAGCTGCCTCAATGAAAATTTATTTTCCTGACAATGACATAATTTCGGCTGAAAAGGTCATGTGCAAGAGCGTGCGTTCAGGGTTCGTCGTCGCCTTGCTCCGAGTCCTGCAGCTATCAGTGCTCTCCCCGAGTCGGAAATGTGAGCTCGAATTTGAAGGGCAAGTTCGTAGACTCACATTGCCGGTAGCGTGTAGTCCGTCCGCAACTTGAAGTGCTTGAATTGGTGTTCACAATGTTTTCTGTTGCTTTGCTAGCTATCCTTAAATGCTCTTCTTTTTCTATAAATGTTTCATTTAGTTATGATTGTACCCTGTCCCTTTGTGGATGCATCCTACCATAATGCATTCGACACGTTCACATTTGGTTTGCAAATTGCTTTGACACAGGACCAAGAGTAGTCCAAAGACTGAATTAAGAGAGCTGCAGAACCATCCCAATAAGAGCCAGTGTTGTTGAAGCGTTAGAGAATCGAGAGAACAGCCAGTGGTCGTCGTTTGAAAGTAAGTGGTGCTAGAGTGCCTATATTACGCTGCAAGAAATTTCGTTGGTGGGACATCGAGTCCAAGTCGATTTGATTTTGGATCAGTGGTCTGATGGACTCGGGGCACTATCTCGCCCAATACTGCACAGAAACCTCTCAATATTTTTTTCATATTCTACAACTATACATGTTTCGGCTTAATTTGCGATATTTCGAAAGGAATTTGGCTTAGAATTGAACGAGACCGACTGCATTTTGAACATTTAAGACATTTTGATGTGCGAAGTGATCCATAGTAAGTACACCAGGCACCAATTGGCTTTGTGTGGAGTCAAATTCATGGGAAGCAACCGATAGCCCCAAGTAGTGTTGACTTTATGAATCGCAACCGCCAAGTCAGGTTAATTAACCGTTCGAGATCTCTGAGGTTCCGGTTCCGTAACGCCATCGGAAGCATTTTTTTGCAGATAGTTTCGATCGAGTTTGAGAAGGCACGGCCCGGTTTAGCCATTTTTGCACAAAATTTGGGAGCTGAGAATACCGGATCCCGGGAGGCGGTGCTCACCGGCGGCATCGCGGCATCCCAAAAGCGGACAATCAATTAGATTGATTTGTTGGTTGCTAACAAACAACGCGGCTCCTTATCCACCTTCCTCCCTCAGTTATCTCGTATTGTCTTTCAACTGCGACACCCCACCCTCAAAATGGCTCCTCCCCCTGGAATGATTTGCCCAAGCTGCAATAACTGGCTTGTGCCTCATCTCACGAAAAGCGGGCTTGCGCCACACCTATCTATGTCAGGTGGGTTTTTCGCATCTCGCCACTCGCGGGGACCACTCTGACGCCCACGCAGTGCTCGAATCCGACCCACAACCCCTTCCACTTCAGATACGGCCCCGAATCTTCCCCGCCTGTCCCCGCTCCCTCTCAATCTTCTCTCGCAACATCTAGCAGGCCCCGCGCGACTTCCGACTCAGCGAGTCGTTCCTCCTAGCATTATTGAATCTATTGCTGATGCACACGGGTGCTTTTGCATTGCTCCCCGCGGCTGGATATCCATAAGGAAGGACGAGAGGGGCCTGCTCTGCTCCAGTGGGCACATTGCCGGGTTGTACGAGGACGATGTCGCGCTTGAGGACGGAAAGGAGCCAGCTGAACAGCGTTGTCTGTGCAAGCGAAAGGCTTGGCGGCTCTTGTGGCGCGGCAGACGCGCCGGACGCGTCGTAGTCGGACATTATTGCGACAGAGAAAGTTTGTTTATGCATTGTTTATTTTAGCGGGCATAGCCCTTCGGATCACTAAGATTACAGCCGTTTGCAAAATTGATGACAGTCAGCCTCTGAAACAAACGACTCACAACTTTTGATCCTGCCACTTTGCGGCGCCATCTGGCTTCCTCTGAATGGATTTGGGGGATTTTTGGTGGTACGGGGGTTGTTTTTCTATGCCGAACTCTGGTTTTCGTTGGTTAAATCAGCCGAAATGATCAAATCCATGATCCGTCTGATTGACGTCCATCGTTGACACGCATACGTACAAACAGGCCGCGTGCTTTCGCTCCAATTTCGCTCTTCCGCTCTTACCCCTTCACCCTTCTTAGACAAACCATTCGAAAACCTCCCGGTTCAACGATCTCCTGTCAACTAGCAGGTTTCGGTGTCTCGAGAAAGAGGCTGAAGAAAACTGCTGTGGAGTGGAATGAGGCTCGACAGCGGAGTCATGCCAGACACTATACCGCTGGATCTGTGTCGCTTCTATACCGCTTCCGACGCGAAGTAGGAGCATCTCTGTCCCACATTTCCCCACCCACCGCTTGGGACTGCCGTTCGTGTTACTGAGGCCTCGCGCTGCGAGGAACAAGCAAAACGCGTAAGTTCGAAGAGGTGGAGGACAGATTCGGACACACAATACGATGTGCGCCTCCTCGCGCTCGACCTCTCGGTTACTGCCTCCACCAGCACGCTTCTTGGTTTACTTTGGTTTCGCTGGTCATGTGCGGGGGTGTCGAAGGAAGAGCAGTGCGCAAGGGTGCAACGGGGACGAGGACAAGCTGAGCACAAGTTTCAGGTGTTGGGTCGGGTTAATCTGCGCGTTCGTTGTACTCACAAACCTTTACAGATCTCCTGGCTCGAATATTTGGCCATAGCCGGGCCGGGCCCTGAATTCGTGTCGAATATGACTATCTCGGGGAAGGAGGGTAGGTGGATACATATGAATAAGGTGCGTATCCACCCGCCTGCTTCTCCCTGACTCTTTTCCCGAGGTTTCGTGATACCGCCTAACACCGCCGGGCGCGCACACCGCACAGCGTCGTGAACCTTTGACTGTATCACACACGCCGCTGTGCGCATCTTGAGTGTGAATATCTCCGTAACTCATTCCCCGCCTGCACCTTTATTATATCTGGTATGTCTTCGTTTCCGCGCCCTTGAATAATCACTCCCTCATTCACGAAGCTGCACTCCCCGTAGTCAAATCCCCAGTTGGGTGTGTCTCCTTGCGTGGTGAATGTACACCGGTATGTAAATAAGTATAATATGTTGGTAGTCGTTCCCTCTTGCATACTGCATTGATTTCCTTTTTCTAAAATTCGAGCAATTGAGGATTGTGGAGAGCAAGTGTGAGAGGATGAGCCGTTGACCTGATCTGGGGTCATGACACGTCGGATTCGAGTGCTGGGACACGTCAAGTTAGAGGGAGACACATAGAATTCCGGATTTTACTTCGCCGGCCAGGGGCTTGTTCGTTCCGAATAAACAATGTGTGCTAAAGAGCCAGCCCCCTGTGGAATTTGAATCGGGCCTACGATCTCAAATCTGAGGCAGATGTGCTGGGGAGGCGTTGACAAGGCCATGACGCAAAAGACCCAATATTTATGAAAGACTCTTGAGAGAAGCTGGTGTCTAGTTGGAGAGGGGACGTTTGGGTGGCCGTGGAACTCTCTGCGACGCTCGGTCATGGTCCAGGTGAAGGTAAGTAGAAGGCAAGCGAGAAACACGCGCGAAGCCTATATGGAATGGCCGTCAATCAGACGGATCATGGATGTTATATCCATGCAACCACACCCCTGGACATTGGTCTTCGTCACCCAAGACCACTCCGGTCCTCTACGGGCATTCCGGTCCACTCCGGTGTTTCCGGAGTCAACCGGAAACCCGGAGCCAACCGGAAACTGGGTATTAGTATTGGAATGACTTCCCGCGGTCTGTCGTGGCTGGTATCAAGTGGTAACAACCTCTCCACATGTTCCCTCTTGCCTTCCATCGCCTCATGGCAGATTTCATCACCTCATGTTTCATTTCCCAAGATCAATATTGATACAGGTCGAACTTCTCTTACCGCTTATGGACTTCCTATTCTTTCAACCATATGCTCGTTCCACATGTTACTCCTTATCTCCTTTACACTAAATTAGGATCCTACACTATTTAATCAGCTAGCATACTCCCTGTTCTTCAGTAGTTTAATAAACGTCACTTCCCCCCTTCCGGAGTGGTGCCAGTCGCTCCTCTCTTCCCCCACAACCCTTCCTTTTCCTCTAGACGATACCTGGCAGTACACGCTCACCCTGCACCTCAGTGGTGTTGTGTCAAGCAGCTCCGCCGATCCTCTCTGTCGACTCCGGTTACTCCGGCCTACTCTCCGGCACCCCGGTTATTCCGGAGTACCTTGTACGACTCCGGCCGACTGTTCCACTATCCCGTACCCCGCGGCTCAGCACGTAACAGTATTAAACTACTCACCTGTTCAGGTCTCGTAGTTCTGCATCAGCATGTCAACAAATTACCTCTTGCGCTCTTGGCCATCCCCTCGTTCTGCTAGTCGGGGAAGTCTTGCCTCATACGTCGTTATGTTGCACGATTCTTCTACTCCACCGACACCCCAGCACGAGGCTGCGACTAAAACTTCCCTATCCGGTGAAGCTTCGGTAACGCATCGTGGGTTGTTTCCCATGGCGGCGGCATCAATTCCCATGGGGACCTTCCATGTGGGACCGCCTCAGGACGACATCGTGGTGTATCCCGGCACACCTTCTCCACCGGTATCCGCGACGCCTCCCAGTTCGGGGTCGTCTCCGGATTATTTGTTCATGGACGCTGTTGAAGAAGCTGTCGAGATTGACGATCAACATCTCCAGCAATCCCTTCAGCAGTTGGAGGAACTCGATCAAGATCTTATTCTCGAGTATCCGCCTTCTCCGGTCGTAGCGCCGGCTCCCGCCGTGCTCCCGGAGGAGTACGTCCCTGACATTGACGAGTCGCACATGCCTCCTCACGAACTTCCTTATCCATCCAACTATCCCACATCTGCCCAGAATTCTCCCGCCAATCTTCCATCTCCCGCGCTATCTCCTGCTCCGATTCCGGACTCCGAAAACTCGGAGCTCCAATATCCGATGTTGTTTGACGGCAAGAAAGAGGACGTTATGCTCTTTCTTTCCCAGTGCTACGCACATCTGGCTGCTCATCCCCGCGAGCACCGGACGGATGACGATAAGATCAGTTTTATACTGACTCGTTTCCGGGGAATTGCCGCAACTATCTACGGGCGTCCAGTTTCTGCCAGCCTCACTTGGCATGGGAACTTTTCCGCCTTCATCTCGGAGTTCTTGGAGATCTTTGATGGACCGGACTCGTACGGCAATGCGGAAGATCAACTCCGCTTGCTCCGGATGAGTTCCACGGAGGAGATTGGTCCGTTCCTTCGCGAATTCGAAGACTTGCTCAACCATCTCGGTTGGAGCGAGTCCGCGAAGTGTCATGCTCTTCACCACGCGCTTCCGCTGCGTTTGAGTATGGAGTTGGATGAATGTGTCTGCTACCCTAGCACCTATCCTGGGCTCCGGGCAATGTTAACACGCCTGGATACCAAGTATTGGGCCACACAGCCTGCTGCAGCTCTCGCCAAAGCTCGGAGGAACGCACGCGAATTCTGGGGCGATCATGGCCCTGGACGCGGGTCTCCGGGTTCCGAGGACAACCACGGAACGCCTTCCGGAAACGATCTTCTTGATCGCGGTGGCTCCGGTCCTCGCGAAGCATCTCCTGCTCTCTCGGACATCTCTCCGGGTATGCCTTCCCTAACCTCCATCCCTGTTTACAACCTTTCTTCGAGCTCCGGAACACCTGTTCGTCCTACGACGGGTGCATCGGGGTCTGGAGATGCCGGTCCTTCCTCTGGCTATGCCAGGAAGGCGGTCGATCCCTCGCGCAAGCGCTCTGCCGAGGCGGCCGGTTTGCTGAACAACAAAGGCAAACTCCGGAAGGAGGAAGCGGAACGCCGGAGACGTCTAGGCTTGTGCATGTATTGTGGCAGTGGTGGACATCACATCGGAACGTGTCAGCACATTACGCGCGTTGTTCACGACAAGCGCCAGCGCACCGGAGAATCACGCTCCACGGGTAATGATAGCTAAAAGACCATGCAGAGCTCGAAAACTCCACCCGGAACGTCTGCGTCGTTCCCGGGGAGTTATACCACAATCCATCACGTTTACATTCGCTCAAAATTTACGACCGCTCGCTCTCCGGAGTCGAGTTTTACGATTTCAACAATCATATCTCTCCGAGATTGCCTCGGGATTCAACTCCCGCATACGAACATTTCCTCGACATCCTATATCGCTGTAACTATATAAATATTGGAATTCACTCGGTTTTGGCTTCGCATGCGAGATTTCCGGCAAAATCCCACCGGACAAGCTTTCCCTTGGCAACTCTTTCCATTAATCGACAGTCCATCTGTCTCCTCTTTTGGTGTTGTTCGTACTCCGAAATCGCGTCAACGTTCTTGATTTCCTTCTTCGTTCTGGATAACGGAACCGGAAAACCTCTCAACCGCATTCCGTTGAATGCAAGATGATGGTTTCCACCAATCCGAATCCTTAATCCTTGGGGTTATTAGTGTGCACACGACCGGCAATTATGCCGGATATTGTTTCGGTTGCTCCCATGAGGGACCGGCGTTTATCGCCGACACCGACAGTTCTGACGCCTTCACCATATCTGAAACCTCCGGGCTCCGCACCTACGGTTTCATTGGCTACTCGCCATTCCCGTTCTTTTGAACATTTCTGGATCGGGACTCGACCCTCCGGAAATTTCCGGAGCCTCGACGTCTGGTCAGGTGTCCAAATGGCCACCAAATGGTTTTCGTAAATGGGTCATGGCTTCGAGCCTTTCCCTTCGATCACCTTTCCGGTATAGCTACGCGCACGCAAAATGCTCCGCTCCGCTACCGGGATCCTTTGTGAAGCTTGTATGCTTCCGATCCCTTGGCAAATTCGACACCTTGTTCCTATACGCCTTGGATCGCTTCTTAGAGATGCTTGACTCAGTTCAGCATACTCATTCCTTTTATTCTTTTCTCCCTTCGTTCATTCAGCCTTGGTATTGTGGGGCTGAGACAATAGTTGGGTTTCAAACCTTGGACAAAAGCGGAAAACACTCATCTGGGACGTCTAATAAACGTACTCAACCGAGCCCGCTTAGTAACCTGGCATGGAACTCTCTTTTTCCGCACTCCGGCCAGACTCGCGGATCCGGAACCTATGCTCCGTCGAGATATCGGGTAAGAGCTCACCGGAGGACACTTCGCAGTGTTTCCTCCAACGTGCCTCCGACCTCGACTTACGCTTGCACCTCCGGAAACACGTCTCATCTTGTCCGGTCGCCGGAAAAGCCTCAAAATCAATACCTCGGCTTCCCCCCGAGGAAACCTCTGTGTCCGCTTGCAGCGCCCTGTTGCAGCTACGTCAGGGACCTCATCACTCCTTCTCCAGTAAAACGGAGCTGGACTCTGTGGTCGTGTTCCGTTCTCCGGTCGCTCGGACCTCCGGAACTCCACTACTGCAGGTGTTTTAATATCGAGAAAGGCCAGCCGAGCGTCACCTCGGTGACCTCACTCGTCAGCTTGGTAACCTCGCACGCCGCAGTACGACCACTAGACTTGGAAAAAATCTGGAAGAAGCGCTCTTCGACCGGAATAAATTCCTTGTCTCCGAGCATTCCCTGCCTTCAGGGCAAAATCCCTGGCTTCTCGCCAAATTTCGACTCTATCCCAAACGATTCGCGGTAGCCTGTGGGAAGTCTACCCTAAGAGGGGGATACGCCCATGAAACTCCGCATATGGATCAAAAATTCCTCGCACAATTCGATCGCTGTCTGGAAATTCAGCGTTGAAGCAGGAATTACTGGAGTCGTTCCCGTCTTTCCGGAACTTGCTGTCTTACGCTCGTGACAAGCAGGCTTCGAACTGACACCCGCATAGGGATCGTTCACCAAAAGTCAAGACTAGTGTTGACTGATTCAAGGATTCACTCAAGTATAACTCAGGAAGATCATAATCCTGATTCCGAATGCCGGAATGTGTTAAGTCCACTCACAGTTCTACTCCAGCAACCTCCGGTCGTACTCCGGAATATCGGAGACCTCTCGTTGAGGCCAGCGAGTAGCCGGAGTTGGCGCATTCAACATTCGGAGAATCCTCTGTCTCATCAGCATATCGGTGTTCAAGTTCCAATTGCAGTTCCCACAAGGTCTTGGCAGATTTCCCTCCATGAATCACCAATCGACCTAATCCACATGCCACGCACTCTCTACTTCTATTCTTGGCATACTTCCCTCTACTTGGCTGACGTTGGGATCGTAATCCTGTTCGATCTCCGAACACCGGATACCATTACTGGGACCGGAACTCTGGACGGTCGTCTAGGAAAACCTTTTCCGAAGTCACCATCTTCGAAACCCTTACTTCACTTCTATCCATTACTTTCACCTTCAATTCCGGGATCACTACGCTCATTCATGGTCACCTATGGGCATTCCGGTAGTGTCCGGAATCCGGAGTATTCACCGGAGTCATTAACTCTGGTTGGTCTTGTCCGGACCTCACTCCTCATCACTCTGGTTTGTTTCAAACGAATCATTGTGTATTTACAATTTTTATAGCCAATGGGCTCCAAGAAAATCAGCAGAAAATACAAGTACAAAAAATTTACATATTCAATCGCTGTCGCTCAGCACAATTATTTCCGCATACCTCTTCACCACATCACCTTCACCTTCCTCCCCTGCCCTTCGCTTCCGCCTAACCTCCAAGCGCTCGACGCGGTATTGTCGGGATGGGCCCGGAACCGGAACTGGATGTTCTGGTTGCTCGACCTTAACCTGGGTCGTCGGGCCTCCACTCCCACTCGCTCCGCTCCCGCTTCCCGATGCCTCCATGATTCCCGGTACGTCGACATCCATCGCGGAGTCGAGGATGGTTCTGAGATCCGACGGGATCTCGTCCTCGACCGCGCTGTCGACACCGCCAACCAATTCCCGCTCCTCTGCTGCATCCCGCTCCATCAACTCCCGTTCCTCCGTCGACCATCTCCCCTCGTTCTCCGTCGCTTCCACTCCGGGAGTCGCCGGAGTATCCGGAATAAACGGCTCGACAGGTTCTACCTTCGGGAGAACCTCGAGAGCTGGTAGACGGTGCGGGTGGTCGAATTCTTCGACACTCTCGAAGAAGATGGGGGTTCCGGGGACCGGGGTGGGGGAGCCAGAGCTCCGGTTGGTCGCGATCTGACCCAGAGCCGGGGTAATCTCTCGACCCAAGCGCGGCGTCCCGCGCTGGGCCAGAGAACCACCATCCCAATCAGCATCTTCCAGCTGAGGTGGCATCGTGGCGTCCTCCGATACCGACGACTCGCGCGTTCGCCCTCCGGTGCCGATTTCCATTACCGGACCGGAGTCGATGGGCGAGCCGAGATCCATGTCGACGTCTTCGTCGACGGGGCGGTCGTCGTTAGGAGGGGGCGATGGGGAATTGGACTCCTGCGTTCGGGGAGCCAGCGAACCGAGGTCGAACTCCGGTTCCGGAGTCAGCAAAACGTTGCGGAACACGTGCAACGGAAGATTTACCTGTTTCTGGTAAATCTCCAACTCACTCCGGAGTTGGGCGATCACATCCTGGCTATCCCGCAGCTCCTTCTCCACGCTCTGCTCCGCATCCTGAGCCTCCTCCATTAACTTCTTCGCCTTCTCATACCCCTCGTGGAGCCTCGAGACTTTAGTCTGCTCAACAGCGAGCTCGCTGTTGAGGGACTCATTCTCCTCCTCCAAACCCTCGATCTGCTCCTCCAATTCATCCATGAAATCGTAGAGCTGACGAACCAGACTGTCGAAAGGACGCTTGGATGAGGAGGGAGTTGGAACGCGCAAGGTGGTCCGGGGTTTCTTGGCCGGACGGGATTTGGTGCCGGAGTACCATTTGGACTCCGGGTCGGTGAAGCCTTCGCCCCGGAATGTCGATTTGAAAAAAGGTTTCCGGTCTCCGTCGCTGGAATTGGCGACGGAGTGGCGACGCTTCGTTCCCCGCTGCGAACGCGAGCTTCCGGGACGTTTGGAACGCCCAGAGTCACCGGAAGCTCGGTGAGAGGGGCCGGCCTGACGTGAAACGGATCTCTTGTTGATCCTGGTGGTGGGTGGGTTGAACGAACATTTGGTTCGTTTGCGACGGCAAGACGCGCACGTCTTCTTGCGGGTTTCGCGCAACCGGAGACACGCGTGGTCTTTATTTTGGCAATTGCCACACCCTAAAATTCATAACTTTTAGCAAACAGAAAAAATCAAAATAAAACAAAAAATAGAAGGCGTACGTTCATCACCCTCGAAACGAATGTAGTCGGGGTTGGGCCATTCGACCTCCGTATCGTTGGCCTCCATCCCGTCGTCGGGGTCGGACTCCGCACTCCGGTCGTCACCGGAATCCGGGGCCTCATCCTCGTCCTCCTTCTCCTTCTCATCCTCCTCCCTCTCCGTCTCTCCCTCGTCCTCGTCGTCTGCGTCGTCCTCTGCACCCGTAGCACTACCGGGAGCGACCTTGGAGTCGTCCGGCTGCGCCACGGGTCCCGGAGTGTCACGACGGGGTTTGGTGAGCGACTTCACCAAATCCACGACGCTGACGTGGGGACCGAGCGCATCAAGCTCTTCTCGTATAACAAGAAGATGTTGAGCGCTCGCGTCCGCCTCCGATCGCGATTCCGCCCTCGGCGCCCGGAGCAGAGCTCTGAGCTGACGCTGCAGCTCAGACCTCCGCTCATTCAACCGTTGCTGCTCCATGGCGGCCTCCTGCGCCTCGTCGTCCTGGATCTGGCGCGCGGTCGCCTTTCCTTTCCCCTTGCCTCCTCCGACGTTTTCGCCACCGTTTCGCCCCGCTCCCTGCCCAGCACCATCTCCTCCACTCCCTGCACCTCCGTTCGTGTTGCTGTTGGATGCGGACATGTTGCTGGTGTTGCGGTAGGTTTCCGGGTGGTGGAGGAAAGCAAAAGAGTTGTTGACGTGTCAACTTACGGCACCGAAAACGTGACTCGGCGCACGGGCCGGGCACGTGATCAGCTTGGACTTTTCCGTCCTCAACAAAAAATCTCAGAATCTTCATCAAAATTCGTTGACGAATTTCCCCAACTTTCAAATCATTCGGCCTTGGTTATTAACCCATACCGGTATCCCTTTGGATTTCTCTTGCTAACCATTTCCGACTCCGGTTGGAATGTTTGGCATGGGAGCCAAACCCAAGAGGGGGATACTGTTATATCCATGCAACCACACCCCTGGACATTGGTCTTCGTCACCCAAGACCACTCCGGTCCTCTACGGGCATTCCGGTCCACTCCGGTGTTTCCGGAGTCAACCGGAAACCCGGAGCCAACCGGAAACTGGGTATTAGTATTGGAATGACTTCCCGCGGTCTGTCGTGGCTGGTATCAAGTGGTAACAACCTCTCCACATGTTCCCTCTTGCCTTCCATCGCCTCATGGCAGATTTCATCACCTCATGTTTCATTTCCCAAGATCAATATTGATACAGGTCGAACTTCTCTTACCGCTTATGGACTTCCTATTCTTTCAACCATATGCTCGTTCCACATGTTACTCCTTATCTCCTTTACACTAAATTAGGATCCTACACTATTTAATCAGCTAGCATACTCCCTGTTCTTCAGTAGTTTAATAAACGTCACTTCCCCCCTTCCGGAGTGGTGCCAGTCGCTCCTCTCTTCCCCCACAACCCTTCCTTTTCCTCTAGACGATACCTGGCAGTACACGCTCACCCTGCACCTCAGTGGTGTTGTGTCAAGCAGCTCCGCCGATCCTCTCTGTCGACTCCGGTTACTCCGGCCTACTCTCCGGCACCCCGGTTATTCCGGAGTACCTTGTACGACTCCGGCCGACTGTTCCACTATCCCGTACCCCGCGGCTCAGCACGTAACAATGGATTTGATCATTTCGGCTGATTTAGCCGCGGAAAACCAGAGTTCGCCATAGAAAAACAACCCCTGTACCACCAAAAATCCCCCAAATCCATTCAGAGGAAGCCAGATGGCGCCGCAAAGTGGCAGGATCAAAAGTTGTGAGTTGTTTGTTTCAGAGGCTGACTGTCATCAATTTTGCAAACGGCTGTAAAGCTCCGCTGCATCAGGGTCAACCCGATCACACCGGTTCACACCGGTTTACACCGGATTTGTTCCGGCAATCTCAACTCCCAAATGCACTCCATTTTTGAACCGATAGACGCAGGTTCGAGCATCCCAGCATGGACTATTCCACCAAGAGGCCTGACAATAATCCGGCTGCCAGCAAAGAATGGTGAACATTGTAGCGACCGTTGCGGCACAGTCCCGCCCAACTCCCGCCACCATCCCGTCATTGCTGGTGACAAGTTGAATCACACTTTGTAGTGGGCGCACTTTGCACAATTAGTTTGAGATTTCTACTACTATCACCCACGCTCAGCCAGCTAAACTTATAGGTGGCTCTGGACATGCAAATGAGAACCAAAGCTTGCAATGCACCGCTTGATTATAATCAATTCAATTTCCCTCCGTAGAACGCCATGTCTCAAATTACCAGGAGCCGGAAACCTTATTGAATGCTACATTATTTTCTGGTGTCGATTGCTGTTGTCTAGAATGCAAAAGAAAAAAGAAAGAATTACTCAAGTCTGTTTGTTCATAATACGTAGTCCACGAGGCAAGTTCACCATCTAATTCAACCCCGAGCCGATAGAGGCCTAGAGGGCCAGCGATGTACCCCCACCGAGGTTTTCACTCGCACAAGCAGTGTACTTACGCTGACGTCAGTTTCCCATGGTTGAAGTCTGTTCTGCAACAAACGGCGCTGAAATGCAACATGATGGAACCGGGCACCTGCTCGCCTGGGCTGCCCAGGGATGCACCGACGTGCGTGCCACCACTTACCGATCAGCCAGGCTAAATACAAGACTCGGGCAAGAACTAAAGTGGGCTCTCGAAACACAAAAAAAGAAAATCAAGTTCTTCCTGCAAATTGTATACAAGGTGCGCAAGGCCAACATCCAATCTACTCCACCCCGACACTGAGAGATTATCGAACACAACTTGGGGGTCGGTTAATGTTATATGCCAAGCCGCGGGGTTTAAGGGATAGTGGAACAGTCGGCCGGAGTCGTACAAGGTACTCCGGAATAACCGGGGTGCCGGAGAGTAGGCCGGAGTAACCGGAATCGACAGAGGGGATCGGCGGAGCTGCTTGACACAACACCACTGAGGCGCAGGGTGAGCGTGTACTGCCAGGTATCGTCTAGAGGAAGAGGAAGGGTCTGGGGGAAGAGAGGAGCGACTGGCACCACTCCGGAAGGGGGGAAGCGACGTTTATTAAACTACTGAAGAACAGGGAGTATGCTAGCTGATTAAATAGTGTTGGATCCTAATTTAGTGTAAAGGAGATAAAGGAGAAACATGTGGACGAGCATATGGTTGAAAGAATAGGAAGTCCATAAGCGGTAAGAGAAGTTCGACCTGTATCAGTATTGATCTTGGGAAATGAAACATGAGGTGATGAAATCTGCCATGAGGCGATGGAAGGCAAGAGGGAACATGTGGAGAGGTCGTTACCCCTTGATACCAGCCACGACTGACCGCGAGAAGTCATCCCAATACTAATACCAGGATTCCGGTTGGCTCCGGGTTTCCGGTTGACTCCGGAAACACCGGAGTGGACCGGAGTGCCCATAGAGAACCGGAGTGGTCTTGGGTGACGAAGACCATGGTCCAGGGGTGTGGTTGCATGGATATAACAGTATCCCCCTCTTGGGTTTGGCTCCCATGCCAAACATTCCAACCGGAGTCGGAAATGGCTAGCAAGAGAAATCCAAAGGGATACCGGTATGGGTTAATAACCAAGGCCGAATGATTTGAAAGTTGGGGAAATTCGTCAACGAATTTTTTGATGAAGATTTTAAAATTTTTTGTTGAGGACAGAAAAGTCCAAGCTGATCACGTGCCCGGCCCGTGCGCCGAGTCACGTTTTCGGTGCCGTAAGTTGACACGTCAACAACTCTTTTGCTTTCCTCCACCACCCGGAACTCTACCGCAACACCAGCAACATGTCCGCAACCAACAGCAACACGAACGGAGGTGCAGGGAGTGGAGGAGATGGTGCTGGGCAGGGAGCGGGGCGAAACGGTGGCGAAAACGTCGGAGGAGGCAAGGGGAAGGGAAAGGCGACCGCGCGCCAGATCCAAGACGACGAGGCGCAGGAGGCAGCTATGGAGCAGCAGCGGTTGAACGAGCGGAGGTCTGAGCTGCAGCGTCAGCTCAGAGCTCTGCTCCGGGCGCCGAGGGCGGAATCGCGGTCGGAGGCGGACGCGAGCGCACAACGTCTTCTTGTTATACGAGAAGAGCTTGATGCGCTCGGTCCCCACGTCAGCGTCGTGGATTTGGTGAAGTCGCTCACCAAACCCCGTCGTGACACTCCGGGACCCGTGGCGCAGCCGGACGACTCCAAGGTCGCTCCCGGTAGTGCTACGGATGCAGAGGACGACGCAGACGACGAGGACGAGGGAGAGACGGAGAGGGAGGAGGATGAGAAGGAGAAGGAGGACGAGGGTGAGGCCCCGGATTCCGGTGACGACCGGAGTGCGGAGTCCGACCCCGACGACGGGATGGAGGCCAACGATACGGAGGTCGAATGGCCCAACCCCGACTACATTCGTTTCGAGGGTGATGAACGTACGCCTTCTATTTTTTGTTTTATTTTGATTTTTTCTGTTTGCTGAAAGTTATGAATTTTTTAGGGTGTGGCAATTGCCAAAATAAAGACCACGCGTGTCTCCGGTTGCGCGAAACCCGCAAGAAGACGTGCGCGTCGTGCCGCCGCAAACGAACAAAATGTTCGTTCAATCCACCCACCACCAGGATCAACAAGAGATCCGTTTCACGCCAAGCCGGCCCCTCTCACCGAGCTTCCGGTGACTCCGGGCGTTCCAAACGTCCCGGAAGCTCGCGTTCGCAGCGGGGAACGAAGCGCCGCCACTCCGTCGCCAATTCCAGCGACGGAGACCGGAAACGTTTCTTCAAGTCGACATTCCGGGGCGAAGGCTTCACCGACCCGGAGTCCAAATGGTACTCCGGCACCAAATCCCGTCCGGCCAAGAAACCCCGGACCACCTCGCGCGTCCCCACCCCCTCCACCTCCAAGCAACCCTTTGACGACCTGATCCGACAGTTCTACGATTACGTGGATGGACTGGAGGAGCAGATCGAGGGTTTGGAGGAGGAGGTGGAGTTCCTCAACGACGAGCTCGTCGTTGAGCAGACGAAGAACAGGAGGCTCCATGAGGGCTATGAGAAGGCGAAGAGACTCATGGGAGAGGCCCAGGATGCGGAGCAGAGCGTGGAGAAGGAGCTGGGGAAAAGCCAGGATATGATCGATCAGCTCCGGGGTGAGCTGGAGATTTACCAGAAGCAGGTGAATCTTCCGCTACCCGCTTTCCGCCATGTTCTGCTAACTCCGGAACCGGAGTTCGACTTCGGTCCTGTGGTTCCTCAACCACAGGAGTCATTTTCCCAAACGCCCCCTCCTAACGACGACCACCCCGACAACGAAGACGTCGATATGGATCTCGGCTCGCCCATCGAGTCTGGTCCGGTGTTGGAAATCGGGACCGGAGCTCGAACACGGGAGTCGTCGATGTCGGAGGACATGGTGAGGCCGCCCCAATTGGGCGATGCTGAGTGGGGTGGGAGTTCTTTCGACCAGCACGGGACGCCGCGCATGGGTCGAGAGATTACTCCGCCTTTGGGTCAAATCGCGACTGCCCAGAGCTCTGGCTCCCTTACTCCAGTTCCCGGGACCCCGGTTTTCTTCGAGAGTGCTGACGACTTCGAGCGCTCACTCCGACTACCAGCCGTCGAGGTTCTCCCGAAGGTCGAACCCGTCGAGCCGGTCATTCCGGATACTCCGGCGAATGCCGGAGTGGAAACGACGGCGAACGAGGGGAGATGGACGACGGAGGAGCGGGAATTGATGGAGCGGGACGCAGCAGAGGAGCGGGAACTGATTGGCGGTGTCGACAACGCGGTCGAGGATGAGATCCCATCGGATCTCAGAAACATCCTCGACTCCGCGATGGATGTCGACGTACCGGGGATGATGGAGGCGTCGGGAAGCGGAAGCGGAGCGAGTGGGAGTGGGAGCTCGGCGACCAAGGTAAAGGTCGAGCAGCCAGAACGTCCAGTTCCGATTCCGGGCCCATCCCGGCAGTTCCGCGTTGAGCGATTGGAGGTTAGGCGGAAGCGAAGGGCAGGGGAGGAAGGTGAAGGTGATGTAGTGAAGAGGTATGGGGAGATTATCGTGCTGAGCGACAGTGATTGAATATGTAGATTTTTTTACTTGTATTTTGCTGATTTTCTTGGAGCCCATTGGGCTATAAAAATTGTAAATACACAATGATTCATTTGAAACAAACCAGAGTGATGAGGAGTGAGGTCCGGACAAGACCGACCAGAGTTAAGGACTCCGGTGAATACTCCGGATTCCGGACACTACCGGAATGCCCATAGGTGACCATAATTGAGCGTAGTGATCCCGGAATTGGAGGTGAAAGTAATGGATAGAAATGAGGTAAGGGTTTTGAAGATGGTGACTTCGGAAAAGGTTTTCCTAGACGACCGTCCAGAGTTCCGGTCCCAGTAAGGGTATCCGGAGTTCGGAGATCCAACAGGATTACGATCCCAATGTCAGCCAAGTAGAGGGAAGTATGCCAAGAATAGAAGTAGAGAGTGCGTGGCATGTGGATTAGGTCGATTGGTGATTCATGGAGGGAAATCTGCCAAGACCTTGTGGGAACTGCAATTGGAACTTGAACACCGATGTGCTGATGAGACTGAGGATTCTCCGAATGTTGAATGCGCCAACTCCGGCTACTCTCTGGCCTCAACGAGAGGTCTCCGATATTCCGGAGTACGACCGGAGGTTGCTGGAGTAGAACGGTGAGTGGACTTTAACACGTTCCGGCATTCGGAATCAGGAATATGATCTTCCTGAATTATACTTGAGTGAATCCTAGAATCAGTCAACAGTAATCTTGAGTTTCGATGAACGATCCATATGCGGGTGTCAGTACGAAGCCTGCTTGTCATGAACGTAAAGACAGCAAGTTCCGGAAAGACGGAATGACTCCAGTAATTCCTGCTTCGATGCTGAATGTTTAAGACAGCGACCGAATTGTGCGAGAAATTTTGATTCATATGCGGAGTTGCATGGGCGTATCCCCCTCTTAGGGTAGACTTCCCACAGGCTACCGCGAATCGTTTGGGATAGAGTCGAAATTTGGCACGAAGCCAGGAATTTTGCCTTGAAGGCAGGGAAATGCTCGGAGACGAAGGATTTATTCCGGTCGAAGAGCGATTCTTCCAGATTTTCCCAAGTCTAGTGGTCGTACTGCGACATGCGAGATTACCAAGCTGACGAGCGAGGTCACCGAGGTGACGCTCAGCCGGCCTTTCTCGATATTAAAACAGTCGCAGTAGTGGAGTTCCGGAGGTCCGAGCGACCGGAGAACGGAACACGACCACAGAGTCCAGCCTCGTTTTAACGGAGAAGGAGTGATGAGGCCTCTGACGTAGCTGCAACAGGCGCTGCAAGCGCATGCAGAGGTTTCCTCGGGAGGAAGCCGAGATATTGAATTTTGAGGCTTTTCCGGCGACCGGACACGACGAGACGTGATTCCGGAGGTGTAGGCGTAAGTCGAGTTCGGAGGCGCGTTGGAGGAAACACTGCGAAGTGTCCTCCGGTGAGCTCTTACCCGATATCTCGACGGAGCATAGATTCTGGATACGCGAGTCTTGACCGGAGTGTGGAAAAGAGAGTTCCATATCCGAAACTGAGCGGGCTCGGTTGAGTACGTTTATTAGACGTCCCAGATGAGCGTTTTTCCGCGTCTGTTCAAGGTGTGAAACCCAACTATTGGCTTAGCCCCAAAATACCAAGGCGTGATGAACATGGAATAAAGGATAAAAGGAGGTGAGTATGTTGAACGAGTCCAACATCTCTAAGAAACGATCTCCGGCGTATAGGGACAAGGTGTCGAATTTGCCAAGAGATCGGAAGCATACAAGCTTCACGAAGGATTCCGGTAGCGGAGCGGAGCATTTTGCGTGCGCGTAGCTATACCGGAGAGGTGATCGAAGGGAAAAGGCTTGACGCCATGTCCCATTTACGAAAACCATTGGTGGCCATTTGGACACCTGACCAGACGTCGAGGCTCCGGAATTTTCCGGAGGGTCGAGTCCCGATCCAGAAATGTTCGGAAGAACAGGAATGGCGAGTAGCCAATGAAACCGCAGGAATGGAATTCCGAAGGTTTCAAATATGGTGAAGGCGTCAGTACTGTCGGTGTCGGCGGTAAACGCCGGTCCCTCATGGGAACAACCGAAACAATATCCGGCATAATTGCCGGTCGTGTGCACACTAATAACCCCAAGGATTAAGGATTCGGATTGGTGGAAACCATCATCTTGCATTCAACGGAATGCGGTTGAGAGGTTTTCCGGTTCCGTTATCCAGAACGAAGAAGGAAATCAAGAACGTTGACGCGATTTCGGAGTACGAACAACACCAAAAGAGGAGACAGATGGACTGTCGATTAATGGGGAGAGTTGCCAAGGGAAAGCTTGTCCGGTGGGATTTTGCCGGAAATCTCGCATGCGAAGCCAAAACCGAGTGAATTCCAATATTTATATAGTTACAGCAATATAGGATGTCGAGGAAATGTTCGTATGCGGGAGTTGAATCCCGAGGCAATCTCGGAGAGATATGATTGTTGAAATCGTAAAACTCGACTCCGGAGAGCGAGCGGTCGTGAATTTTGAGTGAATGTAAGCGTGATAGGTTGTGGTATGACTCTCCGGGAACGACGCAGACGTTCCGGGTAGAGTTTTCGAGCTCTGCATGTTGATCAGCTATCATTACCCGTGGAGCGTGATTCTCCGGTGCGCTGGCGTTTGTCGTGAACAACGCGCGTAATGTGCTGACAAGTTCCAATGTGATGTCCGCCACTGCCGCAATACATGCACAAGCCTAGACGTCTCCGGCGTTCCGCTTCCTCCTTCCGGAGTTTGCCTTTGTTGTTCAGCAAACCGGCCGCCTCGGCAGAGCGCTTGCGCGAGGGGTCGACCGCCTTCCTGGCATAGCCAGAGGAAGGTCCGGCATCTCCAGACCCCGATGCACCCGTCGTAGGACAAACAGGTGATCCGGAGTGCGAGGAAATGTTGTAAACCGGGATGGAGGTTAGGGAAGGCATACTTGGAGAGATGTCCGAGAGAGCAGGGGATGCTTCGCGAGGACCGGAGCCACCACGATCAAGGAGATCGTTTCCGGAAGGCGTTCCGTGATTATCCTCGGAACCCGGAGACCCGCGTCCAGGGCCATGATCGCCCCAGAATTCGCGTGCATTCCTCCGAGCTTCGGCGAGAGCTGCAGCAGGCTGTGTAGCCCAATACTTGGTATCCAGGCGTGTTAACATTGCCCGGAGCCCAGGATAGGTGCTAGGGTAGCAAACACATTCATCCAGCTCCATGCTCAATCGCAGCGGAAGCGCGTGGTGAAGAGCATGGCACTTCGTGGACTCGCCCCAACCGAGATGGTTGAGCAAGTCTTCGAACTCGCGAAGAAACGGCCCAATCTCCTCCGTGGAACTCATCCGGAGCAAGCGGAGTTGATCTTCCGCGTTGCCGTACGAGTCCGGTCCATCAAAGATCTCCAAGAACTCCGAGATGAAGGCGGAAAAGTTCCCATGCCAAGTGAGGCTGGCAGAAACTGGACGCCCGTAGATAGTTGCGGCAATTCCCCGGAAACGAGTCAGTATGAAACTGATTTTATCGTCATCCGTCCGGTGCTCGCGAGGATGAGCAGCCAGATGTGCGTAGCACTGGGAAAGAAAGAGCATGACGTCCTCTTTCTTGCCGTCAAACAACATCGGATATCGGAGCTCCGAGTTTTCGGAGTCCGGAATCGGAGCAAGAGATAGCGCGGGAGATGGAAGATTGGCGGGAGAATTCTGGGCAGATGTGGGATAGTTGGATGGATAAGGAAGATCGTGAGGAGGCATGTGCGACTCGTCAATGTCAGGGACGTACTCCTCCGGGAGCGCGGCGGAAGCCGGCGCTACGACCGGAGAAGGCAGATACTCGAGAGTAAGGTCTTGATCGAGTTCCTCCAACTGCTGAAGGGATTGCTGGAGATGTTGATCGTCAATCTCGACAGCCTCTTCAACAGCGTCCATGAACAAATAATCCGGAGACGACCCCGAACTTGGAGGCGTCACGGATACCGGTGGAGAAGGTGTGCCGGGATACACCGCGATGTCGTCCTGAGGCGGTCCAACATGGAAGGTCTCCATGGGAATTGATGCCGCCGCCATGGGAAACAACCCACGATGCGTTACCGAAGCTTCACCGGATAGGGAAGTTTTAGTCGCAGCCTCGTGCTGGGGTGTCGGTGGAGTAGAAGAATCGTGCAACATAACGACGTATGAGGCAAGACTTCCCCGACTAGCAGAACGAGGGGATGGCCAAGAGCGCAAGAGGTAATTTGTTGACATGCTGATGCAGAACTACGAGACCTGAACAGGTGAGTAGTTTAATACTGTTACGTGCTGAGCCGCGGGGTTTAAGGGATAGTGGAACAGTCGGCCGGAGTCGTACAGGGTACTCCGGAATAACCGGGGTGCCGGAGAGTAGGCCGGAGTAACCGGAATCGACAGAGGGGATCGGCGGAGCTGCTTGACACAACACCACTGAGGCGCAGGGTGAGCGTGTACTGCCAGGTATCGTCTAGAGGAAGAGGAAGGGTCTGGGGGAAGAGAGGAGCGACTGGCACCACTCCGGAAGGGGGGAAGCGACGTTTATTAAACTACTGAAGAACAGGGAGTATGCTAGCTGATTAAATAGTGTTGGATCCTAATTTAGTGTAAAGGAGATAAAGGAGAAACATGTGGACGAGCATATGGTTGAAAGAATAGGAAGTCCATAAGCGGTAAGAGAAGTTCGACCTGTATCAGTATTGATCTTGGGAAATGAAACATGAGGTGATGAAATCTGCCATGAGGCGATGGAAGGCAAGAGGGAACATGTGGAGAGGTCGTTACCCCTTGATACCAGCCACGACTGACCGCGAGAAGTCATCCCAATACTAATACCAGGATTCCGGTTGGCTCCGGGTTTCCGGTTGACTCCGGAAACACCGGAGTGGACCGGAGTGCCCATAGAGAACCGGAGTGGTCTTGGGTGACGAAGACCATGGTCCAGGGGTGTGGTTGCATGGATATAACAGTTAAGGACGAAACCAGACACAGCTGATGCGGGCCGTGAGACAACAAAATATATACATATTGCAGTTACTAAAACTCTAACAGGAAAATCAAGGCCAACGGCAGCAAAAAAACTGCCATCAAGGCACAGCATGATTGGAATGGGATTCGAATCCACACCTGCGGACGGCCGAAGCTCAAAGCGAGGCCCGCGCATCGCGAGCCACTGGGCGAGGTGCGTACCAGACTACCAGTTGCGGCACTCCCAGGCGCGGCAGACCCACGTACCGCCCCCCGATAGGCGACCGCACGAACAAGGCCCAGAGGGCCAGCGATGTACCCCACCGAGGTTTTGACTCGCACAAGCAGTGGCTGCAATATTTGCGCCAGTTTCCACGGTTGAAGTCTGTTCTGCAACAAACGGCGCTGAAATGCAACATGATGGAACCGGGCACCTGCTCGCCCGGGCTGCCCAGGGATGCACCACTTACCGATCAGCCCTGTCGAAATATATTTCAAACCTAGCCAGAAACTAGCCGCATGTTTTGGTGAAGAGGAGCATCCGCATCCGCTGACGGCCCGCATCGTCCGAGAGAGCTACACCGAATAGGGGCGACTGGCGTCCAACTCTGCGTTTCGATTAATTCCATTTAGATAGGTTGATGGGTCCTCCCTCAACGCGTAGGAAAGTCGAACTCCATAATTCGGACAGGCATTGTGCTAATATCGTGCCATTAGAAACGGAACTTCCTTCTGCCACCCACGGTTTCCCGGCAGGATGCCCGATCTGTCTACTATTCATCAAAATCCAAAATCTTTGCATCATTGTTGTGGTTCTGTTCTTGGACCAGATTCAGATTCCCGAGCATCACAAGCGGCGTGCATTCGAAATATATTCTACCTTCGACTTTTTTTTTGTGCCTTCCTACGTCTTGAGATCTGAATATATAGTTGGCTTCGTCAAGTTTTATCGGTCTCGGCCCGTTTAGAAAAATTTGATTTATTTTACAAATGGGACAGCATAGGCAGCTGGCGCTAGAAGGCACGAAAAACATCCAGGGTATGCGAGACTATACCAAAAATCCTAGCTCTTACATCTGCTCAGACACTGTCCCCCGCGTGAGGAAATACCTCTTAGTGAATCCAGACATCCACAAAAATACGCGCACTTACGTGTGGCGGGATATATCACAGAATACGGACTGTTCGCCGGGAGAAGAACCACAAAGCACCGGATATGCCGGCATAACAACTTGGTCTCCAGTCAAAAGCCATAAGCCAAACCTCAACCCCCGCTACTTCTGCACCCAGCCTGACATGCACCACACATTATCCGTGTCCATGATATTGTGGTTTATATCTCCCTTACTGGGCAACACCCTTCGCTATATTATCTTGGCCCTCGTATTGATGGTGTTCACGGCATATGTGGTCGATCTCTACAGCCCATCGTGCAGGCTCGCTCGGCTCGAGGATGCGATTAAAGCCGCCAAGGATACCTTGACCTATGCGATGGAGAACTGCTCAAGGGATTATCTGGAGTTGATGGACCTGGCGGATTGCTTGATTCAGTATGTTCAGCTATGCTCTGTCGCCGCCATCAGTACAAATTTGTGTTCCACAGTGTTAAAATATCCACATCCAACATTCGGATTCAACTGCTGGATGCAAGCAGCCTCGCAAAATGGAGCCTGAAGATAATGGAGGGGATTAATGAGTGCACTAAAAAGGTGGAAGGAATCAATATGTCGGTATTGGTGAGTGGAGTCACAAATTAATGGTTCACCCGTAAAGTAATTGTGTTCAGCACATTATGGAGGGAGATCAGTATCAATTAAAGAAGAGCTCCCAGGAAAAGCGCGAGGTCATCGACGCGATTACTCTCCAGCCGACACGTGAGCTGCCTCGATGAAAATCTCTTTTTCTTTCCTGACAATGACATAATTTCGGCTGAAAAGGTCATGTGCAAGAGCGTGTGTTCAGGGTTCGTCGTCGCCTTGCTCCGAGTCCTGCAGCCATCAGTGCTCTCCCCGAGTCGGAAATGTGAGTTCGAATTTGAAGGGCAAGTTCGTAGACTCACATTGCCGGTAGGGTGTAGTCCGTCCGCAACTTGAAGCGCTTGAATTGGTGTTCACAATGTTTTCTGTTGCTTTGCTAGCTATCCTCAGATGCTCTTCTTTTTCCATAAGTGTTTCATCTAGTTACAATTGTACCCTGTCCCTTTGTGGATGCATCCTACCATAATGCATTCGACACGTTCACGTTTGGTTTGCAAATTGCATTGACACAGGACCAAGAGTAGTCCAAAGACTGAATCAAGAGAGCTGCAGAACCATCCCAATAAGAGCCAGTGAGTTGTCGAAGTGTTAGAGAATCGAGAACAGCCAGTGGTCGTCGTTTGAAAGTAAGCGGTGAAGTCACAGGTGTCACATCAGGTTAGACCTGATCCGAGATCCCCCGAGTTCAACCCAAGTTTCAACCATCCAAGTCCTACTTATTTGGGCTTTCACTCATCTTGGAGCGTCCTCCGTGATCCAATCCTCAACAAGGAACTTAGCAAGGAACACTGATGAGCTACTGTTCTGCGACAGGGAGTAAGTGCAAATTTCTGTGCATGTGTACAGATATATTCGGGACATTTCGTAGACTGGGCAGTTCAACAGACGGGGATACTGGTCACTCCAGACCCGCAAGCACTTTTATTTGGTTGTCCTCTGTGCCTGTAATACTGACACCAGTGAACTATAGCACTCGTCAGCTACAAACAAAGAATGCAATGTAAATACCAATTACCTTGATATTCGCACGGCGTGGCTGCAGTCCAAGATTACAGCAGGGTGTGTGGGCGTGCCAGTTCTCTGCCATTGCTATAATTTGATACCCAATGAGGAGCAGAATTGGACGTGTGACGATATTGTTAAAAGTCACGTCTGAGATCGCCAGTGTCGACACCGTTTCCAGCCGTCTGCGAAGCAGGATTAAAGTCAAAACATTCTTACTAGCTATCGTCAAAACACACCAGAAAGTGCTGATGTCTATTCCGTTGGGTCAATACGGTGGGCGGTCATGAAATGTAGATTCAACCCACCAAAAAGACATGCGGCACCAGACTGAATGGGCGGTAAGTGCACAAGAAGGAGCCGTTAACTGAGGTTTAGTGACGCACAAAGGTAAACCCCGTGTACGTGCTATTCTTCACGATGCCGATCTAGGAATTGCGTGAAGAGCAGAATATTGAATCCGACAGCAGAAAGGCCCACGTTGTCCGGGTACACCTTGATCATAATCCCCGCGTCTGAGTGATGTGAAAAGTCACATCGAAATTCATTTTCTGCCGGGATGGACCACCTCGTCAACGATAGCGGGGGGGATGTGTGACTCGGCGAAGGGGTTGCTGTATAACTGTATTCAAGCGGGTCGGGGGAAGGATTCTTCGCAAACGCAAAACGAACATTGATTGATCCGCGCAATAGGACCGGATTTAACTTGTGGTCTATCGGTCTGATATCCATCAAGACCTTGGGTTATGGAAAGCGAATATTCGGAGGTCATGGCAAGGATTAATATTTGAACATCAATGATATGTACGGCATCCTATCTCACGGTTCGATTCCGCGTAGTTGCAGGGTTCCTGGTCATTTCTTCTTACTTACTGCCATCTGGGTCAGACCCAGAATGCCAAAAAAGACCCCACCCGTTCTGCGTAGTTTCGCGAAAATCGGCTCTGAGAAGTTGAACCCCTATGTCCGTGCTGCCGGGCCGAGAGATGGCAGTGCTTGAGTTTGGTCATGTTTAATTGTTCCGAGTCCTTCCCCTCATCTTCACCCGATTTCGAGGTCTTTAGAACTGTGCCCACACTTGGTCCGTGGCCCTCAAGGTGTCAAAATCTCTGTGCGCCTCCATTTTCTAGAAGACGTTTGATAACCAAGGCTTCCAGCCACCGTCATCTTCAAGTTCTGCTTAACCAGGGTCGGACCGGTCCAGGATTGGTCCAGGAACTTGCTCCGAGTCTTACAGACGTTGGCTGAAACGCCGCTGTCTCATCCTCCCATGGATTTCTACTTATCTTGCAATGATAATCGAAGGCCAGGCTTTCCGCTCCCTATCTATGAAATTCAACATTGAGGCTATCGATCTTCAATTAGACAGACCGTGCTGTTGTGAATCGTTAGGCCCTAATACAGCAAAACTCGGCTTCGTTAAACTAACTTGCGTCCTTTCGTAGGCTATCCTCGCTCTGAACTCGAATGCACGTCCTTTTTTCGTTCTCGGTTTCCTAGGGCTCAAGACCCTTGTCTCACTACCTGCAAACCGTCTACGTGTTCCGCTCTAATTTTATTGTGCAAGTCCTTTCCTTTCCAAAAGTCGTGTTGCACTTCTGACATACTTCAAAAGAATTACAGCCATTTGCAGCCACTGAAGAGAACAGAGTCAATAAAACACCTTTGTCATCTCACCTGCGCCATCACCAAGGCCTCCTCCATGGTCATTGGTTCCAACCCGGGCCCCCCGTCGTCCACAAGTGCGGCTTTCGACTTCAACGCCCTGCGCTCCTCGTTTCCCATCTTTAGGAGCAGTGTGGCGCCGTAGATTTGCGTGGCGATCCACAAAGTGAAGACGACGGGAGTCACGACGCGCCACGCGAGTACCCAGCGGGGCCATGATACCTTGAGCAGGTAGATGGTCAGGCCGGTCTCGCCGGCTGACATGAGCACCTGCCATAGGTAGCAGCCATAGGCAATGTGCATGAGGCGGCGCCGGTCTCCGGAGCGGCGGACGCGCCAGTAAATCATGGCTGTGTGCAGGGGGATCTCGGCGACGATGTCGAAGGCGCCTGTGAAGGATATCAGTCGGTGGTTTATATTTGGGTGCATTTTCGCCAGAATCACTTCACTCACCCCACACTATGCACATGTAGAACTCGATGGTAGCGTCGGAGTGCTTGCCGGCAAAGTTGACCGACAGCACCAGTGCCGTCTGGGTGATGATCAAGAGGCCAATGTGATGCGCGGCGCTAATGGCGCTGATGAACTTGACGCGGAAAGCCAGCTCAAACACGTAATAGGCGCAGTACACCTGCGCAACGACCAGGAGCAAATCGCCAGTCGTGATGTGCAGGCGGCGGCCACGCCAGGCCGCTGTGGACAGGTTGGAGCCCTCGCCGATAATGAACAGGTACATGGGGTAGATAGCGAAGACGAACAGGATGCTCATGAAGACCACGGCGACATGGTGGTAGGTGAAGGACCGGCGGCGGCGCTCCTGCGACTCGGCACGCAGGTAGGTCCATGTCGCCGAATACAGCCACGGGAAGACGAAGTGCTCGAGGATGTTGGCGAAGCAGATGATGTTGATGCTAGCGCAGACGAAAATGAGAGACGCGTACGGCAGGAAGGCCGATATGGGCTCATCCTCGAGGAACTCTATCTTGGGACCGGGTTCCATCGACTGGCTTGTCGTGTTGGGGGTCATACGATGAACAAAGGTGGTGGGCAGAGGAAAGTAAAATACCATCTCCAGGTGAGTGTCAGAAAATAAGTATAACATCTCCAGGAATAGGCGAGGAAACCCACTCGCCAGTTTCAGGCCGCTGAGACTCGGACCAGACTGCGGAGTCCTGTCATGATCATGGCATGATGCATGCGCCGGACTCAATGCGATCCTAAACATCTATCCTTTCCCAGGCGGGGTCGGGCCGGCCGGTTGGGTTATATTCCCGACTGTTTGGACTTTTTGAAAAGTGCCGATGTTCAGGGCTGGACACGAACGCGGAAAGAGTTGCATGTTCCCAGAGTCGGGGTCTGTCTAAAATTCTGAGAATGTACAAAGTTAGCAGGTCGGTGTGAATGCTCACCGGGCTGACAGCCTGAGAGCACAGGGTACCGCAGCAATTCCGCAGGCACTTTCGCGCTGCAGTATTTTGAGAGCCCACCCAAAGCTAAACCGAACAGATTTAGTTCTAGATCGTTTTGATCGAGGATGCTACACTCCGGTAGCATTTGTTTTTTGCGTTTTCTCCCCACTTCTTTTCTTCCTTTCCCTCACCAACGACAACACCGCGGCGTCTACAACGCGTTGTTGGAGGGCTTTCACGATACCCATTTCAACGCAGTATGTCTCTTGATTCCAGATTGTTGCATACTCGTCTTTCCGAGTCTCTGACCGCTGACTGTAAATGCTCACCGTGTTCGGCATGTTTTGTATTGGATTCAGGAATTCGCGGTGAGTTGTTTCTCTGTTCTCCCCACTTTCGCAATGGATGTAGGTAGCCTTTCTTTCAAGTTATTTGACCGTTTCTGCAATTACCATGAACTAGTGTCAAGGCACCGTGAACGCGGTCAAAATCATGACATATCATGCGAACGTCGGGGTGATATAATATCTTCCCTTCGTCTTGCACATCCATGTCATTGTGAAAGGCTCCTAATACTGCTGGTCTACACAGCCGACTCTTGACACAATACAACAAATTTAAAATCGCTTTTGAACCACAAAAATCAACTTTCGAACCGTGGGAAATTATCTCGGCTATGAGGAATCGGTTCAACTAGGATGGCACGGGGGAACGACCACCAGCGGAACATCTATGCATTTAAACGGACTTACATGCGGTGAGTATTAGATTGTACTAGCTTAAAACCGCCCCTCCAGTAGTTCTTGAATATGCTCTGTGGATCGTACACGTCGCGTATATTTTTCTCTTGGCGAGGTTTTCATCCCCGACGCTCTCCAGAACGCGTTGCGTGTCCAGCGCATAATTCATGTGAATAAAGCGGTTTAGAAGACCCCCGTTCGATCAAGACCGCGTCGTCGGCGGGGTCGGATCAGAAAAGAGACAACACTAAAGCTGAATGGAAGCAATGATTCAGCTTCATCTTTTTTTTTCACTGGGCGACAGAGACTCACAAGTGAGATCCCCATCCTCAGGCCGCAGACCCATTGGTTCCCGCCGTTTTTCGCCCCAGCGGCGACAAGGCCCGCGTTGATGGGCTGCACAGTAACTTCAGTCCCGAGATAAACCCTGCACGCTGCCGATCGGGTTTGAACGTGGCTGCGGCGCGTTCGTGCAGGATTTGCGCGTCGGACTTACGGCCAGCGTGAACCACCCACCGCGTGCGCACACCGCCACTAAACACATCCGCCACCTCGTCCGTGAGGTCCGTCAGGCGCGCCACTCGCATCGAGCCGGAGAGGGGGTCGAAATCCAGCCCAGCGAGCGCGGAAAACAGGGGCGGGAACGCGGTAGACGGTGGGTGCCCAGGCAACGTAGTCTTGCAGACCGGCGTTCCAGAAGAACCCAAAGGCAGACATGCCCTCGGGGTCTTGCGCGAGCTGGCCTGTGAAGGTGATGAAGGAGCCGAGGAGCGGAGCGGGCGCGCGTGCGAGATGTTGTAGAAGAATGCGCCGCCCCAAATGTCGGCGAGGGGGAAGGTGGTCATGTCGAAGCGCGTGACGATCCCGGAATTGGTGGATCCGTATTTTGTGGCCCAATAGAGATCTGACCGATGGATCCATCGGCGAAGACGATCTCATATGCAACCACGTTGTCGCTGCCGAACCCATGCTCGAGAGATGGATACGAGATACCGCCTGCGGGCGTCGCTCAACAATTGGCGACGTAGAAGAGGAAAGGGCGCTAAGCTCCTAGTAAGAATCCAGCGACTGAGATTATACGGGTCGAGACACCATTTTCCAGCTCGATCCAGGGCCAACGGACACAGTTTTCTGATCCCGCGATAGAGAGATGGTGTTCATTCTCTGGAGATCGATGGTGAAGCCCGTAGCTCCAATATTCGACGCTCCAGCGGTCACCATATGTCCACCAGACCTGCAACAGAAGAAAATTGGTCAGGGTGCAAGATACGTGAAGATGAAATGCACCGAAGCGAAGGGCAAATTCACAGCCGATGCGCACGCCGACAGAGACGTCATCGGCGCTCGTAGGGGACACACCAAGGACACACGGCAGGTCGGTGTTAAGTCGGACCGGGCAAGGGAGTAGTGCTAGTAGGACGCTTCCTGCGCTTCATACTCTTGCGAATCTGGGAAGAAAACTTGCGCTGGACGGGACGTGTTGAGGCTTGAACACTGACTCGGACGAACAAATTTCACTATAATGCGAAGAGGAAGAGGAGCGACTCGGAGGCACAAACGCAGAATATGGCCTCTGCCACCCCGGGATTTCGTGCGCTCGGCTCAAACATGCATATGTCGTCCACGGTCAGCGAATCCGAATCGGCCAGCTGGACCGCCGCATCCGAGCCACTGGCATTTGAGTGACCACGCGCTGCGGCGGTATTGTTTGTTCAAATCACAACGGCAAAGACGACTTGATCCTCGGGGGCAGTGCTGCAAGTCAGCGCATTGGCAAGAGTTTATTCGGAGAGGGCATAATGCCACTTGAAGATGTGGTCGAGAAGTCCCACAACTCATATACGACGGTGCGTGAAAAATCGGATCCCCGCGATCCCTGTGAGCCCAGAGACCGCCGCGGCGCCAGAACAGAGGCCGTAGCGGATACAGAGCGAGGATAGACAGACAAAAAGGGGAAGACAAGGCGCCGAAAGGACTACCCAAGGAGTCAAGGCCTGCCACCGGTGGCCCACCACAATATTATTGACTATTTGAAGTAGTTAAGTTGCCCAATGCGAGTCTCCTGGGTAAAACGACTATCTGTTGCAGGGTCCGCTTGTGCTAGTGGTGAGCTTCGGCTGAGTTGCAAAGTTGGACATGTTGGTTAGGTTCAAGAGGCGCGGCCGGCATCTGATCAGTAAATTGACGTTTGATCGCCGTTCTCCGGCGTTTTAACGGACTCCGGTTCCCAAATGACGCGTTCTTTTTTTTTTTTTTTTTTTTGTATCTGCATTTCTATACCGCTACAAGCAAACACTTAGTGCTAAGACGCGGTGGCCGAGTACGGTACCGAAGTAACTACATAGTCGAGCCAATCTGTGGGGATAGTAGGAGGGAGTATGTCATCCGTTGTATGTATAGTGGTCCATTGTAGGGGGGTTGTGGAAGGGTAGGTGCGGGAACGCACCAGGCTGCCGACGGGGTCGCACGTAACATAAAAGAAAACGGGAAGCATATGGAAAGGGAAAGGGGGCATAGAAGTAGGCCGATGAGCGGGGTGACCGTGCCGAGTCGCAGCTCCGTCCGCCACTCCGATCCACCGCGCCAGCGAGCCACGGAAACTGGGGAACCGGGGGCCTATTGACAACGTCGGAACTTTTACCGCTCGCCTCAAATCTCGGGCGCTGCCGGGGCAGTACGTCGCGGTTCTACGGTCGGCGATGGAAGAAGCGGGAGGGGAGAGGGTGTAGGCATGGACCGTCGCAATTGACGGGGATGGCGAACCAAAATGGGTGGGCACGTCGCGGGCGGGCAAGCGAGGTGATACGCGTTCATCGAGTTTGAGGCCGCAAGACAAGAGTCATGAAAGTATTGATATTTACAGCGCAAGAAAAAGGCCGGAGTAATAAAAGAATACAGCTGGTACGTTACGATACAGTGAAAGAGGTTCGTGATTCATGATTCATTCATGCATATTTTATTGAGTCAAAACCAAGTCAAAACCCATGCAATTACCCGCCCCCGCCCACTCAAAGCTCTTCACTCGCTTTCTTGACGTTCTCCTTCGCCTGCTTCTTCGCGCTCTCCGCCCCCTTCTTGGCACTGTCCGCCCCGCTCTTCGCCTCGCCGGTGAGCATATTGAGTATGGACGCGAGCTTCTCCTCCGTCGCCTCGACGCCCGAGTTGACGATGTCGCGGATGCGCTCAAAGGTCGTCTGCGTCTGGATCCATCGGATGCGTGTTTCCTCTGCAGGAAAAGTCAGCCTTGGGTGCGAAAAAAAGATAAAGGAGGGAAAAGAAACGCACGGAGGAGACCCGGGCGGGAGGTAGGGAGCGCCGACTCGTCGAGCCCGTGGTTGCGCAGATACGCACGCAGCCGAGCGTCGGGCCACGTGAGGTACGTCGCCGACGTCGTCGCCACGTCATCGTACTTTGCCTGCATGAGCTTCACCAGCTTCTCGCGCTGCGCCGGGACGGTCTTCTCGCCGTGCTCCACCAGCCAATCGCGCATCTGGCTATCGCTCCACGCCTCCCAGACGGTGTCCTGCGCGTTGACGTAGTTGTCCTCGATGAGCTTCACGAGCTTGTCGCGCTTGACCTGGGCGTCGGATTTGATGACGTTGTTGGCGACGAGCCACGCCTTGAGGTCGCTGTCGGTCCACGTGCCCCAGACGCGGTCGTTGACGTCGTAGTAGTACTGCGACATCTTCGCCTTGAGGACGTCGGTTTTGGGCGGCGGGGCACCAGGGGCGACAATGTCGTGGGCGATGAGCCATTCGCGCTGAAGTAGAGTCAGCAAGAAGATAATTGAGGAGGAGAGAGGACAAACCATGTAAGAATCAGACCAGGCTTCCCAGATGGGCGTGGTGGTCTTGGCGTACGCATCACGCATGAGGGCGAGGAGCTCTGAGCGTTTCTTCTCGGCTGCGTCCTTGGCGAGGACACCCTTCTCGACGAGATAGTTGCGGAGGCGGTTGTCCTCCCATGTGCTGTAGACGTAGTCCTTCGCATCATCGAGCTGGCGGGCCGCCTCGCGGGTCGCCTGCGCCGCCACGCTGGACGCGCTCTTGGTCATCTGGTGGGCGGTGTCGCCGTAGACGGCAGTGCTCGCCTGGGCGGAGAAGCTCGACGCGGCGCTGGTGTACGAGGCGTATTTGCTCTTGGCGAGCAAGACGAGCTGCTCGCGGGGACCCTTGGGCTCGACGACGCCCTGCTCGAGAAGGAACTCGCGCAGGCGAGACTCGTCCCATGCGTCGAACGAGGCCTCGCGCAGATCCGCGAAGGATTTCTGGGCGCTGGCGTACTGGTCGTATGTCCACGCCGAGGCGGCGTTCCAATTGGACTGGACGAGATCTTTGAGCTGGTCCTGGGAGTAGGTTTCTGGGACGTTGATGTTATGGTCATTGAGCCACTTTTTGAGCTCCGGCGTGGACCATTCGTTGTATTCTGCGAAAAATGAATAACAGTGGCAACGAGAGGGGGGAAAAGCGTACGGGGTTTATTTGAGCCAAACAACGACGCGGAAGCACCGGTCAAGGATAGAGAGAGGAAAAGTAATACGGAGGGTCTCATGGTGGCGGTAAATGAAAGGCCAAATGGCTTGAACGAGTTTTATATCTGTTCGGGTGGCGCATCGTCGTTTGTGATGTCATAGCGGTAAACTGGGCTCCAACTGCAGTTCGATGATGCTCCTTGCCATTTGAATGGAGCTTGTCATTGCCGTCAAGAGCGACAGCGCCTGCGGTTGGTACGTGGCCAACGGAACGTCTGATAGCTTTTTTTTCTGTTGATTTGCTGACCCCTTCGGCTTTTAGTCTGCATTTTAGCTTATGCGCGTTTGGAAAGTCAATCTTGATTAGAGGCCGCAAAGTTGGAAACGCCTCGTTGGGCCGAGGTGGATGGATAGAGGACAGAACTGAAAAGAGAAAACGAGAAACCACTCCGAGTCGGATCAATATTGCACGGCTGCCCGGGACGGCCCCGAAGAGATAGGGGGTTCAACTTCGGCAACTGAGATTGCTTCCCAATTGAATCATAGATGCGGGTCTGTCTGATATCGATGGTTCCCTCCCTCTATACCTCACTCAAGAGCGGTCCGTTGTTCGATAGAGAATGCTGCCCAATTGCCAATTTGATGTGCGGCGTGGCATGGAATGTGGGTCCATTTGCTCGGTGTTCTTCATACCTCTCTCCGGGCATTGGGTCGTTCTAGAGCATTGCGTGCGTCATTAGCGTGAATACTTGGGAGATGGCACAAGGTGAGAGCAAGAGCGAGGGTGACCTTGTGTAAATTGCTGATTGGTGGATTTCGAACCCAATAAATTGTGTTACAGAAGCTGAACGGGTGCGTGAAAGTGAATGAATGGAATGGGCAGGTCCACTCGCGGTTGGTGAAAATCCTCTCTATTCAAAGATAGTGACAGCTTCGTCCGCCGCATTTCCGCAGTTGGTGGTCGCGCAAGCCTGAACACCGAATACACCCTGAACCGGGACCTGGTGCTGGAACCCAGTTATTCATCCCCACTTCTGCGAATATCTTTTTCGTCTTCAATTCAACTCACAAAGTAACTATCGTAGGATCGATAGATGAATACATCAACGCCCAAGCACAAAACCTAGAGATCCGGGGCCGCCAACCAGCGGAGGCTGTCCCGGGGGAGCCTCACACTTTGAACCCATGGGCAATCGGTCGAAATTTGTCTGGGGCTGAAACTTGGTCTTTCTTGTTTGTATTCTTCGGTCCAGGGTCCAACGAGTGGTCGCCACGCTTGGAGTCGTAGTTCCTTCTGGTACTGGACCGAGATTCGTCGTCTTTGGTCCGGCTGGCACCCAAATGTCCATCGGAATGAAGCAATTGTCCGTTTCCTTCACACGCGCTTTTTACCTCTCCCCTTGTTCCCCGACGGACCCCGCTTCTCCGTCTTCGGGGATGCCCATTGCTTATCCGCCTCTTTTTTCCATTCGTCAAATGCGAGACCCAGATAATCATCCCAGTTTATCCGCGATGTGTGATTTCGAACAGTCTGCTCCGCTTCCTCCATCACTTCTCGTGCGAGCGAGTTCAGCTCAGCGCTGGTATAATCCCCCCGAATATGGTCGCCGCTCGTCGTTTCAGGTTGATTTTTGCTTCGATAGTGATTTCTCCTGGGCCCCCGCGCGCTGGCGACATGCACTCGCGCGGCTGCAAGCATTTGATAGCACTCTACGGGGACATATTCTCCAGCCGCTCCCTGACCGTGCTGCGCAATCAGAGCCCCAACATTCCAATTCTCGCGCGGAAATGCAGCCGTTTTGTCGAGTGCATCAGCTAGCTCGACGGCCCCCCACGCAGGCCCATCCTCGAACACGCCTGAGTACCAGACGTACGCGCCACATGCGCTGGTCACGGGCGGCCGAGCGCTGACGACAGCACGCCAGCAGGCAAGTATTAGGACGGCGGCAGCAAAACGCGCCGCAGGCGCGGGGTCGGGGCCACTGAGGATGCCTTTTGTAAGCACGGGGGCGAGACCAAGCGCCCAGAAGCGGCGGAGTTGCATCGCGCAGCACTCGTGGTGCGCATAGATGCGCTTCTTTAATGGCACAGGAAGGAGGGCTGCTCTCGCTAATACTGCAGCGGGGGTGCTGTCTTTGGGGGCCGGGGTCGGGCTGCAAAGAAGGGCAAAGGCGCGACCTAGAAGTGTCGCGTGTATGTGGCAGGTAATTGCGCGGAACGGTTGGATCCCCGCCCCATAGGTGAGGAGGTGTTACAGATTGACTGGTGGGTCCCTTGAGCATGAAGGCGAGTGCCGCAGGAAGAGTGGGATCCAGCAGGTCGGGGAGAAGGAGTGCATCAATGGCACTGGGGTCGCGGTGGGCGGCAGCAAATAGAGGGGAGACAGAGGGTCGCGGAAGCTCGAGACGTAACTGGCCAGCGGAATCCCTGATCATGGAACACGGTTACACGGTATTTCGTCGTGGTGGTGGACGATAAAGATTCGGATCGTGGACCGTCCCGCTCGGCCCGGCGGCGCGGACAGTATAGGGGGTTCAACCTCAAACTCCACGAACATATTGTAGAATGAGCAGGGCCTGTGCGTGAGTGGGATATTTTGGAATTACACTCGAAATATATTATTCCCGCAACACACCTTAGTTCAGGGGCATTAACACCACCATCAACGTGCTGTGGAGACTTTCACTCACCATCCTGAGATCAGCTATGGCCGTTCTCACCAGGACCGAAGATGTGCAGTGGGTAGAACCCATGTCTGTGTTTAACCAAGGGCAGCTAGTCACTTGGTTGATACTGCAGACACGGACATTGTCGTAAACTTGAATATGTGTCTCGAATTTGGTCGTCGGCTGTGCATTATTATCGCGGCAGATCGGGGCACCGCTCTAATACTACCACGCCCACCATGGAACCTTCTCCTCCTTGGGACCCGTTCTAGTATCCGACGGAATGCCGCGTCGAATTTACAAACATGGCACGAAGTGAACCCTCGCCTTCCCGGTCAGGCGCGCGCACAGGTATTTCAGATCTTAAAGCAACCCACATTTGACGTCAAGTTTACAAGCATACCTCCAAGCGAACCCTAGTTTCGCCGCAACAGGTGAATGCACGCGCTGTCCGCTTTTGTGCGCATTCCTGCTAGATCTAAATTGGATAAATTGCTTGCCTGACCTCTAAACTCGATTCCGTGGCGCTATTGCTGCTCAGCGTTCCGTAGTACGGTCCGACTCATATAATCTTCCACGCAGCTCGAGGATGATTCGGGAACGAGAGCTCTTGAGAACGCTACCGTCCAGTCACTCGTCACGAATCCTTTTCGGACTCTTCCTGGCTTTCGAACGCGACGGCGATGTGTGGATATGGACCTGAAATCCATTCGCCAATAACATTTGACGTATGTACAATGTTCGCATGTTGCATTTTGGACGGCAGGTGTGAGGGTCGTCGAGTCATAGGCGAGTTGGTGACGCAGGGGGAGGAGAAATGCAAGTCCGAAGGACAAGGGAGGCTGAGGACTGAGAATCCGAAGTGGAGACAGTGCCAATGAGGGAGTAGCGGCCACTGAAATGCCTCCCCGTCCATGAAATGTGGGACGATATTGTCGACGAGGTGGTCCATCCCGGCAGAAAATAAGTTTCAACAGTCGGAAAGAGGTTCCCCTTGAGTACATACTTGACGAGATGGAAAAGCGACAAGACCAAGGATGAATGAGGTCACAGGCCCAAAATAGTGCTCGTCCATCGGGCCATATTGGAAAGGACATACTTAGATTCGGCTAACATGGGTGACGAATTGAAATGCAGCTAACGTGGATAACAAATTGGACAGAAATGCCGTAGCACCCTTGGTATAACGGTAACCCGCGGCACTAACTTCATAATTCGGTGAGTCCCGGGGTCGACTACTTGATAAGGAAATCTGGTGCTACTAGCACATTTTTTGCGGTACAAACGTTTCCGAAATGGTTCGTATATGTTGAGGATGCTGGGAATGAGATAGTTCTTTTTTTTTGCTTTGGCTAAAGGAAATTAGAGAAGACACTATGGAGCCGAATAAGGTCGAATTTCAACCAACCTTAGGTTGAATATTGCCTTTCAACCTAATTTGGGTGCACTTTAGGTTGATTCCGGTTCAACCTACACAATAGGATGAATAGCAGTACCATCTTTTCAACCTATGGTGTGTTGAATTTCAGCATGTCTTTTCCCAGGCGCGGAATCAACCTATGGGTGATCAACCTATACCTGGTTGAAGATCAACGGTGTCGAATTATTCCATCTCAAGCTACATGTCAAGTATAAATCAACTGTCGGCGTCATCGTCATCCCTCTTCCACTCCGCCCTCGCTAAGACGCCGCTGCGATCAATGACCGCCCAATTATCACTCGTGTCCTGAACGCGACCGACAAGTGCTTGGACACTGGTGATGTCGATGACATCAAGACCGCCATGGCGCGAGATATGATGTATGTCGAGTCCACGAAGGTCGGGATCATCTGGCTCTAGGATACAGGATCGGATAGCGGCGAAGATGAAAGTTGTTGGGATGTTGATGTTCAGGGGCGCACATGCTGCGGGAAAATGCACACGATAGATGTGCGTCAGTTGGCCGTAGAATGTTTGGAGCTCAAATTCAACTGCACGCCGTGCAAAACGGGCATTTTTATCGACCAGCATCTCGTACTGCCCGTGCTCAAAAGTTAATATAAAACTACGAAGCAAGCTTAAGCTAAGAGACTCACACGAACATATGTCGCATCCCTGGAATCAGCTGCGCGCGTTCCCAGAGAGCAGGACCACATGGTATCCCCTGCGTCGGAGTCGACTCTGCGAACCTTGCCCCATTCCTCCACATCTGCGCCCTTGAGAGCAGCGCCAACGTCACGCATTTCAGCATCACATCGCGTGGACAGGGCGGCCGCAATACTCTTTAGTTGCCGTTTATCCGGTCTAACTGGCGACTTCGGCGGCAGGAGAATGCACGATGGATCTGAAACTCGTCAATATTTATCCAGAAAACAACGAAGCAACATACAGAAAGGGTCCAAGAGGGACCCAGGTGCCTCAGCACGGGGTTGCGTCAGAGAAAGCTCGTCAAAAATATTGTAAAGTGCCTTTATTTGGGTGAGTTGAGCATTCTCGAGGACATAGCGGTCAAGAGACGCCCAAGGAAATCGCCGACTGCGAATGCCGGGCTGGAGACTTCCACAGTAGCGCTCTGTTGGAAAGGCCCAGTAACACCACACGGGCCCTGCGAACTTGATACCCGGTGCGATGTGAAGTAGGGCGTGTATCGTGAGGGGGCATGTCGACAATCTCTCAACATTGAGCTGGTAATACATTCTACAGAACGAATTAGCGAAGAACATAGCGAGTGTAGACGAGGTACTTCTCATAACCATCGACCCAGCGAATAAAACCAGTCCTAACATCCTCGATTTCCTCGTCGGTGATCTCGAATTGAAGACAAATGTTCAAGAGTCGGACAAGCTCGATGAAGTGGCGGTAATACTTGATGTTCCGGAATTTGTGGCGGAGTAGAACTGGGCCCAGATACATCGTCCAGAATGCCCACATCTCTGCAGAGACGTTGGGGCGATCTTTGGCGATGTTGGGAACACGGCTTCCGTAGGCAGATGGAATGGTATCGGCTGCCGCAGATGAGCGCGAAGCGATGGCCTCCCAGATTGCCTTGAAAAGCTCATACTCGCCCTCGCCCTCGTCCAACCCTTTGAATTCCCCAGTCCACAGAAGAATCAAGTTCTTGACTAGATTCTCCCAAATCAGATGCATGAAGTCGTACTGGAATGAACGCGGGAGGGAAAGGGACTTCAAATAGGAAAGGAGAGGTACACCTTTGACCCCATATTTCTTCGCCAGTCGACCAGCTTCCGCTTTCGACGACGCGCCTTCAACTTCCCGGCCTTGCGCAATAATTTCTTCGTCAGAGCGCAGCGGAAGATTATTCGGATCGTAGACCTGTACTGCTGTTTCGTCCTCCTGGACATTGGGATGTGACGACCGATCTAAGGGCACATAGTGAGTAGTAGCCCGGGAGCCCGGAACGCGCAGGCCAATAATCTTGCACATGCGGCACGGTGAGACTCCATTATGACCCTTCATCCGCATGAACATCGAGACTGCGGGAATATCGCCAAAAACGAGGATCAAGTACGCCCGCAAAGCGAACAACGTGCCGGATAGGATATCGAAGGCCCGAACCCCAGCAGATAATTGTAATAGTTCACGCACGACCGGCCAAAGGTATGAATCTGAGTCCTTGGGTTTATACGGACCCGGGATGACGCCCAGTGCGAGTATAAGGCCGAGATGGAATCGTATCTCTGGCGGTAGATTATAGTCGAAGAGGATTAGTGGCCATGCGGTCTTCTTTCGTCGCTTAAACGGTGCGAATCCATCCCAGGAAGCTCCTAGGGCAATGTCACGGGAGTCCGCAAAGTACTTGTAATCATATTCTTTCCCGTTTATCTCAACGTTTTTCTCGAGGAGCGAGCGGTAGTGCTCCCCGTCAAAAACATCAGTTGTTGTTCCCGGTTTGTGTTCATGCTGCGCGCGGTACTGATGCTTCTCCGCGAGTTCGCGGTTAGCCGCAAAGGCAACGAGGCGAGGGATGACAGGGATGTAGGTGAATTTTTTTCGGGGCTTGCCATTTGCATGCCAGCGAGGTTGTTTGCAATATGGACAACTCGTGAGATCGCTGTGTGAGCCCGTATAGCAAAGACACGAATTGACGCAGCAATCATAAATCTCGGGTTTGAAACCGGCGAGAAAGTTGACGCGCGCTCGCAGGGCATCGAGTTTCGGAAGTGGTGGATTCTGCGGAAACGCGAGCGGGATTTTTTTGAAGGCTTTATCGGTAGTGTTAGTTTGCAGTTTGTACGAGAAGGCTTTACAAATAGCCAGGTCGTATTCACTGAGCTTATGAGCTAACGAGAAACCAAATTAGCCGTGGAGTGAGCCAAATTTGCTACCAGTGGACATACCCATCGCCGCTTCCGCCTCGAAAGCCACCCCAAGTTGCTCAGCAGCTGATGGCCCGGGCTCGAAACTGTCCCAGTCGAATAAATCAGGGTCCGCGTCGGGGTCCTCGCCATCACTATCCTCGCTGCACACACTGCTCTTATCATCCTCCTCCTCAAGATCTGAATCCGGGTCATCTGTGAGACTGGGATATGGCGCGTACGGCGGCACTTCGGGTACTTCAAGCGCCATGAATGTGGCGTGAAAATCTGCCTCAAAATCATGGGCCCCAGGCGCCTCTTCACCCACAAGATCACTCCCAGCACCCGCCCCAGCAGCGAGTTCTGTGTCTGACTGTGCCTCGGGCATCAAATCGTCGACATCATGCTCCACCGACTCGGATCGCGCGCGCAAATTTGAAGGCCCGGCAACGGGAGTCGGTGTTGGGGAGCGGCGGTGGCGACGGGAGCGACGTGAACAACGAGAAGTAGAGACAGACGAGGTAGAGCCAGCAGAGTTTTCAGCAAATGGGGCGATTACGGCGCGACGCCGGCGAGACGGAGACGTGGAAATTGCTGCGGCGTATGGTGCGTTATCTAGGCGGGTACGGTGGCGGTATTCTGTCTTGCGGTCGACCGGCTTGTCGCAGTGTGAGCACCAGACTTTGGGAGCCATAGGGCTCCCCTGCGCACGTACGCACAAAAGTTATTTTGAATCAGAGCGGCACGTGCACAAAATGTCGATTACGAAACAAAGAAAAAGATCGTACTCTGACCACCACCACACCATCTCGCTGCCATGGCCTCGCGATCCAAGCCTGCTGGCCGCGCCTCAGCTAGGCGTACTTCCAATCGGCACAAAGCCAACGCCGAGAATCAGAATCCTTCGATGCCGGCACCCAAGGAGAAAAAGTCGGCGCCAAAGAAGAGTAAAGAACAATTGGAATCAGCCATAGCCAACCATATCGACCCGTACACCGAGGAGCTTGAGAAGAAGTTCGATATTGAGGGCTCGACAGTCCAGGAGGTGGTCTTTTTGCGTCAGAGTAACGATCTCATTGAGAGTAAGCACCTCTTTCGACTCTCAACGTGCGCAAAATCACTCACCTGGGCAGAAAAATATCGGGAGAAAGAAGAGGCCAATGCTGCCCTTGAGAAGGAGCTAGCAGCCTTAAAAGTGCTTGTTGCCACTCACGAACGTCCGGAGGGGGAGTCCAATGCGGACGAGCAGAACGGGCTCCTAGGTGAGCGGCTTCAAGCGGCGGGGACAGATACTTACTGCAGTGTTCTTTAGAGGAACTCGAGAAGGCACGGAAGAGAAACATCCACCTCGAGAAGAAACTCGCGCGCGCCAAGGCGAAGGACGCGAATAGCACCGGCGATGAGATCGGCATCAAGATTGAAAGACCGAAGGGAACGGCAGGGAACGACTTCAATATTCAAGACGAGATGGGTTTGGGAGGGTGCGATGAGGATCGTCAACAGTATCTGACGATCATGGTACGTGACTTGATTCTTGAATTAGCCGGTCAACATCGTCTTGACGGGTAGTAGGCGGAGATGCGCGACCTTGTACTCGAAGCCGGCATTAAATGGGAGGTTCCTTGGTCAAAAACACCGGCAGAACTTAAGGGCAAGTTCTATGCAGTGGTAAGTCAACATACGACATCCCGGAGCGAGGTCCTCACGGTATGGGCAGGCACGCGAGCGGCACCCCATCTTGAAGCGTTACGTCAACGACTGGGCGGCCGAAGAGCTCGCGAAACAGTTTATCAAGAACCGACGCCGCGGCGCATACAGGAAGCAGAAACTCGAGCGCCCCGCGCAGTACGCGTATCTCAAAGACAACTCCGCCAAGAGGAACCCGTCCGCGCCGCGCGGTCGCCAGGGTGTGAAGGCGACCACCAAAAACAAGAAAACCGCCGCCAAGAAATTGAGCGCTGCCAAGCAGGGTGGGAGCCGTACTGGTATGAGCGCCAAGGCGAAGGGAAAGAGGAAGGCGGTCGAGCCCGAGGAGTCCTCTGACGACGACGACGAGTTCCACCAGGAGGAGGTGGTGTCCGACGAGGAAGACAAGATGAGCGAGTTGACGGGCTTGAGCGACTCAGAGTAGAAGACAAGGTGAGAGACACGCGGTTCCCGCATTGACACATTCTGATAAATTTTGACAGCGGACGCCCGGGCCCGTCGCCGATGCGCATGCTCGCTCCCCATTTGACATTCCCTTTCTATTTATTTCCGTGACACGTCCTGCCGTAGAACGCTCGTAGAACATCGATACCACAGTGCGCAGGCCCCAATTCATACTATTTTTCCGATTTTTCGCCCCGTCAACGCTGTAAGATCCGCCTGAAAATCCACCTGATCCAAGGTCATAATCAACCTAGATGTCCCGCAAGAGACTGCATAACTTCAACCAAATTCTTGTTCGTTATCAACCTAAGGGGCCGTACGAATTACAGCAAGGTATAGGTTGATCCGAGGTATCCTACTTTAGGTTGAAAGAGAGCCGAAAGTACGCGGTCGGCCATAGGTTGACGATGGGGCATTTTAGGTTACTTTGTCGCCTACGGAATAGGGTGATTTCGTTGGCGACAAATCAACCTACAACGGGTAAGATTCGACCTATTCCTTGCGTAAATATGTCCTAACTTAGGTTGATAAGTAGGTTGAAAAGAAACCTGGGCCGCTGCCTCAGAGAGATAAAGCCGCAGTTCGGGACGACACGCCGAGAAGTGGAATAACTAGTTAATTTATGCTTACTCCCCGTCGCAGAACAGTAGCTCATCAGTGTTCCTTGCTAAGTTCCTTGTTGAGGATTGGATCGCCGGGGATGCTTCAAGATGAGTGAAAGCCCAATAAGTAGTAGGACTTGGATGGTTGAAACTTGGTTGATCTCGGATCAGGTCTAATTCTGTAACGCTTCGGCGACAACTCACTGGTTCTTATTGGGACGGCTCTGGATCTCTCTTGATTCAGTCTTTGGACCACTCTTGGTCCAGTGTCAAACTGGTGTCAAAGCAATTTGCAAACCAAACGAAAATGTGAACGTGTTGAGTGCATTATGGTAGGATGCATCCACAAAGGGACAGGGTACAATCTTAACTAGATGAAACACTCATGGAAAATCTAAGGACAGCTATGAAAGCAAAAGAAAACATTGTGAACACCAATTCAAGCCCTTGCGGACGGACTACACGCTGTGGACCGGCAATGTGAGTCGACGAACTTGCCTTTCGAATTCAAACTCACATATCCGACTCAGGGGGGGCATTGGTAGCCGCGCGACTCGGAGCAAGGCGACGACGAACTCAGAACGCATGCGCTTGCACGTGACCTTTTCGGCCGAAATTATGTCAGGAAAATAAATAAATCATGGAGGCAGCTCACGCGTTGGCGGGAGAGTAATCGCGTCGATGACCTCGCGCTTTTCCTGGGAGCTCTTCTTTAATTGATACTGATGTTCTCCCTCCATAATGTGCTGAACACAATTATTTTACGGGTGAACCATTGATTTTGTGACCCCACTCACCAATGCCGACATATTGATTCCTTCCACCTTCTTAGTGCACTCATTAATCCTCTCCATTATCTTCAGGCTCCATTTTGCGAGGCCGCTTGCATCCAGCAGTTGAATCCGAATGTTGGATGTGGATATTTCAACGCTGTGAAACACAAATTTATATTGATGGCAGCGACGGAGCGTAACTGAACGTACTGAATCAAGCAATCCGCCAGGTCCATCAACTCCAGATAATCCCTTGAGCAGTTCTCCGCACGGGTCAAGATATCCTTGGCAGCTTTGATCGCGTCCTCGAGCCGAGCGAGCCTGCGCGATGGGCTGTAGAGATCGACGGCGTACGCCGTGAACGCCATCAATACGAGAGCCAAGACAATATAGCGAAGGGTGTTGCCCAGTAAGGGAGATATAAACCACAATATTATGGACGCAGATAATGTGTGGTGCATGTCAGGCTGGGTGCAGAAGTAGCGGGGGTTGCTCGGAATTCTGAGTAGCAGCTCAGACAGACATATCTTTTTGTACTGTTTCATTTTTAGTACTATGAGTGACATCGTTATTCAAACGGGCTTACTTATTCAAAATCGCGTCGCTTCGTCTCAATTCTTTACGGATCGCCTTCGGATTGCCCGCATATTACTCCGACATGTATTCACCTTAAGAGTATCAAAAAGGTTGGGCGAAACGGACTAGAATTGAGTGAGCTATGGCTCCCGGCGTCGGAATCCCACCTAACTACTGCAAAACTGAGCTGCCCAAATAAACTGGCTATACCAATCGCCCCCGGCATTTGGGGGCACGTTAGGGGACACGTAAAATGGGTGCTTGAAAAAATCTAGAAGGAACGGAGGGCGGGACACGTTCTGAACGCGATTCTTTATGGCGTGAACGGAAAGTCACATAAAGTCACAATTCCATTTTGAACTCCGCTCGGCCGATGGCGGCATCTTCGCGCCAGGCAATATCGGAGGCCCGGGACCTTTGAGACCAATACGAACTGGTCAATCACCCAAGAGAGCAATCTCAAGGTCACTGATGGATCGTCGAGAAGGATTCGGGAGGAGCATCGCCAAACCGGTGTTTGCCTGAAATGCTCAATGTGGACAGGATCCAAACACTTTTTTGGCTCCAGTTCGACAACGGCAACTCTGTTGGGCCTAGGTGGATGGATAGAGGACAGAACTGAGAAGAGAAAACGAGAAACCACTCGGATCAATTTGGCACGGCTCAACATCCCGCCCGGCCCGGGACGGCGAGAGATAGGGGGTTCAACTTCGGCAACTCGAACACAAAGAAGGATGAAGACCGAGTCGTGAAACAGTGAGCGGCAGACCAATACACCAGCAGCGCCCGCCCAAGTCCCTCGCACGAAAACGACAGCTAGCTCCTTGAAAGTTGTGGCCCCGAATTTCGGACACTAACGACGCCGCATGCATTAATGATCGGGGGATGAGGCCCACTGTTCCTCGAGTGATAACAAAGAATTGGAGCAGGTAGAAGCGCACTTTTAATTGTGTGGCTAATCCGAAAGTCTATGATGTGAGGCTTGGTGGTTAACAGTAAAGTTTGGAGATTCCGGACAAAGTCACTAGGCAAACCAAAGAGCCCACTGCCCGAATGATAATCGGTAGCTGGGATCCTTTGCTCACTTCTGAATCCCCTTCTGTTGTTGGAATTGTAATCGAAATGAAAGTCTCTCGCCGGACTTTGAGGGTAAGAGTAGGGTCCAAATTCTTGGCTAATTCGACGAGAAAGGCCTGGTAGGTACAAGTACAGAGTACGTCGACATCACGTTAACTCTTGAGAGCGGAGGACGTTAACCAAACTCCTCGAGTCAGACCTCAATTGCTAAGCCCGTCCCGCAGAATTCGACGGAGTATTTTACCACTGGGACTCTAATTCCATTGCGTGAGTATGCGATCCCGTGGACGTGCGGAGGCTTACCTTCGGGACGGCGTCAATGAAACGCACTCCACCGGTCAACCACTTCTCCTTTATTTTATGGTCGGAAACATGCTGCAGGTGAAAGTGAGGTTGTGCCAGGGTGGACTAGGCTGCACACGAACTTTCTGAATCTCTTTCTTGATGCTCACCTCATCTTTTCCGTCTTAGAGTAGTTTCTTTGCTGAAGCGCTGGGAACGATGAACGCCAATGGAACTTCTCCAGAATATCTAGGTATCCCGACATGTAAATTGTATGGGTTTGCAAGCAAGTCAGACTTACTCGTCAGGGAAGGGAACGACGCAGGCGTCGCCAACGAACGGATGGGCCATGAGATGATCCTGCATGTGTCAACGGAGTCGAAACCGCAGGAATCAGGGTGTTATATACCTCAATCTCCGCGGGTGCCACTTGAAAGCCGCGCACTTTGATCAATTCCTGAAAATATTATAGTTATCGGCCGGAATGGTTGCACACCAAGACAAACCTTCAGGCGATCCACTATGAACAACTCGCCGCCCTCTGAGAATCTGACTTCATCGCCTGAGTGCACCCAACTTCCAATAAAAGAAACCTCAGGACAATCCAACCACACCCAAGGATCTGCTCACCCATCGATGAAAGTTGAATTTGTTCTGTTTGTTGATGAATACGAGAGAGGGGATTTGTTGACAATGCTCACGCGTCCTCGTCGCCGAGATAGCCCATGCCAACAGACGGCCCGGTCATCACCAACTCTCCAGTCTCCCCAGGGCCGCCATACAAACTGTCGGATCTGAGAACCTTTGCAACGAAACCAGGAAGCATGGGCCCACAACTTCCGTCGTTTATGCGCTGCAACGGCGATTGAATCGCCGCGATGATCAGTTCAGACATGCCTGGTTGAAAATTCAGCGTCTTTGGTTTGCGGTGGAAATCGTGAACGGTACCGTATCCCTGAGAGATGGAAACGTTGGGGAATATCTCCTTAGCACTCTCCATGAGGGGAACGGACAACGACGCTCCCCCGGTGAATGTAAGCTTCACGTGACTGTAGTCTCGAACTTGGACAGAGGGATCCTGTGAAAGTGAGTGAGTATCTGTGATATATGCAGTACTGTGGCTCTGCTCCTCACCTTGCAAATTAGAACGACGTGCGGCGGGACCAAGCTGTAAAGAGTCAACCTCCCGCGCATCGGTACTTAATGAGGGTAGACCCACAATAGATGGGAAATATGATATTTGGTGATGCTCGCAAGGAAGGTCGACAGATTGAACTTCGGGAAGATATCCACGATCAACTTTCAACTCCGGTCAGAAATCAATGAGGCAAGCAACCTTCTGGCGACTTACTCCCAGAAAGCATGTCCAATAGACCTGATAGAATAGATGTTAGTAGACCTTCCGAAAAAAAGAGTGAGACACTTTACATTTACGATGAGCCCGTACACGTGGAAGAGAGGCAACACTAGAGTTGATTAGCTCGGACGATCATTAGTCAGTAGGTGCGTACATCCTGTAACAACATCTTTCGACACAAGGGCCCACTGCGTCGCGCCACGAGGTTTACCGTTGTCGCGCTGGAGGGCCGCCATTTGAATTATGTTGGCAATCACAGCATAATGCGATAACACTGCGGCCTGGCTTAACCATCAACAATCAGCGCCATGCGAATAGTTTACACGTACCTTGAATTTTCCAGTTGTGCCGGATGAGAAGAATATGAAAGCCGCCTTTGTTTTACCTCCGCTGGGTCCTGAGAGCTTTAAATTGGGCACATCCAAAGTCGATGCTTCTCCCTCTGACACAAGAGAAGAGATTGTGTGATGGCCGTTCGAAACGTCGCCCCCATTTTCAGAGATGTCGATAAGAAAAATTGATGTTGCTGGGATGCCTACAACTTTCGCTGCTGCGCCTACTGTCCCAAGGAAACGTTTGTCCGTGACGATCATCGTGGCTCGGCATAAGTTGAGCAGGTCAACGAGTTTGTTGGTTGTGTACATTGGATTAGCCGTGCTAAGTGGGAGGTTAGGAACCTTGATTTTTTTCCCCTTCACTGAGGACCTATGCAATTGTTGCACCCAGTCGGTGAAAGGCCCAGGTAGCCACAATATAATCTGCTCAGTTCAGAGACCATTGTTTAAGGGTTGCTCGAAGAACTCACCGACGTGGTTGGGACTAAAAAATAAAACTATGATTGCGCTTGTACATATCCTGAACAGCGCCGTGAACCAAAGCACGCACCGACATCATCTTCCTCTGTGGCAAACATTCGTCAGCTGCATCACAGTCGACACAAAAAATCTTACTGATGTTATGAGACGCGAGGCCGATAGCAAGATGATTCGAGCGGGTCTTTAGCTGCGCACCCTGTTAGAACTATCCGCCAACACCAAAGTATGGAGCGAACCTTGCCAAAGGTGAATTTCCTTCCTGTCGTATTGTCAATGAACCACACATCACCTGGCCCTTTCCTCATCTCGCCGATCGGATGTACATAGTCATCCAGCAAGAATTGAGGAATCGTCAGGTCAGCGGGAATTGGAGGGAGCGGAATTGCAGAGCGGAATTCGGTCATGGCCAAACAAGAATTGTGCCAATGGAGGCCTGTTACAGTCTAGTTTTAAGAACTCTCTACTCGGCGGTGTCTTCTGATCTAAAGAAACATACATGCTCGAACCCCGTGTTGTGCTCGTGGAAAGTTGTGATAACGGACCCACCGACGTGGCGTTGAGCTGGCGTAGCACCAATTGGTGCTACTGGGCAATTGTGTTGAAAAATTGTTGAACTGCTGCAGTTCATCGGACGTTAGCAACCTCCGACCAACCTCCGACTGACTTTCCGCGGAAGCCGGACCGCTCCGGAGACTTCCATTTTGTTCCCACGGGTGCGCATATTCCAAAAAGGAACTTCCTCTTCGCTACTATCTCCGCCATGCCTCCACACCTCCGCGTGGTGTACCCACAATTTATAGCCATCCGTGCCCACAAACCACAGCCATCCGTGCTCACAAACCACAGCCGCCGGACAAAATCTGAACAGCTCACCCAGGGAAATGAGGTCCTCACTCAACGTTTCCACGAATGCTTTGTGTTACTGCCACCCTACTCCTTGTTCAATCCTGCTCCATAGCGGAATATGGCTGCTGCACTGCGCGAGGAAATTACGCCGTCGTTGGCGGTAAATACGACAAAATATATCGATTCCGACACGAGAGAGCTGGGTCGAGGGCCACCCACTGAAGATTTTGTCGAGGGCACCCTACGCAGCTGGCTCGCTGTCATCGGGGGCCACGTCGAACATAATACCTCCAAAATTTGAAAGCTGACCAAATCGAACAGCTCACTCGTCTTGATGGGTACGTTTTTATGCGACCGATTAGTGGATCACTTCAACTCTTGCTTCCACAGCGACCTTTGGCAACATGCAGGTGGTTTAAAATTTCCCTCATATCTCAATTTGTTAATTGACTAAGTTGCAGTCCTTTGGAGGCATGTTTAACAATGTTTCAAATTCTTCCATTGACATTACCCCACCTCAGTTTTTCAAGATTTTTATACGGTAAATCAGTTGCACCAAAAAAAACTTCGACTGACGTCCGACAACTTGAAGCGGATATATTTTCCCGAGGAGTCGCCTTCAACGATCAGCTGGATTGGTTCTATTCAGCTTTCACTACAGTTTATTATCGGCGTGGTCTCTGGGAAACTTTTCGACCAAGGCTACTTCCATGTACTCATGATTGCAGGAAGTTCCGTGCTTTTATTTTCGTGCGTACCGTATCGTTCGTTCTTTGGAAACTATCTTGATTCTATTTTTCTTTTGGCTTGTTGTTAGCTCATTCATGCTCTCGTTGGCAAAGCCCCACCACTTCTATCAGGCTTTGCTGTCGCAAGGGTTTGGGATGGGCATCGGCAGTGGCCTCGTCTTCTTGCCCTCCCTCGGACTTGCGTCGCATTATTTCAGGCGGCGCCGTGCAGTTGTGATGGGCATAATGATCTCCAGTAAGCTGGAACCGCCGTGTTGAATGTTTGACGAACAGACACTTCAAGGTGGCTCATTTGGCGGGGTCATCTATTCCATCCTATTAAATAAGATCCTCCCTCGGGAAGATTTTGGGTTTCCCTGGGCCGTCCGGATAGTACTTATGTTCTTTGCTCTCAGAAGGATTAACATTGTTTCCCCGTCCATGAAATGTGGGACGATATCGTCGACGAGGTGGTCCATCCCGGAAGAAAACAAGTTTCAACAGTCGGAAAGAGGTTCCCATTGAGTACTCGACGAGATGCAAAAGCGACAAGACCAAGGATGAATGAGGTCACAGGCCCAAACGTGGATAACAAATTGGACAGAAATGCTGTAGCACCCTTGGTATAACGGTAACACGCGGCACTAACTTCGTAATTCACTGAGTTCAGGGGTCGACTACTTGATAAGGAGATCTGGTGCTACTAGCACATTTTTTGCGGTAAAAACATTTGAGAAATGGTTCGTATATGTTCAGGATACTGGGAAGGAGATAGTTTTTTTCTTTCTTTGGCTCAAGGAAATTAGAGAAGATAAAGCCGCAGTTCGGGACGACCCGCCGAGAAGTGGAATAACTAGTTAATTTGTGCTTACTCCCCGTCCGCAGAACAGTAGCTCATCAGTATTCCTTGCTAAGTTCCTTGTTCAGGATTGGATCGCCGGGGACGCTTCAAGATGAGTGAAAGCCCAATAAGTAGTAGGACTTGGATGGTTGAAACTTGGTTGATCTCGGATCAGGTCTAATTCTGTAACGCTTCGGCGACAACTCACTGGTTCTTATTGGGACGGCTTTGGATCTCTCTTGATTCAGTCTTTGGACCACTCTTGGTCCAGTGTCAAACTGGCGTCAAAGCAATTTGCAAACCAAACGAAAACGTGAACGTGTCGAATGCATTATGGTACGTAGGATGCATCCACAAAGGGACAGGGTACAATCTTAACTAGATGAAACACTCATGGAAAATCTAAGGACAGCTATGAAAGCAAAAGAAAACATTGTGAACACCAATTCAAGCCCTTGCGGACGGACTACACGCTGCGGACCGGCAATGTGAGTCTACGAACTTGTCCTTCGAATTCAAACTCACATATCTGACTCGGGGAGAGCATTGGTATCCGCACGACTCGGAGCAAGGCGACGACGAACCCTGAACGCACGCTCTTGCACGTGACCTTTTCAGCCGACATTATGCATCAGCAAACCCTGGGTGTGCTACGTAGAGCTATGTAGTTCCCATAGTTGCCATAGCTCCTGTAGTTTCCATAGCAAGGGTACCCTCTACATAGTTCTCTATAGTTTGCAGGGAGCACTACATAGTTCTCCATAGTTTGCAGGGAGCACTACATAGTTCTATGTAGTTTCCTATAATTCAGGCGCTCAGATTAAGAAAAGCATTACTTGGGATACATTCAATGCTATTGGAAGTCATCTGAACGGTTACTTACTAGTGTAGTACACTACATTATATTACATAGGGTATTTATTTGAAACGACGGTAATTAAATAAAGTGTTTACTATGGGGATCGAACTGGCGACCTCGTGGATTTCGACCAAAATTCAGATGTTAGCGTATTAGAGCTGTTTGGCAACCGCTGATTTTTGAATTTTTGCGAAAAAATGGTGCTCCACGCAAACAAAAAAATAAGCCCCACATCCAAAACATCATTCCGGATATACGGTCAGATGACTGATCTTGACGTGCTCCCCGGCCGGCTGCAGCGCCACAACCTCTTTCTCCTCAACAACAATGGTGTTGAGCCGCTTCAAGCTCTTTCTATGCCATATCCTCACTCCGGTTGTGAGGGGCGCCAGCCCTACCATTGATTATATACGCGTTATGTACGCGTTGTTTTGACATATTAGTTACGAAGGCCTACGGCCGTCCTTATAAGGCTGAGCTTGCCAAACAAATAGCTTAGCTTTACCTTTAACTTTGTACATCGATAACTTGCAAACCAATACTACGGTCTGTGCAGGTTCTATCGAGCTACAAAGGCTCTATCTGGTGTGAGCTCACCTTAACACTTTTTTGAACCCCACGTCTTTGTGGAGGAGCAAAATTCAATCGTTTCGGCGATTAATCGGATTGTACAAAGCTGTTCTGTGCTAGTGTGGTATGAGTGAATCGGAACATAGCCAGAACTCGCGCCAGGCTGCTCTCAAGCAACCGGGTGCACCCAAGTCAAAAAAGACCTCCGATCGGTCACGATCTGCCTCGGCAGAGAACATATCGGAGAGTCGATCTCGACGATCTCACACGCGGTCGTCGGCGATCATGCCCAATGACGGAGATTTGCCCGTGGCGGCAGAATCGTTGTTGAATCAGCCCCAGTCATCCCCACTTCCTCCCCTTACCCCATCGTTCAGTGAAAAATTATCAAGTGAACGGCTCTCGCCCATGGATAATATCTATACCAGTGGAGTGCTTGATAATCATACGCAGTCTGACCGTACCTCGAGGTATTCAAAACTTGATTCGCATCGTTCGAAAGAAAAGAATTCGGAGTATGGTAAACATAGCAAGAAAGAGAAGCAGAAAGGGAGAGCGGAAGTGGCGACTCCGACGTCCAAAAGTCGACCGAGCCATAGTAGCCGGACTAGTAGATCGTCGGATACGTCCGAATTGGATGAGAGGGAGCGAGAGACGAGACGCAACGAGAAGCGGCGGCGTACGCGGGCAGATTCGGATGAATCAGATGACGTGAAAGAGGCTACTCGTCGTAGCAAATTAGCCATGATTTCTGAATGGTCCAGTGGAGAAGAGAATGGGTCTCACTTATATTCTGATACTAATTTGCGTGCCGCGCAGAATGAATTGAACCGCGAGCGTGGAAGTCAGGAGAGTATGACAGAATATCAGCGTCGACTGGAGGCAGGAAAGCGGAGTGCACGTATCTCGCGTGAATGGCGGGAGTCGCGTGAACAAGCGGATCGCGAGTATGCCATGAAATTGCAGGCAGAATATGATCGTGTTGAAGCAGAGCGGGTAGCTGACGAACTGCGACTGGAGAGCGAAACGCGAGAGCTGGAACGGCAACGCGAAGAGCTTGAAAAAACCAAGCAGAAGCTTAGGAAAATACACAGGCGGAAGGAGAATGGAGGAGACTCAACAAGTAAAGTGAGCAAGCTGGACATTTCTAATGAAACGCCGCCGCCCCCGCCTGCACAATCGACCTCTGCGTCGACCAATCATCCTATTCGGGATGTCCCACCTACCATGACTGAACGAAACACGCACACGTTTGCTGATCGAGTTGTACTGCAAAAATATCGACGGGAGGACTTCGCAAAGCAGGGATGGTCCGGTATTGAGGACCAAGGCATAGAATGGGATGCCGACGGTAAACCATTTTCCGCGAGGTTGGCGCCGAGCAGAGGGAGTTCAGTGGGAACAATAGGCGGGAAGCGAAAGACCCCGTCTACTGCATTCAAGCAGGATGGAACGCCGTCTGGCACAGGGGGTGCGCGTTCAATGCCGGCGGATGTCCGTGAGGAGAAGGTAGAACGATCGCGTTCACAAAAATCGACAGCGCTATCTGAAGGAAAAGTGACAACCGCGCGCAGTAGGACGGGAACGGGAGGAAGGAAAACGACTCACCGGGAGCCGGATAGCTCAGATTCGTCCTCGTCTTCGTCGTCGTCCGACTCAGAATCAGACAGTGATAGTGATATGCCGAAGACGGAGTATGATTCCGACGAGGCATCGGACAGTGCTTGGGATAAAGATCCTAATGATTTGATATCGGAAGTTTATTCGGCGATTCCAGAGGAGTCCGCAGACGAAAGGCCCGTTCGAGGGAGGGTACGAGGAGATGAAGGAGAGCCGGATGATTCGAGCTCATCCTCGTCGTCGTCGGATGACGATAAAAATCATAGATCTGATGAGTTGAGCACGGCGGAAGAGAAAAATAAAAGGACAGAGAAGGGGCCTTCAAAGACCCCTCGCAAGCACCCCAAGGAAAGTGAACGGTTGCATCGGCGACGACGTAAACGCAATTCTCGGCGTAAGCACCATAAACGAGCCCGGTCCGCGGATAGTTTTCATTTGTACGAGGCCGGGGATCCATTACTGGCGGGTATGCCGGCGAAGCAGATGAAAAAATGGAAGCGGTCATTGCACGCACCATTTATTCGCCATTTCAAGGAGCATTTGGGACGAGCGAAGCAGGGACCGTCTATCTTGGATGAAAATCGGAATATTCGAATTCCACCTCCAGAAAAGTATTCTGGCAGCAAAGACATTAAGAATTTTGAGACGCACATTGCTTCGATAGTGCAGTGGTTTGAGATTATTGGATATGGTGGACCTGATTTTGATGATAAGAGAAAAGGGCTTCATAGCTTTTACTTGACAGGCGACGCTAAAGATTGGTACGAGTCGCGCGTTTGTGGAATTCAACGAGCAAAGAAAAAATGGACTCACTTGGAGATGATTTTGGGGTTATTTGATCATTTCATTGACACTAGTTGCGTGCAACGAGCCACTGATGAGTTCTGGAATGCGAAGTTCTCGCCAGAAATTGGAGTGGCCGGGTTCTATCATGAATTAGTAACGAAGGCCAATCGCATGGTCAAGAGGCCCGATTCGTATACATTCAAAAACCATTTTATGGGCAAGATGCCGGCCCCAATGGTTAAGCACTTGGTGGGGCGGAATGTGACCGCGGAAGGCTGTACCATTGGTGAGATTTTGCGTACGGCGGTGAATTACGAGATGCAAAAGGGGATCAACGAACGTTATGCTGAAGTTCGTGAGAGAGAGCGGGGAACGCCCCCCAAAAAAGCAGCGACAGCGGCAACGCCATCCAACGCTCGAGGCAAAGACGAGGCGCGCGGTATTAGCCGTGAAGATTTGAAACGGAAAATGTTCCGGTTTGTGAAACGAGAGACGTCGAATGCTAAAGATGAGGAAATGAGAGCGGCTTATCAACGACCAGGCGGTGGTCGTGATGGGGGAGGAAAGGGTGGTAAAAAGCAGGTCGAATGCTACACGTGTGGTGGTCCGCACTACAAAAATGAGTGCCCTCAGAACAAAAGCGCGAAAATGTTTGCGCAACGAGACATCGTTAACGATGTGAGTGACGAAGGCGGAGACTCGGAATCGCCGAGAGGCACCCGCTCAGAGGCTGCATTGGAGCAACTGCGAAACGTGCAGGAAGAGGAGGACGCGTATACGTCAGAAGGCGGATACACAATGCAGGAATACAGCGACTATGCGCTGAGTGACGCGGATGAGCGGTGCGCGCCGATGAGACCAAGAGACATACCCGACTTGTTGGCAGATGAATCCGAATCGGAAGAGGAAGAGGAAGAGGCGGTGATATGGACGTGTAGTGCGAAGGCGCGTGCAAAACGTGAGAAAGCGCGAAGGTACGCGGAAAAACATGCGGGATTGTTTAATGTTTGTGATGATTGGGACTCGCTGGAGTTGTTGGACAACCGTGATCTGGAGCGGATAGCAAAGGAAATGGCGGATCATATCGTCTGGCAGGGAGATACTGTTGAGGTTGAGGAGTTTTTGTTTGCTACGGGAGATAGGATATCGCTATCACAAAAACCTGAGATCGCGAGAAAACGGCAGATTCACCTGCGTAAATCGGCACGAGTTAAAGCACGACCACCACGAAAGAAGGAAGAAGTGTATCCACTTACTTCGTATATCACAATCAATGGCCATCAAGCCTTTACACTATTTGATACGGGTTGCACGACGGACAGTTGTAGTCCGGATTTTGCGCGTGTTGCCAATATTAAGGTACATGAGATTGAGGAACCAGTTGGACTGCAATTGGGAACTGCGGGAAGTCGATCCAAAATCAACTTTGGAGCGGAGGTGAAGATGGAATACGCGACGCTCAACTCAGATGAATACTTGGATGTGGTGAATTTGGATCGATATGACGCTGTTGTGGGCACTAAATACATGCGGAAGCATGGAATTAGTTGTGATTTGTGGAAAAATACAATTCGTATCAAAGGCGTACCGGCGCCTACGTTGACCGCGATGGAGGAGGCCGCGGAGGTGGTGCGCCGGAACGCTGCACGCCGAGCGGAATGACTCCCGGACGCAGCTGCTACGTCAGCTGCGCCCAAGTCAACGAAGGTGGAACCCGCGAGAAGCACGACATGGACACGCACAGGGAAGGTATCAGCTAGTGTGGAGGATGTTGATGATGAAGGGGACGAGAGTGAATTGATTCATTCCGAATACGACCATGAAGAGTTTCCTATATTGGAAGAAAGTGATGAGATTACTGCAGAAACCGGCGAGAAATTTGCCGAGTTGTTGCAAGAGTTTTCTCGGGTGCGGTTCCCAAGCCAGCACCCAAAGAATAACCAAGCGGCCCCAAAGCGACAACGAGATGAACCCATTATCGATATGGAACCGAAGACATCAACATTGGTTATGACCGATGAAATGAAAGCTCGGGTAACCGAGATGTTTCAAGCGGCGACCGAACAGCAGTTCGCAGAAATGAAGGCGGGAAAAATAAAATATACTGAGGATGATATTCCCCGACTTCGAGATCGGTGGATGGAGCTGAGCCTGGATATTATGTCCGGAGTACCTGAAAAAATGCCGCCGCTTCGAGCGGTCAACCACCGAATACCGCTTATAGACGAGAAGAAGCAGTATCATTATCACCTACCGCGTTGTCCTGACGCCATGAAAGAACAGCTTATCGAAAAGATCAATCGATATGTTCGGGCGGGGTGGTGGAAAGCCGTGCAGACGGACCAAGCAGCCCCTATGCTGTGTATTCCAAAGAAAACGGGATTACTACGTACGGCCATTGACTGCCGCAAACGAAACGAAAATACGCTGAAGGATGTTACGCCATTTCCTGACCAGGATCAGATTCGGTTGGACTGCGCGCGAGCGAAATACCGGTCCAAGATTGATATGTCGGATGCATATGAGCAAATCCGTATAATCGGAGAAGATGTGTGGAAGACGGCATTTGCTACGGTATATGGAACTTTTATTAGTAACACAATGCAGATCGGGGATTGCAACGCACCTGCAACGTTTCAGAGGATCATGACGATGGTGTTTCAAGAATTCATTGGTCGATTCGTGCACGTCTATTTGGATGATATTTTCATTTATTCCAATTCTATTGAGGAACATGAATTGCATCTTGGGAAGGTCTTTGACACTTTGAGGAAGAATGAGTTCTATCTGAAGAAGGAGAAATGTGATTTGTATTCGAAGAAGATGGACTGTTTGGGTCACCTTATTGACGATCGTGGATTGCATGCAGATGCTGACAAAATGCAGCGCATTCGGGAGTGGCGAGAGCCACGTAGTTATCTTGATATTCAGCGGTTCTTGGGACTAGTGCAGTATTTAGCACAATTCTTACCAGATATCACGGCGTATACAGGACCGTTGGCGGCCATGACTCGGAATGGAGCGCTATTTGCATGGCGACCGATTCATCAATCGTGCTTTGATAATATAAAAAATATATGTTGTAGAACGGCCATCTTACGGCCTATAGATGTGAACGTGGACGAACCTATCTGGGTAATTTGCGATGCATCCGTATCGGGCGTGGGAGCGATGTACGGACAAGGTCCTACATGGCAATCTTGCAGACCGGCGGGATTTATGTCCAAAAAGTTTACGAATGCACAGCATCATTACCGAGTGTTTGAACAGGAATCATTGGCAATACTTGAGGCGCTGTTGAAGTGGGAAGATAAGTTGATGGGTTATAGAATCCATGTGGTCACTGACCACAAAGCGTTGGAGTTTTTTAAAACTCAAAGGCGATTGAATCATCGACAGACACGATGGATGGAATATCTGTCGCGATTTGATTTTGATATCCGCTATATTAAAGGAGAACTTAATAAAGGCGCAGACTGCCTGTCAAGATATTATGAAAATGACAAGTGGGATGAGCGGGCGGAAAGCCATAATTACGTGAATGCAGATTTACGCCTGGACCCTGGGTTAGATGACATGTCGCCCGACCGAAGGGAGGAGATCATCGCGTTAATGCGCGAGGGAGACGAGGTGGTCGAGCAGCTGATGCGTGGGGAGACAGAGATAGTACCACGCCGCAGTACGAGACTGCGCGGCAATATTGAGCCGCGAGATAATGAGGTAGCAGGGTTGGAAGCGGCTGCAGAGCCGGAGATTGCGCTTGAGTGGGAGAGTCCACCAGAGGAGGACATCTCTATTTTCAATTCGCGGCCGCGAGTAGAGGATCCAACGCGGCCAATGGTGACGGACACAGAAATGATCAGCGCTATCAAATTGGCGTACCCGAATGACAAGCTATTTGCACGCGTGTTAAACCACGAGAAAGATTTGGCCATGTTCACGGTGCGCGAGGGGCTGATTTACACTCGCAATCGCGGTGGAGAAGAAGTACTGTGCGTGCCGGAGACCCGAATGGGGGAGAAGATGCTTCAAGGCTCGTTAATTGAGCAGGCACATGAGACTGTAGGTCATTTTGCTGATCAACGCACGGGGGATTATTTGAGGAGGTGGTATTGGTGGCCAAAGATATCGCACGACGTTCGTGTATTTTGTGACAGTTGTAGGACATGTAAGACCAGCAAAGATAATACCCAGTGTCCTGCTGGGAAGCTGCACTCCTTACCGATCCCTACGAAGCCATGGGAGTCTATATCTATGGATTTTCTCGGCCCATTTCCAAAATCAAATGGATTCGACTATGTGTGGGTTATAATGTGTCGACTCACGAGCGATGTGCATTTGATACCGGTCAATACGACCACGAACGCGAAGGCGTTATCGCATATTTACGTGCGCGAAGTTGTGCGGTTGCATGGCTTGCCGAAGAGCATTGTGTCGGACCGTGATTCTAAGTTCACGTCAAGTTGGTGGAGAGAAGTTCACCGTATCCTCGGTGCTAAATTACTGATGTCGACGTCATTTCATCCGCAGACAGATGGGGCGACGGAACGAGTTAATCGGTCTATCGGGCAGATTTTGAGGTCAGTAGTGCGTCCTGATCAGAAGGACTGGGAGGAAAAATTACCCATGGTGGAGTTTGCAATAAACTCCAGTATTAACGCGTCCACGGGATTTGCACCATTCGAGCTGGTGGGAGGATATATGCCTTCGATGATACGGGAGATTTCGAAACATGAACAACTTACCAAAGGGGTTCGTGAATTTGCGGAAAAAGCATTACAAAATCTTGCGGAAGCACATGATGCAATAATTTGTGCTCGAGTTTTCTCGACTATTCAAGCGAATAAAAAACGACGCGATGATCCAAGCATTGCGGAGGGAACGTTGGTGTATTTGTCCACGAAGAATTTGGCGCTGCCGAAAGGACGCGCGAAGAAGCTGTTGCCGCGGTTTGTTGGACCTTATCGCGTGCAGAAAGCATTTCCACATTGTTCGGATTACGAGTTAGAATTGCCGGAAGTACTTGCTTCACGGAGAGTGCACAACCGGTTTCATGTTAGTCTGTTGCGGCCTTATGTGGCTAGTTGCGATAATTTGTTTCCTAACCGGGCACAGCCGGGACCATATGATTTTGGCGCTCCGGCCGAAGATGAATGGATGGTGTCTTCGATAATTGCTCATCGATGGTCGGAGAATCAGGTGGAGTTTCATGTTCAGTGGAATCTTGGAGATACGACGTGGGAACCGTTCTCGTCGGTAAAATTGCTTAGTGCGCTAGATGATTATTTTGAGTTGCACGGCGTAAAACGTTGGCAACAGCTATCGAAGAAGTTGGCGTAGCTGTCAATTGGTTGGCAGAAGAGGGGAGTAGTGAAGCGGAGAATGCGGCTGTGAGTGGAAGGGAGAACCGAGAAGGGCGGAATTGGGTCCGCGGAGAGAAGATTGATCGGTGTTTTGAGAATGATCGGGTATCACAGACGGCGATCCAAAAGAAGCGACGCGGTTAGCTAATTTTTCACGCTTACTTCCTGACCACCACCATCCCATCGCTTTCGGGCGCAAATAATTGCTGAACTATACTGTTAAAACCTCAACTTCTGTTCTGTGCTGGTGTTTTTGTTGCTTGATAGTGCTATTGAACTTGCTTGACGACGCTGCTATTATTGCTGGAATCTTGTCTGGATACGAAATCTTGCGCTGAAAGATATGGACGTCGACCCGAAACCATCCACCACGAGGCCTCAGAGCCCAAGAGATTTTGAAAAGGATCATGACCTCGATTATGAGGATCCCCATGCTGATGATTTGAAAACGAAGCGAAGTAAGCGGGGCGACGATCTTGTCATAAATAATGCTGATAATCGTTCAACGATTACAGGGGGGAGGAAGGTAGCCAGCGATGACACAGTGGAGGGGCTTACTGCTCAACTACAGCGATTGAAGCTGGATTACGCGATAGCCAAGGATCGCGAAGCACGCGCCGAGGAAACGAAGAAGGTATCGCAGAAGGAAATACGGGAGCTCCATGAGATGATCGCAAGGAACGCCATGGAGATTGGTACGCTACGAACAAAAATTGACGTCTATCTGGGTGATATCAAGGATTTGAAAGCGTGCTTGAGGGAGAAAGCGGAGGAGATCCGGGAGCAGGCGGGGGAGATACGCGATCTACGCGAAACGATCGACGGTCTTGAGGCCGAGAATGGGCGTGAAGGAGGACGGAAGCGCCAGCGCACGTCCGACTACGCGGGAGACGCGAGTACTCGGCAGTCGTCCGTGAGCACGAGGTCGGGAGAAGGGCCTCGGGCAACGGCGGCTACGAAGCGCGACGAGCCAGCAGTGGGAGACGTGGCAATGGAGGTCGCATCCACGGCGGTATCCGCCGCGAAGCAGGTTATCCCCACGGGGCCCCGTGCACGAAAATCGGGTACAGCCGGTGACCGCGCTAGAGGCCCACCCAACACGTTTGGTGTTGACTTTACGCCTGCGGGTCCACCGCAGCCTACGGTAGCGGGCGCACCACTCACGTTTCGACCTACGCCGCGATGGGCGCAACATATGTTCGAAGTCCCGCCGCAAGTTGCTAATCATCCACTCGACGAGCACGGGTTCCCTACGACCGCGGCCGGCTGGCATGAGCAACAGCAATTGCAGCATTCGCGAAAGGTGTGGGTGCCCGCATTCAATCAGTTTTATTTGTTCGCGTATTCGCGCGCAGTTCCTGAAGCTCAACGGACGGAAGTCCAAGAGCTCGCGTCCAAGCATTATTACATGCCGGACTGGTTCGCGGATACGCTACGCGCAGTATACGAGGCGGAGCGGGGTATGAAGAATCGAGAGAAGTTCCCGAAGCTCAAACGTCTCGAAGTGGGGTTTGACCCAGAATTAGTGGCTGAAATCATTCAGGCCAAGGAACTGACATTACGGGGATGTGCGTTCACGGACGCATTCCAAACGCTGGATCTCCGGCTTGTTCGAGGACGAACGCTATTGGATCTGACCAGCACCCGTCCGGAGGGCAAACAAGCCCGCACCACTGCGCTAGAAAGTGAACGCATCTCTCTCGAGGTGCAAATCGTAACGGTATTCGCATCGCCGGGATTGTACGCCAGGCGACTCGAGGCGCTCAAGATCGCCATCGTGCCTGAGATGCATTTGGAGCCCTGGCCGACCCCTATTACGGTGCCAGTGGATACTGACGATGTAGTGCAACGATTTGCACACATGGGTGTTCCCATTTATCTTGTGAACGACGCACTCGTATTTGCGCGCGCCTGGTTATCTGACCGAACGAACGTACCGCTGGGATGGACCGTAGCGGAATTGGACGAGAAGTTGGACCGATCCCGCGGCGTTCCAGAGTCGGCGCCGGAATACTTTCCGCGTTCGCCGTATCTGAGTTGGGCGCGAGAATGCTATAATGTGTTAAACTTTGAATACTCGAGCTGGCTCCATCCCGAGCTTCATCCTATTCCCCGTCCTCCCAACTCGGAAATTGCCTGCCGTATCGCGCAAGGACACGGTCATAAAGTGGAGAACCATAATGTTCTCCGCTGGCATAACCCGTTCGTGGAGGCGCCGGAAAAGGTCACGATGCGTAACCGCGTCAAGCAGAATAATTATCCAGCGTCGCCATTCCGACCTCGTCGAGGACAACCGGCGCCGCCCCCTGTCCCGATGCGCATGCCGGGTACACCGCTCGCGTTCGCGAATAATCTTCAACGCCACGCGATGAACACAACCGGGTTTAATTCCAGCATGAACACGATTCCGCCGCAAATGCTACTTACCCACGAGCCAATTAAGGTGTCCGCCCCTCCCGCAGTACCACGTTCGGAGGATTCACTCATGGAGGACGCCGGACTGTCAGCCTCGATTTACGCGCCCAGTCCCATCGTGTCACCGGCGAAGAGCGATACTCGCGCACGCGCACAGTCGCCGGAGATGGAGGATATACCCAGCTCCCCAACCGTATCGGAAACATTCTCGGAGGAGATGGAACGTACCAAGGCAGCGCGCGCGGAATTGCTTCAACCACCCGAGGATTTATCAGCGTTGTTGGAAGGAACTAAAGGAGGACCCGTATCTGCGGGGAACGAGACGATGGAACAGATGATGGACGCTGTCATGGATATTCCGGCTGAGGGCATTATGGGAGGAATGCCGAGTAATTGAATGAGTTGACGTTCGCGCGGCATTTGGCTGCTAATGATTGGAATCAGTATTCTCATACATTGAATCGGGCTTTTTCTTGACACGAATTTTACATGGTAGACGAGAGACTCGTCTAGAGTGGGAGAGTGTGAGGGGCGCCAGCCCTACCATTGATTATATACGCGTTATGTACGCGTTGTTTTGACATATTAGTTACGAAGGCCTACGGCCGTCCTTATAAGGCTGAGCTTGCCAAACAAATAGCTTAGCTTTACCTTTAACTTTGTACATCGATAACTTGCAAACCAATACTACGGTCTGTGCAGGTTCTATCGAGCTACAAAGGCTCTATCTGGTGTGAGCTCACCTTAACACCGGTACTGGAGATGGGGGACGGCGACATATTTCACACCTACCACAGAATAGCCGACACCGCCGACAATCCGTGGCTCGCGCTGTGGCACTTCACTGCCCAGCCTGAAACTGCGTATGCTCCTATCGGGGGCCAGCGAATTACCATCGACTGGCTGCGAGCACTGGCCCCCGGAGATTGTTTGGATCAGTTCCGGTACGTCTCCATCTTTACGTTCTAACGCCGCCTTTGGACTTTCCCTTTCAGTCTTTATGCCGACGAGCTCATACATCTCGCGGTGGTCCTTGACATACCAGAAATATTTCGAACAGAGAGGCGTTATGCTTTCACACGTGTCGAAGCACTGGCCCTTCTCCTGGCTCGATTCAAATCTGCCGCCGACATCTCAGATCTCACTAGGAAATATGACCGATGCCGTGCCCCTATCAGTGAGCTTGTCAACGAACTCTCTGAGTTCCTTGATGACCGCTGGAGTCACCTCTTGGATTTCGACACGGATGGGGTCCTCGCACCTGCTCGAATGCAGCAGTATGCAGATGCCATATACGAGGCAGGGGCCCCATTGGACTCCGTGTTGGGCTTCATGGACTGCACCATTCGAGGTATATGTCGTCCTAGCCGATGGCAGCGCGCCGCATACAACGGCTACAAGAAGTTACACGCGACAAAATACCAGGCCATCAAAACCCCCAACGGCCTTATCGCCCACTTATTCGGTCCAATGGAGGGACGCCGCAACGACAATGCACTTCTTGCCGAATCCAAGGTTCTAGAAAAATGTGCTCAGTTTGCGTTCCGACCTGGCGCTGACCATAACACCCCGATAGCCCAGCGCTGGTTTCAGATATTCGGTGACCCGGCATACGGAGTTAGCCCCCTTATGCTCAGCCCCTTCGCCAGCGCAAACAGGACTGAGGAGCAGAGGAGGTGGAACAAGGAAATGTCGAGGGTGAGGATGTCGGTCGAGCATGGTTTCGGAGAGCTTACGCGGGAGTGGCCTTTCCTCAACGCGTGGTGGAAGCAGCGTGTATATTCTTCTCCTGTTGGAAGATATTACCGCGTCTGCGTGCTTCTCACGAATGCTCTTAACTGCATTCGACCTAACCAAACTTCTCGCACATTCAACTGTCCCCCGCCTTACGTCGACCAGTACTTCCATGACTAGATAAGAATTCATTGTTGTACATTGCTAGAGTAAACTTGTTTAGACAAAGACATATATATCTACACCTTACTACTGTCGCAACATGGCCTCCCTGAGGAGCGCAAGGTACTCATCTTTCTGCTTCCTGTTATTGTCAATGAATGTGTCCAAAGAGTGCTCGACTTTCTCGTCGTGCTTAGCGCGTCGTTCACTTTCCTGCTGCATCAACGCCAGAAGCCCATCGGTGTCGGAGGAGGCGTTGCGGCGGCGGCGTTTGCGCTTCGGCTTCTCGTCGAGGGTCTCGAGACTGGACGACGGCGCCGGCGCGCGAGAGGCCGGGGTCGAGGTCGACGCTCCTCCGGTGTCTGTGAGGTTGGTGTCGTCGTCGCTGGCAGGGGAGGGATCGTGGCGGCGTTTGCGAAAGGTTTTCATCGACGCCTCGCGGATTGCATTACCACCCTCGCGATCCTCGTCGTTCTTCTGCGTGCGGGTGAAAATTAACATAAAAACACAATGTAGAGCGATGGCCACACACCTTCTTAATCTTCGCCTTCGCATCGTCCGACTTATCCTTCGCAGAGTCGTACTGCTCCTCGAGCCGTTCGAGCAGCGCACCGATAATAATACCGGAGGAAGTGCCCTGGCCGATGATACTGCTGAGTTTCTTTGATTTCTGAGCGTTGGGATTCTTTGAACAAGAATAACTTAGCACCGCGTCTGGAGCGTCAACCAAAAACAATGAACATACCTTCTTGAAGGCGACCAAAGCCTCGGCCTTGTGCTGCACACTGTTGGCGGTAAGGCTAGTGTTGCGGAACTCCTTGTCCAACTTCATGATGTTGACGACCGATTGCCACGACGATCCCTTCTCTCCATGGGCGGCGAGGAAGGGCTGAGCGTCGACCGCGGCTCGGGCAAGGATGATGAGTCGCGGGCCTGTGTACTTGGCCTTCTCCTCACCACCCTCCTCCTGCCTCGACTCGACGTTCTCCTTGTCCTGCTCCGTCGCTGTTGTGGCCTGCTTGCCCAACTTGTTGCCTCCAGTGAGAGGTAGGGTGTCACCGCGTGCGTTGGCGCGGTCCCTGTTGACTGACAGAACGACCTCCGCGTGCTCGTTCGCCCGTTCGAAGCGTTCGTTGGCCGAATTGAACTGCGCGGTGGTGACAGGGCGCGGCTCGAACGGATTGGCGGGGAAGTCGTCCGAATCGCTGGCGATGCGAGCGCTGAACGCGGTGTAGGAGGGGATGGGGCTGCCGAAGGGGATTTGAGACGCGGTGGGGGTGTTAAAGACGGAAAACCGAGAGAAGTCCGTGGGCTGGAAGGATTGGGACTGAGAGTCGGGAGGAGGCGGCGACAGAGAGAAGTCTCCAGGCTGCATGTCGGGGGGGAAGTTCCATGTGGTATTGTACGAGGACATGTCTTTAGCTGCGGGATATGCGTATACAGAAAGCGCACGCGCCTTTTATCCTCTAGCGATGTGGAGTCGCCTAAGGCCATGACGCAGGCATACTCCAAGCCAACGCGACCGTGTTGGAGTCATACATGATAAGTGCACCCAAGCGCAGGCTGCGGGAGGCCCAGGAAAGTCTTGAGGGACGCGAGGGCGTTGAGCGCGGTGAGCTGGCAGAGGCCGAGATCTTTCCATGTCAGGAAGCCGAAGCCCGGCACCTGTCGTTCTTCTTTGGGATTTCGTCCGACAGAAACAATCACTGGCGCTCCACATCCAAAACCCACGGAAGTCTAAACAAAAAAAAAACATTTTTCAGCGGTTGCCAAACAGCTCTATTACCAACTAAGCCATGAGTCCATTGTCCATGTGGCATCCCAATAGGATAGGTATGACCCTCTGATCCCAACCCAATGTGCCTTCAGGTTGGCTTCTCGTCCAACCTCTTTGCTACTACCGCGATTTAGAGGTGTATAAGATGTTGACATGCTCGAGGGATCTCAAACCTATGATGGGTCTAAAATATGTACAAGTCTAAAAATAGACCCAAAACCAAACTTGTAGAGCTCGAAAAGGGCTACAAGACTTGTCTGAAGTGATTTTCCCTTAAACAGCTTAGTTAAGGTAGAAAACGCAAAATACATTCCCAGAGCCGGCGGTTTGAAGATTTAAAATTACTTTCGGCCACTGTAAAGGACAAATGTTGAATACCACTTTGGTTCAATATAGCTGCTCGTTCATAACGAGGTTACAAACCCTGAAACTGAAGGGTATTTATTTACCTAAACTACATGGCAATATGTAGAGTGCCCAAAAACTATGCAGAACTACATAGTGAGACTGCCAAACTACAGAGCACTACACAGTTGGGCCCAAAACTATGGCAACTATGGCCAACTACAGCAAAAACCAGGGTTTGCTGATGCTGTCATTGTCATGAAAGAAAAAGAGATTTTCATCGAGGCAGCTCACGCGTCGGCGGGAGAGTAATCGCGTCGATGACCTCGCGCTTTTCCTGGGAGCTCTTCTTTAATTGATACTGATGTTCTCCCTCCATAATGTGCTGAACACAATTATTTTACGGGTGAACCATTAATTTTGTGACCCCACTCACCAATACCGACGTATTGATTCCTTGCACCTTCTTAGTGCACTCATTAATCCTCTCCATTATCTTCAGGCTCCATTTTGTGAGGCCGCTTGCATCCAGCAGTTGAATCCGAATGTTGGATGTGGATATTTCAATGCTGTGAAACACAAATTTATACTGATGGCGGCGACGGAGCGTAGCTGAACGTACTGAATCAAGCAATCCGCCAGGTCCATCAACTCCAGATAATCCCTTGAGCAGTTCTCCGCACGGGTCAAGATATCCTTGGCAGCTTTGATCGCGTCCTCGAGCCGAGCGAGCCTGCGCGATGGGCTGTAGAGATCGACGGCGTACGCTGTGAACGCCATCAATACGAGAGCCAAGACAATATAGCGAAGGGTGTTGCCCAGTAAGGGAGATATAAACCACAATATTATGGACGCAGATAATGTGTGGTGCATGTCAGGCTGGGTGCAGAAGTAGCGGTGGTTGCTCGGAATTCTGAGTAGCAGCTCAGACAGACATATCTTTTTGTACTGTTTCATTTTGGGGGCGGCCATAGAGCATCCTGTCTCTTACGTCGGTGTTGAGCGCCTCCCGAATGTAGCCATTGCACTAGAGAACGAAACGGAGGAGCTAAGGCGGTGCGTTATGTCGGCAGACCTTGTCACTTATGCCGGCATAACAACGCAGTCAAAAGCCAAACCTCCCTGCACGATCGCGCCAGCTTTGTTTGTGTTTAGTGCACAGAGGAGGTCGGTGTGCAGTTATCTGGCAGAGGGCTTCGTTGGACGGTACCGGCTTGTTCTTAAATCGAAAAAAAATAATCAGAGGTTTGGCTTTCTGTCTTTTCTTACTTCTACTTTGAGCGACGTGTCGGTTCTCTTTGCGATGCAAGTGCTGATATGTGCTTGAATTTACCAGGATGATATTTGAGCAGCTGCTAGAGTCAACCAGGCTGGCTCCCAACCGCCCTCCTGTCAGTAAAGCAGCGTCTTTATACCGGCTTGCCCTAACCTGTCGCAAATTCACCGATCCCGCGGTTGCTTTACTCTGGGAAAGCCAACATGGGGTCATGCCATTGTTGAAATGCCTTCCTTCTCGCAAGTGGGAGATTTTCGAGGGGTCCTTCGTGAGTCGGTCCGCTTACTTGCGCATCGGACGCCACCATGAATGTAATTCAGTGAGGGTACTCGAGTCACAGAGGAAAATGCATACGTACAAAAGACAAAGGAGGCTGAGGACCGAGAATCCGACGTGGAGACAGTGCCAATGGGGAGTAGTGGCCACTGAGAGCTAATTATCGGGCTGCTGTGTATGTGCCGTGGTAGCGAACTCAGAAACTACGGCGTCGTCCACCAATCCAGCCTGAGAGGAGCCTCAGGCTGAGGGTGGTCAGCTGAGCTTTTCGACTCGTTTCGAGCTCAAGAGCCCTAACAAAATTCGTCGACAGTATCGGGGCACGTAATACATTGGGTGTGGTCCGGTGGACCGACAAGCTACGGAGCTGCACAAGAGGAGCAGTGGAAAAGGGGAACGAGTAAGGACCGGTCTGCACCGGACGGATCAACTGCGGGCCGAGCGTAACGCGCGCCGTCACATTTTCTCTTTGTTTTCTCTCCTGCCCTGCACGACGCGTCGACGCGATGAATAGTTTCTGGAGGGTAGCGCGCATAAATTCGATCCGCTCACGACATTATTCATCGCGAGTTGAGCCCAATTCATTTCTCGTCGATCGTAATTCGGTCCACAGATTGGTCGAAGAAGAACTCGACCCACCTCGACGCCAGTTCCCGAGGATCTCCACTTTGCAGCCCAGAAAGCTGCAACCTGGCGACTTTATGGAAACCTTGCCATATGGCTTCCACCTGTTCTACCGGAAACCTGCGACACCAGATCTAGAAAGGTCGCTGACGCTTCAGCACCGAGGCGGTGAACTGGCATGGACTGATGCATTGCCTCCGACGCCGTGTAGAGGCTTCCTGTACTTTCATAACCCTGCAAATCGTACTGCTCCTTTGGCAGCGACTCTCCGCTTTCGCCTCACCCCCGACTTTAGCCCTGCGTCGCGCATTTCTCCCCAAGCCGCGTTCGCCGCCGGCTCAGACCTCCAAATTCCCGGCGCCGATGGCTTTCCCTGGTCGATGGCCCTCTGGACGCTCGTCAAGTATCCCGTCTTCGGCCATCTGTGCAATGTGCTGCGGAACGAGGGTGCGCGACTTCCAGCCCATCCGTGGCCAGGCACACGGCAGATGGACGAGTTTTCGGTAATGCTCTACGCACGGGGGCAGCCCTTCCTCGTCGATTTCAGCCTGCCCTCTCTCCGCGTGTGGCTGCCACAACTCAGCGGGCCGCCGCTCGCTGCCCGTATCGAGCCCGGCTTCGTCGACTTGAAGAACAAGAAATACCGCATGCCGTATACAGGTGTGTGCTGCTGCAGGCTCCTTTGTCGACTTGCTCTTATGCTTCCCAGGGCTGGGTATAATGGCGCTGGAGCTACTCGAAGACGGCCGGTTCGGCATACAACTGCTCAAGATCCTCTCGCTTGCGAAGCAGTACGTCAACGAGAGCGTCGAGCGGCCGGTCGAGGGAATGATCCGACCCCTGGCATACGCGCCTCTGCTTTTCAAAGAGGCTGCCAAGCCAGGGGATTCCAAATTTGTCGGCAGAAAGGGCTCGGTCGCGGTGGCCCTCGAGAACCTGCCGCATGTCTCTGAATTACCCTGGTACTCACAAACAAAAGTAAATAATTAGTGCGATGCTGGGGATACAGTCCAGCAGCTACGCGAGCGCGAGGCATCCCACAGAGCCCTCGAAACCCCTAGTCCTCCGCCACTATGCCTTCCTTTTTTGGAAGTGCTATCAATTTCAAGTTGGCATGTTTCGTTCTTTCTGTGCGTCTGCAGAAACAATGCGGCATCCACAAATACCGAAGATGACACCGGTACCACGACAGCGGATGTTATGGTCTCCAGCGACTATAAACCTATGTAGCGGTATACACTCCAATGTTAGCTATATCCGCGGCTGAGAGTGGGCAGGAATGTAAAATTTCGTCGAGCACGCCGCAGGAGCACCGAAGAGACTATGTAGTAGGATATGTTTGAGATAGAAACTCTTTTGAGATCAATCGACCGACTTCCAACAGGAAACAGCAACTTGCAGGGCGGTGAACTTTGAACAGCGCGCCATAAAGCGCTATCATTTGATCGATTTCGAACCTAAGTTCAAATACCCTGATTCCACACCCTTATTCCAGGCTGTTTCGAGGTCGTTTAGTCGCGGATAGCCGGGGTTGAAAAGGACTTGAGTCTGTTGAACCGCTAAAACAGTGGTAACCTCATGGTATGCAACCGTCACAATGGTGGCTCACTGGCATACTGGGGTTCGAGGTAACAAGAATTTTCACAAGCATTTATGTGCATGATGTACTGTACCAGCCTATCGCGCTACAGCGCCTTCAAAGACAATAAACATTGACTACACTCGTCACTAGAACACCCATCAAAAATAACGATGATGGTCGTCTCGAACTCATTGAGCCGCCCTTGCGGATGCACGAGCCGTCAGCAGTCTGTGTGACAATTGCTGTCTGTGCCGGGGTAACCACGGTCCCTGTTGGCCCTCCCGCAGAACCGTTATAGACATAAACCGGCGACAAAATCGGGGGCGTTATTGGATCGATGTATGTTTGGTAGCCTGGGAATATCGAAGTGAAAGGGAGGTTACTAGGAGGAAAACGGAGAGAGCTACAAGGCGCTTGGATAGGGTTGTTCCCAGGGAGCTGTGACAGTGTTCCTAGTGCTACGAATAAGAGTAAGAACAGAACCTCCAGTGATAATTGAAGACAGCTCGCTTTGTTCGTCCACGGAATTTGTGATGTAACATGTGGAGGATGTGTTCATCCCGAAAATCCCCTGGTTGACGCAACATGTCGCGTCGCCGTACGGATTGCAGTTGCATCCATTGAGAGGCTTTTTGGAGGACACCAGAGTCCCATCTAGAGGGACGAGGATTAAGTAACTTACCCCTTTATTTGGATGGTGTTTACCCGTTAAAAAAATCCTAGCAAGGTTCGCGAGTAAGATCGTAGCGTGCAACATCATGTAAAGCCTACCGCATGATATCCGTAACCAGTTGGATCTAACTCTGTTGAACGCAGTCCCCTGCTTTCAGAGTAGGTAGGATACGTACCACCGTGGGCGAACCTGCAATAGGAAGTTAGCTTCCGCTGCATTTTATGTACGAGAAACTCGACTTGCACAAACGGTTGACTGGGCGTCATCGCATCTTTCCGCTGATCTTCGAAAACCTGAGAGATCCAATATACCTGTAAGGATGTCAGGCAGGCATTTCACTCAATAGAAAGTCTCGTCCCTCCATGAAAATTCGAGGAAGAGTCACGGGGAACGCTGGGGTGAAGCGGAGTTGGAAATAGTTCGCACAGGAGACCTTAGTGACGAACCTGGGTCGGTACATGTCCCGTTATCAGGTCCTGTACTGAGGAAAGCTACGTGGGATTTGTGGTCTGTCGAGTCGATGTCCTTTGAGAGGTTAGAGTTGAAGAGTGAAGATATGGAATGATGTCTGTACTTTGCCATTCCAGCAACTGGGGAAGTTCTGACAGACATAGTGAAGTAATAGCCGAAAGGATCTCATTCGACATGCTTACGATTTGAGAACGAATCCCCGAGGGACAGTCGATCGCTCTGGGTAACTCGTTGTATCTGCTCGACTTCCCGTTGAAGTCAAGACAAAGGAAAGTTATCGCTTGTTGGGCAAAAGACGAAGGATCCAGAGTGCGAAGCGTCGGATCACCTAGGCCAGCAGATATCAGACGCACATAGTGGACGAAGGTAATTGAACTAAGTACCCGAGATCATTCGGAACTCCAGAATCGGCGGAATCAATACCCGAGGTACGTGGTAGATACCCGTCTTACTCACATCGTCCGGAAATTCGGTCGTATATCCGGGTGTGTCGTTGAACAAGTAGTCTAGATAAGAGTCAGATCGTGTTGGTTTGAAGTAGATAGAACGCCTTCACATCTAAGAATCAGGTGAGACACGCATCGTATCGCGAGGGATACAGACGCCAACATAACAGCATTACCGCTGATGCTTTTTTTTATCTTGAGGGTTATTTAAATAAAACTAGACGGTTGATCTTGCCTCGTAAATGTGCCATTCGACCATCTATTAACACCCGTGGTTAAAACCAAAACGAATAGACCTTTCGAGCTTGACACACTGAAAATACAGTTGCTTCATGGAATCGGGGCGCCTCAGTACGCCGCCTCGACGAAAAAAGGATTGAGACCCACGGGAAACCAATAGTTGGATTTATCTTCGGGAATAGGTATTGACGTGCAGCTGCTATTACGCAAAGCGGTAGTTGATGTGTTGAAATTGAAGTTACTTCCCCCCAGGACTAACACATTGAACGGTGACCCAAATTAATAGGCGCAGAAATTACCAGAATGCGCGTGCGTTGAAACAGATCCCGGCGAGACCACAGGATCTAGTCTCTGCGTACGTACGACTCAGGGCGTCACATGCAGGGTAATCCTGTCGGGAATACCTGTGTCGTGAGGATATTATCTTATTGAGACGGTCAACAGGTGCAACCCAGGGACCAAATGTACAACGTACTTGAAGCCATTAGCCAATATGCTCCACATGGGCTGAGCAGAAACAGCGGAAGCACGAATCTGCCAAGAAACCCTGCCAATCTTCCGGGAAAAGGCATGAATCTCAGAGTGGAATAATCGCCGTTGGATGCACTGTTGAAGTGTCGTTGAGGCACGCATTGAGCACGAGGTGGGCAAAAATATGGTATGACGTTCATTCGGACGCCGCTGATCCATCTCCGTTGTTCCTTTGGTGCTCCATATGCATCAATGGCCGGAACTGGCGTCAAGAATCCGAGGCGGGAGAAACGCCAGGACCACCGAGCAACCGAGCACGTCCAGGCGGTGGTAGTTGGCAGCAAGTTGAAAGTCGGAAGCTGGAGTGATGCGATCACGATCGGCCACGTGGTTTCAAACTCCGACGTTTAACCTTGTTTCCAATCGTTTTGACCTCTTTCAATTCAAACCGCTTCAACCCTCAAGCTCGTTACAAGCAATGGTCTCTCCAGGTATCGATATTGAAGCCCATTAGCTGCTGGGAATAAGCCATGAATAGACTGTTCACTTTCTTTCCTCACGACCCAAGTACACCGGCTCGCCAAAACTCCCGCCGATTCGGTGGTAGCTGAAGAACGGAACTAACGGATTCTTCTCCACATGGTTTGATTAACGTATGTACTTCTGGAGTCTCAGGTATTTTTATAATGGCCTTGTATTTATCTCGGTAGCATCGTTGCATTCCAAGTTGAGCTTGGGGATCCAACTGAGTCGGCATCGCATCTGAAATTGAGCAGAATTTCCGTGGACCAGCCCTGACCATGTGAGTGTGCGCTATAGGAAACCAAATATCATCTCACAGAGGTGTCAATCAACCTCATACGGCTGTATATGGACAGAAGATACTTGGATTAAATCTGGTTGATCAGGCCCCAGTGAATCAGGTTCCGCTAGGTTACCGCTCGGATAAGAAGCGCTGCCTCGCGTGACGCATATTTAAGGGGTTCAGTCATGGACAAAATCCAAGTTCCTTCCCAGAACTCGTCCACTGAACACCCAAACGAAACAATGTACGGTACTCAACGAATTGTGAAGATGCCAAACAGTGGAACCTCGTGTCCTATCATAGGGTTAGTGGAAGTTCGCCATGTATGTTCAATGGATGTCGACTTTTTGGCTACTAAGAACGGGGGCATGGGCGCCGAACGTCGGAGAGGAGCGCACAACCAAGGCGAGACAATGGCTCTTATCAGCTTTGAAGGTGTGGATAAGCCCTTCCTCATATTTCATCCAATTTCAACTCACTACTTCATTAGACCGGCTACAGGTATTTTTTCTAAGGAATTCATGAATCTATTCAATTTTAACGCATATTAAACCCAGGCACATCGATACAGCCTACTCATATGGTCAGCGAAGCACTTCACTTCCCTATCCTAAGCTAAAGTGTCTTAATAGGCACGGAGAAAGCTGTCGGAGAAGCCATCGTCGAGTCGGGAATTAACCGCGAAGATATTTTCGTCGTCTCGAAACTCCCGTGCCGTCCTCCCTTCGTTCAAAGCGAAAATGGACCTAATGGCATGAATATTCAGGCCCAATCATCATGGTCGTGTTCTCGAATCAATCCAGGAGTCTTTGGACAACCTTGGCTTCAAGTAAGCGCGACTTGAGAAACGTTTTCTTTTGAAGTTTGTGCTGACGAAGCACCCATAGGTGGCTGGATATGGTGAGTGCTTTGCGTTCATGGTTGATGGCTTATTTATTGGTTATCAGTATTTAATGCATTGGCCCGTAGCGGCGGCATACGAAGGTACGACAGACCCTCTCGTGGAAGATAGAGCAGTCTGCTTACAGTGCACCGCAAGGCGAAGATCCCGAGCCCTTGCATCCCGACGGCACTCCGAAGGCCGTTGATAGCCCGACGTTTAAAGAAACCTGGAAGGCGATGGAAGACGCCCTGCGACAATCCAAATGCGAAGCCATCGGAGTCTCCAATTTTTCAGTTAAAAAGTTCGCAGTCCCCCGAATCATGGAGAATATACTGAAATGGCTTGTACAGTCTGGAGGAACTCATGAGTAACACTAGAGGTGGTGAGTAATTTCCTTTAGGCCACTTGTTTACGGCAACTGAAATCAATGAACAGTCAAGCCTGCGATGAATCAGGTCGAGTGAGTATTATATGTTTTTACAGTCGGAGTCGGTTGCCTGATGCAACGCAGGATGCACCCATACTTGGCGCAGAACGATCTGCTCGCATTCTGTAAGAAACATGATATCGCGGTCGTCGCCTACACCCCAAGCGGTGCGCACATTTCTCCCAAAATGAATCGCGAGTCTTGACTTCACATTACAGGTACCGACGTCGTTCGCAACGACCCCGTTATTGTGGAGCTCGCGGCCAAATATAATGCGACCCCCACGCAGGTTTGTCTCTCGCCGAATTTACTTTTCCGTTTGCTCATCAAGCCGCAGATTATCCTTGCCTGGCACCTCTCTCGAAATGTTGTTGTGATACCCAGGAGCACGAGGGAAGACAGGCAGAAGGAGAACTTCAATGTATGTCGAGTATCGCACACGACGGCTGATGTTCATCGATTCACAGCCACCCACGCTCGAAGACGAGGATATCAAGAAAATCGACGCCTTGGACCGAGGAGAGAGAATCTGCAACAAGGCGGACGAGAACGGCCTCGTATACGGAATGTCGTACGAGCAGCTTGGGTGGTAGGGTTTGACGGAGAATATACGTGGAATAAAGATACCGGTGTGATTAGGATGGGATTACATTGCTTTGGGCGAATATATGCCGCGCTTTATCGAAGATTAAGTAGCCTGCTTAGGTTGGGGTGGTGGTGATCGCGTGGGGATTGCGCACAGGATGGGCCTTCATGGCGGCGTCTCGTCGTCCCCGGAGTGCCCACTCGTATGCTTTTGAGATGTACTTGACGTACCCGACCCCCTCCTTCATCCCGGCCGCCACCAGGCGGTGATGCAGGAGCTCTAGATCGTGGAATAGGAGGAGGGGAGGGACCCCGTCGTCGGGTACTTCGGTCGGCGCGGTAAGGCGAACGAGAGGGTGCGCCCCCACCACCAACACCGTCCTCGTCGATCGGAAGTCCGCCTTCGGTCGGCGTTCGTACAGATGCGAAGGGGGATATCGTTCCGCAAACGCTTTGATGTGGTCTAGCGCACGCTGAACGTGCCCATTCCTGGCGAAAGGTAAGGTAAGAAGGGGAAACTCGGAGGAAAGAAAGCGAGACATACAGGGCAAGCACCCGCATAAAGGCGACATGGGCCCGCTCCACCATTCGTGAGTCGACCGGACGAGCGTGGGCGCGCCCCGCGTCTTCGAGAGTTAACCATTTTGTCCACAGCTTCTCCGCAAACTGCAGACCAACAGCTCGTTCGCGGCCGCGCCTCGATCTGCCGCATCGCTCGAGAGCCTCGAGGTAGGATCGCGCGTCGGGGCTGACACCGACACGGTCGAAGACCTGCCAGAATAGGACATCGGACGCTTCCAGGGCGGAATGCTGATAGTGGACGGAGAGGTATGAGTTCACCAGGCGCACGGTGAGGTCTACGTGCTTGAATTTCTCTTGCCCTGGGAACGCGGATTCGCTTGCGGTTCCCTCTTGCTCTTTACCGGTGTCTTCCAAGATACGCTGGAAGAGGGCTTGCACCTCCTCTACGACTTCATTGCTTGTCTGTGGAGGGATACGGGTGAAACGCGCAGAAAGGCCAGCCGGAGAAGGGGTTTGTGTCGTCGAATCGTCTGACTCAGTAACCCGGGTGTCGGACGCAGAGGAGGACGCGGTCTGTTCTGGCCCAGGGATCACCTTCGCGAGGCTCCGCGTAAACGGCGGCACGTACGACGTATACGTGTGGAAGACGTGCATCATAATCTCCTCATTGACCCCCTCCTCCGCACTCGCATCATTCTTCACCAGATCCGCCAATATCCACCGCGCACGCGCCAGATCCCCAATCCGTTTCGCACCCTCCAGAAGCGCACAGAGCGTGCGCCTGTCCGGCATATACGCGGAGCGGCCGTACGCATCGCGATGCGAATCCAGCATCTCCTTCGCAATCCGGAACGCCTCATTCACGTACGATTTGCGACCCGACCTGGCGCACGCAAGGATGACGGCGTTGTACGATCCCACCGTCGGCGTCAGCCCCTGCTCTATGGTCATCTCCGTCCATAGATCCAGCGCGCGCTCGGGCTCGGAACTGCGCGAGGTACCGACAGGCGAGGCGCACGCGCGGATCATGGCGGTGTAGAGGACGACGTCTGGTTTGGGGTGCGCGACATATCGCATGTGTGCGAAGAGGTCCCACGCCTGCGCACGGGCCACAGAGAGGTGGGCTGAGTAGAGAGACGCGATGGTGGTAGTGTACGTCTTCATGGGCGCTGGATGGCCTTGACTTTCGTATGAGTGCAGCACGGCAAGGGCGGACTCGGGGATGCAGTTTCGAGGCGTGGCTTTAAGGTGGCATTTGATATGGAGATGTCGTTGGGGTTCAGTTGGCGGTCCTGTACGGGGTGGTTAAAGACGGCATCTCGGGAAGAGTTTCATGAATACCTGTTAAGAAGCTGGTCAGACAATGCTCTGCTCCTCGTACATCTCCAGCGTCTGTATATTGGCGCAGGACAGAGGTAAGAGAATCTTCTGGGATGGCAAGTCCACTCCGCTACGAGGGCCATTACTCGCGAGGAAATCGCGATAAAATGTACAGCACACCTTCATTAATTGTAATACCGATTCAGCCGCGGCAAAATCTCCTTGATTGATCTTTGAAAGCTTAGTGGATGATTTTAATGAAAGGGTGAAAGGGCTCACACAACTCCGCGTTAATGCTTCATATTCCTGAACAGAAAATAGAACAATGGGCACAAGTGGTGGGTGAGATGTGGTCTGTAGCACGTCCAATCGATCCAGCCTTGCATTTGCGAGCTGGAGAACACGTCGATGTAGCTCTAGTGTCTCGTCCGCCACAGGTTCGCTAAATTTGGCCGGGGAATCCTTCCTGAGTTTGGCGATCAACGGAGCGTCCTCGAGAGTGCTATTGTTTAGGCGCAGCAGTTGTTGTTCCAGCTGGCGGACGGTAGCAAGGTCTTGGTCTATCTGAGCCGGCTCGGGCACATTAGAAATTACAGCAGCAGAGTCTGCTTCAGGATGAGCCAGAACATCCTCATACATCGCCAACAGGGCATCCTCCGAGAAAAATAAGCTCTCTGACGCCAGAACCTTTGATGGCAGTGAGAAACAGGGATGACCCATGGGTCATAACGCGCACCTCCGCATTGGCCGCTTGCTTGAGCTCATTCACCCGCTTTTCTATTTCAGCGATGGGACCAATTGTTGGTCGTGCAGAGGTTCGTGGTGTCAAAGGTCCAGTCCGTTTTACCGTCCGTTTCGGCCTGGGAGGGTCTGAATGGAAGTTCTTAAGATACAAGGCATCAATTACCTTCCCAGATTGCGCGGACTTTCTGCCGGAGTTAACGCAAAAGGTGGAGGCGCAGGAGAACCAGCTAAGACGGCCTGAGCATTATTTCTGGCAGAATGAGCAAATCCAAGTCTCCCCATCCGGACTTGCGTAGGTCTTGGACATATACGCGATATTGTGAGCTCCCAGAGACCTGATGGCAGACCAGTAGACATAGTTTTCGACACTCTGCGCGCGGAGGAAAAAGTTCGCGGCAAAAAAAGTTGATGCATCAACTCGGCACTGCGCCGGGGCGTATCCGGACCGCTTTTGCCCGTTCTCTCTTTTCGGACAACCATGTGGACGAGCACCGCGTCGGACATTGCGTCGACGACGTTTGGCGCACTCTGCATTGCGTCGGCGCTGCCGTTCGTTGGCGTGCCGTTCCCCACCCGCGGCTGGGCGACGTACTACGCCGACAAGAACCTGTACCTGTCGCAGCTGAGCGGCGGCCGCCTGACACCCCGCGCCGCCGGCTGGGCGAGCGCTGCGCTGCGCATCGCCGTAGGTAGCGCCGCCATCTATCCGCCCACCCGTGAGGCGTCCCTAATCGCCAACACGGCCGTCGTCGTCCGCGGCACCTTTCTCGCCCACCGCGACGGCAGGCCCATGCGCCCCCAGTGGACCATGCTGGGCGCGCTGGGCCTATGCCTCCTGCTGGGCCGTCTGTAGGAACACTCGCCGCTCAGCGGTCACGTCGACAACGCGCCCCGGCGAGGTCAGGCTACAATTCGTAAATAAATGTTTCCGGTTCAAATGCGATGATTCAAGGACGCCACACTGGTGGTACCCACAATCTGTTCTTCCATATAAGCGCACCACTGCCTCCTTCTCCCTTCATCTTGTGCGACCATGCAACAAACACCCACTGCAGACTCCCTTGGTGCAGCCCTAGGATTCATTTTTCAGCCTCTCCTTCATTGCTTTGGTCTTTCCAGGCCACACGGAGACCCTGACCACCAGGAGGCAATTCTCGATACCGATCCTCCGCTCCGCTCCACTGAATTCTCCGCCACTCGTTTTCTCGTCTCCACATATGTCGCACACACCATCAGGCCCCTCATTCGGCCACAGATTTTTCCCTATCACGCGGCATGTTCAGCGAGAGCCAGAAAAAACAGGTAAACTGCCCAAGTTGGATTCGTGATCCTCAGCCTCCTTGCCAATCGCAATCGTCTTAACATCTACATCCCTGTGCGCCTCCAGTTTGCCAAGTAAAACACCAGAAATCACCCTCCAAGAAAGTCGGAAATCTACGTACCCCAACGAATGGACTCTCACAAGTCCAAATACCAGTGATTCATTAATATTCAACCTCTCCTTCACTGTTTTGGTCTTCCAAGGTCACACGGAGACCCTGACTACCAGGAGGCGATTCCCGACGTCGTCCCTCTCCTCCGTTCCAATGAATTGTCCGCCACACGTTTTCTCACCTCCACATATGTCGCGCGCACCGTCGGACCCCTCATTCGGCCACGGAATTTTCCCTATCACACGGCATGTTCGGCGAGAACACAGAGCTCAAGTTGGATTCGTGATCCTCAGCCTTCTTTGCCAATCGCCATCGTCTTAACATCTACATCCCTGTGCGCCTCCCGTTTGCCAAGTAAAACACCAGAAATCACCCTCCAAGAAAGTCGGAAATCTACGTACATCAACGAATGGATTCTCAAAAGTCCAAATACCACTCGCCAGTGTGGATCGTCGGGCGCCGCTGCGTGACAGGGAAGCCGGCTTCGCCGTCGGGGTACAGTTTACGTTGGTCATATCGCATCGTCCTCGAGAGCCGCCGACACTCCTCGGTAAAGCCGTACAAGGTGACCAACAAAATGATAATTCAAAACGCGCCTCTTAGAACTACAGGATTGAATGGCCGGACTACAATATGTACGCCGAGCAGCAATAACCTGGGGCCTGAACTACCGTGTCGCAGCGCGGAATCGAGTATAGATAAGTGAGCAATTTATCCAATTGAATTCCATCGGGAATGCTCAAAGGAGTAGACACCCGAGCGTGATCTTGAGCATTCCCGATTTATGATTCAGGCCTAAGCAACACCAATATTAATGGAGTGGCGTTTTCGTACGCGGACGGAGTCATGGGCGGTTTTGACTTTTCCCGGTACAGACTCGATGAACTATCAGAACTTGTGTGATACATTAGATTCCTGCAAAAAACTAAGTGCATGTTCAACTTCGGATTCCGAGGAAACAACCACTTTAATATGTATCTGGAATTCTGGTTTATATGCACGAGGTTACATCGCTGTCATACTACTATACACAACGAGTTGGAATCAAAGAGAAGGAAATAGTCTGGCAGATTGGAAAGCCTTTTCAAACCGGAAGGCTTAAAAATCTGACAGACTTGAAGGTCCTGGACAACTGTGGCAATACTGTTCACATTTGGAACACCACAAAGAGTGCCACGCCCCGGGCGTTCTCTGCTGCTCGAATCGATGGTCGTTCAAGCACTGGCACGGCGAAAGCGAATGGCTGCCAAGCGAACAACCTTTCTCGGTGTGGCAATGGCCGCAGAGGTCGAGGGGAGGGAGGATGTGGTCGAGGGATGCGGAGACGAGAGAACAGTAGGCGCCGCCAGCCTCGTTGAAGGACTTGGGAGATGCATCTCCCAGTGGTGAAAGATGTCGGCCTTGGGCACAATATCAGTGTGACCCCGGAAAGAAGCGGGGAAAGTAGCTACCATATCTCCCGGCGTGGACTATTGGCCGACGCCGAACAATCTCGTCTTCGCCACTCGATGATGGACTGGGAAAATGTTTGACTGCCGGGAAGGCGAACAACTCGAAAAAAATTGGGGAGGCACAAGGAGAAGACGTAGGCATCCCGGGGAGGCAAATGAGGGGCCTCATGGTGCGTGCGACATATGTGGAGGTGAGAAAACGAGTGACGGAGAATTCAGGGGAACGGAGGGGAGGGACGGTATCGAGAATTGCCTCCTGGTGGTCAGGGTCTCCGTGTGGCCTTGAAAGACCAAAGCAATGAAGGAGAGGCTGAAAAATGAATCCTAGGGCTGCACCAAGGGAGTCTGCAGCGGGTGTTTGTTGCATGGTTGCACAAGATGAAGGGAGAGAGCGGCAGTGGCGCGCTTATATATACAAGAACAGATTGTGGGTGCCACCAGTGTGGCGTCCTTGAATCATGGCATTTGAACCGGAAATATTTATTTATGAATTGTAGCCTGGACAACTGAAGTAGGATTGAGTGTGTTGACTGCGGACGAGAATGCTCCGGAGTCTTAGGCAAACAAGGGTCGTCTTTAGTGGCAACCATAACATCGGGAGTAGTAGCCACGACGTCCAAGTCTGAGCGGTAGCTGATATCTTCGAACGACTTCAAGTTGTGAGAGACGAAGGAAGAAGGAAAGAACAAAGGCGATGTCCGGCCCGGATCGGACAAAGCCCCGAGACTGGCGGACCGTAGTGAAAATTGACTCGAGGCGCAAAACCGAGGCCCTTGAGTTCATAAGAAATAAGTACATGAGAGTAAAGAATAGCAAGTTCACAATGCGCGGGCATCTTATACCTTGAACCCTGCAGCCAACCATTCAATCACTAGTGGCGTCAGACTGCCTAGTTTCTTCTCCCCAACCGCAAAATCCAAGTACACATCCTCGTGCAGACCATTTTCCTGTATTACAAGCTCCGTTTTGGGATGATGCTTCTTGAGCATCTCCCCAACCACGACGATGTCGTCTCGGAGGAGCTCCGCTCCGCCGCCTGTCACGAGTACTCGGTCTACGAGCCCTTCAACGCCTTGGAACCACTCCTCCGGTGCGCGGACCGCTTCTGCGAACGCGCGGTCGGCCTCGGGCACATCCGCCAGGATCTGCGCGCCCCATTTTGTGAGCGCAGCTTTGTCGAGATAGTCGAGCCCCTGGTTCCCATTGTGTGACTCGCTGTCCGCGGAGAGGTTAGTCCAGGGGGAGATGAGGCATGCGCCGCGAAGGGGGGCAGGAAGGCGGATCTCAGGGATGGAGCTGCGTGGATGGAGTATTTGTGATAATATTTGAAGAATAAGGTTGCCTCCCGCTGAGTCACCGACGAGCTGGAGGTTCTGGGGCTTCACGCCTGCGGCCATAAGAAATTCAAGGGCCAGTTCCGCTTGTTTAAGGGGAGTAGGGAAGGGTGCTACTGGTGCCAGCGCTGGACGAATGTGAGGTCGAGTGTGATTAGGAAAAAAAGAAACAGCGTACAATAGTTTAAGAGCACAAATCCGACTTGAATGTCCTGCTTCTCTAGCTCGAGTTGGACATGGCGCCAGAAAGAGACATAGTAATCCGTTGCAGGTAATAAAAACGCGCCACCTGTCAGCCACGAATGAGCAGTTATGGGCACGACCTGGCTTATACGTACCATGGCAGAACAATACAACACGATCCAGTCGCTTGGGCCCGATCCATAGTAGTCTCGCGTCCTCTCCGAGTTCGTCGATAGTCGCGGGAAGCTTCATTTTCTTGGACCACGTCTGATACATACCCAGTGTCGTCCCAAACAAACATTGCAGCTGCCGCATGCTCATATTTTTGGCGAGGTAGCGGAGGCGGGAGTCCCCGATTATGCGCTTTACGCTGCGGTCCTTGTTGAAAGACGCATGTGCAGTGGTCGCGACGCTCCAGAGGAGCACCACAGCTGGTTAGGTAGCACGTCGGCAGGCATGGATAATGGTCGAAGGAGAGACTTACGGAGGGGGATCAGCTTAGCCAACATCTCAAGCGTCTCGGTCCAGTGTAGCTGCCCGTTATTCGACGATACGGGGGCGGTCATAATGCTGGTGCAACGTGTCGCTCATTTGAAGCTTTCTTAAGTAGTCTTTGAAGCCGCCAAGAAAGGTTAGGGCCAGCGCAGAAGGAGGGGTCCCGAAGAGGTACGGTCCAGTGCGATTTAAACGCGTTCATTCCTATTGAGTTTGAGGAACCCAAGACACATAAACCTCCCGTCACAAGGTTTTGTTCTTTCACCGCCAGCGCTACCAGCTTTGCGGATATCGTTCGAAATAGTACTCAGACTGGCGATGTGAAGTAAAACCAGAACTAGCATGCGCAGTCTCGAGTGACACTGGTTTTGGAATGGGATCGAGAGAGGCCGTAGGCATCGTGTGTTGCCAGTCTGGTGCTGAGGACACCATGTCGCACTGAACTCCAATTAGGTGCGTCGCAGCATATCAACGGGAGAATGATTCCAGAACATATCGAAGCCACTGGAATGGTGAGATACCCCAAGTAACAAGCTCGTCGGTACGTTTCTTCTGAATTCGAGTTCGCGTCGAAATGAGCGTTGGACGGCGTGGCGGTGTTTTTCTCATGTCAGACTGGACTGCGATCAGCGCAGTTGGGCGAATAATATTAAATAAAACCAGAGCGCTCGTCCCTAGCGGGGACAGTTACATGATCGTCCCATCCGACCCCAAGCCCTCCGATGCGGCTGACGCCCCTCCCGCTTACGATGGCCCCTCAAACGGACAAGCAACGATTGCTGAGAAACGCGCCCGCCGAGCTCCAGGCCCAACTTCATCGACTTTGCCTTCTGCGTCGAGTATAAGACCCCGGCAGCAGGTCCCGAAATCAGGCTGGAGGTCCCTGCAAGACGGGGTGGGCGGTATTTTAGCCGACGTCGGGCTCGGCTCAGCTCAGCAACGCGCCGCCCAGGAGGTGCGAAAGACCGTCACCGGGCTCGTCCACGACCTCGTGCGAGACCAGACACTGGATTCAAATGTCTCCTGCGTCGGCATACTCGAGAGTTGCAGTGAAGCATGTGCGACGCATTCAATCAACATGTCGAGCCTTCTTCAGCAACCCTATATCGAAGGACACACCCCGCTGTATTGGGCGATCGTCAAGCGGCCGACGGACGAGTCTGAGGCAGCGTCCGAAGCCTTCGAGCTTCCGCCATTGATCGGCGCGCTGCTCACATATTCCGCTCCGCTGAAGCACACGACGATCCGAGAGGCCAGGCTTGCGTGTTTGCACATCTGCGACCAATGGCTGTATCAAAGTCTACGACTCTGTCCCAAATACTTTATTAGCTCCTCTTAAGTTCTGGTAGAAATCATCAACACAAGATCTTAAGTCTCCAGGAACTTAAGTCCTGCACATAATACTATATGGCTGTGGTATCAGCTGCATTACATATCCTGGAACTTAAGTTGTGAACTTGAGTTCCAAACTCAAGACGTGAATCGGAACTCAAGATCACAATTACAGTAAAGGAAGTACTTAAGATTTGAAATCAAACTGAAGACCCGACCTCAAACTTGAATTCCGCCCGAACTGAAGTTCCACACTCCGTTCAGTTCTCTCTAGATACAACGCTGAGAAACTCCTCACCTAGGTTTGTTGCCGGTAGCTGCCGGGTAGCAACTGTCGCTGCCTGTTTCTGCTCACACGCCTCTGGCCTCGTGTAAATTTAGTCGGACGCAGGACTAGTCGCAGTGGATGAAAGCTTACCTCAGGTGTCAGAGGTTTCCGGCTAGTACGTCGCTCCGCGCCTGCCTCCTCCGGGACAAGCTGAGCCTCAGCCTCAGCTAATAAACGAAGAGAATGAATGAGTATTGGCTTATTCGGAGACAGATTTGACCTGCTTACTTCAATTTTACCGAGTCCGGGTCGCCCTAAACTTGTCAAATTGGGTTTACCAGGCGGCCAGGAGCGGATAAGGAGAAAAGGTAAAAGGAACTCACGTACACAGTACAGTAGGGAGATTTACCACACAAAGGGTTAGGTGGCACACCTAATTTCAACGAATGCCACCGTCCGACCCAAGTGACTAAGTCGCGTCCGCATTCGTCCGTGCGAGCCTTCAAACCGTGACATCGGACAGCAGTGCGTGTTAGAGAGAATGAGGCAAAGAATCTCGACAGTACACCGGCGATGTATCGAGGAGAGCGACGAGGTGGTGGGAGCTAAGTCGAAGTGATGTGTTTGTTCGTGATCTCTGCGGATCACTGAGCCGCGACCATTGTTATGCGTAACGTCACACACACTCTCTGTCAGCGACCACCATGACCACCAACCACCCCGCTCACTGCAAATGGCCCCAACGAGACGCGGGCAGCGTATTCCCCCAGTGGGTAGCCGACTGATCTTAACACAACGGTTCAAGTCGTCGGCCTGCGAGATTTGAGTGCTTGCCACTTCCTTGCCACCGTTATAACTTGAAACAGAAGACGCCAGGAATGTTATGCGTACCTTGTCCGTTCCTTACAACCTCTTCTCCCTGGCTCAGCTTGCCTCTCAGCTCTTCGAATCTCACCGAACAACAACATCTGTATCGCGGGTGACGGGCACTTACGGTACGGTATCCGTCCTCTCAGCTCCAGCGACACCCGGTTAACAGTGTATATACAAGAGTGTCCTTTCTTCTTCGCGCCACTATCAGCTACAAATCGGGTGGAGGTGCCGGGAGTGGGCAGCATTTGAACCCCGGCAACAGTGTCGTGCAAAAAGCCAAAAACCCGCCAGCGAGCGTTGCCCATTATAGTACGCCCTCCCTCTCTTGATTCCTTTCACTCCTTGACTCCAGTGAACTCCGGTCGACCATGCCGTCAGGTGTGTGCTTTTCCTGTGCCCAGGTTTTCGCTACTTATTTACTCCTGGCTACGAATGAGGTGCACTGGGGGACCATACCTGACCACGGTTGACCGTTTTACTCTCATCACGTCGTTAAACGGCCGCATTAATATTTGTATACCCCCTGTTGTTTAGGTTATGAATAGAACTTAAGTTTTGCACCCAAACTTAAGTAGGACTCAGGTTTCTGGCAAGACTTAAGTCTGAAGTACTTGAGTGTTTGGTCTGCTGAGAGCCCTATAGAGGGACGTTGCGCACCAGGTGGAACTTAAGTACCGGGGAACTTAAGATGCGATGTCGATGATTTCACGCAGAACTTAAGATGGGCTTGTCATATTTCATTCTGTCCAGACTTTGGCGCGCTGGTGGACAAGGACCGATTGCTGCTTGGTGTAGATGTCCCGCCGGACAAGATCACGGTCGGCATTGCCGCACGCCATGACGCGCCATTTACCGTGGACTTTGAGATCCCGGACTTTCAGAAACGAATGCGCGTCTCGCGCGACGCTAATATCAGCTTCATATCCCATGGTGCGTCTGTGCTCGTTGCTCGTTTCTCAGTCCCCTCCTCTTCTGATGCGATGCGATCTGTTGCTCAGCTCGAATGTGGAAAATCCAGTTCTTTGTCGCCAATGGAGATTATAAGTTGATGGATGGTCATTGGGCTGTGCGCCTTGGTCTGCGCGAGAACAGCCCCTCCACCAACGTGGCCGCAACCTATATCCTGGAGGAAACCATCTCAGACACCACCCCCGGCGAAAGCGTCAAACTTGAGCTGTCGGGGAACCTCGTCCCCGAAGAGAACGATTATCACATGCATATCGCCCTCCCGGACGCGGTGCAATACCCGTAAGTGTGCTCCTTATGCGGGCTCGCGAGCACGTTGCTGACCACCACTTCCGGACGCAGACGGAGCCCGTTCCTCACGGCCGACGGAACGCTCTGCGGCAAGCTCACTGTCCAGATAACGAAATAAGCTGGGCGGCCTGAATGTTGTAAATTAGTGTATGTACCTAAGTATCTCTGCAGGCTCGTCCGGTGTGCGGCTTGACCGATTAATTGACCCGGAGGATCTCTGGAAATATGCCATACCCGCCCGAAATATTGTTTTGCGTCCTCGTCCAGTGAGTGCGCGCGGCCAACCGATTAAACGATGTCTACCGTTCGACATTGTCCCGAACTTGTGCTGCGCAATTATCTTCGCTTCGAGAATTTTTGACCGAAATTATCCCTCGACGACTTTGTGGCTCTACCTCGTACAGTACGGCCCAGCCGGTCAATACGACGGCCAATCCTTACCACCGCCGACCGTCTGAAAGATTCTGGCTCTACGAGTTCCTTCTTTGGCTGGCTTACCTCGAGTGCGAATTTCTTCCTCGATTCCCTCTTCAAGTTCCCTGTAGCCTGAATATTGCTCCGCGGTCTCTGGACGCTTCATGTGGTTCCTCTGAGTCAGCACCGCACTCTAGACTCTTCGAATGGCATTTTGCATTCAAGAATTAGGGCATTGCGGATACTGCCTTCGTTTCTGCCGTGAGTGAGTTAGCGGTTTGCTCGCGGGGCTATGGACCCCGTTTTGCGCCCTGGGCACGCCGGCGATGCCCGCCCCAATGACAAGATCGACGTTGCGGTGGAGGTTCACGGTATTATGTGTTTTTTACGTTTCCTCCCATCCTCCTCTCAACCACCAACCACAACAACGCGCGCGCGCCCGTGCGATCCCCTGATCCCCTGCTCCCTCGATTAGCGCCGCGTTTCTCCAAGCATCTATCTCGTCGCGTCCCTTCATTTCCGCCTTTGGATGCTCTTTAACCCCTCCATGAACGAGTCGTCCTGCTTCGAATTATTGCTTGATTCAGATGGAGCGCGATTGTCGAGTATGGTCGGTTCCCGCTGCGCGCGCAACGGAAATGCGGAGTAGTTGGTGAACGACGTATGGTTGCGAAGAGTGTGTTGGACGGTCGTCGCGTCGGAGGATTCACTGCGTTCAGGCCTTTCATCAAGATTCGCTCAACGAAATCAATGCGGTTTATTCTCATTGGAGCCCAATTGGAGGCGGAACAGCATCTTCTCCGCACCTTCTCATTCCGTTTCTCGTCTTATCTGCGGCCCAACATGGACTTGCTCCTCATCTCTCTTGTGCCAAGCTCTACCTCTGGCTTCAAATTAATGTGATCTCCACACCCTTTTTGTGTTCAAGGCTGGCTTCGCTCATCTCTGGCGAACCCGAACCCGACTGCGAGCGTTCTCTCTGGCTTGGCTCTCCCGTTCCGGTGGCGTCGATCGCCCAGTACCTGGTCTCTACCTCGATGGACTTCCACTCTAGAACGCGAATTCTAGCCCAGCCTCATAACGCCTATCAAGCACCCTGCTTAGTCTCCATAATTCTGGAAGTGAAGTGCCTCTGCTCCCTCGGCGTCGATATATCAACGCAAAAGGAGGAGGAGCCTCGGAATGTCAAGCGGGCTTTGTCCGTTCAGACGCACTTCGATGTGGAATTACACTTGCGTGGAAATTACTTTGCTTGGCACCGGAAAGCATACACGATGCGGCGAGCTCAAGACAGCGGCCCTCTCGGCGACTTTAGTGGGGTTTTCGCGTCGCTACCGTATGTTTTGGCCCCCTCGTGCTCTCTTGCGACATCGACGGCGACCTGGAAACACGCGCGCCGCACGTGCGGACTTGCCCTCCCTAACGGCAGCGGAAGGTACGTGGCGAATAGGCTCGCGGAGAAGAAGGAGCGCCGGTCGGCCGCAGCGCGAGAAGCGAGGTATCAGGGGAAAGAAAGGCTGGGAGACGCGCCGTGTGCGCATGTTTGGGCGCCTAACCGATCGCGTTAGGCATCACGGAACTGCCTGATATGGATCCGGAGGCGATCAGGTTCTCTCTTTGCTCTTGCCTTCATCTGCTTAAGAGTGCTGCAGCCTCCACCCTCTCTTTCCCCGTGTCATCCGCTGCGCCCACCCCCACTCATTATCATGATCTTCCAACTCCCCACCTCCGCTCTCCTCCTCGCCCTCGCCGTTCTCACCGAGGCCTCCTCCTCCCACAGCCATGGCGCTCACATCGCCATGCGTCGCCGCCAGCTCAACCCCCGTGGACTCCAAGTTGCTGCACCTGTCCCCCGGGCTTCCCTGAGCCGTCGGTCATGCAAGAAGAAGGAGTCGACCACTCCCGCCGCATCCTCCACCGGCACCACTCCCTCGACGACCAAGAAGACCGCCACCAAGACCACTTCCACCGAAGCTGCCGCTGCATCCCCTACCTCGGGAGGCAGCCCTTCCTCGGGCAGCAGCTCTTCCTCAGGTAGCAGCTCCTCTTCGGGGGGCAGTGTTGCTGCTGGTTCCTTCAAACCCGTCAAGCCTGCCGACTGGCCAACCGCCACCCAGTCTGGCGACAAACCCGCTACCACCGTTGCCAGTGCCTCTGACCCTTACCTCGAGGAGCTCTCCAAGGCACTAGACAACTCTGGAAACTCGTACTTCACCTCAACCCACACCGGAGACATGACCTATTAGTGAGTGCATTGTTCTTTTTTTCTTTGTCCTCTGGGCAAGAAAATTCTTGCCCCCTACCCTTGCCAAGAGCTTTTCTTATTACTCCACACCCGCACGTGTGTTCCGTTGTTACGGCGACTCTCACTTTTTGATGCTGCGTTAGACATGATGATCTCATTGCTGACACTTTTTTCCTCCAGTGGTCAAGGTCTCGGGGCATGTGGAGATGTTTACGACGACAACTCGTTCACCGCTGCCGTGTCTGTAAGTAACCTTCGTTTTGGTGTAGACTTTTCAATCCTGACGAAACTTTCAGATGCTCATGTTTGACAAGTGAGCATCCTTTCGTTTTGGTGCGGATCTTCGGAATTCTGACGAATATTTCAGTTGGCCAGGAGCTAGCGCCGAGCAGAACCGGTATGTTACTCTTTCCCTAGTGTGTCTTCTCTCCTAACTCCCGTCTGTAGCAATCCTATTTGCGGTCCCTTCGTTCCCGGGCGTAAAGCCCTCAACAATCAAGGCCTCATGGTCTCCGCCGTCAAGTCGTCCCTCACCGGGTACGCCGAGATCGGCGGCGATGGCCTCATCAACTGTGTCGGCAGCACCAGCCCCATCGTGCAATGCCACACCCCGCTCACTGCCACCGTCACCCACGGCGACAAGAGCATCCAAGTGAAGATCGTAGATCGCTGTGTTGGTATGTTTTTTATACTTCGTTGGATGGGATAGCAACTTTTTAATACATCGCATAAAATCGTGTAGGTTGTAAGGAAGGCGACATTGACTTGACTCCTGCCGCCTTCGCCGCACTCGCCGACATGTCCCTCGGACGCACGTCCGTTACGTGGAAGTTCGACAACTGGTAGATCACTCCCGTGCGGCGGAGCGCGCTAGGCGTCTCCGCTCCGCGTTTGAGTGAGCGGCCGCGCCGCACTTTTCTACTGGTTTCTCGGCTTCTTATCCGCCCGTGTGTTCCGTCTCGCCTCAGACTGGTCGCAGGGCCCCGCGCCTGCGAGCTCCACCGTGCACCCGGGTGCTCGGCTAGTCTCGTATTGCGCGTATGCTTGTTTTGCGCCAGCTAGACGCGTTGTGCAGTGCTGGCAATGCATCCCGCGTTCTGATCGTTATATATTTCCCCTCGCCCTGGTTTAACATGGCATACAATTGTGTTTAAATAGAATAAATAACTGGTTATGAATGATAAATAGAAACAAGGCCTCCAAAACATGTGCTGGACGCATTTTTCAGGATAATCCATTTATATTCAGGGCTGTCTTCATTTCCGGGAGGCAGCAACCATCGATGTCGCCTCGATGCATCGATTGCAGCGAGATGAACGTCGAACGTTAGTCGAACGACTGGAGGATTTTTCTTTGTTTACTCCATCGGATATATTCGGCCGAACGCTATTCACTGACACAACTTGACCACAACCTTCACGCACGACTCGAGATATCTCTACGCACAAAGCACTCAAGGAAATCTAGGGACTACTTAGTTTCTAGCTGCTCCCGACGCGGACAACGCTCCCTGGCCTCCCGACAGCGAATCGGACTAACATCTAATCGCCGCTGCCCAAGTACCAGCCCCTGAGCTGGCCCGCTGCAAGCCCGCTGCCACGAACAATATCATGCGCCTGGATATCACCCGTCGTCGAAATGCTTTCGTTTAAATGATCCTACCTCAGCCTGACATGACGCGACACGAATGCATGAAATGATCTGAACAACAAGACGGGAAGAAGACTTGTTCAAGCTTCAAGACGTCGACGGATTGCATGGCTGCTTCCATTCATCTGATCTGTCTCTCTCCATGTTCCCGGTCACTTGAAGGCTCTATGTATCTGGGGTTGGTCAAACCGGCGAGTACAACGGCTGGGGGGCGGAATGCGCTCGGGACGGCAAACCGGCGATTTCAACGGCTGCGGATGGAATGCGCTCGGGACGGCAGCTGACGGCAGATATGCCACCAGCTTTTTTTCTAATGCGCTAAGGATAGTTCTTGCGTCCCGGTAGGTGTACCATTGCGTCGGCAGCATTTCTTACATTTCACCCTAATCGGCCATGTCTTTTTTTGACTTGCAGAATGCACATGATCCTCGAAGGCTAAGTATAAAGGCTTCTCATAGGACCCGCGATACTGCAACATGTCCGCCGCAACCAAGAGGCAGCATGGGCAGCTACACTGGACAGAGACTCTTGGGATGCTAGTCAAGTTAAGTGGCCTACGTGAGTGCGCCGTCCGGTCTTTCTGTGCGCCCCTTTGATGTGTACACGTCCCCCTAGCTGCCGCCGTACTCTGGAATGTCATCACCACGGCGTATACCTCGTTTAACGAGGACCGGAGCCTAAAACGCATCATTCTCGATTCTAGTTTCCGATACTTTACGACCCATATGAGCATTCGTCAGATGCAGAACTCATTTGGGACGACGCTGGGCACGTACAAGACGTGGACCAAGAAGGCGAAACTTCCCGCGATTGTCGACGAACTCGGGGAGGATGCTAGGCTGTTGTGGATTGGCCCAAAGCGGCTGGAGCGCGTCGTTTTTTTCTCGCATGGTACGCATAGCTCGGGTTGAATAATCGAGTTGTTCTCACCCAACCTCACAGGCGGCGGCTTTTTATTTCCTGCTTCGGATCATTCGATTTCGTTCTGGCGTTATGTCCAGTTAGAGCTGGAGAAGCAAGGTATAGAGGTTGGAATGGTGCTGTTTAGCTACTGTACGCTCCTTTCTTTTCTTACCGCACCTGCAGTTGACTTGATTGATATTCGTATAGCCCTGTCACCCACAGCAGGCTTCCCTACCCCTCTGAAGCAGATGCAGTTGGGCCTCAACTTCCTCTCGAACGCAGGTGTCAAGCCCCAGAACCTCCAGCTCGTGGGAGACTCGGCCGGCGCCAATCTACTCCTGCAGGTTCTCTCTCACATTCTGCACCCGCGCAGCGACGTTCCTGAAATCCGCCTCGGCGCTCCGCTTCGCGGCGTGTTGCTAATATCACCGTGGACGAACCTCTCAGCGGACAGCAAGTCGCACACAGAGAACGACGGGCGCGACTTCCTCAGCAAGGCCCCCATCACCCTGTGGGGCGCGCAGATCCTGGCGGACGTGCCCGAGGCGGATATCGCGTATGTAGAGACAGTGCGCGCCCCGGATGGGTGGTTCCAGGGAGTGGACGCGGTGGTCGAGCGCGTGCTCGTCACTGCCGGCGGGGCAGAACTACTGCGGGACGACGTCGTGGTGGTTGGGGAGGTGCTCAAGAAACATCATCCCAAGACGGAACTCGTGATACAGAAGAATGGTTTGCATGAGGATATGTATTTGGATTTTGCGGCGGGCGAGAAGAAGTTGGGTAGTTTGACGCCGCTCATTGTTGAGTGGCTCGCTGCTGGCTTTAGTTTGTAATTTATATGCTATGTACGGAACCATAATGATGGTTGTAACATATCGACTTTGCGTCTCTGAAATCAAAGAGTCTAGTTTACCCCGAGGTCGTCCGTTCCACGGACTGAATCTCAAAATTGGGACTGGCCATGGACGGCCAAGATGCGAAAAAAAATTGCACATACCACAACACGTTTCTCATTGTTGAAAGTAAATTCTTTCACGCAGGGTCGCTTTCGAAGTAGCATTGTTGAGATTGTGTAGAATAACTATGTATGTTAGATAATTTACGGTAATAATAGTGAATGCACGGTAATGTCATACAAGGACGAAATCATCTGTGGAAACCTTTTCATCTTCTTCAGGCATCTTGACGACGACGGCGTCATCCTGTGCGGGCTCGGGCGAAAGCACGAGCTCCGGGGCCGCTGCAGGGGTCGCGGGAGGTGTCGGTAGTTCCGGCTCGACGTCAGATTCGGAGTCTGGCGTAGCGAGCTCCGGGAGTGGGGCCACAGCCTCGTCAACGACCATCGCGCAGACTTCCTCCTCCTCACCCACGTGTTGCTGTTGCTCCTGCTCTAGATGCGAGGCCCACACGCTGCGCCAGAGCGCCTCCACCCGCGCCGCCTCTGCCTCGACCGCGCGCACGACGCCCCTTCGACGCTCACGCAGTCCGCGGTCGCCACGGCTCTCCACCCCATCGAGCGCGACGAGCAGACGGCTGAGGAACTCCATGTATGTATGCAGCGGTACGTTCTTTGGCGTGAATGCGAGCTTCGCGCTCTCCGCGGGGGCAGAGGCAGGTGTTGCCGGGACGGGAACAGAAACAATGGTGCCGTCACCGGCTTGGTAGTCGATGGTGGTGGGGGGAACGAAGGTGGATTTGAGTGATTCGAATTGGGAAGCCAGCTCGGAGATGGCGCGGAGGGAGCGGTGGATGCGGTATTTGGTTTGAATTTTGGTGGCAGCTTCCTCGAGGAGCTCGGGAGATGGTGAAGGTGGGGAGGAGACAGTCGGGGGTGGTGTCGGCGTACGTGTGACGGGAGGGGAAACGCTGCGACGCAAGGGCGACTGGGGTGGGGTCTGGTATTCGGTGTCGGAATCAGCTGCGGGTTCTAGAGGGGTATTTGCGAGAGTAGTACTCACGCTTTCCTTCTCTGCGGTGCGCGCCTGCTCCATCGCGTTCTCGTGGGCCAGACGCGCCGCGGCCTGCCTACGCTGTTCCAGAGCTTCTTGGCGGCGTTTAGCCTCGATGAAAGCCCTTTGGCGCGGCGTGATGTAGTAGTCCTCATCGTCGCTCTCGGGCTGATAATCGTAGCCCTCGGGGAAATATCTGGAGCGGGCGGCCCGTTGGCGCTCCATCTCCTGTTCCTGGGCGAGTGCACGAGCACGCTGCTGTTGCTGCGCTAAGGCTCGGGCATACGGAGAAGGCTGGTGGTATGTTTGGTAGGGGGAAGACGGATAATAAGGTTGAGGGCGAGGATAGAACGAGAACATGTTGGTGGCTGATAAGATGCGAGTGAGGATACGGGGAGATCATAGATTATATATACCATTGCGTCGAATATTTCTAGAGCAAGATGGAAATAAAACGCGCCTACAGGAACTTTCTTGAATATTCGCTGCCATTACGTCATAGTGTCGGGGTTACCTATTTGGGATGCGCTTGTTCAGCTCCCCGAATCGGATCGCACAGTCCGCCGGACTCGGGGTGACTGGAACAGCATTAGCAAAGTCAGAAAAGCACAGTCAGTCCGCAACTCAATCGCAGTCAATGATCCGCCATTGGCTGCGTCTGCGCGGTGGCCCGCGCCGAGCCGATCAATCAAACTGCGGACTGTGCTTTGCGTCCTCCATATATAAGCGCTGTGAGGCAACGGACCCTCTTATCGTCTTACCATTACTTGTCGATGCTTGCATTCGTCAACACCACCAACTTCAGCCTCCATACTCGACGCATGGACGTCTCCTACGACAAGAACATGGCCGCTGGCCCTTCTTGCCAACCGCAATACAGCGACGATATGGGCCGCCGCGGGTCCTATGATGATAGGGAGGAGGAGGAGGAGAGCGAGTTTGACCTCGCAAAAAAGCGGGAGTGCGCCAGCAGGGTCGCCGCGTGGATAAACCAGTCCGCAGTCCGCATTACTGCTGTGCGTATCAATGTTCTTCCTCTACCGCGCACCGCAGCTGAATCGACTGAACAGATCACAACCTCGTATGGAGCATCCTCGACCACGTCGTTTGACCTCGATCTGGACCTTGACCTGGATCTGGAAGACCAGAGTTACGACTCCGATTTCCGAGACACACCAGAGGGCGAACCATACCTTTTCTACTCCTCCTCCTCATCCAAATCGGTCGGCGCGCCTATAATCCACGCCCCCATCCCGAGGCGGCTCTCTCCCAGGCGCTCCTCGCGCGGCCGATCCGGGCGTCGTCACCACGGCCACTCACACCGGCCTCGAATGCCCTCGCCGCTGTATGTCATCCACGAGGAAGACTCGGAGTAAATCAGCATCCAACTTAGTTCCGCACTCACATCCATTCACTCCATGAACATAATACCCCTCACACACGCACCTACCTCACGCTTAGAATAATCGCATATCACACCACTTGTATCAAAAAAAAGTAACACTGTACCCTCCTTTGCATTATTTAACTCCTTCGAGAATTGTGTCCTTCAATTTGGCCTGCCAAGAGGTTCGTCTTTTGCGTGTGGCCGGCCCCGAGTAATTGTAGCGAGAGCTGAAGAAGCATAGAACACGATTGGCAATTTGTGTGTGCTTCAGGGACGTGTCAGATCCAAGCTGAAGGAGAGAGCGAGCATCAAGAACAAGAAGAAAACGCGTCGTCCAAATTTGGGTGATGCGCAAACAAGACTAAACAAGGATTAACAAGCTGAGGTTCTTGCTGAGGTTTCCAAACGCAACTCTCACTCCCAACCTCATTACTCGCAGCAACAGCGCCGGATCTCACTAGGTTGTTGACGAATAGGAGTATGAGCCGCCGAGCTTTCACTCTCGCTGCGATAGTCGGAGCGCCCCGCTGGGAATTCGTGGAAGATCGGGTCTGCAAGGCTGAACACTCCGGAAAGCTCCGTTTCCAAATCATTTAAAAGCCGGCAGTGACGCTACGGTCGCCACGATCAGTCATGGTGTCCTCTCCCATTCCACCTCTGTCCTCCTCTGGTATATTCAGTGTCGCGCATTCTATTCTCATTGACGCGCCGCGTGAAAAGGTGTGGGAAGTGCTACTGGACTTCAAATCGTACAAAGAATGGTCCGTGCTTTCCACCTTTGCATTGCCTCTTTACTCATTACAACCTTCCTAAAGGAACACATTCGGGTATGGCCTTCATGATCATCGTTGAAGCTGCGGAATACTTGATAATTCCACAGTCGCGGTCAAACCATCGTTTCCGCAACTGGTGTTGCCCTGGCCGACCAGACACCTGCAGCCGGTGACTTGATGCTCATTTCCCCCATACATATCCCACCGACTATGGGCGAGCCTCAGTTCATGGGGTCACTCAGCATCACCGTGCTTGTTGAGAGCATCGATCACGAGAATTACCGCGCTGCATGGGTTTCTTCCAGCCGCCTCCCTAAATGGGCCCTCTTTGTGGAACGATGGTAGAGCCTTACCATTGAGGGAGGGAAGACCAAGTACGAGAGTATCGAAGTTTTCCATGGCATCCTCACCTACATCTGCAATTTCTTCCTCAGAAAAAAATTGAAACTCGGGATCAAGGTAATGGCGGAGGGCCTCAAGAGTCGATGTGAACGCGTTTGAACGTAATTTTATACGACTCTCCTAATTAAAATTTACTAATGTACGACTTGAAGAGCCGTAAGATATCATTGTTACTCAATTCCCGACCTCCAAGCTTGTCGGTATTCAAATTCTGTCATGATCGGTTGTGGTACGACGACGAGTATGCCTGTACTACGGTCCGTTGAGGAATGTTGCACTGCTTCAGCAATGCGGGGGAAACACCTTGTCCGAATCGGGACAACTACCACCCGCTTCCAAAATAGGCAATTTAGGAAGATTCATCATTATTTTAGTTTGCTCGGATGTAGGTAATGTGGGCTAAGTTGCAGCGTGCTTACTGCGTTCTCGCATTTGTGCGCCATACACTCTAAAGACGAAAGGGATGGGCGCAAGAAGGCAAGCAATGCCGGCGAGAAGGGATGTTGCACCTTGCACGGTAAGTGCATGATCTGTCGCAGAGGGTCGTGAATAGAGTCGACGAAATTCAGAGAGTTGAATCAATATAACTCACACATTTGAAGCGTGAAAAGGGGAAAGATGCTGCCAACCAAAGCGCGACTACACAGCCCTGCAGCAAGGGCACTTGCCGCAGTCATTTGATAGCAGTCGACTAAATATGGAACCTGTGGGTGGATTTCTGATCAGACTGGGATGACGAGAAACAAGAGGAAGGGCATTACGAATCCCGTGGCTATCAGCAGTATGCTACACGCAAAGAGAAACTGCGCAATACAGGGGACTATCCAGTGGACGTTAGGGAATGGTGCAGTCCAGGCAAATAGGAAGAGGGATCTGCCCAGCTTCAGCGACGGACGGGGACAAAATTTAAACTCACATCGGACACAGTATCGCTCCCGCATACGCCAGTACAAGCCGGGCTTCCGGCGCGGTAGGTACACCCTTTGCATTAGCGGCCTCCTCTTTCTTGATGTATTGGTTCTCTGTTTATGGATGATGAGTAAGTCATGCTTCGTTGTCGATCCAACTACTTACGACCATACGTGACCATGAGGAAGCATGCAAAGACGAAGCCGAGACCCAGTGCAATGTACGTCAGTCCATATGAGGTGGTCTCGAATCCTCGGATTTCCAGATAGACGACTCCGAAGGCTTCGAAAAACCCGTACAAAATACCGTATAGAATAGACAGGTAAATCGACGTTAACATGACCACCGGTTCTATGATTTTCTGGTTATCAATACATTGAAACAGAAATTTGCCCAGTTCGTACCGGTGAAGAGATAAACCATGGGTCGCGCAATGGCGATTCTGAACACGGCTATGACCTTCCCGAATTCCAAAGGCGGAGGAGCTTTCCCTTGTTTCTTGTTCTTCCACTTGAGTAGTGTCGGGCCGTGCGTTTCGGGTAAAAATGCAACGAGAATGCTCATGACCGTGCAGAAGATGGCCATGACTCGGAAATTCCAGCTGCCAAGAATCAGACTGCAGAAAAAAACCAGAATGAAAATGAATTACTGATATCCGGCATTATGTTGAATGAAAGCAGAAGCTAATGGTCCGAGAGAGGGTCCGCCGAAGGCCATCAGAGCGTCTAGAATCAACGAGAATAAGCACGGAAACGGAAGGTGTGCACAAACATACACAAGATTGAATACGGCCCTCGCTCTCTCAAGGAGGTGTAATCCCCTATTGAGGCGGGGACGTTGTTAATGGCCGCTGCTCCAAAGAACCCGACGAAGAAACGGAAAATCAGGAGGCTTGCGGCATTGGGCGCAAACGCCGCTCCAAATGCAAAGGCTATCGAAAGCGGTTAGAACCAACAAATCATTCTCAATCAAAGGTTGAATTTCTGTACCGCTGTAAAATAGACCACTGACGCGATATACAACTTGTCTGCCATAGAGCTCGGATGAGGGCCCAAAGAGCAGAGGTCCGGCCGCAAATCCAAGACTGAAGGACATAATTTTATTTCAGCGGTTCAAGTTGAACACTACGTGTCATTTAAAATCTTACACGGTGAATGTAACTCCCACAAGCGCAACTGGTAAAAAAAATTAGCTCAGCTCGCAATACCAGCTATTTGCAACTGACCTTCCTCAGAAATGTTATAACGTTGGATGAGATCAGGCAGACTTGAGACCTAGGCAAAGTGAGAATGCGAGAATGCGGCGAATAACGATCAAACGACAAACATAGCCGGTGGAGGCATACGTTAAAGTCAAAACCCATACGCAGAGGACCAAGTTGATTGTCTACGTGACCTCAGTGAACACCCGGTCGCAAAGAGAATTCTTACGGCCCGCTTAATAAAACTCCAATTTTTTGGATCTAAACAAATTATTATTCCAAGATTCAGGGGCAAATCGAGGAAGAACGAACTCTCAGAATCATCGAGAACGAGAGTGGAGGGTCCATGCGCATGAGTGGGCTGTTTTTCGTCCCGCGGTTCTGAGCCATTCAAGGTCAGTTGGGCTTCCAGATCGAGGCCCCCAGCCTCCAAGTCCAGTGATTCCGAGCGGCGAGACTCCTGTGATTCGGGCGTCTTCGCGGGGTGGGTCATGATGATAGAGGAGAACCTAAAGAGTGAGAGTTTCTATAAGTTCAGCTTTATAAGTGCTTTAATATCAGCCCGAGGGATGCCCGGGACCACAAACATTTATGATTCCAGCGGCTAGGGGAGTCATGTAATGTTTTAAGCTGATTTAAGTTGCATTCCAGACCCATTTGTTTGCAGTTCTTGTCACGGCGTTCACGAACCAATGAGCAAAAACAACAGGAGAAGGTTGGAAGGAGGCCCTGTTGTCATCACAGGACCAAACCGACAATTAGCTGACAAACTCCGCCGAAATCGCCTCGGTTAAACGCTCGGCCATGGTTGAATTGCGGCATATCCGAAAAATATGGTACCATGATCTGTAATCCAGAATTAAGCAATTATCTTTGGCCGCTCAAGTACGTGGCCGTTGTACTTCCTTGTACTTCATTTCTCTCAGTCCTTGCTGTATCCGTCGTCCGAACCCAAAAGGCGTCGAGCGAATCGAAAATAGTACAGGGCATATGTGGTGCTGTGCCGACCATCAGCGAGTTGAGCTCCCTGGGTATTCCCGGACTCTATCACCATAGATTTGTTGTCTATCGCCTGGCTTCCGTTTAGAACGTTTTGCAGACCTCATGTGTTTGAACCAGCCAATTGTTATTTTTTGGACCATCCTTGTCTGATTTTAGATATTTGAGGCCTCAAACCCGTCAAAAAAAAAAATTGGATATTTGAGGCCAAAATCGGACATTTTGGACGGGAAAACCCTTGGAGAGCACGATGAGGCCCTTGAAGCCTCAAATTGGGGAGTTAAAATCTGCTGCGAGAGTTTGGTTACCATTGGAGAAAGCCCAGACCTCATTGCAAACATTTACTCTGGACCACCCAATTGCGATACCTCAAAGGAAAGAAAAACCTCGTTCAGAAGATGTGGGATCCAACCGTGGGAAAACTCGGTAAGACGATGCCGTTCGGAAAGATCCGGTTGTTGACGAGCCAAACATCAGTGGAAACCACTGGCACCACCGCGACCACGACACCTCATGGCGAATCCTGCCGTTCCCCCCCTCTCCTCCTCCGGTGTATTCACTTCCGCGGGTTCCATTCTCATTGACGCACCGCGCGAGAAAGTCTGGCAAGTGCTACTCGACTTCGGATCGTACAAAGAATGGTTGGAGCTTCCACCCTTGCGATGTAGATCTCTTGAATGACACTTACAAAGGAATGCATTCGTGTATGAAATCTCCCTGTCGAAATCATGACCTAGTTGACAATCTGCCAGTCGTGGACAAACCCTGATCTCTGAAGCAGGTGTTGCCCTGGCCGATCAGACACCTGCAGCTGGCCACTTGCTGTTCATTTCTCCGGTGCATCTTCCGCCGACGATGGGAAAGCCCCGATTCATGGCGTCGCACAGCACCACCGTGCGCATAACGACCATTGATCACGAAAACTACCGTGCCGCTTGGGTTACTGCTGGCGCACTACCGAAATGGGCCCTGTTAGCGGAACGATGGCAGACTCTGACCATCGTGGACGGGAAAACAAAATACGAAAGCATCGAAGTGTTCAGTGGGATCCTCGCCTACGTCGTCAAATTTTTCACCGGTAAAAACTTAGACCTCGGCGTCAAGGCAATGGCGGAGGGCCTCAAGAGTTATTCCGAACGCGCTTGAATTATTTGCAACGGCTTGCTACCGCCTCACTTGATTCTCCAATGCTATTTACTTCTAAGGAAAGATGCCATTCAGGGCATTTTATCCACCTCGTTGCTCTGGTCTCAAGTTCCATTCAGTTCGTGCTGCGGTCGACCCTGGTCAAACTGTAAACCAAACCCAATGAAACTATTCTCGGATTATACCGTTGTTTGATAGTTAACAAGACCTTGTTTCGTCGTTCATCCAGCTAAAACTTAGTCAATTCCTCTGTCGACGGGCCAGATGCGTCGTAACTCGATGCTACGACCATGTCGGCAGAACTCATTAACTTTTTTCGCGTAGGCTCTACTTCTCTTTCAGGTTGCATGCTGATTCTTGTTCTTAGTTTCATGCTGTTCTCGATCTGTGTTGGACGACATTAGTCCCTTTGTCAAGGTTGATTCCCCTATGTCTCGGGTGTAAAATATGGAAAATCATCACGTAAAAGAAGTAGCCGTTGCTTCGAGTTTAACCTTTTAGTCCCAAGACCACCAACCGTCATGAATGTGGGCATTCTTCTGACTCTCGGCTGGACCGAAATGTCGCTCTCTGATAGATGGTAAAACCAGCGTTTTGAACCCTGTCTATTGACCAGGGGTTTGGAGCTGTTCTCCACTAAAGGGCGTGTTCCGTAGCAACATGGTATGTATAAAAGCATGGTCGCTTGCCCCACTAAATTGCCTGCCTGCCCCATTCACAAAGCGCTGCCATTCCTTCCTTATCGACTCTCTCATTCCAGCATGTTCAACAAAGCAGCGTTGCTCGTTGCCCTGACCCTCGCAATCTCTATTGTTGCCTCCCCCGCGTCCGCCCCAGCCCTGGCCAATACGAGCGCACGGGGTATCACCATCCCTTTGCGGAAGAAAGGCGTCTTGACTAGGGCAAATGGTGTCTTCGATAAGGACAAGGCAATTGTGGACGCTGTCCTTGCCCATAACAAGCATCGCCAAAATTTAATCAACCTCGCGAAAAATCGCGGGCACAGCGCTTTACCCACCGTGCGTTTCGTAAACGCTCCATCCGGGCTCCGCTAATATCTTGAATTTTCCAGGGTGCAGTTATCCAACCTCTTGCAACCATTCCCAGGGCTATTCAGCGACAGATGAAAAAGCGCCAGGCTGAAGTCCTCATAGACCAAGGCGAAACCGAGTGGACCGGAGCAATCTCAATCGGGACGCCGGCTCAGAATTTTCAGATTGACTTTGATAGTATGCGTTACTTTGTGCGATTTTTCAATTCTTATCAATCCACCATACTCCTGTAGCGGGCTCCGCCGATCTCTGGGTTGTCTCCTCCGACTGCACCGGCTCAGCGTGTTCCTCTCACTCGAAATTCTCGACGTCGTCCTCATCCACTGCACGCGAGGAAAGCGGCAGCTTTAGCATACAATATGGTGAGCTAGTTCACATTTTTCATTTCGCAGTACTGACTTGGAATAACAGGCGATAAGTCAACCGTTAGTGGCCCCGTGTACACGGACAGTCTCTGTGGCAGGTGTTGAAGTGAAAGGGCAGTTTTTCAGTCCGGTGAACACTCGTGAGCCCACTTCTTCGTGTGTACATGCGCCAGATCTTATCATTATTCCTAGTCTCCTCTTCCTTTGCTCAAGACCCGGCGGATGGCATTCTTGGCCTTGCGTTCCCAGCCATCTCCAACCTGAATCAACCACCCTTCTTTGACGCTGCGCACGACCAGGGTGCCATCGAAGCCAACCAGTTCGGGTTTTTCCTCGCAGGCAGCGGCTCGGAGCTCTACCTCGGGGGCGTCGACGCCAGCAAATTCACCGGCGACATCGAGTATCACGGCGTCGACACTTCAACCGGGTTCTGGGAGATTACTGGCGGAAGCGTCAAGGTGGGCTCTTCCTTGCCCTTGTTGGGCATCGGGTCTGTGAAGAACATCGAAGCTATCATCGATTCTGGAACCACGATCATGTATGGCCCCCCTTCGGCCGTTGGCGAGATATACGCGCAGGTACCTGGTGCAGCCCTCTTTGATGCCCAAAACGGTTAGCACTTCGATTTGCCTTTTATATTCAGGAAGTTTATATATCTGTTAGGATATTACTTGTTCCCTTGCGAATCCCCGCCCCAGATTGCTTTCAACTGGGGTGGCGCCGACTGGGTCATCAGTGCTGAGAATATTAACCTCGGTACGACCACGGCGGGTTCGAGCGATTGTGTTGGCGCGCTCGCAGCGAAAGATTTTGGACTTGGCTCCACGTTCGTTCTCGGAGACAGTTTCATGAAGAATTCCTACGTAGTGTTCGATGCCGACAGGAACGCCGTTGGATTTGCGGCGCTTGCGTGATCTGGATTCAACCCGACACCCATAACAGCATCATAATTTTGTATATTATCTGACACGGTCTGCAATCAAATTGCACTCATTTGACGCTGGATTCAACATCCAAACCCCAAAATGGAACCTCTTTTCAACGAACCACGTAGCCACGACATTCGATGGTGCAAGAGCAAAATACATTCACGGGGCCTTTCAACTACTCCATCGGCTTCAGAGCGAGGTGACTTTCCCAAGAGCAGAAGCCATGCCGTCGGAGAGCGTGTCAATGTCTGTTGTCACACTGACCATATCGAAGCCTTGATTGAAACGTTTCTCTGCTTGCTCTCCGGTCAAGCCTGTGGAATGATTCAGAGACAACATGCTCTATCGCGCTAGAGAACTCACAGAATATGCCTGCTACCTTGCCCGCCTTCTTCGTGGCCTCGAGAATCTTGGCTATGGCTGCCTCATGCTCGGGGCCGCCTACCTCAACACCCATCGACACGGCAAGGTCGTAGGGGCCGATCTAGGAGGAATATCAACACAGCGGCGCCAGAAGGAGCGTGGACCGACAAATGTAGCATCAATGCCCTCCTTGACGATCTCGTCGATCGCCGCGACTGCATCTGGGTGCTCTATCTGTACACTGATGATGATAGCATCGTTTGCTTCAGCCTTGTAGGGTGCATTGAGCGCGCCTGAGGCGTGCTGCAGTCAAAAGATGAACCACGGTTCGGCCGGTGCCTTAAATCGACCCAACTGTAAACATCGGTCCGTAACCGCGAAAGCCAACCGGCGGGTATTTAGTGGCTTGCACCACCTTCCGCACAATTTCCTAATTCATTTGCGGTCAAGGTGGTACCATTCCGACTCAAAAGACGGCGAACCGGCGAGTTGGCCATTGGAATCATTATTCCATGCGCACCAGAGTCCAATGCACGCTGTGGTGGTGAGCGTCGTGGAGAATTGGGTCTGCGAGGTCGGAATAGTGACCTTGATCATCCATGGCTCATCGGCAGGTATGCGAATAAGGGGAGATGCCCCACTTGCAGAAACGGTGTTTGTTAGGTCGTAATAATGTTGATCTAACTGTTGGGTCAGAATCTCTTTTTATCACGCATTTGGCGCACCCGTAATCAGCCCGTGCTCTGGACAAAACTCGTTGAAAAATATCGTCAGAAAGTTTTCGGTCCACTGACCGGCATCGATGAGGACCCATGATACGCCTTTCGTGAGGGCGACCGTCCGCGCCACGGCGGTGCTACAGAGGTTGTTGAGTTGGGCTTCAGCTTATCGGTGGTCCCTAAATCTAACCTGGGAAGGGTAAGCCATGCGCCGGCGGCACGAGCTTGAGCAGTGAATTTCTGTCGGAGGGGGAAGTTCAGAGCCATGTTTACACTCGTTGGGAAATCTTCGCGAATCTATATACAGTCTCGGACCGCTTTACCGGCGCGCAGATCTCATGACACGGATCCAAAATAGGGGTATGGAATTCAAGGTTTCTGACATGAGTGGTCGTAGAAGCATGGTCGTATGGTCGTAAGGGTATACAGGTTCGCCAGTGTTGGGTTGCTCATGCCTGGGTTGCACTTTCAGCGGCGACTCTCCCTCGTCTGCGCTGTATGCGACTTTCTGATGATCTGGAACCACTGTGCTGGGATTAGATAAGGTGAGAAAGATGGAAGGAGGCTCACAAGCAGCGGCAGCACAGTACATATTCAAAGAGGTCGACAATCGCCACGAGGATCTGAGGAAAGTCGTTAGCCGTCGAGTCGGCGAGGTGGAAAGATTTTTTACGGACAGCTACAATGGCCGAAACAAGAGCCTCGAGCACATTCGCTATTGCAGAGATTATAATGTTGATTCTACGGGAAGGATTGGATTTCGGCAAACAGCAGACAAAGCTCGAGGTTGAACGCACCCACGACCAATGGCACTGATAACGGCACCCATTTCGTCCGGTCAAGCTCCGACAAAAGGAGAATCTGACTAGTAGATGGGAGGGGAAGAAAAACTAAGGATGACGGCCGTGGCAAGGCTTATATAGCTATTGTTCCCAGTCGTTAAAATAGGGGTGTCACTATGCGTGCATCAGTTTTGCCTTCACGCCAATGATTCCAGACACCAGTTCTTTATTCGCTAGCAGCGCTCAGAAGGCGGCGCTGAGATGAAACAGACCGACCTGGACGGGGTCAATCGTTGCGGCTCGAGAGAAAGCTGTCGAGAGAATCTGCGACGGGACGTGGCGATACTCTCGTGGCCAGGGCGATGAAGAGAGACAAGAAGCTCGAACTTACCTCGTAATGTCGTGGTAGGAAGCAAGATGTTTTGACAGTGCAAATCATTGATGAGATTGATGCGATGTTTGATTGGTGTCGAACTGGTCGCAAAAGCTCAGCCAAGGTCACAACTTTCTCGAACCGCGATAAACCATCCTTTTTGCTTTTTGCCCTCGCATTGCGTTCCTGAGCTGAACTTGCTAAGTTTGCAACCTGCGGATTTCGGTCAAACTTCGCTTCAAACCTAAAGCCTCGTCTTTTCAAAGTTATCCAGAAAACTCTTCAACTTGTCCGCCTGGTCCGAATCCGCCAGTGCTGGCATGTTGACTACGGTTGGACTCCTCAAAGCCTCGCTGAGGCACTCCAAACCATTCCTCTGTAGACAGACTCCGACTCTGTCCCACAAATGAGCTTCCTGTTGGCGGCTTCCATATCACTCCAGAATGGATCCACATCTGCTCGCTGTGCAACACCACTCTCTTTCGTGGCCGCAGGCCTTGAGCTTATCTCGGGCACGCATCATTCTCGTGAGCACATCTCACGACGTATGACAATCTCATGTTGTTTTTTCGGCGGCGGCGGGAAGCGCCGAGGCACCTTTCTTCCCATTCAGCCGCCTCGCGTCGTAAAATGCCTAGACGAGTTACCTTCAAATCTCCTTATCTATCTGCACCATAGCTTTGGCTGGGCTCTATTATCCCGGATTACTGTATCCGCGTCCAATAGGGGGTTTCACACTTGATTATTTGAGGCCCAACTTGGGTCCAACTCAATGCTCAACTTGGCTCGAAGTTGGGACCGAAATTGGGCCGATTTCGAAGTTGGGTGTGGAATCGGGCTCCGGACCACGATCTGACATCCAACTTAGACCCCAACTTCATGCCCCAACTTCAATTTTTCGATTTGGTCGTGCCATTAGGCTTCCTGAGAGAAAAAACTCTCAAGTTGGGGACAGAGTTGGGGCCAAATTGGGGATCAAGTTGGACCCAAGTTGGGCCCAAATAATCAAGTGTGAAACCCCTTAATGAGAGGGACTCGGGTAACCGTCGACCATCTTCGTACCGGGCTCGAGTTGGATAGCTCTCATCATGGACAAAGAACCTTTTCCCGCGTGCAGATATGTAACCAATATGTCGGGGTCATTTCTTCACTCTCCCCTCATCCTCATCCAGTCGCGTCGCGTCGGTCGCAATTGGATTCACGTGATCGCGCATGCACCGCAAACGTGGCAGATCATTTTGCTACGTTGACCTCTCACCTTCTACTTAAACCACGCAAATGCAATAATTGACCGCCTCTGCCCAAAAGATGCTTATTCTACCGCTTGCTATCTCTCTCTTTTCCTTTCTTCCCCACTCCGCCCTTGCTTCGGTGCTTGCCATCGATTATGGCACCGACTGGATAAAGGCCTCAGTAATGAGCCCAGGCATCCCCTTTGACGTTCTGCTCAACAAGGACTCGAAACGGAAAATACAAGCGTCTGTTGGATGGAAAAAGACGGACCGTCTATTTGGCACCGATGGCTTCAATCTTGTGCGTTGCAGTAGTCCCTGTATTTTCCTTCTGCTTTTTTGATATTTTTCCAAGGCGTCTCGTTTCCCTTCCGATTCCTTCTCTTCCATAAAGTACCTGCAAGCCGCACCCTTTGACAGCGACATAGTGTCGTACTACACCTCCATCTCCACCGCCGAGCTCGTCCAGACCTCCCGCAACACCGTCGCCTTCAAACAATCGGACGGGAATGAGTGGAGTGTCGAGGAGCTGGTCGGGATGCAGTTCTCGTATGTGAAGCACCTCGCAGAGTCGCTCGCTGGAGAGAAAGTCAGTGACGTCGTCGTCACTGTCCCTCCTTTCTTCTCGCAATACCAACGAGACGCTGTCGTCGACGCCATCGAAGTCGCCGGCCTCCGCACCCTCGCATTGATCAACGACGGCACGGCCGTGGCGGTCAACTATGCCATGACGCGGACCTTCCCGACGCCCGAACACCATGTTATATACGACGCTGGCGCATCATCCATCCGCGCCACAGTCGTCTCGTTCTCCGCGTCGAACGCCACGGGAGTACACACTTCGGGAACCCAGATCGCTGTCGCTGGTGTCGGGTACGATCTCGTGGCCGGAGGCACGGAGCTAGACCGTCGTCTGCGCGAGCTGCTCATCGAGGCGTTCAACGCCAAGAACAACAGGGACATTCGCGAGGACAAGCGCGGGATGGCGAAGCTGTGGAAGGAGGCGGGCCGTATCAAGGCCATTCTGAGCGCCAATATTGATGCTACAGCGACGGTAAGGTATTGCTTGGCCTTATCTATCGCCTGCTTCACTGATCGTGTCTATGCATTTAGGTAGAGAGCCTGGCTTGGGACATCGACTTCAAGTCAAAAATTACACGCGCCTCGTTCGAGGCCGCCTGCGAGGATCTAAAGGATCGTTTTGCACGACCCATAGAAGATGCTTTGCGCAACGCGGGTCTCACTTTGGTGTGTAGTCTTTGCTGTTTTTATCCACCGTTTATTCAGCATGGAGCAGGATAATATCACCTCTGTCATCCTTACTGGAGGCAGCACACGAACACCCATGATCCAGGCAGCAGTTAGAGCTACCGTTGGAGAGTGCGTTGTCAATTATCCATCTTTCATGTTATTTGCATTTTGACACTCCGTTCAGCGAGAAGATCGCACTCAACGTCAACGCCGATGAAGCGGCGGTCCTCGGTGCCGCCTTCCACGGCGCTGGTCTGAGCCGGCAATTCAAAACCAAGAACATCAAGGTCACGGACATCACCCCCTTCGACATCCAGGCGTCGTATCTCGCGACTGCCTCCACGCCGAGGACGATCACGACGTTGATCTTCCCTGCGGGCTCCAAAGTTGGCACGAAAAAGATCCTCACGTTCAAGCGCAAGGATGATTTCGTTATCAATTTCGATTATAAGACTGCGCCAGCGCCGTGCGTTTTCTTTCGTCTCTTGTCTCACCCTTTACTTAGTATTTTTCTGGTTTAGCGGATTCCCGACAAGATTCTTAGAGGTCGGAATCACAGGTGTGGCGGAGGCGATTGCGAACCTGACGGAACTCGGTGCGACTGAGCCCGTAGTCAAGGCCACTCTGGTCCTATCGGAGTCGGGCTTCGTCTCCGTCTCGAGCGCGGTCGCATTTGGAGAGATTAAGGACGACTCGATTGCGGGTATGTCTCCGGCGCATTTAACCCCCTAGTTCGTTATGCTAATGGACGCGGCTAGGCAAGCTGAAGGGCTTCTTCGGCGCGGGCAACACTGCGGAGGCTGAGGTAACGACGCCTGAGAGCGCTCCGCCTCGCGACGCGGATTCTTCGAGCAGCTCGTCATCGTCATCGGCGTCGGCCACTCCATCTGGTGCGACGAATTCTACTCCCGAGAAAGAGAAGGAAGAGAAGAAGAAGGCCACTCCCAAGGATAATACCATTACCCTCAACACTACTGTCGTCTTCCCTTCGATACCTCCCATGACCGTTGAGCACAAGAAAAACGCCCGAAGCAGGTGAGTCTTCCCGCCCCGTTTGTGCCCTTTCATCGTCGTACTCACCCGAATCCCAAGACTGCGCGCGATTGATCTAGATGAGGCCGCGGTTGCGCGTAAGGAGGAAGCGCGGAATACATTCGAGGGCTATCTATACAGGATGCGCGACCTTCTCGATGAGGAGAACCGTGACACGCCATTCAAGCAGTGCTCGCAGGACGCGGAGCGCAAAGCTATCGCCGTCAAGCTGGATGAGTCGTTCGCGTGGCTCCACGACAAGGGCGACGTCGCTGAGACGTCGCAATTCCTCGACAAGCGGAATGCACTGGAGTAAGTTGCCTCTTTCCTCCTTTCAAAGACCATTTCATCTCATCACATTCTTGCTGCAGGACTCTGGAGCGCCCGATTGTACACCGGTATAAGGAGATCGAGGCCTTCCCGCAAGCCCTCAACAACAGCCAAATGTGGAATTGGAGTACACGGCTATTCCTCCAGGAGGCGCGCGAGAACATGACTGCGGAGGCCGCGGCGGACCTTCCCTCGAAGTGGACGAAGGAGGAGCTGGACGCGCTGGAGAAGACGCTGAAGGAGCACGAGGTGTGGCTGAATGAGTGGGTGGAGAAGCAGAAGGCGGTCCAGCCAAATGAGGACCCGGTGATTGAGACAACAGAGATGAGGGCGCGGGCGAAGGTGCTGGAGACGGCGCTGGCGAAGTTGGTGAAGCGGAGGGTGCCGAAGACGGTGAAGAAGAAGACGACGACAAGTGAGGCGGAGCCGACGTCGACGACGGCGACCGAGGCTGCCGCTGAGGAGACGCCAGCGGCGCTGCCGGTGGAGGAGAAGACTGATGAGACGATAATACCGACATCGACACCTGTCGTGCCCGAGGGGAAGCAGGCGCAAGTACCATTAAAAACCCATGATGAGTTGTAATTTTGCATCATGATATATTATAGATTTATTGGCACACGGAAGATCATGGACCATGGATATCCTTAGTCTGTGGGAGATTCAACCGAGGTGGCCTCACAGGGCCCATTTCTTGAAAGTGATGTGCGAAGGTGATGACAACAATCATGGTAGATAGCGCTCATCCTTGTTTATTTTCCCGGCTTCCGCAAATCCTTGCCTGAACAACTAATTACATAGTTTATGGCCGATGTTACAATCAACTGGGTCTGTATGCAACTTTGACTCGACGCAGCCACATCTTACATTCGACACCACCTCGTCCGAGTCACGATGGATCGACAATTTCTAACGGAAACTCGTCGCCTCCTGCGGAGCCCTGCCCGAGAGCCAGCACTGGGTCCCGCTTCGCCGCCGGTGCATCTCCCGCGTCCATCCGCTCGTTCAGCGAAACGCCCGCCGCGCTGCCGTCCCGGCCCGCCCGTGGTACCCTCCACCTCGCTGCGTCGTCCCTGTCTGCCTCACAGCAGTGCACTCTGCCACGTTTGCGCCGTCGTCGGACGTCATGCCGAACAAGTCATGCGGGAGTGGTACCTGCGGCGGAGGCGGAGTACGGAGAACAGGGTCTTGACGATAGTAACGACTCCAGTCCAGGTGCGTATCCTTTTTATTTCACGCCCTTCGTTCCTTCCCCCGTCGTTGTCTCCTGCGTTGGGCTTCTCCCCTATTCAAACCTTTGCTACTTATTTTGCCCAGCAAGTATGTCCGATGCGTGACTCAATTGCGGCTCTGAACAGCGATGAAAGGACCGATGAGCAGTCGTTCGAGCCCAGTGGGCCCGTCGACTGCGCCCCGCGCAGTCTACGTCAGTGTGGCGCACTCGACGTCAGTTTGGGCGACGATGCATCTTCTCTCATTTACGAGCACGGACTGTAGCTCGCTTCGTTCATACAGAGGAGGGGCCGAGCAGTGCCACAAAACAATTGAACTTTGATTCGAGAAACAATGAGCAGCTATGAGCAGAGACAAAGCAATATATTCTTCTTATTTCTACGTCAGGCGGCCACCCCAAAGAAGCACGCAAGCTGGACCCGGCGGTCCTGCACGGTGGGCGCTAAATATGCTTTAAGTAATGGTGGGAGAGGAGAGAAGATACAACATACCATTGGGAAGCACCTGCAACCAATGACCGAGGGCGGTCAAGGCAGTTGCCGACGTCGTGCATTGGGCGCCTGAGCAGCGATATCAGTGTGGTGATCACAAAGCGAGGATGCAAAGACTTACCAGTGAAGATGAGGAGGGCCTCGCGGGTTAGTGGGTGCGGTGCGGCAAGCGAGGTCATGTTCGGGCCGACCAAGGGGGTATTCGCTCTCGCAGACGCATTGGCAAGCCGCATGGGTTGCAGGGCGAGACTGCTGGGGGTCAGATCGGCTGCGAAATGGGGCAGTGGAACTCACGTCGCATTGATTTCATCGAGAGACTGCAGGACAGTCTGTCTGATGGTTGGCTTGAGCCGTCTGGTGGATGGCTTGAACAGTGGCAAGGAGCTGGGCGAGCTGGGCGCCGATGTCGAGGGCAGAAACATTGGCGATGTTGGCGGTTTCAGCGCCGAGGTTAGTCATTCTGAGTGTTGTACGCGGCAGGCAAATAAGTGGTCTTGCCAAAATAGGGGTTCATTTCACCGGCCCGTTTCCTGAAAGTGACAGTGATGGCAACAATCATGGTTCAAGTTGCTCTTGTTCGAATTTTTTCTTTTCGCGACTTCCGCAAATCCTTGCCTGAACAGCTAATTACATAGCTTATGGCCGATGTTACAATCAACTGGGTCTGGATGCAACTTTGACTCGACCCTACTCTCCGCTGGGAACGTACCTCGGGCACGGTCTCGGGCATCCCTCGGGCTGACATCAAAGTATAAAGGCGAACCCTCTCCCACCCTCTCTCTTTTAATTTAGGTTTTCCTCCATCACCATCATGACTGCTAACGACCCCGCGAAGAAGGGCGAATCACCGGAATCTCCCAATTCGGATTCAGAATCACTGGACTTGGCTGGAGACCTCGACCTGGAAGCCCAGCTGAACTTGGATGGCTCAGAACTGGAAGGGAACGAGAAATATCCCGCCCCTGCGCATAGACCCGCGACTCTCGCTCCCGATGATCCTGAGAGTTGGTTATTCTTCACTTTGCGCGTATGCTTGAATGATGACTTGTTTAGATCCCAAAAATTGGAGTTTTGTCAAACGGGCTGTAAGAATCGAATATCCTCATTTTTTTTTTACACGAACCTGTGCTCATTGAGGTCAATAGACGGTTAACTCGGTCCTCTGCGTATGGGTTTTGACGTTAACTTACGCATCCACCGCCTATGTTCGTTTTACACTTGCTCAAACCTTAACGCATTCTCACTTCTGCCTAGGTCTCCAGTCTGCCTGATCTCATCCGACACTATAACATGTCTAAAGAAGGTCAGTCATAGACGCGCTTATATTGGAAGCTGAGCTAATCTTTTACCAGTTGCCCTTGTGGGAGTTACCTTCACTGTGTAAGATTTAAATGACACCATTCGAACCATTGAAATTTATGCTCTCTAGCCTTGGATTTGCAGCCGGACCTCTACTTTTTGGACCTTCATCTGAACTCTATGGCAGACAAGTTGTATATCGCGTTAGCGGTCTAGGTTACAGCGGTACAAAAATTTGACTCTTGGAATGATTTGTTGGTTCTAACCGCTTTCGATAGCCTTTGCATTTGGGGCGGCTTTTGCGCCTAACGCCGCAAGCCTCCTGATTTTTCGTTTCTTCATCGGGTTCTTCGGAGCAGCGGCCATTAACAACGTCCCCGCTTCAATAGGGGATTACACCACCCTGAGAGAGCGAGGACAGTATTCGATCTTGTGTATGTTTGACCAAAGGCTCCGCTTTCCACACTCATCCTCGTTGATTCCAGACGCTCTGATGGCCTTCGGTGGACCTTCTCTTGGACCATTAGCTTCTGCTTTTATTCAACACGATGCCGGCTATCAGTAATTCATTCGGTTCGCTTTTTCCTTCTGCCGTCTGATTCTTGGCAGCTGGAATTTCCGAGTCATGGCCATATTTTGCACGGTCATGAGCATTCTCGTTGCATTTGTACCCGAAACGCACGGCCCGACGCTACTCAAGTGGAAGAATAAGAAACAAGGGAAAGCTCCGCCTCCGTTGAAATTCGGCAAGGTCATGACCGTGTTCAGGATCGCAATTGCGCGACCCATGATTTATCTTTTCACTGGTATGAGCTGGTATAATCTTCTTGTTCACATCTCTTCAACAGAAATTCGCAGAACCGGTGGTCATGTTGATTTCGATTTACCTGTCTACTCTATATGGTATCTTGTACGGGTTTTTTGAAGCCTTCGGGGTCGTCTATATGGAAGTTCGAGGATTCAAGACCACGTCGTATGGGTTAACGTATATTGGCCTGGGTCTCGGCTTTTTCTTTGCATGCTTTCTCATGTTTACATATGGTCGTAAGTCGGTTGGATCGATAAAATATGACTTGATCGTCATCCACAAGCAGAGAACCAGTACATCAAGAGTGCGGAGGCCGCTAAAGCGAAGGGTGTACCTACCGCACCGGAAGCACGGCTCATACTAGCGTATTTGGGCGCGATACTCTCTCCGATGTGAGTAGTTCAATTCCTCGTCCTCATCTATGACTGAGATCGAACAGATCTCTTTTCATCTTCGCCTGGACGGCACCATTCCCTCATGTCCACTGGATAGCCCCGGTTATTGCACAGTTTCTCTTCGCTTGTAGCATGCTGTTGATTTTCACCGGATTCGTATGCCTTCTTCTTGTTTCTCCTCTTGCCCAATAATTAAAACTCCCCCGCAGATTCCATATCTAATAGACTGCTATCAAATGACTGCGGCGAGTGCTCTTGCCGCCGGAATGTGTAGTCGTGCTTTGGTTGGAAGCGTCTTCCCACTTTTCACGATTCAAATGTGTGAGTTGATGTATTTTATTCCTCGACTCGGATCTCTCTTGACGTTTCTCTATGCAACGACAGATCATACTCTAACTGTGCAAGGGGCAACATCCCTCCTTGCCGGCATTGCTTGCCTCCTTGCACCCATCCCTTTCGTCTTTAGAGTGTATGGGGCTCGGATGCGAGAACGCAGTAAACACGCTGCAGCTTAGATTGGCATAACATCCCAGTAAAATAATAATGAATATTCCAAATCTGCCTATTTCAGACGCTCGAGGTATGTAGTTATCTTGATTCGGACGAAGTCGGAAGCTGTTCGGGTTTGAACTTCAATCTCGAACGGATTTCCAGAGACATTCCCCCGTCGTTCCCAGTTCAGCTAATAAACCTTATTAGAACGAGCTTGGGCACGGAACGAGACTGGAAATTGAACGAATGCAGCTTCACTGTGAATGTCTACAAATTTTCAGTGTTCACTTGGTTCAACTTGAGTTGAACTTTTTCGGAAAACTGGCAGAAGCCAAAATAAATTCAGGCTTCCCGTTCAACTGAGGATATTGTATAAATTCACCAATTGGCGGCCATCTGGCCGGTATAACGCCTAATTTCTTCCAAGTGGTCGAAATGTCCGAATGAGTGAATTTGTCTGTGTTTGATTCAGACGACGGCCTGGCATCATATCTGCTCCTACCCTCAGGGCAGTACTGACTCTGCCGCTCCTGGACAGCTTCTACTGCGCTACTAATATCCTACGACCTACCCCCGTTCTGCCACTTTCATTTGAGGCCGCCAATGTCGCGGCGAAGCTACCACAGTGTCTCCCAGAGCGTTTCCGAGAATCGTGTTTCGAAGTATGTCAATGAAGATGACCTCTTCAAGTGAGCGGCTTTTGTGGGTTGTGTGGCGTTCTACTGATGTTCTGAGCCTAGTTATGTCCTTCGTGTATCGTAAGCGCACCGGGACTCCAAAATATCAATGTCTCATTCCATTGTAGTTTTCTCAGCTATCTCATGATGCCAAAGCCCACCGAGACAGTCACTACAACGGCGGGGACAGCGTCAGATATACGGGATCAAGAACACCGTTCCCGCCTGTCCGCCCTCTCCAACTTTTCAATCGGAGATCTCTTCAAAGATGTCCGCGATGGCCCCAAAAGCGTCAAGTTTCCCGAGAAGCTTCTCAAGGTCTTGGAGCAAAAGCTGCAAAATATAGCGATGGGCAAGGACCCGGCGTACGTGTCGAATCATCCCGGAAATGCTCGAATACTCATCCTGCATGGCAGCTATTCGGACCAGCTCGTCCGGCGGACCATGGCAAAGTTCTACGGCCAGTTCCTCGTTGACAGCTTCAAGCGCCAGATGAAGGAGAACCGCAAGATCGAGGAACTTATCCTCATGTTCGCCACACATGCCACAACGGTCCTCAAGAAGGAGCCGACGCTTGCCGGGGACGGATGGAAGCTCGAACTCAACAACCAAATCGGCATATTCGTCAAGATGCTGCACGAATGTTTGCGGTTGGTTAACCACGTTTCTCCGGAGCTCCTCAGCCGGCTGGACACATACACCGCCAAACTCGCCCCGTCCCAGAGCTCGAGCGACTCGGGATACGACTCGGCGTCGACGTCCCGAGATCGCGACTCGATGTCGGTCCCCACCGTCAGCGGAAGGGTCGCCGACATGGAACTCGTCCGCGTGGTGGCCGCGTTGTTCAGGATTCCAGAGTCCGAGGTGCAGAAGGAGATTGATGGGCTGAGAAGCACTTGCACGGAGAAGGCCGCTCTGACAGATTTAAAGGTGCGGCTTAGTTCCTGCGCACATACAATTATCTTATCCAACTAGACGTGTCTCAAAAATCTCAATGCCGGAGTGCCGTTCCCCGGACGGCGAGAAGATTTCGACACCGACGCTGCCTGGCAGCACTGGCGGACCACCGAGGCCTCGACGCTCCAGCAGCTTATGGTCGCCATGGTACAATTTAACCCTGAATTAGCCAAATCCACGCCCGCAGAGAACGCCGTCTCCTCTTCGGCATATGGTGGCCGACCGGGGTCCTCATACTCGGCTTACGAGGTCCCAACGAGACACGCCTCGGTCGGCAGCCGACGCTCGTTCTACGCCTCGGCCGGACTAGACGCCAACGGGGACGCGCTGCAGAACGAAGTCGCAGAGGACGACGAGATCCCTGTCGGACACCACTTTACCTACATTCCCCCAAACCCCAAGAAATTCTACAAACGCCTGCTCGAGCACTGCCTGCTCACGGACCTCGAGATTATGCTGAGCCCAGAAGTGGACGATAACGACGAGGTTTCTCTTGGGATTCTGTCGGCGCCGCATCTGGACTTGCTCAACGAAGTCGCACTGCGATGGCGGATAGGTCATTCCTATCGCGCAGTGTGCTTCCTCGATCTTGTTAAGCAATTCTACGAGCGCCAGGATATTCCTCTCGAATGTATACCCGAGGCCCTTCAGCACGTCTCGAAGGTCATGACCGACATGGATCTGGAGAACTGGCCAGCGCAGGATGTGAGTGTTTTCGTCCATCCTTATAATTCGCCGTTCTGATGAGCACCTGAAAGTCGGAATATCTTTCGAGTGTGTATGGCGGGCTGTTCAACACCTTCCTCTCCTCTCTGTATCATGCTATGGAGAATATCCCTAACCTCAAACCCGCTGAGATCGAACCGTTCCTCTCCGTCCTCGAGCATGTCCGGGATAGCGGGCTACTAGAACGCTTCGGGTTCGACGTAGATATTAATGCGCGGCTCGCGGATGTTGAGGCGCAGGTGCGGCAGGTAGCGCTGCGCTGGTATACACAGAAACTGCAGGAGCTACAATCGGCGCCTGGAGTCAACCGCGCACTGCCGCTGCTGTTCATGACGGACGAGCTGGAGAAAACGGCGAAGCAGCTGGACAAACGGTTCCCCGAGCCGGTACTTGGGTCAGTAGAACACACTCCTTTTATTGCGCGTAGCTTACAGATAGATGCATACAGCCAATTAGACCTCGTGTCGCTGGTGGTGGAGGTACATATCCCGCAACTCATCCGGGATATCCAGGGCTCTCAAAAGCGGCTATTCGAGTCGTCGATGAACGGGCCGACGCCGGATGTGCCTATTCAAGACATCTTTGCGCTGTATCGACGGTCGAAGACGTTATTGGGGATGTATGCTGCTTTTTGTCCACAGTATGTCCTCTAAGTATTATTCTTTTCGCACCAGGTCCTAATATCCCCATAGGGGACACATTGACTTTGATATCAATTCGTTCTTTGAGCCATATGTGCGTCAGTGGCTGATGAACACCGATAGTAAGACGGGTCAATGGGTGGAGGCGGTGAGCACGAACGCGCGTACCGTTTACGGCCACTACTGACCCAGATAATCGTAGGCCATCGCTGCTGATAAGGTTCGCTGCTTATGGTGCAGTTGGGGTTTTACTCATCCTTTATTACCCCACAGTTTCAGGCGGAAGGTACTGAGGGCCACAGTTCATCTATCGTCGATCTATTCGACTCCCTGCGAAGTCCTATCGACTTCTTACAGGATCTGGAATGGGAAGACGATTACCAAGAGGCTCGGTTCTTCACCGCTTTATCCAAGGTAATTTTCACCCTCGGAAGTATATCGTGCCTCTCACTGGTCCATTTCAGACTGTCTCGAAAGCCATTGAGATGTACTGCCGGAACGTCGAAGGACTCTTCTTGACCGAGATGTTCCCCCGACCAACCGACTACATCCAACCCCAGAAATCCTCTGCTTGGCTCGAAAAAGCGCGGCAGCTGGCGATCCAGGGCGACAAGAAAGTCGAGCCGTTTAATTTCCAGCCGGAATCCTGCGTCAAGCTCAACAACGTCGAAGCTGCCCGCAAGCTTCTGGATAATATGTACAACCAGATACAGGCGGATAAGATCGCCGATGTGCTGAAGCGAAGTCCACCTGTGCCGAACAAGGCGGAGCAGGAGCGATTCCTGTTCTCGGTCAAGCTCGTCATTGCTGAGGGGCTTGTCCCACTGGATAGCAGCCCTTCCTCGAAGCTGGATACGTTCGTCACGCTGAGCGACGAGCAGGGTGTACGGCTGGCGAAGACTCGAACCATCTATGAGACATTAAATCCTCGGTGTGAGTACCTCGGCTTTTCTGCGGAGAGGTTCGTGCAGAGGCTCAAGCTACACAGGGGACGAGACATTCGACATTTCGGTTGAAAAGCCGTTATGGCTGATGGTTAGTGTGCGTGACCGTGCACTGGTGGGCAAGCACGACACCGTCGGGCGCGCGTACCTGTGCCTGGATCCTAAACGATTTGGCGACTTTCTGGCGCACGACCTGTGGATGGATCTGGATTCGCAAGGGCGGGTGCTTGTCCGGATCAGCATGGAAGGCGAGAAGGACGATATACAGTTCTACTTTGGCCGTGCTTTCCGTTCGCTCAAGCGGGCAGAGGCTGACATGCTGAGGATCTTCATTGACAAGGTGCGACAGTCCATCTTTCTCTTCCCGCATTCCAGTTAACTTCAAGTTGCATAGATGTCGCCCTTCATCCAACAATGTCTTTCGCGAAACGTCCTCAAGACGCTGCTCAAGGCCGGCGGCTCGGGCTTGGACTACAACAAGGCTCTCAGCAACGTGACGGGCCTCTGGGCCTCCGCGCTCGGGACCTCCTCGAGCGAAGTCCAAATACCATTACCCAGTGCTGAAAAGCCGCGCCTTCGACCAGACGAGCTTACGGACGTGGAGATTGAGCAGGCTATCCTGCCCCTATTCGACTACTTCGATGCGAATCTGCAAACGCTGAATACGTATCTGAGCGACACTGCCAAGGAGGTGGTGATGACGCGAGTGTGGAAGGAGATCCTTGTTATTGTTGAGGGGCTCCTGGTCCCTCCGCTATCCGACATCTCGAGCGACATGAAGCCGTTGAGCGACAAGGAGGTGGATGTTGTTTTCAAGTGGCTGAAGGTTCGTCACGTCATCGCTTTATGGTGGGGAGTATGGGACCTGATACTTTTGCACAGTTCTTGCGGGACTACTTCTACGCCGGGGGTGAAGGGCCCGTCCCACTGGAGGTTCTGCAGAACCAGAAATACCGAGACGTCGTTTCGATCCGGTTGTACTACGATTGGCACACGTAAACTCATCTTCATTCGTCTATGCTTCGTTAATAATATCTCACTCGATTCAGGGATGCGCTTATGGAGGAATGCGTACGGATGATGCAACAGAGCTTGCGCTCTACACCTACTATGAAGAAGCGGGCAAAGAGCGTCTACGCTCAGCGCAATTTGGGCACGATTAAGGAACGGAAGAAGGAGAAGCGGGAGGAGAAGGAGGTCTCCAACGGGGAGACGATTATGCGGATATTGCGGATGAGGTATGTTACTTGCCCTTTGTACCCTCCACTCCCATTGACTGACTACTTTGCGCAGGTCTGGGACCTCCGAGTTCATTGCGCAGCAGCTGCAGATAATGACCGCGATGCAGGCGGAGCAGGAGCAGCGCGCGAAGGAGGTCGAGCAGCGCAAGCAGAACCGGCAAAATCGGTCAGCGATCCCGCCGATACCACCGCTCCCTGCTATTCCCCAAGGCGCCGAGTGATTGTTGTTGATTCGACTCTACGACGACCATTTAGTGCTTTGTGGTTGTTCTTATCATACATAGTACATATCATACCACCTCTTTGCATATTATACCGCTACCTTCTATTCTTCTTTCCTCTCCTTTACTTAGCTATGATCCACGGGACATTGTACCATGCTTAAATACAACGATTTGCTTGCCTGGGTTTGGTTGAAGAGACGTATAAAAAAAAAGCAGCGGGTGTGAATTCTAGAACGTGCAAATCAGTAGGCCTGCAGATACACTATCTAACTGTTAGTTAACAGTAGGGAGAGGGCTTTTTAACGAAGAGTGTCCATACTTCGACGGCTTCGCGAGGGTCTTTTTGTGAAGAATTTGGAGAGAGCGCAAAACAAAGAAGGAAAACCTGCAAAATCAAACAGCAATGGCGGGAAAACGCAAGAAAATATGCTCTGAAGCTTTTACTTTGCGCTGTCGACGCGCCAGCACGACACCCACACGCGCGTACGTGTGTCTGGATCCTTACCTGTTCGGAGATCTTTGGACGCACGATCTGTGGATGGATCTGGACTCGCAGGGGCGTGTGTTCGTACAGGTTATGTGGACCGCGATGCAGGTGGAGCAGAAGCAGCGCGCGAAGGAACTCGAAGGCCGGACGCAGCGTGATTGTAAGACCACTTAATATTGCTTTGCATTATGCACCCAGTTTACCGCACCGATTTTGGTTTTCAAAAGCCAAATTCAAAATTGTTGAGGAGAAACAAAAATGTAGGCGATATATGATGTGGAGGGAAAGGCGACGAGACTCTTCCTTGTATTCTAGATGTACAGTACAGTAAGCGTATGTACAGTCCGACAACGTCCATATATACTTCAATAGCGTAGCGGTGCAAAGCGGGAAATCAAACGGCAAAGAGGCCAGAGAAAAAAATCAAATCAAATCGGTCGATCAAGGCAGGGCAGGAGGAAAGGAAGGGCAGATCAAGTTAAGGAAAATCCGCCAAAATCCAAAAACGCCTCTTCGAGCGACATCTTGCGCACAACGAGAGCTTCGACGATGAGCCGGGGCGAGAGGACGGGCGCGCCATTACCATTCTCGTGCTTATCGCCGTTTGTGTGGCCACGGTCGACAGGGACGGTGAGTTGGGAGGCGAAGGCGGTGAAGGGGACGGGCATGGCGAGATGGGGGGAGGGGAAGACGTCGTCTTCGCCGTCTTCGCCATCCTCGCATTGGTCTTCCACAACTGCTGCGTCGGGGGAGAGCGAAAGCTCGAGCGCAGGGATGGTGTGCTCCGCCACAAGGACGGAGACGGGGACGGGCTCGACGGAGACGTGCAGCGCCCCGAGGGAGGAAACAAGCGCCGCGTCTGCATCTGTGGCTGTGGGGTCGATAGCGCAAGCTGCCTCGTCTTGCTCTCCGTCGTTCGCGGTCTCCGTCTCCTGCGTAGTCGGAGTGGTAGTGGGCGCAACCACCGGCCCCGACGCCGCCGTCGCATACATCATAAGAGCCGCCCTTCGTTCCTCCCTTTTCCGGTCCCGCGCCTGGCGGCGGTTCGACGCCTTGTTCGAGAGTGGCTTCACAGCTGGGGGAGTGGCTGCGGGCGGCGACACCGAAACTGAACTGGGAACGGAAAGCGAATCCGGGAGGTGCTTCCCTACAACACCCTTCTTGATCTTCCGCTCGCGCTTGTTCTTCACCGGCGGTGGAAGGGGGCCATTGGAGGCGGCCTTGGCGCGGACGGGGCGCGGCTTGAAGACGGAGGCGATCTCGAGGTCAATGGTGGAGAATTGCGTGCGACGCGGAGGGGAAGGCGAGCCGTCGGGGTCAGAAGACTCGTCCGCATACTCGTATTCGGCAGCGGAGTCAAAGTCGTCCATGGAGAAGATCGCGACGTCATTTGGGTCGGACGCGGTGTGCAATTTGCCGCTGGGCAAGGGGAGGATGGCGGTGGATGCGAAATGGTCCTCCTCGTCGACGTCGGTCGCGGACATTTCGGTCTCGGTTTCGGTCTCTGTGGTGGTTGTAGTGTAAGAAGTCGAGGTGGCGGACTCGTCTGCGGATTCTTCGAAGCCGATGAGCGCCTGCCGTCGTCGAGCCCGTTTGCCGTTCCATGAGTCTGTTTGGGTGCCTACGAGGCCGGCCATTACAGCGGGGACTTCGATTTCCTTCACCACGATTACGCTCGCGCCTGTATGCATTGTCAATATTATAACTCCAAGATGTTGCCAACATCGGGGCAAAAGCTGAGGCAAATGAAAAATCTCTGCCCGAGAGGCGCATTCTTTGCAGATGATAACAAATTTAACGTGGCTCTTTGCTGCCTTTGTTACCACCGAAAAAAAATGCGTGCTCAGACAGACGGCATTCATACGCCCCAGCTCTTGCCTTTCAGGGATGAAAATCGGACAAACCTATTTCACCCGCCATAGCATCGAGCGTCTCCAAACTCTGCTCCAGTTCGGCCCGTGGGAGGCCGACGAGCATACCGGAGTCCGCGACGCCGAGTTCGTAGTACGCCTGTCCCCCACCCTCAAGCAACCGCCACTTCATCTGGGTTACAAGCCGAGCGAAGCGCGCAGGGGACGGGGAGAGGAGCTGGAGCTTGTATTCGACGTTGCCATCGTCTTGTTCCGGGACAAGCTTGGGGATTGCGGCAATGAGGGGGCTTGGGGAGGGTGAGGGTGGAGTGGAGATGATTGTATCCCAGGGACTAGGCACCCTGGGGCTCTCCGAGTCGGATTCACCAAACATCGATCCTATATAACTTGAATTTGCGTTTTTTTATAGTGGGTGGCTGGTGGATATTCGAGTGATCATGGTGGGTTGGCCGATTCAATGAGCTGCTGCGTCTCTTTAACCTAACGTTAGAGAGACATGGGAGTCAAAAGAAAGTCAGTCACAATGAATCATCACAAACGAATCATGTTTGCTGGCATTGATTTTACACTTTCCAAGGCCTTTGCCGTTGGAAATTAACATGAACACACTTCCTTCGTTTTACCTCGAAAAAAAAATATTCTGACGCTTTGTGTCCAGGCTGAGACTTTTCAGCTTAGCATTTGTTCTAGAAGTACAAGTGTTGGTTTCAGCGGTATTTCAATAACAATATTTTGAACGAAACGGTAAACCAACCGTTATGTACCAACGTGCGTCAACCCTAAATTAAGCCCGACCGCTCCAGCGAGTTCCGCCGCACTACCCAATCAATACCATTTAGGGTGCCTGGAGACTCGAAGTAAAACCCATGGTCGAAAGCAAACGTTCAATAAACGGGACATTGAAATCTGAACCGTGCGAAAGAGGATGATCGCATCGCGGCATCTTTCACCTGCAAATATGGATCCAAGTAAAGCTTCATGCCGCTCTGTGCCCGCCGTAAGGGCACTCAACGCCACTGAAGGCTCGACATCTTCCATTGGTCCCGAGTTTGGTTCCGTGCTGCCAGATTAACCAAAACTTAAACACACTTTCCTTGTTTCACCTCGAAAATTCATGCTGACCCTCTTTCTGCAAACTAAGACTTTAGGGCGTGGAGGTAGAGGTTTCGAACTAACAAATTCGAAGTAAATTAAATTAATCAAAGAACCGAAGTTGGACTTGAGTTGAGAAACAATCATTCGTTCCGCAGATGCTATCGTATACACTGGTTGGAAGATTCAAGTTTTTCAGTAGAATTTTTGGTGAAAAATGTCGTCTGTTTTTCAGACATCTCTCACTGAAAAAGTAGCTGAAAAACTTAAAATATTTTCACCATTTCTTGAGTCTAAGGTGAAAAATTTGAAAGAAAATTTGAAAGTGGTGAAAAAAGTTTAAATTTTTCACCACTATTTTCGGTGAAAAATGTCTGAAAAACAAACGACATTTTTCACTGAAAATTCTACTGAAAAACTTGAATTTAATTAGTGTCACACTGTGTCACCAACTTCTTCTTTGAACCGAACATAGCAGCTGAACGGGTCAGAGGGGGTACGACAGGGGCGGGACTCACCTACCCTCAAGTTCGCGCGAAAGTTGTATTCGTTTTCTTCATCAAATGGCGAATCTGGTGACGAGCCTGTTGGATCGAGGATGCTCCTCGAAATCTTGTGCTGCCTTTCTATCTCCATCACAAGGAGCTTCCCAACCACGAGCTCTAACTGAGTCGCCATCTCTCCAATAAAGCGGTGGTCGGCATATTGTCGCTGCCAGTGGCGCCGGCGGGAAGAGCAAAGTTGAACCGTGGGAACATCTATTCGGAAAGAGGCGGCTGGTTGTTTTCGACGGTGAGGACAGGCGGGTGCACAGGGAAATGCAGCAAAATTTGTGTTTAGGTCAAATCCGTCGTCTGTCAATCTCTCCTCGATTTGATACTCATGGTCGCGCGATAGTACACAAACGAAAGCTCGAGAAGCATCTAAATATACCACCGCCACCTAACGTTGTCAACTCCCTGCGAGGACAATCCCCGTTAGCATGTCCCGACCAAATTGCGCCGGCGGCTGCTACCAGTACAGCAGCTTCGACAGCGTCGAGGTCGGCGGGGAAGGGTTCCTAGGCGTGGACTGCATCATTTACTGCGACTACAACTGCCAAAACGAAGTTCCCGACACGTGCAACGAGTGGGAGGGTAATCTGTGCGTGAACATTGACACCCCCGGGGCACAGAGTTTGAGGTGCTTTGTCGATGGCTGAAATGGAGGTGCGGTGGCAAATATTGGATGTTGGCGCTATGTGAAGGACGTGCTAAGTGCGGGGATTGTTCTAGGACACCAACAATATTTGTCAATCTAGGCTGGTGGAGATAAATTTCGAGCCTTCGTTTTGTGTGTCTCGCGACCATTGGCACGAAATCTAGACGGTTATGGCAGGATGTTTCGTGCAGTTGTGCGTGAGAGAGAGAGCTTGATATACCTGAAGAAGGAGGAGATATCGCTTCAGGACTTTGACTTTGGCCTCAAGGTCGCGTTTAACCTTTTGCATCCAGTTCTTGAGGATCTCCATGTTTCTTGGAGTATTCGGACCAACTGCAAACGTCAGCTGCAGTAAAAATCGGCTCTCCGATCTAGTTCTTCGGGACAAGTGTGCGATTGCTCGACGCAAAAGCGGTCGAAGGAGAGACTTTTTGATGGGAGTTCTTCAGTGCGCATTGGCGGCCAGTTGACGGTGCAAAATCATTCACTAAGCCTTTGGATTTCTCAAAGGAGGTCGCGAGGGAAGTTTGACCTCAAAAAGACGTTGGAGGTTGCGAAGTATTTATTGCGCCAGTAGTCTATTGATACAATACATTAGATGAATCGTTGCAAGGTCCGTCCGTGAGGGCATAGTAGTGTGATAATACATCGTCAATAGGTATCGTGAAGGTCGTAAAAGAAATTAGTAGGCGGCCTTGCTCGACCTCGTGCGTCGGCGAGCAGTAACACAACTAAAAGGAAGAAAGTTAGTGTCAGGGGTGATATCAGAGAATAAGAATGCGTACGCGAAGCATGTGGCGATAGAAGCGAAGAACAGGACGATTGTAGCAGCAAGGACTATCCATATCGCGTTGCCGTACTTTGCGGTGCCGCCGTTTTTGTGAACATGGTCCTTGATAGAACCAAAGACGACGAAATCGATGATCATCGCCGCCAAGCTGAACAAGAATGCGATGAAGGCGACTGCGGAGGTGACTAGGTATCCCAAGCGGTGAGAGCAGACGGCCATGAGGAAGGCAATAGCAGCAATCCCGGCCCCGATTTGATGCAGGATGAGGCCCTCCGTCAGGCCGTGCAAGGTAGCCGCTTTCGCCTTCCCGAAGGAACCGATATTCAGGGCATTAATTTCGTCGCCTAGATCAGGAATGTGTGAGCCAGAACATTCAATACAAGAGATGGTAGGACTGACCAATTCTGTAGCCTACACCGGTGGGTGTGCAGCTATTCCCGTCCGGGTTGAGGATGCAGTATCCGAGTGTCCCAAAGTTCACCGAAGAACCTGGATGGAAAAAAAAGATCAGCTAAGAAGTTGAAGCATGGAAGTAAGTACGAACCATTATTTAATGGGATGTTGAGAAAGTCAATTTTCGCGATCGTAGGGGCCGATATGCTCGCCACGATGAGGAGTACCATGGCGGAGAAGATGAGGAAGGTTCCGACGTGAAGTGCGGCGGGCATGATGGCTACTCGTGAAAATGAACTCGGATTGAGGAGGGACGGAAGAGTAAGAAAAGGCTGAACAAGTCTCCTTACTTTTATATCGATCCGCAGTGCTGCGCGTCATGGCTGTGGTGTAATACGTCACATTGATTGGGATCGACCAAAAAAAATGCCGCGAAAATAACGGTCGGCTAGACCGCTCCACAAGTGCCTGTTCTCATGCCGTAAATTTTGAAGCTTCGATTTTCACTGTTTCGCGCCGGAGAGTCTTCCAGACCGCAGGGCTTTGTACGGCCACAAGACGTGAGTGATGATCTTGGTCCACGATCCCACGAGAAGTGGGCCGATATTTGCGCCAACCAAATAATCTCCTTATTTAGGTGTGGGAACGTTTGCCATCTGTCTAACCCTAACCCGAGAGCTTTGGATCCGTTGGGATCATTTGTCTCTAGAGACTCCGCGTAGACTCCGCGTAGAATTTGATGCGAGACCTCTCGGGTAGAAAAGTCTAGAAAAGTTCGGTCGGTTTTCGGGTAGAATGATGGGAGAATTTCGCGTAGAGAAAGTCTCGTAACGACGCGTCGCGCACTGACGCGTTGACGCGTCAACGCGTTGAAGGTGCCATCTCCTATGGGGAGCAATTCTCTCCGGAGACGGAGTACTACCATGACAGGAGATAATCAAGAGACAGAAATGGTTGAGGCATTAAAGAAGTGTGGAAGATTAATTGAGGAGAATGTCTTAATTACTCTTCAAGTTTTTTAAATTTATGATTTATACCGCGGGCTCGTAAATGAGCAGTGGTATCGGTAAGACACCCTCGCAATAGGGAATACGGAACATCTGATGCCGGGAATATTCATTCATAAGAACCATGTTGAAATTGGGTTGAAAGTTGAACCATTGCAACTTTGGTTGTACAGGAGTATGGAATTGTGCTACCACTCTGAGCAGTCCACGGTAGTGCATAAAAAAATCAGGCTACCATGCTGGGCGCAGGCGATGATATTGATCATCGAATCAGAGTACCGCCAACGTTTACCGACTCTACGCGAGCTCGGGTAGCCGTGTCTACCCGAAATTCTCTGGAGAATTCTCTGCCCCAGCGGATTCAAACTTCTGCCTAACCCGATCACTCAGTTGAGTTCAATACGTCAGATTTTCGCCAAAGCGTCATAGATCGCGGTCGCGTGAGCTTGTGAACGCGCGAATACATCCCCATCAGGGGTGTACCTAAGATGGAAGAAACTCTTGAGAAAAAAATATAAAACCGCCCTGTCGCCAACAGTCAAACTTCACCCGTCTTCTCACTCACAGCAATTCGAGTTGGTCGTCACGACAAGTCATCATGCCCGCCGTACTTCACGTTGGAACTTTCCTCATCTTCTGCGGGATGGCGCTCCTGATTGTGGCCAGCATATCGGCCCCGACAGTAGCAAAAATCGACTTTCTCCATGTCCCATTGGTTAATGGTTCGTACTTTCCATCTTGTTCATGTTCGTCGATAACCCAATCCCTTCACCAGGTTCTTCGGTGCATTTCGGGTCACTCGGATACTGCATCGTCAACCCGGACGGGAACAGCTGTACTCCCACCGGTGTAGGCTACAAAATTGGTCCGACCTGCCACTCTCTCGTATTGAATGTTTTGGCTCACACATTCCTGATATAGGAGACGAAATCAACGCGCTGGGCATAAATGCATTCACCGGCGCCCAAGCTGCCACCTTGCACGGCGCGTCGGAAGGCCTCATCCTCCACCAAATTGGCGCCGGCATTGCCGCTATTGCCTTCCTCTTTGCCGTCTGCTCCCACCGCCTGGGATACTTAATCGCATCCGCAGTCGCCTTCATCGCCTTCTTGTTCAGCTTGGCCGCGCTGATTGTCGACTTTGTCGTCTTTGGCGCTGTCAGACAGCACCTGCACCGGAACAACGGCGTGGCGACCTGGGGTAACGCAATATGGATCGTGCTCGCTGCTACGATTGTCCTCTTCTTTGCTTCAATCGCAACCTGCTTCGCGTACGCATCTCTCATCCCCTCCTCGCGTTCTTAAAACTAATATTTTACTTCAGTTGTGTCACTGCTCGCCGACACAGAAGGGCAAACAAGACCACCGCCGCCACCTACTAATTTTTCTTTACGACTCTTAACGATACCTACTCACGGAATGACCATTTACTCTTTCACCACGCACTCACGGACTTGGAACGACCACTTTAATGTAATGTATTACTAGACTACTCACTGGGCACAAATAATCAACTTGCAATTTTTCTTTTTCCGTACCATGTCAGCTTGCACTGGGTATTCCTTCCAGGCCACAACCAAGAATCTAGAACATCATGACCACTATGCGTGTATCAGTTATAACGCGAAATGTTCCTCAGTGAAAAGGGACGAAACACGGCCCCTACGACTACATAGTAGCCACTGCTGACGCTGCCACGAGGCGGGAGGCTTGGTCGCCCACGATGTCACTTCCTAGTACAGGAAAAAAAATCCGCCTTTGCAGTCTGACTTAACGACACGCGTCGAAGAGAGAAACTGACTGTGCCCTCCTGTCCACTGGAACCTGAGAATGCAACAGTGAGAGATGACCAAGTTCAATTGCCGGATGAACATACAGCGTCATGGAGGACTAGAAGAATTCTAAAGGCCTGGAAACACATTAATAGACCTGGAGTGTGCGCGGATGAAAGGAACCCATAAAAGGCTGCAATCGCTGTAGCGACTCTCAGTCGGCCACACCTCATCGATTCTCGGTGCGTTTTCAACATTCTTCAGAGTTCAGAACGCGATATATTAGGAACGGGTCATTCTCTCAATATCTCGCGTGCTATCCCCCCGGCCATCGCCACTCCACGATCTTCCTCGTCCAAATCAACCACAAGCTCGGACCTGCCAATAAATGATCAGCGTTGAAAAGCGGACACAGGAAAATGCTAACTCTAGCCGTGAGATGTAATTTCCATCGAGTTCGAGGTGCAACGGTGGACCGGAATAGCTGGAGGTAGTCGTGTTAATAAAGCGCATCCAGACGACAAGGAACACCCACAGTTTGTTTCGGAGTGTGAATTGGAGAAAGCTCCGCCAAAATGGATCTTGTTGGAGAATGGTGGCGTTACCAATCACAACCAGAAGTTCTGTTGCCTTCTCAGCATGCATGAAAAACGAGTTCACCAACTACTTACCCTTGGCGCGCGTTATGGCAACGTTGAGTCTGTTCAAAATAGTATAAAAGGGGGTTTAATCAAACCCTGCTGTGCATACCTCTTCCGTTCATACACCAGCCCAAGGCCACGCGAAAGGTCGTCCTTCAGGAAGCGAGTGCTTGAACGAACGCAGGATATTATACAAACCTGGTCGGCATCAGGTTTCACAAATCCCAGGTCAGTTTCTCAAAATTCTCACCCGCATTTCGCGGCCCTGGTAGTCTGAATCGATGTCAGCAGCGCCTCTGGAAAACAGCGAAGCTAACAATCACCTTCAACAGTACCGACATCGACGGCGCTCAGCCCTTCTTTCCGCAGATGTTCACGGATCTTCCAAACCTGCTCCCGGAAAGCCGACATGACTCCGATTTCCGATGCCTGCAAGGGCGGTGACGACGATGCCTTGTCAGCCAACAGCGAAACTATCGTGTCCACGGTACACTTGATCTCTCCAGTGTTATACCATGAAGCACGCTGGAAGGAGGGTTGAGCAAAGGTCCGAGTATTGTTGAGTACCGGTTGAAATACCTCATCTACGCATTCCTCCGTCGATTCACTGCCAATGAAGAGAAGCGGCAGACGAGGATTGGGCAAGCCGGACCATGTGATAGTACCGTTGACAGCGCATGGCACCAATGAATCGTCGTAAAACAGAGCAGAAGGCGGCATCAGAATTGCGGGATGGCTTGATTGCAGTAAGGCACCCAAAAGAAAAGCTTGGAGAAAACGGACCTGCGATAATTCTATGCATGGATTAGTTTTAATTTTGGCTCGGAAATGGGTGCGGTACCTTGACGAGATTGATGTATGGCTTAAAGTTCAACGCTGAGACGGTTTGAGGGTAATCGGCATACACCGGGTGATCAAACAGTCTTTGGAGGAGAGATACATCGAGTTCAGCATCTCTCGCCGCGTCTGATGTGATCGTCGGGCCCACTGCAGAAATGTCAAGTTGGGTGGAGAGAACGACAGAAAATAATTAAACAGACATTGGTTTGGATCTCCACAAAGAACAAGCTGCGGCGTGACGGACGGACGAATGGACCCGAATGCAAGCCCAGTTGACGGCGTTGAAGACAAATCCCCCTCTGTACCGGGTAGAACAACTGACATTGGTATCAGAAGTTCTGGTTCAGCGGCTTGCGCCGCCTTCGATGAATCAGTCGCCCACCGCGATTTGAACACAAGAATGATAGCCTTACCTCGTCAATGAGAAGATGGGTCCAATGAGGCATGATAGGCTCCTTGACTTGTCGCCGTGGATGCAATGAGCCGATGATTTCTGCTTCGAGTCGGGCAAGCGCGTTGTTAGTGCAATGGGCGTCCACCAGTATACCAGCGTCCAAACAAGAACAGACTACGACGCGATAACGTAGCAATATGTCCCAAGGCGGCAAGGCGTACTTGTCGTTTTCGACGTCTGGACAATGTTAAACTTCAACCATCGGTCGAAAGAAGGAAGATGAGGTTAAATACAGCAGTATTGACGGATGTTAAGCGGGACTTCTGCGAATGTTCGATTTGGATCATTGAGGCGCAGCATCTCGTGAGGCTGAAGAGCGGTTCTCAGTCTTAAGACGAGAGTATCTGTAGCCGGGTTCGAAGGAGCACAGAGAATAATGGAAGCCTGGGGATGGAAACGAAGAATTTGAAGAACGGCCTCCACAGTGGTCCTTCGGCATTATGAGCAAGCATAGCATAGAAGGGATTTTTGCTTATCTACCTGGTTTTCCCTGTACCCGGCGGACCATTAATGAGGAACGGGATCGGCGATTCGTGAAGGACGATTGAGGACACCGCGAGCTATACAATGTTGGTTCATGATAGTGTCCGTTACGGATCGCCTACCTTTTGCTCTTTGTTCAACCCGGTGTCCGTCCAACACTCGTCCGGCAAATGACGTTGAATCATGTCCATCGACGGTTCTCGGAGGTCATCAAGAACAGGAAATAGCCACCGTCTTGCGGAGCGACGCCGGTTTGTATCAAATGGCTCAGCCATCGCGTCGTGGAAGGTTCGTGCTGCGACGTCCATTAAAAACGAGGGACGCGCAGTTGGAACAAAAGAAATGTTGAACAACAGAGGGAGCACGTCGTCCGGGGTGAAAACGACGTTTCCATTGTGAACGTGCCTGGTTGGATCGAGCGGGCCAACAAATGTTTGGATGTGGAGTTTCAACGTCGGACAATAAAAGTCTGTGGATCGCTTAGACTGGGAGATGAAGGTTCAATGACTGAAGGCTGCTGAACATACGTATGAGACCCTCCCGTTTCCTTAACGCCACGACTCGACCTACCTGATATTAGACATCAGAGGTTTGGGGAACTAAACCTCGCCTACCTTCAAAAGCGATCCCACTTCCCATTTTCCGCGCTTCGAATACTTCTCTTAAAACGAGTATATCTCCGATTTCCAGTCGAGGGGTGTTCTCACGTATCCCGGGTACAAACAAAAGGAATTCCGCGCCGTCCCACACGCCGACCTTGATACCCGTTTTCCAAAGAACAATCTGCTCTTTTTCAACAGCTAATTTATGCAATTCCCATGAAAGCAGGGCGTTCCAGTGTTGATGATAAGAGGCAGTAAGCGAGGGAGCTGTGGCCGGGGGTGGATTAGAGAGAATAGAAGACCGCTGGGCGGTCGAAACATCGATTATTGTAGATGGGAGAAATCGCTGGAGATATTCCAGACCAGGAAATGGGGGTATAGGAGGAAGAATCCTCAGAGCATGCGGTTGATTTTGAATGTCTTGTAGATATTGGGGAACAAATATTTCTGCCTACACAGCGAGTCAGTCTAGGGAACCCAGGAAGATGAAGATACCGACATATTTGTCGAGAGGCGCCTCCGGTTCTAGTGTTTTCTTTCCATTTTCCGTTTCCATCTCCTTTTGTGTTTCTTTTCCTTTTCCAGTTTTTTCTTTATTGTTTTCCTGAAAAGTGGCAGTGTCGATATGAGTGAATAGAAAAGCTGTGAACGCTGTTGGCGAACCTTGCTAGTGCTGTACAGAGGGGGTAGAAGTTTGGTATGAGTTTCGAATATAACGTTGGAGGCATGAGGCGGGTGGCTTTGTGAAGGGCTTTGGGATTGCGCGTCCCGTGGCGCCGTTATTGGAACACCCCGAGACGGAGTCTTTTTAAGCAGACTGGGCGGAGAAGTGGTCCCTGGGAACGGCGCGAATCTGCCCTTCCAAAAGTCGTGAACCCAGTTGTCCGGCGGGAGAATTGGTTGACTGGGAGTGGTCGTGGGTGCAGGGAATGATCCAGGGGGATAGATGCCTGGCGGAGGCGGATGTGTATACCAGCCATCGAGGGTGGGCCGGAAAGCGCCGGGAGGCGAGCCTGGGACTGGCACACCGTTCCATGGAGGGTAATATGGAGCGTGCATAAGATGCGGCGGCAGCGGTGGACCAGACATCCCGCCATAGGGTCGGCGATCCGGGATGAAGGCGTTAGGATACCCCACCGCCAGCGATGGTTGGCCCCCAAACTGCATTCTGTTGTGCCGCTCCCAAGTCAGAGGTTGAGGATTCCTGGCCAATTACTTGGAGGCGCAATGGAGGCGAGTATGTGGGACCTGCTATGAGGCGCTAAGCTGTGTGACAGGACCCTGTCACCCGATCTTCGGCAGTATTCGCGCACTCGCGCACTGACCGCCATGGAAAGAAGAGATTAAATAATTGAGACCATCTAATCCAAGATAAAGACCAGCGCGAGAATCCGTCGAGGGCCAGACGTTGAACACTGAACTTGAAGGGTGACTCCGGCAACGCCGGATGACGGGCCGGCAATAGGGGTGGGAAGCTCCTTCCTATCTAGAAGGCGGGTGCAAGGGTTGAAAGATATTGGCCGCGGAGAGACTACCTTTCAAATTCCGTTTACAGCCGTTTGTATAACTTTAAGTCCGTGAACATGCAAAAAAAAAATCGCACAACACGTGCTTAATGCCGAGTTGCCGCTGGAAACTTCGGAATGTCTCCGAATGCACTTGTGGTTGTCGGAGTGTTGACTTGCCATCGTGCCGGATGGAAGACGTTTAGTGTTCCATTCGCTTTCAAAGAGTAGGCACGTCTGAGCTATCTTTTCATACTGTAAATTTCAAAACACCGAAAAATACTAGGGATTCGACAAGTTGAACGGAGGATCCATTGCCGAATCTTCCACCGTGCTACTATTGACCCAAGCCTTTGTTGCACAATCAACCGCTCTGTGTCGGCGTGAAATTGTCCTCGACTTTTCGTGATTTCTCGGCCTCCTCGGGGATGTTGAGTCCTTCGCATCTCTGGCGGCTGCGAATTCTGCATTCAACACCAAGTCCTGGTTGGTGGGGGAGAGTTCGCGCTGAATCATTAAACTGCCCTCATGGGGTTGAATATCGAAGAGAGCGAATACATGGACCATAACTTATAATAGAGAAACGAAAGACATGTTCACTTTTTGGACTTCACAAACTTCAGCCTGGGTCGCCAGGGCACTCCTGTGGGGCCAACAAGATGGATGCCCCGCTCGAGAAATGTCTCCGCCCATTTCACCCACCGACTATTCGATATTTCAGGCCTACAAAGAATGTTGAGATATAGCCTCCAGGACCAATGGACACATGAACACGCACTCAGTAGTCGGCCATTCACAGAAGGGGTGCAGAATCTCGCGCAAAGCAGGAAAATTTGGAGAGGACGCCAGCGCCGGCATTAATTGATTGAGAGCCTGCTTATGCGTCTGTTTCAACCTGGAATAATGAAAACACTGAAAATCTATCCAAACTCCACCTTAGCACACCACGCACCTGTGATAATCTTCCGATTTTTTGAAGACTATGCGCTCGAGGGCTGCATTGTCTTTGGGCGAGGTAAGGCACCCAGCGGTGGCGGGAAACTGCAGTCCAAAACGGCTATATGAGTAATCAAAACACTAAGAGGAGCAGCGCGCGCACTTTGGAGCTGCAAGACACCGTGAGGACTTGCATAGACGGGCAATTATGCCAAATCGCAAGCTGAGCATCTTGGATCTGGGCCACAGAAAGTGTCAGTTCACGCAGCTTTCTGCCATGCTTCTGAAAAAAACCGCGCGCCGCCTCTGCATTGGACCGCGAATACGGCGGTTTGAAGCGAGGGTAGCCTGGTAGGTGTTTAGGTGTGCAATACCGAGTTACAAAGGTGGACGCACTCCATTTGCGACAGCACATCTAGGAAGGATTCATCGAAGGTAGTGATCTTCAGATCGACAAGCAGACTGAAAGTGTCGACCCCGATCAACTTGGGTTCGGTCTTGAACGGGGTGCTCGAGTTCCATTCAAACTTTTGCATCCGAGGAAACGACGCAAAGACGGCCGGGTTCGTCGCACCTTTGGCTACAGTACTAGCTTTGGGGATTGGGACACCATAGAACACCTTCAGGTTGGAGCCGCTTAGCGATTCGCCGAGATCACTGAATGCCTTCCAGGTTATGGACGGACAACCTCTGGCGCCGCGCAGCTCCGTCAGCGCCGGTGTTTTCGCAATCAGAGTTTTGAACGATGATAAAGTACCGACAAAGCCGATAGTTAAACATCGGACGTAGCTGCCGAGGACGGGTTTCGTCGCAATCGCCGATGTAAACAAGGCCATTGCGTGGACCGAGTTCAGGACAGGGCTTTGGTAAAGATGGGGAGTACCGATCCGCTACGATGGAATAATATGTGAGCACTGCTACTGACATATGACACTGGCAGAGCGACGTACTTCAAATAATTTACACACTAGGAGCGGCGTAAAATGAGGGGTGGGACGAGGGAGAGAAGGGTCCATATAATGGTGGTATCGGGGTATCGAAATGTCGTCGTACAGTGCGAAACATAAGACACGACTCCAAATGGCTTCCTCCTGTGCTGAATCCGCGGCGAGTCGTGGAGGATATACAAAGGAGATGGAGAGTGTATCATCTGTTCCAATGGGACTGGAGGGATCGACGGGAGCTACTGAGCTAGCCAAGTCTGCCAGATTCAACAACATATTCATTGTTTTATTTTTCTTCGCGTCATCGCGGAACGATTCGTTTAAACCAGGTGGCTCGAGACGAATACGTTTCAGAGCAGAGTTCGTGGCGACGAGTTTCATGTATTGGGGCACCCGTTCCAGATAGAACCTGTGGTCCAAGACAACAAACGTGGAGAGATTCGGGGCTTGGCTCAACGCGTTGATAAGGGTGGCCGCCTTCAAGGCGAAAAAGTGATCGAGTTGAAACACAGCCTGAACATGCTCATAAATCAAACAGAAAAAAAAAAAAGATTAGCGAACCAATTTTTTCCAGTTCGGAATGCATTGCTCGAGGGTATCAAGGAGTTTCTGCGCATTTTTGGAAACCCCAGACCACGTGTGAGTTTTTTCAACGATAATCCGCACAGGATCCAGTAAATGAAGTCCTTTGCAAAGCCCACACGCATTATCCCCCGAAGCGAATTCCACCGAGAGGAAAAGATCGGTGATATTCCTGGAGGTCTGGAGGATTTTGAACATAGAAATGGCGTATCCTCCCTCCGCTCGTAGTTTCCGGATGAAGCCGCCCAAGGCAGGGGTAGCAGTCAAGGTAGCGGCCAGCGCTTGGGCCTGCGCCTTCGAGCGGAGAATGACTACATTATACAGCAGTGGCGTGGCGACGCGCAGCCAGGCCTTGCATACCACCAGTAACGCGGAGGTGGACTCGGTGAACGTCATGAAAGGCGAAGCCGTGCCGCCGAATCTTTGAGAGACGTAACTAAACGCCTCGTCTGATACTCTGAGCGCAGGGGAGAGGATTTCGGAAATGATCTCGTCGGGCAAGTGCATGGCCTGACGCAAAGGCTCATCGCTGGCCATCGTGGACGACGTGAGCTAGAAGTGGATGGAAAATGAGAATGGGAGAACACAGGAGCGCGTTGTTTGGTTCGGTTTGAGTTTAATGGTCTGTCGGTCATCCGAGCTTTCGTTAAGCTTCCACGGCCCAAGTCAGGCTGTACGATTTGCTGTCTACAGTTATGTACCTCTTCAATTGTTCTTCCAGTGGTGGCCCGGCCACAACGCGTTCGCACTCCCCGCTGCCTGCTCCCCAACACACTCGGCTTTAGTGGCCTCATCCCATCCAGAACTACTTGCTCCCCTCTCAAACAAAGCGAGCAACTGCGTGACGATTTCCCCTCCCGGACTAGTAATTGCGTCGACGTGTTCCACTGTGGTCTTGAACTGCGCCGCAACCTTGCTTAGAGTCGCTCGCTCGCCCTCGAGTCGGAATACGTGGTCCTCAAGCTCAGCGGGAGGAAGAGTTGTCAATACATACGCAGCGAAGCCTGAAAGCAATGGTAGCACTGGCCAGCGGGTGAGCATCGACGAGTTCTTGCCTGTGACGTCTCCGAGGGAGGTGAATGTCATGGGTGTCTCGCCTTTACCAACAACGATCAAGAATGTGCTTTTACCTGCTACCCCATTCTTGGCCCCGAGGATACCCTCCGTGTGGCCCCCCGTCGGACAACCAAATTCGCTGGGCACATAAATTTTGACTTTCGCGGCTTTCGCGGCTTTCGCGGCTTTCGCGGCTTTCGCGGCGTTCACCGGCGGCTTCTGTGCCGGGCCCGCTCCTTCGCCCCGGATTGTGCAGACCACGACGTCCACTTTATGTTGTTTCTAGACCGCAGCAGCGGCTGCGGCATCGCTAGTGCCGACCTGGACGAGCTCAACCCCGGTTGGCGGTGTCTTCGTCGAGGAGCGCGAGAGGAGGACGACTGAGACATTCTAGGCGACGAGACCAGCGGCGAGGGGTAACCCTACGTGTCCACCGACGACGACGGCGAACGCGGGGTTGTACTCAAACACGAACACGACCTCGCCGGTTCTCACCTATAATTGTGCGCTACCCGGACGATGCGCTCAAGGTGTTCGTTGATATCGACGCAGGTTGAGCCTGAGACCGCGGGGTGCTGCAGGCCGCAGGCTTGGGTTAGTTAGATGGGCAAGAAAGGACTCATCAAACATGCCTTGTCGTCGCAGGACACGCTGAGGACGGTCATCGAAGGGCAGTTACGCCAGATAACGAGCTTGGATCGGTGATTTGGGCAGCAGAGAGTGTAGCTTCAGTGCAGCTTTGGACCGTGCTTTTGGAAGAGCTTGGAACCGCGAATCAGCCGATTTATTTCGAATATGTATTGCACGAAGGGGATCTATCCTGTGGATACAAGTAAGGGGGTTGTTCGCGTACGTTGTATTCCAGGAAGGTGGGAGAGAAGAACAAAGCGTTAGTTGATTCTGCTTTTGGAATATTTTAGTTCAGGCCGTAGTACAATGACATAGGAACATGGAATATGCGGTGTATACGTTTGTGCATTTATGATACACGATGTCTGTACCGAATGGGCTGTATAGTGGTGGCATATAGAAGGCGCGTTTACAGAGTAGGAGGGAATATAGTATGCACAGCTAGGTGGGAACCGTTCATGGCTAGGATGGATGGATGGGGGATAGTGGGATTGGGGGTGATTTCACAGCATAACACAGCATAGACGACAGCGAGGGGAGTAGAGAGGTGAAATGTGAATGAAATGAGGAAGATGGAAAAACTCGTAGGACGGTAGAAGAGGAAGAGAATAATATAGTAGGAAATTTCAAGAAAATGTTCAAGATATCGATCAAGTGGGGAACTTACGCAGGTACCGGCACCCGCGCGCGCGACGCCGGCCGCGCTCCCGTCTCCACATTCTCCTTCTCACTCGGTGCCGGACTCGCATTCACACTGGCCCGCGCCTTCATCGCACGCGCCGTCGAATGATCGAGCGTGGCAGACGCAACACGGCGGTGACTGACTGGGGCAGGCGCCGACCCCATCGCTGGTTTCGCCGAGGCAGAGCGCGAGAGCACCGGTGCCCCACGCGGATCGCGTGCCACTGGCGTTGGCGTACCTGCCACCGACACACGCGGCTTCGTCACAGGGGCTGGCGGACCCATCGATCCGGATGCGCGGGGAGCAGCCGGTTTAGAGGTGGAGGAACCGGTGAGGGAGCTATTGAGGCGCGAGCTCTTTCCGAGGGCGGCCATCTTGCCGCTGGCCGTGTCCGTACCCGCGTCGGAGATCACAGACGGCGGGCGCGAGCCGATGCTGGGCGTAGTGAATATTGCCGAGTCGCGTCGTTGCCCGATCTTCGACGGCTGCGCAGGTGTCGACCCGGCCGTCCCGCGGACTCCCATCTTGCGTTTAATCTGGGTTGAGAAAGAACAAGGAACATGAGTCAACGAAGACGAAGTGCGTGAAAATACGCACGAGCTCGAGCTCCTGCTGCTTCGAATCTAGCGCGATATTAAGCCCTTGCAAATCCTGCTTATCCTGCGCGCGCTGCTTGGTGATCTGCACAATCTTCACCTCCTTATCTGCGCTCTCCTGCTGCAGCTCGTGGATCTGGCGCCGCAAACGCTCAATCTCATCTTTGAGGTCGCCCACGCGCTCCTTCGCAACCCGCGTCTGTGCGTCCGCTTCTGCAGTCTGTGCCGCCGCCACTGCCTCGAGCGCCCCTGCGTGCTCGCGCTTCATGCGGCTCATCTGTTCGCGCAGTGCTTCGGCCTCTGCCTCGCGCTGCATCACGCGCTGCGAGTCCTCCGCCGCCTCCGCGTCCCGGCGACGGATGTTTTCTTCGAGACGCGACACGTTATCGAGCGCGTACTGGCGCTCCTGGTCAAGCTCGACGATGCGGTTTTCGCTCGCCTGCAGTGTCTGCTTGAGCTCCGCCGCGTGGTCCTTTTGGTTGCGGATTTGCTCTGATAGCTGGACAGGAATTAGTCGCCAGGTACTGAAGGACACAAAGAAATAAAATACCTCTTCGCGCTCCTTCTCCAGCGCCTCCTTCACGTCCCACAGCTCTTGAATGTCGCTCTCGAGCTCGAGCTGCTTGTTCTCCGACTCGATAAACTCGGCATCAATCTCGTCGATCCTCTCCTCTAGCTCGGCGACCTTCGTGTGCAGTGCGTCGCGCTCCCTCTCCAGGGCCTCCTTGTCCGCTTCCGCCGCTTCGAGCTTCTCCCCAGCCTTCTCCGTGTGGTCCCACTGCGCCTCCAGCTCAGATTTGATCATCCCTAGTTCCTCCTCGCTGTCCTTGAGCAGCTGCTTGTAGTTGTCCAGCTCCGCGACCAAACCCACGTTCTCCAGCTTTGCGTTCTCGACGGCAGCCGCCAATTCCTCCCTCTCATCCTCCCATCCAAACTCTGCCTCCCTCTGGCGCTCTCGCTCCTTCTCCTCCCCAGTCCGCTGCTCCTTCTCCGCTGCCATCTTCCTCAACTCACCCTCATCGATGAACGGAATACTGATATTCCCCATCATTTCCATCTCCTGCGACACATGCTTGATCCCCTCTTTCAACTCCCTCTCACTCTCATCCCGCCTCCAAAGCGTCTCCCTCAACCTTCCCACCTCTTCGCCCTTCTCCCTCAATTGCCCCTCCAGCGCCGCCACCTCCCCGCGCAACAGCTCCTCCACCCTCTTTGCGCTTTCCCGCTCGCGCTCAAGCCCCGCAATCTGCCTGTGCAGCATCCTCAGCGCCTCCCCACTCGCCTCGTCCATGATACTCCTTTCCATGCTCTCCTGCCTCGACCCCTCCACTTCCTCCTCAAGATATCGACACGCGCGCTCGAGCTCGACGACCTTCTTCTTCCACCCCCGCAGCAAATTCCGCTTCTTCGTCTCCTCCTGCTCGACATGCGTCAACTTCTTCCCCAAAACCTCAACGAGCTCGTCCCGCGCGGCCAAATCTGCCTCAAACTGCCCACACAACTCAGTCTGCAGCGCGAGCTGCGTCTTGAGCGCAAAGATCTCCTCCTCCCCCTCCTTCGACGCCGCTGACGCCTTCGATCCTGTACGCCCGTGTGCATTGGCGCTCTCGTGCTGCGGCGGCGTCGCGGGCGTATAGTACGTGTTCGCATTCGCGCTAAACGGATCCGGCACGTCCGCGCTGCTGTACACGACGAGGTCCCCTGACGACTCGTCGTTGATATCCGCCTCAGGCAGCTTGTTGCTGGCGGGGGACTGGAACGGCGACGGCGATCGCAGCATCGACATGAACACCGTCTCGCTCAGCGCGCGCCCGCGGTGCTTTAGGCTGAGTCCGGGCGATGAGTGGCGCGAAGCGGGCGAGTCTTTGCCAGACATGGGCGAAGCTTTCGCGCTGGAGGGAAAGTCGCCCGTGGAGGTTGACGAGCGTTTCGAGTCCTCCTGCGCCATGGAATAAAACATTGTCTGTCCAGCGCTGAATGAATTGCTGCGCTCATGCTGGAGGGTAGAAGGCAGTCGTGGCACCTTTTCCTTGGCGTGGAAGATCGTCTCGTCGATGCCGTTGGGTGCTAAATTCTCCTTCGCCTCAACTTCTCTGCCCTTGCCCTTGTCACGATACGGCGTGGACGTCATCGCATTCGGGCCTCCCTCGCCCTCCGTCTCCGTACCAATGCCGTTCAGCGACACGTCCATGTCAAAGCCCAGCCCCGGCGGCGGCAGGACGGGCAGCTGCAGCTCGAGGTCCTGCGACATGTCCATATCGAAGAAGTTGTTGTTGGTATAGTCGGCAAAGTCGGGTGCGGGGAGGGGTGGGAGTTGGGAGAGGAGTTGGGAGCCGCTCGTGTCCGACTTGTCTTTTAGGGAATCCGATTTTTGCACTGAATTGTTATCCTCGGGTGAATTCATCGGAGAGAAGATCTCCGACACATTGGGTCTCGACTTGCTCGTGCTCGCGAACCGCGGCAGAGAGGCCGAGACGTTACTGTCCATCGACCCTCCACGCTGCAGTCGGTCGAGGAAGGACTCCTCTTTGGGCGGCGGCGCGGGCGTAACGATGGCTTGGGTCATGACGGACTGGTACTCCGATTCCACCGACTGATCGGGGCTGAGGACCTTGTACGCGTCGCGCGAGAAGAAGCGGACATTCTGGCCGGTGCCAGGGGTGCCGCGGTCACGGAGGATGGAGCGCACGGAGCCGGACTTTGCCTCGAAGGGAGTGGTTGGGTCAGGACGTGAATCCTCCGCGCGGGATGGCGAGCGGGCAGTTTCCACTGGCGTCGGGGAGCGCAGGTCATCGACGGACGGGCGCTTGAGGATATTAAAGGAAGAGCGGCGCTTGGTCTTGGGCGGCGGCGCAGGGGGGCTGAGCATATCGTGTGACGAAGTGCGGCTGAGTTCAGGTCCCGACGAGGAGGGGCCGAGAGAAAGTTGCGAGGCTAGGTTTTGCAGGTTTAGTAGACACAAGAGATGCCACCGCCATACTGACCATTTCCCTGCATTCCAAACGTTGTCTTGACCTTTTTCGGGATGCCTCTCGGCATCTTCATCGGCGAAGGCGCTCTGGAGGATTCATCGTGGCCCTTTCGTTTAAACATAGCCATGCGAGTCTTTGAGGGCGAAGGAGGTGGACTAGGTTGTTCTGGGGGGTGGTGGAATACAGAGAGATTTGGGTGCTGTTCGAAGACGCTGGACATGACATCGCCAGTGCCCGAATTGGCCTCTGGCTCGTCGTGGGCCTTTGGTTTCAACACATGGCTCAGTTTGGCCCACATTTGTGGCCTGGATGGTGGAGGCGAGGGCGGCGAGGCGCAAGGTCGAGTCGAGGTCCCAGGAGGGCGTCGGCGCTCGTCAACGTTTGGTTCAAGGTTTGCTGTCAACCACTGTCAACAAGCGAAAACAACACGCGAATCGCGCGGGTCACGTGGTCGTCTTCCTGAGAAATACCAAAATTTCTTCCTTTGGATTGGAGGAGACCAACAACTAATGAGTAGTAAGACCCTAGATGCGTAAAAGTACCAGAGACTTGATCTTAAACAAAGAATTTTTAAGTAAACAACGAATTTTCTTTCTTTCAAACACCAATCGGACTTTATGTGCATGAACCAGAAAGAGCATCGCGGTGCTGGCGCAGTATTTAAATGGCCGCTCCGAAAGCGTAACTTGAGCTGAGATGTCTATACACTAGCTGGTGCATAGGGCTGGAGGAAAAAGTGAAGAGTGAAGATAAGACAAGGGTGCAAAAAAATTGCGTGAAACAAGAAATGGCCATGAGCGCGCGGCCCCGGGGTCAGTACTTACCTTAAGGCTTACATCTCAAACTTGATCAAGTCTACGGAGGAGGATTTGCAAGGGTGGCATCTGGGATGTACAAGCCCACTACCAGGAGATCAGTTTATGCAGTGACGGCCTGGGCCAATCCAAGTGGTCCTTGCCACATATACGCATAGTTCGTCCGCGTCAAGCCCAGCGACAAGGGGATTATGGTCTCTTTTAGGGCCGTACGCAATGTCGTGGACTTGGTCAAAGAAAGGTGCGAAACTCGTGGTTTCCCGAGTCATCCGTGCGCAAAAGAATGGGACACTGGCGCGCATGCACGGTTTCCGACGAACTTTCCGTCCACAGCTTGAATTTTTTTCCGAGACTTGTGTAGGACTAGAATGGACATGGAAGTCATTTACAGCCTCTTCCGTCCGCACCATGGCCAGTATCAGACCTGTTTCCGCGCGAAGGGGTGCAATTGGTTAGGCTACAACTGGAATACGCTGCCGCCAAGTCCAACGAGGAGGAAGGCAATTTGTGCGGCCTAAGTTTTGTCCGCGAAGGCTCTGTGAGACTTTGAAGGACTCGTTGCGTTGAATATGGTGGCGTCGACACACGGAGAAAAAGAGCAGGATGGACTGCTGGCGGCGTTGTAAATTAAAGGCTAGTTCAGATAGGCCATTAAATTGAAGCGGGAGAGCAACGGGAGGTGGGAACGCGTTCTGGCGTGGCCACCACTGGAAGACGATTGCAGAGGCGCATAACCTATAATTGTAGACAGCGAATCGTATAGCCTAGGGCCGTGGAAGCCGAAGTGGAAGTGAAGGTGTCGGCCATCAAATTCAAATCGAACCAAACAACGCGCTCCTGCCACTCACCACGATGGCCAACGACGAGCCCTTGCGTCAAGCCATACACTTGCCCGACGAGATCATTTCCGAAATCCTGTCCCCCGCGCTCAGAGTCTCGGACGAGGCATTTAGCTACATCTCAACGATCAGCGGCAAGAAATCTCCTTTCATGACGTTCACCGAGTCCACCTCCGCGTTGCTGGTGGTCTGCAAGGCCTGGCTGCGCGTCGCCACGCCCCTGCTGTACAATGTAGTCATTCTCCGCTCAAAGGCTCAGGCCCAAGCGCTGGCCGCCACTTTAACCGCCAATCCTGCGCTGGGAGCCTTCATCAGGAAACTACGCGTGGAGGGTGGATTCGCCATCTCCATGCTGAAGATCCTCCAGACCTCCGGGAATATCACCGATCTTTTCCTTTCAGCGGAATTCGCATCGGGCGATAATGCATGTGGCCTGTGCCGCGGTCTTCCTTTGCTCGATCCCGTCCAGGTCATTGTCGCCAAGGCTACGTTGTGGGGTCGAACTTCTCAAGACGCGCTCAAACTACTTCATACGCTCGAGAAATGCATTCCAGCTTGGAAGAAGCTCGTAAGACTTTCTCGCCTCTACCCTACTTCTCTGACATTTATGCGTACCCGTGTCCAGGCTGTCTTCGAGTTCCCAGACTCCTTGTGCGAAATGACTGATATTCCCAAAGCTTTGAGCCGGGCCCCCAATCTTGCCACATTTGTCATCTTGGACCCCGAGTACTTTTTGCAACGGGTGGCCGGGTACATGGAACTGGTCGCCACGAACCCCTCCCTGAAGCGAATTCGTATTAATCCAACTGAATCCCCCTACCAATCCCTCTACCAATCCCGAGCGGCGTTCTATCATCACGTAGAGAGAAACAAAACACTGAACGCGTTGTTCGATCAAGCCGATGTTACGTCCGATCCACCTTCCGATCTCACTCAAATAGAGAATTTGCCCTCTACTACCCCCTTCGTCTACCCCGCGCAACTTGCAGCAGATCCAGCACAGGAGGACGCCATCTGGAGCCGCGTCCTATACTTCGCATTGTACAATGATCCTTCAAAGCCGAGGGGTCTGTCTTATAGGCCCTCTCTCGCGACTCCCCTCTTGGTGTGCAAATTATTTGCAGTGCGTCTCCCTGTCGCACCCCAGTATTAGCGTACGCGACTGATGTGACACACATTCTACAGAGGCTCGGTATTCCCCATCTCTACAAAAGCCCCGTATTGAACTCGCCGAAGGCTTTGAATTCGTTTGCGTCAGAGCTCGGGCTAAAGCCTTTACTTTTCCAACACATCCGAGGTCTGACTATCAAGATCGATCCTATGGGCGCATCGTTTTCGGAGTCGTTCGAAAACATCGTCGCGAGCATACCAAAGCTGAGGGAGCTCAGCGCTACCAAAGCTTTTCCGCTCAGGTGGGACGCGTTCTACGACCTAGGTGAATCTACCGGCTCCAGCATCGAATTGTTCCGGGGCATATCCATCCCTCGTCGAGAGGCAGCCAGCCCGCTCGTCTTTACGTTGTTCCCTCAGCTGCAGGAGTTTGAATGGAACTCGGGCACTACCTTCAAGGACGAACCCGAGGTTGACACTTTCAGCTTACTGGTGAAGCTGACGGTTACTATATTCGATGAATCATTTCTGAATCTGTTATCGCAAATGGAGTGCGTTCACCTTTTTTTCAAAAAAAAAACTCGACAATGCATCTAAAGACGCACCAGGTTGCCCTCGTTGCAGACGGTCGAATTCTCAGCCCACAGCATCGGCGGCGCCCGCTTTTTTCAGAAGCACGGTGGAAAGCTGCGTGACCTGACGCTTTCTGCATTCCAGATCGAGGATCCCACGCTTGCGATTTGGCGTAGCTGTCCGTCGATGAAAACACTCGGCGTGTACTCTGGCGCCAAGGTACGGGCGACCCTTCTTCCCCTCGTGTCGCGGTCGCTCATGTGTATATTGCGGGCTGTAGTTCCCCGCTCTCTTCTCCTTTCTTACGACGGACCAAACTCATACAACCCTTGAGCGCATAGTCTTCAAAAATCCGGGTTATCTTTCAAGTTACCGGTGCGGCACTTGGCGCCGAAATCCTCGGTTTCAAAACTCAAATTTTTATCTAGTATGGGACAAACGCAGAAGAAAGCTCTTAAAAAGGCAATGACAGCGTTACTAGCGTCGTCGTCGGCCTTCCCTGCTTTGCGCGAGGTCATGCATCCCTCTTGTGAATGGCCAACTTCCGAGTGAGTGTTTGTTTATTCATTACAGAGGACATACTTGACAAGTGTTTTCTGTAGACCCGAGATATCGAAGAGTCCGTGGGTGAACTGGGCAGAGAGTTTCCTTGAGCGAAGCGTCCACCTCGTTGGCCCCAAAGGCGTGCACTGGCGGCCCAGGTTGAAGTTTGTGACCAAGTCCAAAAAGTGAATTCTTTTTCGCGTCGTCAGTACTATAAAATTTCTGTTTCTGTATTCACTGGATAGATTGTAATGTAACGGCTCAGCAGCGTGCTTGAAGCTAGACGGTACACGTGTGACTGGTGGAAGCATCACAGCCGTAAACTCGCTGTTCATGTTTGAAAACGAATCCGACGGCAGTTCCGGCTGGCGACTGTAATGTTGAGTTTTGATCATCAAGTGCTTTTTCATGCGATTTCCTGCTGCAATTCTGACCAAATTTCGACGGCACGAATTATTTACCAGAGTGGGGATGATACACAACGATTATCTCTATCCCTTCACTCGGAGGTGTCTACATAACCCAATCCCTCACCCTCCTCACCTCCTCCCTCCTCCTTCTCACCACCTCTCTTACCTCATCTCCCCACATCCCCGGCCCACCCCCGTCCTCGCGCTGATGCCGCTCCGCATCCCCCGCCTCCATCACCACGACGTTCTCCACGCTCACCCCCTCCGTCGCATCCCAGAGCACGAGCGTCGGCTTGACGCACACCGCGTGCGGCGGGAGGACCGAGCGCCCGCCGCGGTGGAGGTCCTCGAAGATGAGCGCGACGTCGTCTTCGTCGAGTGCTATTCGGCTGTGTGAGGTGTAGTAAGCTCGAGTTGTGCGACAGGAGAGAGAATAAACAAGAGTCCACTCGCGCAGGCTCAGGCAAGGAGCAGGAGTAACGAGCGGATGGGAAGTGGAAGATAAGGACTTGGACACCGGGAGTGTAAAGACATTCGGTCCAAGTGGCCGGATAGCATACGACCTTGGCCAGCACCGCTCGTAGACCAAACCAGCCAGACGAGGTGCGCCGTACGCCGAGGACAGCCAGCAATCCACCCACTGACGGGCGAGCGAGCCATTCAGCAGCAGAGGCCACAATAAGCGGTGATGCAAGCACGCCAACGAGACGCGGTGGCCCACTTCCACTTCTCGCCATCCTTTTACCATCCTCTCCCCTGAAAATATAAGAAACAGCACCAACCTAACCATCCCTCCCCCTTCCCCTCCCGCTCCACCTTCCATTTTCCATTTCCTCTTCGCCTCCCGCCCCATCAAATCCCTCAACAGCCTCTCATACACCTTGTGCCGATTCTTGATGGGGAGTGGGTGCGCGATAGGCTTGTCCGCGAGGGCGGCGAGGATGTAGGTCGCGATGTGGAGGCCGAATAGTGCGGGGAGGGGGCCTATAAAAAGTGAAATTGAGTGGTTGATATGTAGGAGGGAAGGATGGGAGAGAGAGGGCGAATTTGAAAAAGACCAAGCGAGAAGCAAGACGAACCTAACACCGGCAATATCCTCACCCGGAAATCATCCAGCACACTGAGCTCCTTCGCGCCCTTGCCCTTGTGGAACTCCTCCTCGGGCAGCGGCAGCAGCTTCACGTCGCCCGGCACCTCGGTCGAGTAGACGACGGGGATGCCCGAGGGGACGCCGAGGAGGCGGAGGCGGCGCCGGACGGAGCGCGCGAGGGGGTCGTAGCTGTGTATGGGAACGAATGAGTGAGCGCAGTCTTTCGGGTGAGACAGATGCATACACGGTAGACGAGATGTCACTAATCTGGATGCGAGTAGGGTCGCATTTTGCGCCGGCGCCCATGGAGGAGAACACCTGGGGTGGGGCTCAGCTTCAGTCGGGCGAGAGATGAATTGCACACCTTGAGTTCATGCTCGTGGCAATACTTCAATAGATCCACCTTGGTCTGGATGTTGTCGATCGCATCTGCAGACACAAAGTAAATAATGCGCAATGAGGATGGAGTCGTCGTACGCACCGACGACCCAATCCGCGCCCTCCAACAACGCCCCGCCATCCTCCTTCCGCCAAATATCGATCCGCACATCCACCTCGACCCAGCGGGCGATTTGCTTCAGTGTGCGCTCGATGCACTTGACCTTGGGGGTGCCGACGTCGGGAAGTAAGGCGGTGGCGTGGCGGTTGAGGGAGGAGAGGGTGACGTAGTCAAAGTCAATGAGGCGGATTTTGGTGACGCCTCTGTTCGGGAAAACACGTTAGCACAGTTCCAAGGGTGAAGGGTCGTAAAACGGAAAAGGATTCAGGAGAAAGCCAAGGAGTCTGGCGGCCAGAAGATGCGCTGGGCTAATAACCGACTCGAGGAAAGAGCAACAGGACCAGTGTCGCGTTGGTTGACATCGACGGCCCAGCCTCGGCCACACCGATGGGCGCAGATTTTCTCTGAAATTGTTGGCATCAGAACTGGAATGCGGAATCATCAGGGGAGCAGCGCCAGACGCAGTTTCTGCGTCCGTATTCCATTGCAGACACCAACAATTTCAGGAATAATTCATTGCACCCTGAAATTTCGACCACGAACAAAAATAAAAAACTCACGAGCGTACAAGCATAACAGCCGCCCAACTCCCTACACCGCCGCATCCAACAACGACAACAGTCCCCTTGCGAATCTTGGCCATTGCTTCATCACCGAAAAAAGCATAGTTCCGCGCCAGCTGCTCTTGTATTAAGTCCTCGTCATACGCAAGACCAGAATTCGGCGTCGCAATCCCCTGGGGGCCCTCAGAGTCAAGTTGTACCGGGTGTTTGCTGCCGTCAAACAGAATCTTGCCAGTTCCGGGCACAGTAGAGGATATAGAGCGTAAAATATCTTGGTCTAGGTCTCGCCGACGAGAACGCTTAGACAGGGCGCTGTACAGAGAGATTAGGCCAGCGGTGGTGGCTGTTGCGGCAACGGCGGTGGCTACGAGCTGTGCGCGGTGCGAATGCAGAAAACCATCCATGCCGGGCCAAAAGAGCCTGGAGGTGCGTGTAGGGTAGAAGGTCTGTCTGCAGACCAGTCGCCGCTCACAAGGTATCCGTCAAGAGAACTAGGAGGACAAGCTCTAAACGCGGTGAACGGAAGAGTCTCGATTTGGACTTTGGCACCGGCGAAGTTCGGCCGAATCAAGGCCAAAGTGTTCAAGGCTTACATACTTCAAGCTCTTCGCAAAAAAGAAAAAAATGCGAATTCATTGACTCAGATATCCAGAGATTGGTGGTACATCAAAAGTATACATTTGTATATTCGTTCGCGCGCGTCAGAATACGACGACGTCCGCTTACCCCTAGAACGCGTCGACGCCACGCCCGCCTACTCCTGGAACGTAACCGTCTTTGTGCGTAAAAACTCGTCAAAGCCCGCCTGCGCGTTAAAGCGCCCCCAGCCGCTGCTTTTGACGCCGCCGTGCGGGAGGACCGCTTCGTCGTGCACGCTCATGCTATTGATGTGGATCGAGCTGCAAGGACGCGTTGGTATGCGAAACAATGGGAGGAAGAGCAGGAACACCCACCCACACTCCATCCTCTTCGCCACCCGTATCCCCCGCGCCAAATCCCTCGTAAACACCGCCGAATTCAGCCCATAATCGCTCTCATTCGAGATCGCAATCGCTTCGTCCTCGTCCTTGACGGCAATGAGACTTACACTAGGTCCAAAGCTCTCCTCGCGATACAGCGCCATCTCCGCCGTCACCCCCTCCACCACCACAGGCCGCATCCTCGTCGCGCTCACCTCCCCCGTCTCGGGGTGCCTCTCCGCCGCCGTGTGGTCCCCATACAGCAGTTTCGCGCCTTTCTCCAGCGCGTCCGCCACCAACGCCTGGTTGCGCGTCACCGCTGGCCCCTGGACGAGCACCGACGCCAGCCCCTCGCCCGGCGCGAACCCCGCGATGGCCTGCTGCAGCAAGGGGCGGAAAGCGTCCATCACGCTCGCGCACACCAAAATGCGCTCGGTAGCCATGCAAATCTGCCCCGCATGCAGGAAGGACCCGATGGCGCACTGCATCGCCGCGCGCTCGAGGTCGGCGTCTTCGAGTATAATCGCAGCAGCCTTACCCCCGAGCTCCAAGAGACACGGTTTGAGCGCCTTGCCCGCGGCGGCGGCGACGACGGACCCGACGGCGGTGCTGCCTGTGAAGTTGATCTTGCGGATGGCGGGGGCGGCGATGAGCTGGGCTGTGATGGCGGGGGACTCGGTGCGTGCGGTATAGATGATGTTGAGGGCGCCGGGCGGGAGACCTGCGTCAGTGAAGGCGCGGCCGATGTGATAGAAGCAGCGCGGGCTGAGCTCGGAGCCTTTGAGGACGCAGGTGTTGCCGGTGGCGAGGGGGTAGAGGGCGGAGCGGACGCCAAGGATGTAGGGCGCATTCCTGTGGCCTTTTATTACACCGAAGGAATGTAATGTAAAGAGAGACGACCTACCACGGGGCGATCGCTAGCACCACGCCATAGGGCTCCTTGAGCACCAGCGCACTCGTCCCCTCGTCCTTGCAAATCGGAATGCTCCCCGCGATGGAGCTGATCCTGCCCGCCGCATCCCTAATGAGCTCCGCCGCCGTAAACACATTGAACTCCCCAAACCCGAGCGGCGAGCCCGTCTCCTCAAACATGTGCGTCTTGAGCTCCTCCCCGCGCTCCTGCAGCAGATCCGCCGCCTTGAGGAGAATATTCCGGCGCGCAGCGGGCTTGGTCTTGGACCATGCGGGGAATGCGGCGCTTGCGGCTGCGACGGCGGCGTCCGCGTCTGCGGATGAGGCGGACGAGTACGACCATATTGGTTTGTGGGAGACGGGCGAGGTCACGGGGATGGTGGTGGAGGAGATTATCTCTTTACCGTTGAGGAGCAGCGGGACTGTGTACGACATTGTTGGGCGATAGACTTTAAGCAGGCGGGATTCCGGAAGATGTTTGGAAGATGTAGTCTCTTCGAAGATGATTATAAAAGCTCCGACAGACCCTATTGGCCGTTTGATCCGGTGGTAGGAGCTTCAAAGGCGCCCGTCCCGACGCGGTTCAGTTCGCGGTTTGTTGCCAAATCGAGAGAGCAGCGAACTGCGAATCTGGTTCGTCGAGTGCAGAAAATGATAGAGAAACTACTAGAGAACGCAAGACCGAGCAAATTAGACTTGAAATTAAGTGTTGAATTGAAAAGTTGACGGCCAAGAGCGGAGTCCTTGAAGCTCGATTACATAGAAGTGCCATGGCGGTGAAGAAAATGAGGCAGTTGCATGATCGTGAACTAGTACTGTATGTGCTGCATAGATGGTGGTTCAAAGAAAAGCTTGATTCGACGCGAGATCAACCAAACAAACGCAAAGAACGCGCTCCTCTCTCTCTCTGCCACTTTCTGCGCGCCGACGATGGACGCTGACGAAGTTCTGCCCCAGGCAATGACCTTGCCCGACGAGATCGTTTCCGAAATCCTGTCCCCCGCGCTCAGAGTCTCGGACGAGGCATTCAGCTACGAGCCAACGATATTCAACGCCACGATATCTCCTTTCATGACGTTCACCGAGTCCACCTCCGCGTTGCTCGTGGTCTGCAAGTCGTGGTTGCGCGTATCGACACCTCTCCTCTACAATACCGTCATCCTGAGATCAAAGGCCCAGGCCCAGGCATTGGCCGCCACTTTGAAGCACAACCCCGACCTCGGCACCTTCATCAAGCGGCTCCGCGTCGAAGGAGGATTCGCGATCTCTATGCTTAAAATCCTTCAGAGCTCTCCGAATATCACCGACCTTTTCCTCTCGCTGGACTTTGCTTCAGGTGATAACGCGTGCGGCCTGTGCCGCGGCCTTCCTCTTGTGGATCCTATTCGCGTTACTATCAACAAGATCGCGCCGACGCGAGAGTCCCCAAATGCGCGAAAACTCCTTGAGGCGCTCCAGGAGTGCATTCCTGCTTGGGCAAATTTGGTGCGTGGTAATTCGAACGTCAGAATTTGCACTCATGTCTCGTTACATACATGAAGGCTATATTCAAGATCAGTCATTCGGTGATCCGAAATACCCTCATTCCTGAAGCACTGGTCAAGGCCGCGAACCTCGACACGTTCTGCGTTTTGGACGTCATTGGGGGTCCCCCAGAAATACCCGAATATATCTCCCTCGTCGCCGAAAACCCGTCCGTGAAGCGTATTCGAATGACGCTATCACATTGGCCCAGGTCGCAGCCACTATCCCTCAAAGAACTCCGTGACACGGCCAAGGCAGACGCAAGACTGGACGCGGTGTTGGATATCGGTCTGGTCCCGTCCAATAAGCCCTCCCCCCTCAATGCCATCGAGAAACATGACGGCCCGTTTGCGTACCCCGTGCGGCTCGCCGCTAATCCGATGGCAGAGGATGTAATCTGGAGCCAGGTCCTATATTTTGCATTGAATGGGCCGAGACACCAGAGGTTTTATATGCCCTCCCGGCAGTCGCTATCGCCGTCTCGTCTGGCACCGCTCTTGGTGTGCAAGCTATTCTTGGTATGTACATATCGCATCCCCTGCTGCACACCACTTACGACATACTTGCAGCGGCTGGGTATCCCGCTCCTCTACGAACGCCCCGTGCTAAACTCGGATTCCACGGTCCGTGCGCTCCTGTCGCAGCTCGCGGTAAAGCCGGCGCTGGGTCAGCACATCCAGTGCTTGTCCGTCGGTCGCCTTCGCGACTTATCCACGCTTAAAGACATCGTCGCGCACACGCCTGCGCTCACTGAATTGCACGGTATGACGGGTTGCCCGTCCATCACCTGGAAGGCGTTCACCGCTCTGGGTGAATCGACGGGATCCAGCCTGCGGTCGTTCCATGGCGTACCGATCCCAAAGACTGCGGCTGCAAATCCGGCCGCATTGGCGCTGTTTACGGAAATGCGGGAGCTTGGCTGGGCCACGAACACCACGTTCAAGACCACCGCCAAATTGATTCCGACCGACGCGTTTGGGTTGCTCGTGAAGCTGACAGTGAGTACCTGCGACGAGTCGTTCCTGACTGTACTCGCGCAAATGGAGTGAGTCCTAACCTCATTTTTTTTCGCACTGTGCACGTCTCTGACGATTCCGCAGGCTGCCGGCGCTGCAAAGCGCCATCTTCGCGGCTGGTGCTGTCGGCGGAACGCGTTTCTTTGACAAGCATGGGACAAAGCTGCGTGAGTTGACGCTTTCAGTAGCGCAGATTGCCAACAAAAAACTCGGGATTTGGCGGAACTGTCCCTCCATAAAAGTACTCGGCGTGTCGTGCGACCACAAGGTACTTAGCACTCCTCTCCTCGCTCTTCACAACTCAACTCATGCGCCACAGCACCCCGCCATCCCGTCGTGCTTTGACACGGAGGACACTCACGCACAGCTCGAATGCATCGTCTTCTGTATCGACAAGTGCGATCTCGTTCTCCACGCTGCATATACGTCGAGTCATTCATTCATTTCTGTCCTTACCTAGATTTAAGCAAGCGCATATGACGGATCTGGGCACGTTGCTTTCGGAGTTGGGCGACACGAAGTCTTTCCCTGCGCTGCGTTTAATCCAGCACCCGCTTTGCCGCTGGCCCACCACCGAGTGCGTCTCGCTCGTCCTTTGTTTCATCCGGTTATTCTTGATGATGGCTGAACTGACTGGTTTAACCTGGCAGGGGTGAAATAAAGAAGAGTAAATGGGTGGGCTGGGCGGAGGAGTTGATAGAGCGAGAGGGAAGGCCTGCGATTCATCTCGTTGGCGAGAATGGCGTTCATTGGCGCCCGAGGCTGAAGTTTGTGTCCAAAACGAAGAAGTGAGCGATGTAACGAGCGCCAAGTGTGCGGGAGGGAGGAAAGGTTTACCGAAATATGCCTGATAATTTACGATATAGCACATATGCATTCCATTAAGCCACACCCATGTTACAGTTTGGCGCCTCTACACGTAAAAGGCAAGTCCTATCTAGTGTTGCTTGAATCATTATCCCTTAAGCTATGGGTTCAACCAATTCGAAGCGCATCGAATATAAAGCTTTTAAATGGCATTAGGAGCCAAACTCGTGGATGCGACGATGTACATCCTAGGTATGAAAGAATTAAAGATGTCTTTGGGCAATATATGAAATATTCTTCAAAAGTCCGGACAAATCGAACCGTGGGAACTATCGGCTCATTGGCAGTGTTCAATTTCGGAGACTCCAGCCTCGGGCACTTTTCTACACTCGAGGCATGGACAGATACCTGTTGATCGTCGTCGAGACCTTCGGTTTCTTCAGGATCCCGACGGTTTCATTTCTAGAACATCCCTCCGAGTGAAGGGATAGAGATAATCGTTGCGTATCATCCCCACTCTGGCAAATAATTCGGACACGCATCCTACGTCGCCGTGGTTTGCCGTAGAAAGCGGTCGCATACTAATTCAAAAGGCATTTTCTTGTACTCGCAAATCAGTCGGAAGAATATTGACCCGTGAAGAAGCTCAAAGGAAGGTCAGCATTGTTACTCCGTCTTGGGTCACCGACCTGCTCGCAAGAAGTCCAAAACTCAAGTCGAGATAAATGAGCTTTCGAGACGCGTTTGTGACGCGCAGGACGCGATGCGCCGCGCGTCGGACGGCGAAATATTGAAGTTGGGGAAGGTTAGTAGTTGAAACCATGGTGCATGTGGGAGAGAAACTCACCTCGCAGGAACTTTTAAACTTATATCTGAGGTCATTAGACGCGTCTGACGTGGTCGTCGCTCTCGCCGGAACTCCAAAATTCGAATCGAAATGCGGAAGCATTAGACACGTCTGGGACGTGTTGGGCGCTACGCACCGCCCGCCGGACGGCAGAAAATTTGAGCGGCGTCGCGAGAAGTTTGAACATGATGACGGAGTCACTTGTATTTTTTCTGGAAACCCTGACGTCCAAGGTTGTTGGACGGAAGGAACGGCATTTTCAAAAATTAAAGAGTGATACTTATTTTATCAAAAAAATCAGAGTCGTGTATGGAGATCTGAAACTTGTTGGCTATATCTGGGTGTTTGACTTGACCATGTACTCGAGAGCAAAAGCTCCCAAGATTGAACGAGGTGACCATGTATCTACTAATAGAACCTTAAGTGAGTCGACAGTAACTTCAATAGGGTTTAAACAACATGTACCTTCAACACTGGTCCGAGGCAGCGATGATCTTGAACGACTTGTGGTTCACCCGACTGTAACATTGGCTGCCACTGTCCCACATACTCTTACTTCCCTTGCACTCCTTCTCGGCGTAGGTACAAGCTTTGAACCCTGTCGCAGTGAACCAGAGGCTGACTATCTTGTCGGCGGTTGTGCATGATTTAACCGCGGTGCCCGTGTACGTGGTGCGTCCACTCGAGCATGAAACGATGTTGAACCACTCAAACTTCCAGCTGTTGCTGGACAGCGGTGCGAGCGTATCGTCGCTTTCTTGGACGTGCAAAGTGTTTTGGGCTGTCTCCGCGTCGTTGCTGTCTTGGACGGGCAAGCCGCGAGGCTTCCTCTCGAAAGCCTCCTCCGCGGTCAAGTAACCTTTGCCCTCCCAGTCGAACTCGGCCCAACGTTCCGCGAGAGTCTGCAACCCCAAGCCGGCGAAGTGATCACGGCTCTGCGCCCACTCAAGGAAGGAGAGACGACCGTCTCGGTTCACGTCCATAACTGCAAGTCTGTCCCTAGATACAAGGCAGTGAGTTCGCGAACGAGTCGATGAAAAAAGGTCACGTACGAGCAGGTGGATTTATCAGCATCGACATCAGTCTGAAGGATCGCGTCGACATTATCCTGAACGAGGTCAAGTTTTCCGTTTCCACCCTTGCATGGCCCATCGCAGTTGCAGCAAAGAATATTGCTGGTGAATGAACTCAGAAACACAGTAGAAAGGAAAAAAATGATGGTAAACAGCATACCAACGCGCGACACTGCAGCAGGACCAGGCCTCACATCCAGAGGTGTCGCCGCAGGTACCGTAAATGTTACAAGGGCAGCAGATCGCCGTCACGAGCGAGGATTGTGGTAAGGAAGCAAGAAGACCGAGGAGGGTGGAAGTGAACGGGAGCACGAATGCGAGTCTCATGTTTGGTTGCACTACGAGGAAAAATGGATATAGGTGGTGAGATTTTGGCTTACCTCTTTATACTATTGGAAGTCTTAGCTGCAGAGTTCTCCGCCTAGTCGGCGGGAAATTGCGCCGACCAGGCTCCCTGCCATCTTCCTTGCCGATTCTATGTTGTTCCTGTACCTCGCGCTATAGCGCCTGATAGACAGTATTTGAGCAGGCTTTGAATTGGGATTTCAATGGCACCGTGCCTGGACTCGCCGTCGACGCGGAATGCGACAAAAAATTGACAAAAAAGTTGAACCCGACGGACGGCACTGCCACTGATTTGGTTGGAACTTGAATCGGACCAATCGGACCGTCCAACCCTTTGATCCAAACAATTGATGGGAACGACTGCCTTGCGTTGACCTTGAGTTTAGAGCTTCAACCATCCTCTTCGGTGCAATTATGTTCTGCACTGGACCATCTGCGTCCCCAATGTCCGACTTTCCTGGAGGCAATATCGACTCACTTGAATCCATTTTTTAAAACTAATAGTACTTTGTTTCTTGCGGCCCCGAGATTTCCTGCATTGAACGTTCTTCATCTCGCACTCCCTCCTGACAACGCTACAAACCGAGGGCTTGACACTGTTATTTCTTTCTCGCAGCTTAGCTCGCGTAGCCGCCATGTCATGTGGTCGCTACCCTAATTGGTTAGAACGCTCACACAGAACTTGAAGAACGAACCAACCATGGCTCCATTCACCCCCCTCTTCATCGATGGCCAGCTAGTCCCCGCAAGCGACAACGGCACCTTCGACGTCTACAACACCTCCACCTCGACCGTCGTAGGTATCTCGGCCTCGGCATCCAGCGCCGACTGCACTGCGGCCGTGGAGGCTGCCGGGCGGGCCTTCAAGACCTGGGAGAAGACGACACCGTACGCACGGCGCGACATATTCCTCAAAGCGGCCGATCTCGTGAGCTCTGCGCGCTGGCGCGACCTCATTGTCCAGGCAGCAATGGAAGAGACGAACTGCTCTCTCGGATGGGCTGCGGGGCAACACATGGGTGCCGCGCCGCTCATCCGCACCATCGCGTCCTTCGCGAACGATCTGACCGGCAAGACGTTCATGTCGTCCTCTGTCCCTGGGCTGCAATGTGTAATGGAACAGCGCGCGATGGGGGTCATGTCGGTGATATCATTGCAAGTGTCGCGTACCCGCTGATGGTGTACTTGCTATATAGATTTGGGATAGCCCCTTGGAACGCGCCGTTCGGATTGACCCTGCGCGCGCTCGCGGTACCCATTATGTGCGGCAATACCGTTGTCATTAAATTGTCGGAATATAGTCCGAGGACCCAGGCGCTCGCGGTGCAGCTCTTGCACGAGGCAGGTCTTCCGAACGGCGTTGTAAACTACATTTCCATGTCGCGCGAAAGCTCGCCTGCGCTCACCGCGCAGATCATCGCGCACCCGCTCGTGCGCAAGATAAACGTTTGTCCATGGGTTTCACCTTTATATATGGGTGTCAAAATTCAAATGTGGGTTTCCAGTTTACCGGTAGCGACCGCGTTGGCCGCATTATCGCCACCGAAGCTGCCAAGCACCTCAAACCGACCGTCCTCGAGTTGGGTGGAAAGGCACCGGCTGTGGTATGTCCGCCGTCCGAGTGCGGATTTTATCTTATTTACGAAGCGCCGCCGCTAGGTCCTCGACGACGCGAGCATCCCCGACGCCGCCAACGCGATCGTGTTCGGCGCGATGCTGCACTCGGGGCAGATCTGCATGTCGACGGAGCGCGTCATCGTCCAGCGCAAAGCCGCCGAGCCGCTCATCGCGCAGATAAAGTCCCTCACCGCGTCCCTCACCGCGGCCGACATGCAGGGCGAGTCCTCCAAGAACGCCAAGCTCGGTCCCCTCTTCACGGAGGGCTCGGCAGAGAACGTGATCGCCATGCTGACTGAGGCGCAGGCGGCGGGCGCGGAGCTGCTGCTTGGGGACCTAGGCCGACAAGGCGCTGTGGTGCAGCCGCATCTGGTCAAAGACGTGAAGCCGGGGATGCGGCTCTGGGATCGGGAGTCGTTTGGACCGGGTAAGGATCCCACAAATTCTTTGTTTCAGTGGACCTGTTTCTAAGAAATTGAATAGTCATCGCGTTTGCGGTGGTCGACACGCCAGAGGAGGCGGTCGAGCTGGCGAACGCGTCGGAATACAGCCTCAGCGCGTCGCTGTGGACGTGCGATATGTATTTGGCGCAGCGTATTGCGCCGCTCATTCGGGCAGGTAAGTTACTCGTTCAGCTTCTTCATGCTTGTGTTCTGTTCTGGCTTGGCCTCAAAAGCTGCCACGCTTCGACTGGCTTTTTCGTCTGGCGAAATCACCGCGAAGCGATTTTGGGAGGAAGGACTTGGCCGTGATATGTACAAGACTGGGGGTTGCTCGTTCTTCCTCAACCTTGGGTTCTGGTCTGCCTTGGCCCCGAAAGCTGTGGTTCGACTACACTTCGTCTAGTAGTCATGAAGCCAGAAAAAAAAGCTGCTGACGGACAAGTCGCTTGGGCCCTTCCCCTTCTTCCTCAAGCTTGTGTTCTGGTCTGGCTTGGCCTCAAGAATTGTGGCTTTCACCATTCCCTTGATCCCTTAGCCCTGTCCTTCAGATCCATACCCTTCTTGCGCACTTGCGGCCGTTCTTGCTGACCTGCTCAACAGGCTACACCAACATCAACGGTCCGACATTCCACACGGAAAACCTTGTCAGCGCCGTAGGCCTCGGGTGAGTCCGCGTCCGCGTCCGTGTCCACCCCGGAGAGAGTGTGAGTGTGCGCTGATCGTACTTAGCGGCTCTTCCGGCTACGGGCACTTTGGTATCGACGATTTCACGGACAAGCGGGTGGTGGCGACTCACCCGCTCGGACGGCAGTTCCCCTTCTTACAGTGAGTAGTCCCCCCAGGTAAAGAAAGAGAAACGTGGATATTTTGCCAAGGAGCGGGAAAGGGTACAACGTGCCTTGATTACCCACCTGTATTAAATAGTATTACTTCACTTCCTTATGAATGCAGCCAAGCGACGTTGCGGTGAACAGCTTTGAATTGCAACCTGGCAGGCAGGCAACTGTAACCCGAGTTATTCCGATGCGGTGATACAGCATCGGACAGCCGTTCGGAACAGGAATTTTTAGTTGCCAAGAACTCGCCGCTGCTATAACAAGTCTCTAGGTCCCATGCCGCAAAGATTTGTAGTACCCACTCCACCGTGCCCACCATGTTCGTTCATTCCGTTCGAGTGTCCATGTCCGCCCAGCCGTCCGCTACCACCCTGGGCGACTCCAAGGCAAACTTGGGCCTTGGCAACAACAAGGAGGTCTTACCTGACCCCGAACTTGGGATGGCACAACATGCACGGCCGAGTTTCTGGCGGCATCTCAACTCGGATGTGGATCCCGCGCGATCTACGGGCCCCTTGGCGGCCTTTTGCTTCATGACGGGCTTCATGTGGGTCTAGCTAGTAGGACTGAGACTGACTCGGGCGACGCTGACCGATTCGATCACAGCGACGCGATATCATTTACCGCGATTTTTGTGTGGTGTGGCTTCCAGACTGGAAACTTTGCGCAGGTGAGCTTTCTTCTCTTGGACCGTTGGGCGCTGGGGAGGTGTGGATGGGGAGCGCGTCGATCGTTTCTGGGCCGCGATTTCGCGATTTCGCAATTTTCCATTGCAATGGTGCGCCGTGTCGTGCGATGACGGGTGGATAGACTCCACTCCGTCAGAGGACCGCGCCGTGGAGGCGGGAGCTCAAAATTCTCAACCCTGCGCCCAGTTCGGGCTGCAATCACCCCCTAACGCCCACTCCAAGAGACTCTCACTCACGACGTCATACATAGCTCGCCCTCGCTCTCGCACGTCTCTGGGAACCCGCCGCCTCCGGCTCGGGCCGCGACACCTCCTTCCACATCGCCGACAAGCAAGCGCTCACCTCCCTAATATCCTTCAACCTCGGTGCATTCTTTGGGCGGGTAGGCGACCGCATAGGCCCGCACCGGCGCATCTGGCTCGTGCTCGCGACGTTGATGCAGGCGCTGCTCACCATGGGCGCCGCGCTCGCGATATGGAAGAGCGGCGAGGGCAGCATCGCGGCGTTCCGCGGGGACCCGAGCTGGACGAATGTGCGCACGTTCGTCGGGCTGGCGCTGATGAGCGCGAGTCTGGGCGTGCAGGGGATCGTCGGCAAGCGGCTCAATACGCAGTTCACCACCACGAGTGCGTGCTCTTTCTCGTCCTTATGGCGTTGCTAATTGCAAACAGTCGTGCTGACGACCGTCTGGGTGGAGCTCGTGACCGACCCGCGGCTCTTCAAGCTGCGCGAGCGGGTCAAGACGCGCGACCACAAGCTTATCGCCGCCCTCGCGCTCTTCACCGGCGCCTTCACCGCGCGCGCGATCCTCGCCCAGGTCGGCGCCCCCATCACGCTCGGCGTCGGCGCAGGCCTGCGCCTCCTTATCGCCATCTCGTGGATTGTCATCCCTGGCAAAGACAAAGTCGTCGCCCCATGATATTACGACACGATTATTCACTCCCCCTACGATTGTTCACGCCGACGTCACGCTAGGCGATATTACGATTGTTCACGACTCGCGCGCTAGGCTCGCCAACAACCTTCTTGGAACTTAATATATATTTGTTAGATGCGTCGCTTCATTGCTTTTTTGGGATTTGCACACACACAAAAGAAGTGTAACTGTACAGTGTAAACACGACATAATTTCTTCTTTCTCGGTGCGGCTTTCGTTTCGTTCGTTTCGTTCGCTTTGTCGCAGTGTTTTGCTTCCACCGCGCCCGCCCTTTTCACACGCTGCTCGCGGTGTGGTGCCGCGTTCGCAAGGCTTCCCGCACGCATCCAGTTCTTCGTACTCCCCCTGCTTGAGACGAGCTCACAACTTTGCCTGCGCTTTTTTTTGTCCTAGGCACCCGTTGCGTTTTGTCTCAGGCTCTCTCTTGTCTGGCGAGCCACGACCGAGTCTGCCTACATCCCAACCCAACCCATCCCATTCTAATCCAAGAAGGCGCGGGGGGGAAACAGGGCAAGCTGAGACGACCTTGGAAGACTGCCCCCCGCGACTCCGCGACTGCGACCTTTGGGTTTGGCTTGAATTCGGACTGGACTCATCCCTGTGTTCCCTTTGTGCCCCGCGCCCACGGATGCCCGACACGACACGGGGCATCGCGACAATATCCTGATAATCGTAGCTTGCGCGCGCGTTCGCAGGTCCACGACCACGCGTCGGTTCCACTCGCTAGTTTCAATCTTGACTGTCGAGTCTGCATCCCATTCCCGTTCTGCTACTGTTCCTTTCGTTCACTGTAGTACTACTTGCAAACTCCGCCCTGAACTCCGTTGCCCGCACCCCTTGACGTCCCCCTCTCGTCCCGCACCCCATCCCATTCCTTTCGTTCGTTCGCCTCCCTTCTCCCTCACGGCTTACTTGTTCACGCGCGGCCTCCTCTTACTTGTTCACGCCAATAAGGGGAGGGCGTTCTCCGCCTCCTCCGTCCTCCGTCCTCCGCACCCGCATTCACGTTTCGTTTGGGCCTTGTCCCGCCCCGCATCGCATCGCACCGCATCGCAATACACTATAACCCCTCCACATTCCACATTCCACATTCAATCCATCCATACCCCTGCAAACCCCCGTCGTCCGTCACGGTGCGACTCCCGAGCTTTCAACCGCGACTGCGGCCGCCAATTGCAACGAGTTTCGTCCAAGTACCCCGTCTTGGCTCGCTTCGGTTTCAGCCTGATGGCTCTGACTGATTCCTTACGATGTACAGTCGACCTCTGACTCGGCGGCCTTTTGTCGTGTTGTATTGTATTCAATTGAGATTGCAATACAACACGACAAAAGGCCGCCAAGGCCCCGTAGATCGTGCTGGATCTAGTCTCCCAGAGGGAATTCCTTTGAACTTCCGTACCTCAAGATATTCCTTGTCAGAAAGGTATCTTGAGGCACGTAAGTTGCGCCGTCTCTGAAATTCCGTCTTCCTCAGGGAGACTAGCTGGATCCACATCCGAGTTCAGATGCCGCCAGAAACTCGGCCGCGGATGTTGTGTCATCCCAAGTTCGGGGTCAGTAAGACCTCCTCATGGGCCAAGTTCGGCTGCGAGTCGCTCAGGTGGTAGCGGACGGCCATGGACACAACTCAAACGGCGAACGGCTGTCCAGTAATTCCTTCCTTCCCACCACTCCGCTCACGCGCGGGCACACAGCCCTCCTACCCTCGACCTACCGTCGTCTCCGTCTTGTATCGCCGCATCGGAATAGCTCAGGTTACAGTTGCCTGCCCTTGCAATTCAAAGCTGTTCACCGCTGGTTCACCGTAACGTCGCTGGGCTGCATTTATGAGGAAGGAATATTAATACACAAGCACGTTGTATCCGTTCCGCAAAATATCCACGTTCCTCTTTACCTGGAGGGTGACGACAGCTCATTGCAAGAAGGGGAACTGCCGTCCGAGCGGGTGGGTCGCCACCACCCGCTTGTCCGTGAAATCGTCGATGCCAAAGTGCCCGTAGCCGGAAGAGCCGCTAAGTACAAGTACCATCAGCGCGCTCTCTCCCCGGGGTGGACACGGACGCGGACGCGGACTCACCCGAGGCCTGCGATGCTGACAATGTGTTCCGCGTGGACTGTCGGACCGTTGATGTTGGTGTAGCCTGTAGAGCAAGTCAGCAAGAACGGCCGCAAGAAGGGTATGGATCTGAAGGACAGGGCTAAGGGACGAAGGGAATGGTGAAAGTCACAATTCTTGAGGCCAAGCCAGACCAGAACACAAGCTTAAGGGAGGACGGCACCTATGACGGCCAAGGGCCCAAGCTACTTGTCCGTCAGCAGCTTTTTTTTCTGGCTTCATGACTGCTAGACGAAGTGTAGTCGAACCACCGCTTTCGGACCAGAACCCAAGCTTGAAGAAGAACGAGCAACCCCAGTCTCGCATACATCACGGCCAAGTCCTTCCGCCAAAATCGCGGCGATTTTGCCAAAATAAAAGCCAGTCGAAGCGTGGTCAAACCGACAGCTTTCGAGGCCAAGCCAAGCATGAAGAAGCTGAACGAGTAACTTACCTGCCCGGATGAGCGGCGCAATACGCTGCGCCAAATACATATCGCACGTCCACAATGACGCGCTCAGGCTGTATTCCGACGCGTTCGCCAACTCGACCGCCTCCTCCGGCGTGTCGACAACCGCAAACGCGATGACTATTCAATTTGTCAGAAACAGGTCCACTGATACGAAGAATTTGTGGGATCCATACCCGGTCCAAACGACTCCCGGTCCCAGAGCCGCATCCCCGGCTTCACGTCTTTGACCAGATGAGGCTGCACCACAGCGCCTTGCCGGGCTAGGTCCCCAAGCAGCAGCTCCGTGCCCGCCGCCTGCGCCTCAGTCAGCATGGCGATCACGTTCTCTGCCGAGCCCTCCGTGAAGAGGGGACCGAGCTTGGCGTTCTTGGAGGACTCGCCCTGCATGTCAGTCGCGGTGAGAGACGCGGTGAGGGACTTTATCTGCGCGATGAGCGGCTCGGCGGCTTTGCGCTGGACGATGACGCGCTCCGTCGACATGCAGATCTGCCCCGAGTACAGCATCGCGCCGAACACGATCGCTTTGGCGGCGTCGGGGATGCTCGCGTCGTCGAGGACCTAGCGGCGGCGCTTCATAAATAAAATAAAATCCGCACTTGGACGTCGGACATACCACAGCCGGTGCCTTTCCGCCCAACTCGAGGACGGTGGGCTTGAGGTGCTTGGCAGCTTCAGTGGCGATAATGCGGCCAACGCGGTCGCTACCGGTAAACTGGGGACCCACATTTGACACCCATACATAAAAGTGGAACCCGTGGACAAACGTTTATCTTGCGCACGAGCGGGTGCGCGATGATCTGCGCGGTGAGCGCAGGCGAACTTTCGCGCGACATGGAAATGTAGTTTACGACGCCGTTCGGAAGACCTGCCTCGTGGAAGAGCTGCACCGCGAGCGCCTGGGTCCTCGGGCTATATTCCGACGATTTAATGACAACTGTATTGCCGCACATAATGGGTGTCGCGAGTGCGCGAAGGGTTAATCCGAACGGCGCGTTCCAAGGGGCTATCCCAAATCTATATAGCAAGCACACCATCAGCGGGTACGCGACACTTGTAATTATATCACCGACATGACTCCCATCGCGCGCTGTTCCATTACACATTGTAGCCCAGGGACAGAGGACGACATGAACGTCTTGCCGGTCAGATCGTTCGCGAAGGACGCGATGGTGCGGATAAGCGGCGCCGCCTCCATGTGTTGCCCCGCAGCCCATGCGAGAGAGGAGTTCATCTCTTCCATTGTTGCCTGGATAATGAGGTCGCGCCAGCCCGCAGAGCTCGCGAGATCGGCCGCTTTGAGAAATATGTCGCGCCGTGCGTACGGTGTCGTCTTCTCCCAGGTCTTGAAGGCCCGCCCGGCAGCCTCAACGGCCGCAGTGCAGTCGGCGCTGGATGCCGAGGCCGAGATACCTACGACGGTCGAGGTGGAGATGTTGTAGACGTTGAATGTGCCGTTGTCGCTTGCGGGGACTTGCTGGCCATCGATGAAGAGGGGGGTGAAAGGAGCCATGGTCGGTTAGTTCTTCAAGTTCTGTGTGAGCGTTCTAACCAATTAGGGCAGCAACCACATGACATGGCGGCTACGCGAGGTAAGCTGCGAGAAAGAAATAACAGTGTCAAGCCCTCGGTTTGTAGCGTTGTCAGGAGGGAGTGCGAGATGAAGAAAGTTCATGATCAATGCAGGAAATCTCGGGGCCGCAAGAAACAAAATAAAAGAAAAAAGGATTCAAGTGAGTCGATGTTGCCTCCAGGGAGTCGGACATCGGGGAGGCAAATGCCAGTGCAGAACATAATTGCACCGCAAGAAGAGGATGGTTGAAGCTCTAAACTTAAGGTCAACGCAAGGTAGCCGTTCCCATTCAGTTGTTTCGATCAAAGGGATGGTCGGTCCGATTGATCCGATTTAAGTCCCACCCAAATCAGTGGCAGTGCCGTCCGCCTGGTTCAACTTTTTTGTCGCATTCCGCGTCGACGGCGAGTCCAGGCGCGGTGCCATTGAAATACCAATTCAAAGCCTGCTCAAAAACTGTCTATCAGGCGCTAGGTACAGGAACAACATAGAATCGGCAAGGAAGATGGCAGGGAGCCTGGTCGGCGCAATTTCCCGCCGACCAGGCGGGGAACTCTGCAGCGAAGACTTCCAATAGTATAAAGAGGTAAGCCAAAATCTCACCACCCATATCCATTTTTCCTCGTAGTGCAACCAAACATGAGACTCGCATTCGTGCTCCCGTTCACTTCTACCCTCCTCGGTCTTCTTGCTTCCTTACCACAATCCTCGCTCGTGACGGCGATCTGCTGCCCTTGTAACATTTACGGTACCTGCGGCGACACCTCTGGATGTGAGGCCTGGTCCTGCTGCAGTGTCGCGCGTTGGTATGCTGTCTACCATCATTCTTCCTTTCTACTGTGTTTCTGAGTTCATTCACCAGCAATATTCTTTGCTGCAACTGCGATGGGCCATGCAAGGGTGGAAACGGAAAACTTGACCTCGTTCAGGATAATGTCGACGCGATCCTTCAGACTGATGTCGATGCTGATAAATCCACCTGCTCGTACGTGACCTTTTTTCATGGACTCGTTCGCGAACTCACTGCCTTGTATCTAGGGACAGACTTGCAGTTATGGACGTGAACCGAGACGGTCGTCTCTCCTTCCTTGAGTGGGCGCAGAGCCGTGATCACTTCGCCGGCTTGGGGTTGCAGACTCTCGCGGAACGTTGGGCCGAGTTCGACTGGGAGGGCAAAGGTTACTTGACCGCGGAGGAGGCTTTCGAGAGGAAGCCTCGTGGCTTGCACGTCCAAGACAGCGACGACGCCGAGACAGCCCAAAACACTTTGCACGTCCAAGAAAGCGACGATACGCTCGCACCGCTGTCCAGCAACAGCTGGAAGTTTGAGTGGTTCAACATCGTCTCATGCTCGAGTGGACGCACCACGTACACGGGCACCGCGGTTAAATCATGCACAACCGCCGACAAGATAGTCAGCCTCCGGTTCACTGCGACAGGGTTCAAAGCTTGTACCTACGCCGAGAAGGAGTGCAAGGGAAGTAAGAGTATGTGGGACAGTGGCAGCCAATGTTACAGTCGGGTGAACCACAAGTCGTTCAAGATCATCGCTGCCTCGGACCAGTGTTGAAGGTACATGTTGTTTAAACCCTATTGAATTTGCTGTCGACTCACTTAAGGTTCTATTAGTAGATACATGGTCACCTCGTTCAATCTTGAGAGTTTTTAATCTCGAGTACATAGTCAAACACACAGATATAACCCACAAGTTTCAAATCTCCATACACGACTCTCATTTTGTCTTATAAAAGTCACTCTTTAATTTTTGAAAATGCCGTTCCTTCCGTCCAACAACCTTGGACGTCAGGGTTTCCCGAAAAAATACAAGTGACTCCGTCATCATGTTCAAACTTCTCGCAACGCCGCTCAACTTTTTCGCCGTCCGGCGGGCGGTGCGTAGCGCCCAACACGTCCTCGACATGTCTAATGCTTCCGCATGTCGATTCGAATTTTGGAGTTCCGGCGAGCGACCTGGTCTCATCCGCCATGTTTTCAGTCTAACCTTATGCAAGTTCAACTTTGGTTTTGTCGTTCCGCCGAGCGACGACCACGCGTTAGACGCTTCTAATGACCTCAGATATAAGTTTAAAAGTTCCCGCGAGGTGAGTTTCTCCCACATGAACCATGGTTTCAACTACTAACTTTCCCCAACTTTTTCGCCGTCCGACGCGCGGCGCATCGCTTCCTACGCGTCACAGACGCGTCTCGAAAGCTCATATATCTCGACTTGAGTTTTGGACTTCTTGCGAGCAAGTCGGTGACCCAAGACGGAGTAACAATGCTGACCTTCCTTTGAGCTTCTTCACGGGTCAATATTCTTCCGACTGATTTGCACGTACAAGAAAATGCCTTTTGAATTAGTATGCGACCGCTTTCTACGGCAAACCACGGCGACGTAGGATGCGTGTGTGAATTATTTACCAGAGGGGATGATACACAACGATTATCTCTATCCCTTCACTCGGAGGGATGAGACCGTTGGGATCCCGAAGAAGCTGAAGGTCTTGGCGACGTTCGACGGGTATCTATCTGCGCCTCGAGCGTAGAAAAGTGCCCGGGTTTGGAGTCTCCGAAATTGAACACTGCCAATAAGCCGACAGCGTTCCCACGGTTCGATTTATCCGGACTTCTGAAGAATATTTCATATTGCTTATATTTGACGCGCTTCAAATTGGTTGAACCCATAGCTTAGGCGATAATAATTAAGCAACACTAGCCAGGACTTGCCTTTTACGTGTGTTCGCGACGAGGCGCCAAACTGTAACATGGGTGCGGCGTAATGGAATGCATATGTGCTATATCGTAAATTATGCGGTTTTGAAGCCAGGACAATCAAAACAAGAACTACATAGAGTCCCCCCGAGCTACAGAGTACGACAGCAAAAACTAGGGTTTGCTGCCAGTGATGTTGGTTGAACTTTGGTGGAAATATTATATTGCTACCTCAGGACATGAGGTAAGTAGAGGTTGAGGTTTCTGACTCATTAGGAGCTGTACCATGCCTTTTCTTCCCTCCCCTCCCCTCATTCAATATTTTGATCCCGATCCCTTGCGCGCCGGTCCGCGCCGGCCGCGCCGCGCCGCATCACTTTCCCCCGTTCTTCGACAAACACCCTCACAATGGCATCCCAGCTACTTGTCAGTATCGGAGCTTGCACCATTGTCGTCTCAGCTTTCACATGGCTGCGTCGTTCACCCGCGTCACGTATCCTTGGAACTCTTCCGGGCCCAAGGTCTCCATCCTGGGTGTATGGCATGTCTGCTCTCGTTGCGTGGAGTGCTGGCAAACGAAATTTATATGCATTCGTCAGGCAACATGTTACAGCTACTCTGCGCGGACAGTTACGGCGACTACGAGTTCCGTTGGCAGCAGCAATATGGCGCTGTGTATCGGGTGAAAGGCTGTTTTGGTGTGAGTTCTTCTGGCCCGAGGCCCGTCACCATTGCAATGCTACATAGGAAGATCGCCTTGTCGTTTCAGACCCCGAAGCGTTACGAAATATTATCAACAACCCGTCGTTCGGTTATCCTCCCGCTCGCTGGAAGATTGGGAATGTGACAATGACTAGCGATAATGTTGCCTGTGTTGTAGGTGTGTTCTTCTTTCGTCCAATTGCCTGATAAGACCTTCACCACCATTCTCAGGGGAGGAACACCGCCGCATCCGGGCTGATATGGGTCCTGGATTCTCCCGGCAAGGTGTCCGTAACTTCTTGCCTATTTTCCTCGATGTTGCAAACAAGGTACGCCCACCTGTCCCGTATATAATCACGTACAAACGCTCCAAGAAGATGGTTAATGAGTGGGGGATTTTGTGCTCCCCTGGTCCTTCAATCCGACTTGATGTCGCCAAAATGATGAACCACGGCACCCTGGACACCATTTGTACCGCAGCGCTCGGCTTTCCACTCGATTCCGTTCAGAATCCCGACCACCCCCTTGCACGCACCCATTTGGACATTCTGTGAGTAATTTAATGACTCGTTTCATCTTCAGTTCAACCTCACGTATCTTTTAGAGGAGCTGCATTCGTTCGCGCCAGAGCAGGTATTGTGGCTGAATTCTTGACCACATATACTCCGGAATTCATGCTGCGCCTGTCACTTCATTTTCCCATCGGACCGACTCGAGCGCTTCTCACCTTCAAAAAGACCACCGATCAAATCATGGAACAGAAAATTCAAGAGTACAAGCTGAATCAAAGTGAGACAAATGACTTGCTAAGTACCATGTGTGCGTTGTGTTCCGTGTTGCCTCCATTTCTCCGCTAACATCGAAGTAGTTGCGGCTTCTAGCAAAACTGGAGTCACACTCGCTCAAGTTGTACACCAAATACCGCTGCTCCTCGTCGCTGGGCAGGACACCAGTGTTCGTCTCGAGCGTCTTTCTTGGCTGAGATACCATTGATGTTTGCGACCCCAAGGCTAATGTCCTGTCGTGGGCCCTTCTTGAGCTGGCGCGCCATCCCGACTTTCAACACTCTTTGCGGCAAGAAATATTGGCGCACAAGGGCCAAGGAGTTGAAGTAGAATACGATGACATGCCCTTGCTCAATGCACTTCTCAAGGTACCCAATCATCCCAGAGAATGAGCTTTCGAGGCTCATATAACCTTTGGAATAGGAAACTCTCAGGTTTGATTCAGATCTTTTGCTAGATTCATTCAAGTATTGATATACGGTGCAGATTGACCCCGGCCGCTCCGATATTAGAAAGGATGGCAACTGAGGATTGTGTTCTTCCCCTCTCCACGGAAACCAAAACATCCAGTGGCACGCACATCCGCGAGCTCCCCATCCGCAAGGGCCAAATTATCTTCCTGGCGCTGGCTGCGTACCAACGGTATCTTCATCTTACATGTCATTTTATCTTGAACTCGCTCTCGCATAGACAAGAACCTCTATGGGGTTCAGACGCACACGAGTTCAAACCTTCTCGTTGGCTCGAAGGGGACCCATGTACAGGACCAGCACTTGGCCCATACGCAAAATTGTATGTGCGCTTTCATCTCACTGATACTGGCTGACGTTGCGACAGATTATCGTTCTTGGGCGGGCCGCGGGTGTGCCCAGGATGGCGGTTTGCGTGCGTATGATTTTTCAACCTAATTTCCTTCCGTCCTTATGCTTCACAGACTCCTGGAGATGCAGGTGATCCTCACTGAGCTACTGGCAAAATTTTCGGTTTCTCTGCCCGAGAACAACGTCATCCGAGCACGTTTGTCGACAGTACAGTTCCCCGTCGACAACGAGGGGGCCAAAGGCCTTCACCTCACTGTCGAACGGCTGGCTAACTGAAGCCAGATGGTCTAGTCTAAGTACATCCTCTCGATGTTCCAACTATTGGTACCCCATGTTTTGTGGTTGATCATTAATATTATTTCCAGCCTTCATTTATTTGTCCGACAGCTGCAGCCACCGCGGCTATCTCACCGTTTTGACCCTCTAAACGGAGCGGAAAACTAGTAGCGTACGCGACTGATGTGACACGCATTCTACAGAGGCTCGCTATTCCCCCATCTTTACGAAAGCCCTGTATTGGACTCGCAGAAGGCTCTGAGTTCGTTCGCGTCCGGCGCCTGCGACTCGATCTGCGTGGTAGCATAATGCGCGAGACGCCAGAGTTTAGAAACATCCATGAGTCGGACCGCCGCCGTCAATAACATAGTCGGGGGAGGAAGGACATGGAGTGAGATCTCCGAGCATTCAGACTTGTAGGCGGGAGGGGAGTGACACTCGGTTGCTGGGAATTGAATGGGAGAATGTATTTGCTGCGCGGGGAATGTTCGACGAGTGGGCACGCATCAGGAAGTCCTGGTCATATTGGAATATAACCTAAATGACGATGGATTTAGTTCTTGAGGGCTACGACAGAAATGCAGTTGAACGTCTGGAAAAGAACCAAAGAGGATCTCGGAGTTCAACAACCGTAGTATGAGAGCACAGGAGATCCCGGTGGCATTGTACTGTATCAACTCGGAAAAATGTAAGGAAACCGTGGATACTCTGTTGTCGAAGGCTACAGGAGCAGAAGGGACGAGAGCCGAGGATTACTTACATCCCACGCCGGAGTTGAAGGCATCAGGAAAAAACCAGTGTAGGCGACATAGCTCTCATAGAGCTGTCGTCACCCCATCAGTCATTTCGCACAAGGAGTCTGGGAACTCGGAGACAGAGCCTAGACACGGGCACATACACATACGCATAAATGTCAAAGAAGTAAGTTTTTTCCAAGCTGGAATAGCATTTCTCGAGCGTACGCAGGAAGGAGTAGTTTGAGCGCGCCTTGAGAAGTTCAACCGACCCCACAACGTAGCCTTGGCGACAATGGCCCGGACGCCGGCGGGATCGAGCAGAGGAAGCCCGCGGCACAGACTACACGCATTACAGTATCGCGCGATGCGAATTCCACTGAAAGGAAAAGATCCCTGGAGGTCTGAGGATCTTCAGCATGGAGATGGCGTATCCTCGTGGTTCGCAGGGGCGTAGCGACGCGCGTCCAGGCGTTGCAGACCACCAGCAACGCGGCGGTGAAAGTCAGTCGCTGAACATCGTAACGAATCGTTGAGATGTCGCTAAATGCCTCTTCCAAGACTCCGAGCGCGGGGGACAGCCTGAGGATCTCGGAAACGATCTCGTCGGGAAAGTGTATGGCTTGACGCGAGGGCCATCGTGGTGAGTGGCGAGTGGCAGGAGCGCGTTGTTTGGTTCGGTTTGAATTTGCGGTTCGTCGGCCGACGACCTTTCTTTCCACGCTTCCACGGCCCCATATCCAAGCCAGGCTATACGATTTGCTGTCTACAAATTCAAGTTATAGGCTATGCGGCTCTGCGATCGTCTCGTCTTCCGTTGCTCTCCCACTCCTCGTTGCTCCGCGTCCCGCTTTAGCCTCTGAGACAAACTTGAGAACTAGCCTGTAAATCACAACGCCCGGGCCGCCAGCGAGCACTCCCAGTCCATCCTGCCAGTGTTTCTGCTCTTTTGTGACCTGCCCGTGTCGTGTCGACGCCACCATATTCAAGCTGCGCAACCAGTCCTCCAAACTTAAAGTCGCATCGAGCCTTGGCGGACGAGCCGAAACGCAGACCACCGTGACACACTGAGTCCTCCCCGTTGGACGTCGCCCCAAGCCCAGCCAATTAGAATATCAATCGCACCCGGTCCCCGTCGCCTGCGCGCGGAACCATGTACAGCTCCTGCCAGGGTGCGCGCGGACGGACGGAAGAGGCTGGCTGTAGAACGTAACATGCCCCGCAAGGAGTCTCGCACGATCAAGCTGTGTACGGCGCACCAGTGTCCCAATTTTTTTTAATTTTTGCGCGCGGACGCACCTTTTGCGTACGCCCCAAAAGAAACTCTCCCGCAAGTCACGGTCTCGTCGCTGGCCATGGGCTCCGAGTCGACGCGGACGAACGAACGAACTGCGCGTCGTATAACTTACGTATGTGGACCGGACCTCGGGCTGCTTAAACCGTCCCCTGGTACATACATCCCACCCTGAGTTTGGGATGTATGTATGTGGAGAAGAACGATAAACGTCGCGCCGCGGACGGGGGTCGGTACGCACTGCGGCGCACGACTTCGTCCCCGAGCCCCGAACCCCGAACTCTGCAGCGCCCCGCCCCCGCGTCGGATACAGCCCACTCCGCACCCGTTCGTTCGTCCGAGCTCTGAATTCGCCCCCGGTACCTTCAAGGCTCGTCCTCCCCGCCCTCCCTCCCTACTGGCGTTCCCTTGTTGGCGTCCAGGCTTTATCCCTCCCCCTCCTCCCCTCCTCCACTCCTCCCCTTCTCCCCGCATCGCTCCGCACCGCACGCAACACACTATACCCTCCAAACCCTAGTAGGTACATCCCTACATCCAATCCCCCCTCAAAGCTCACGTATATACAGCCCGTCGCCGCCCGGTGCGACACCGACTCCGTTTCGCCCAGGTGCCCCGCGCCCCGTGCCCCGTGCTCGGTTCTTGGAAGTTGGCGCGGACTCCTTGTGTCCTTACTATGTATGTACAGTGTACTCAATTGCAATTGCAATATATTATATAGGACAACACAGGGCTGCGCACGTTCCCTTCCCTACCTCCTCACTCCTCCCAGCCTCAAGGCTCACTCACACGCATCCTCCCCACACCCACCCTCACCCTGACCCACGTTCTCACAATCCGTTCTTTCAAACAAAAAAAATCTCTTCCCCTCGCTTCCCATCGCATCGTAGTCGTCGTCTTAGTCGCACCGTCTCGTCTCATAGTCGTAGTCGCAAGTAGTGGCAAAGAAGAAAAAAGAGCTTGCGTAAATGAAAAGTCTACATGCGTGCAATGAGATGAAATAATTAGCGCCAACTCTCTCTTCTCTCCTCGCCAGAAAACGGTGTGAGTACGTAGGTAAGTAGGTAGAAAGCAAGCAAGCAAACGGCGTCGTCGTCGTCGTCGAAAAAAAAGGCTCTCCCGCCCCGCAAGCGCAAGTCGGAACGCGGGACATGCACGACGCACGCCGCTCAAAACCCGCCCAAACACCCGTCCCCCTCCGCGTCGCGGAAGCTCGCGCCCTTGAGCGTGCGGCACAGCGCGCCCATCGACCCCGCCTTTGCCTTCTTCTCGCCCTTGTCCTTGCGGCGCGGCTTCTCGGTGCGCTCGCGGGGCGGAGACGACGGCGCCGGCGCGAAGGCGGGGGGCGAACCGCGCGTGGGGCTCGTCGGCGTCGGCGTCGACCGCCCCCCCGCCACGCGTTCCCGGGAGCGCGGGCGGCGGCCCTTCGGCGGGCTGGCGCGGGCGAGGGCGAGGGAGAAGGCGGCGGCGTGCGTGTGCGAGCCGGGGAGGTCCTCCTCCTCGTACCCGTCCTCCTGCGTAGGCGTGGCGCCGCGCGCGTAGGCCGTGGGGCGGCGCGCGCGGCGGGTCGCGGGCGGCGTGGAGGAGCGGGTGAACGAGGGGGAGGCGGAGGGGGGGTAGGGCGCGGCCGGGGCTGCGTGAGGGTATGACGGGCCGGGGGGAGGGTAGGGCGGGGAGGAGAAGGCGGAGAGCGAGGAGGGGGGTATTGAGAAGGGGGGCGGGTAGGCGGTGGGGTTGGGGTACGGGTACGGGTACTGGTTATAAGGGAGGGCGTAGGTGTATGGGTATTTGCCGCCTATGAATCAATTAGCGTTGGTCTCAGTTATGAGGCCAGCACCCACCAACAAAGGGCACGTTCGCGGGCTCGGGGGGCGGGCTGGCAAAGCCGTCGCTGCTCTCGTCGCTCTCGGAGCTGAGGTCGGGGACGAGCGCGGGGGGGTGCATCTGCTGCATGTAGGTGGGGGGCTGCGGTATTGGCGGAGGGACGGGGAGGGCGATGTAGGGGCTGGTGCGTGTGGGGGTGCGCTCTACCTCGTCGTCGTCGTCGTCATCCTCGTCGTCGTCGTACTGGGGGTTTTGGAGGGCGCGGGGGTGGAGGTGGCCGCGCGGGGGCTGCTGCTGCTGGGGGGTGTGCTTGCTGCTGCGACGGGGGGCGTTGTCGTAGTAGGTGCGGCCGGGACAGCCGCGGGCGGGGAGGGCGCAGGCGTTTGGAGAGACGACGATGGGGCTGCGGTCGTACTCGCTGCGGGGGTGGGCGGTGAAGGTGCGGGTGAGGGCGGGGGAGAAGTGGACTGTGTGCGGGGCGGCGTCGCTGCGGGCCCGCTTGAGGATTGGGTTTGGCATTCCAGGCCTGCGTTATTGCCCCACCATCCTGTTATACCAGAGGAGAGAGTGTTATACCAGTGACACCGTCACACGTCACGGAAAAACTGGCAACCGATCCACCTGTCCAAATCCGGTATCATTTTGCAGCACACTCATTGTCCTCCAAAGCACTCATCCTTCGTCGTCGTCGATGGCCATCCTGCGCCCACTCATGGCCACCACCGCAGCCCCCCACCCATTGTTTCAATTTTTGCTCGCCCACGGCCAGCACCGCGAGCCGGCGTAAATCCCTCACCCGTGGCAGTGGCGTCTCCTCCCGCCGCCATCGCATCTCCGAGCCAGTGGCACCTCACTCCATCCCCTTCACACCGACCTCCGACTTCCGCCCGGCCAGCCAAGCATCGCATCCGTCCCTTTGCTTCCCTGCTTCGTGCTCTGCATATAATAATAATCTGCCTTGCTTACTTACCTCCTTCCGATTTCGACTCCGCCAACTTCTAACCCCGGTGCACGATCCCTCGCTCCTCGCGCCAAGACCATGCAAACTGGCTTTGCGTGTCGCGTCCGCTTGCTTGGCCTACCTTACTGTTCCCTCCTTGCTCAGCCTTCGTGCGTCCAGCCCAACGCGCCACTGGCACTTGCTCGCGATCACCACGCGTCCACTCCCACTTCCCTGTTTGGCAGATTTCTCGTCCTTAGCCCTGTTTCACTCTCCCGTTCACGACCTGCCTCTTCCGTCCTCCTTCCTCTTTCGTTTTCGTTCTTCTTCTTCTTCTTCTCGCGATGCCAACCTTGCACGCGACGCCCCTTCGTGACCGACTTCTGTCAAATCACCGGAGTACCTGATAGTACTATCCCGAGTGGAGACGCGCGCGGCCGTCTCCGCTAGTGCTGGCCCAATCGTTGATTGTCTCACTCCCGACTGTCTTGATTGATTCCGAGACGCAGGTTTGGTATAATTAACCCTCGCGTACCTATCCTATCCTTGTCTTGTTTACGCAGATCCCCAACGAGGCTAATGTTAGATTTCAGATCTACTTAAGCTCGCATTGACAACAAACGAAACGGAAAGGGAAACCCATCGATATCCGCGGTCATCTGACATCCAAACCAGGTTCATCGATGGAAAATAAACGATAGTCCAAGCAATCGAAATTCAACTCCGCGCATTGCGAGCGACTTCGACGACTCGAGACCACGCCGAATTGAACTCCGCCCCCTTCCTCGCTAGATGTATACATACTGTGTACGCGGATGAGATGGATTGGATTGTGTATTATGGATGGGGAGATTATATATCGATAATCAACCACGCCCCCTCCCTAACCGGATCTCAGGCTCGTCCTTTCAACCACCATCCATCCATCTTTCTGTTCTGTTCAATTGTCGCGACGTCGATCCCGTGCATACGCGCATCTGATTCTCCGGCTTTTCGAAATTCCAATCATCTGTGCGTGTACATGTTCGTGGTCGTGTTCCGAGAGAGTGCAAGCAGCACTTGAGAGGCGGCGAGATCGGGCCGTACACGGATGCGGGGCTAGCCGACTCGAGTTGAACAAGGTTGAACATGGCATTGGCAGATGTATCAAAAAGAGTTGGGACGCATCTGGACTAGAGGGAGGTGCGCCCGCGCCCGAGGTCCGAAGCCTAGGCACTGGCAGATATTCGAGTAAGTTCCAACCAAGTTCCGAAAGCCGAGATTTAGGTTCCCGTCGGTGGGTAGGCTGAGGCTGAGCCCGAGTCGTTTCAAACTTCCGCCTGACCCGGGCCGGGGTGTTTGAAGTCGAGTTGCCATTGCCATTCACCGCCGCGGCCGGGCTCTCAATACCTTATTGTAATACTGCATTGAATTGAAAAGGAACCCGTACCCGTCGGCGCGCCGACCCACAACGACCGGGGTCGGGGTTTGCCGGTGTTACATCGTAGTAAGTCTTCATGATCAAAATTCGGTCAGTAGCGTGATAGCCTATTCGGCACTGGCGACTCCCCTAGGCCTTCGCGAGGGTAGGAAGGAGGTGAGCTTGGTGGGGGGAGTGCTAGCCTCGGTCTGTGTCTGTCAGCGAGGTATAAAATGAGCGCGTGAAAGGTGGAACCCGAGTTGAACCCTCTCCCCGGCCAATTGTTTTTTTTTTCGTTTTCGTGTGGTGGGCGAGGTGAAGATACGCGTAGCAGAGCATGGGGGGAAAGACGAGTTCGACCTGGGGGTGCCAGTGAGACGCAACTTGGGTTTGGTTTTGAACCACATCGCGAAAAGAGGTCAACCACAGATGGAATCAGTGAGTATTCGCTGCAGCCGCACCCCACCCACTTGTAAATTCACGAGAATGTGATCAGGCTGCGTCCCTCACCCCCACCGATCCTCCCATATTGAGAACATTATATGTTTTCGAGCGACGAATTCGAACTTTAGGTTGTTGGACATGACCATGCACCATGGCGCTACTTTATATCTTCCCTTCACTAAAGTATTTCCTGTTCTAGATCTGGGACGGATTCAGTTGCGACCTGTGTTAGCGATTTGCGCCTTGAGTCGAGTTCTCCAAGTTTTTACCATAGGCTTACTGTAATTCATCACAACATTGCACGAAACTCAACCAGACGAAAATATTTATTTGCTTTACGCGCTGCACACCCTAAAGGACTTATAAGGCCATCGAACATAGTACATACACCCTGCAAATAACAGACGTCGACCCCAGATCGTTTCGAGCCCACACAACGTACAACGTTTATCTCGAGACCACACCCTATTTATTTTGAGCTACATGATCGACGGCCGAGCCTGAGGTTGTTTGACCTGCACACGCACTGGCACTTGGTAGTGGTATAGTTAGCGTCGGGGAAAGCGGGCGCTCCCGCAAAAGTGTATTCCGGGTCAGCGTAAAAGTAAAAGGGGGAGGGGACTCGGAGTTTGAGCGGAGGCTAATGTCTAAGGCTAGAGTTATTATAAATGCTACGCGCTATCGTATGTCTTGAGCAGTCAGTTACGCGGCGGCGCGCTAACGCGGGTGTGTAATGAGTGCCTGAGTTTCTCGGTGTGCGCTGTACCTGAACCTTGTAAGTATACCAAACCACAGCTGAGGTATTGGTGCGTAGACTCGAACGAAACGATGCGCATTTCAAAAATACGGTGGAATAAGAAGCAAGAGACGCGGCGCAAATCATGACCCTCATTCTGGATCTGTTAGTCTTTCGAACGTTAACACATACATACTATTTCGAGCGTGCATGTAACATACTTACCAATGTGGCGGACGTGAGAATTTCGAATTATTGCATTGTATATCCTATCTGCGCTGGTTGGTTGGCTAATTCCGCGCCCCTGCTCGTCCAGGCACGTGTGTTCCGTTAATGAGCCTGAGGTCTAGCTTGTGTTTCGCTACATACTGAGGTCTAGAGCTCGTGGCCAGTGTCCGCACACACTGACCTGTACCCAATCGCAAATACTCATAAGGAAGGCTGAATGACAACCGCCACCGCGATTCACGCCACGGACGCGCCCATACGACGCATCGCGTTTTTATTTTGAACCGTGGGAAGGTTTAAGTTTCGAGCTTCCCTCCGACATTTACGTACGTTACATACGCGTTCACAACTCGCGGTATAAATATCCACTACGCACTCGTGTTACCAAACCAACTGGAAGAAGCCGGAAGAAGGCGTTAGGTTTGGGAAAACCCCGCAGGTCGGCGGGAAGGAGGGAGGCCGGGGAGAGATGTGAATCTCCGTTCTTTTTCCTGTTTCTGTTTCTGTGTTTACTTAAATGTTTCTCCCCTGTTTCCGAGTCCGATGTGCAGTCATCCTGGCGGTGCACACGGTGTGAGCGCGTATTATGCAATCGGCGGAGGACCGCGAGTTGGGGGCGCGAATCCGCGTGTGGGGTGAAAATTTAGATGAATAAAAACACGCCTGAGACCTGCTTTGCAGTGTAAAATCCACGTGAACGTTCGCTTGAATGCGAGCCTGCCAGCCGGGGGTAGGTCTCATGTAGGACGCGCGTCGCGTCGTGTCGTTCCATAGCAGAAATAACGCAGCAACAACGTTCGCTTCAAGTCGTAACAGAAAGCGAGAGAAAAACGCGTTGCGTTGACACTTGTGTGTAACAAAGTTGCAGCGCCCTCCTTACGCGTCGCGTCGACGCGTCGCTAAATGCCGGTAACTCATGACTTCAAGCCAACTTCCAAACGACACCAAACGGCATCCCGCGCCGTGCACCCGAGAACCTCGCGGCCGCCTTCTATCGTCGTGTTCTGTTGTTCTGCTGCAGATAGATTACATACCCAAGAAAAGAACCATCGGTTGCTTGTGCTTTGGGGTTGGGGATGGGGATGGGGTGCAACTGCCAGCGGGGACCAATGGCGAAAAGTCGCTCTGACTTGTCTTAGAAAGCCTGGACTTGTGGTCAATAGAAATGTTGTTGAAGGAAGGCTTGCTGGCACCCAATGAAAATTCAACGAGCGGAGAAGCCGGGAGGTGGTACGTTTTCTTTATTTCCGGGTGTGGGTGCCAGTGCCTGCCAGCGAGTAATCTCCGGGCGTCCGCATCAGACTTTTGACAAAAATCTTGTGTCCTTGTACAAGGTCAAAAAAGGCCGAAAAAGGGCCGAAAAGACCGCAAGACTGCAAGACCACAAAGTTAGAGGTCGATTCCACAAGGTCGCCAGTTCAACCCAGAAACAATGCATTTATTTTGCATTTGGGTTTGATCACCGTACCAAGCTATCTATTTACCTGGAGGGTTAGGTGTCTGTTAACATTCAAGCCACTCATCCAATCCTGCTTTGCATTTTCAAAGTATATTTTTTCACCCTTTTGACCTTGCGAGCTTGCCGGCAAGCTCACAAGGGCCAAAAGGGGACAAGATTTTTGTCAAATGGCTGATGCGATTGAATATCAGGCAGAAAATGTTGCGTGAGGCTGTGAATTCTTCTTGGAGAGTTATTGTTTTCTACGTACAATTGATCACAGGCAGTAGGTGGGTCTTGACTCCTGGGGAGAGGGCGACGAAATGGTGATACGGGATCTCGAGTGGGTCAACCCATAAACTCGACAAAAGTCGGGGTTCGGGGGAAAATTAAAAAATGAAGCACTAAAAAAAGATGCACATGTAAATCGTGAACGTTCGTGCATGCCGAGTCGGGGAGATTAGTTGGGAAAGCGGGATGACAAAGTTGAAGACACAGTAGCCGATGTGTCCGGACGAGAGGAAGCCGATACCCGAGTCCGAGCTCGGACAGCGAAGTTGATTCCCGAATTCCCGACGTTTGCCGACCCCGACGTCGGGGTTCGGGTGAAGTTACAGTAAGCCTGCATTGAAACTTGAGAGGGGCACTGATGCCGATGCCGATGCCGATGGACTGGGTGTGAATCGCCGGACTCTGACTTGGAGAGCGCGTGGACACGGATTCGGGGAGGGTTTGGGATGTTACGACCGCGCCCCAGCCTCCAGGTTAGATGTTGCGTTTCGAAGATAATTGAGTTTCCAAAGGATGCACATGCAAGTGGAAACTGTAGTGGAGAGGGTGGAGCATCCGCTAAAGTATGCTCTTGGTCTCCACTCGGCGGATATACTCCAAATCGATTGGCGGAGAGAGCAGAAACAGAAGCGGCAGAACTTGAACAGATGTAGACTCGTTGCGGAAGTTGTATCGAACTGACATCATGCCACCGAGTTTTGTGAGCTTACTGCCAGAGGAGGAACTGATGCTCTCCCGCAAGTCAGAAGGAAGAGGAGGAAAGGGAAAGGATTACGGTCGCCCGAGTCAAGTTCGGAGTGACTCGGAGTGAGGGAAGTTGGAGTCAGTCCGAAGATTGGAGTTGAACACAGCATCGGATCAAGACGGGACGGAAGACTTTGTGGTAATTTTTTCAACCACATCCACGGGGCCAAAGCGGATGTATTTCGTTGTTTGTGTTGAATTTCATGTCCCGAATTTCAAAATTTCTCGGGTTGTCGGGACAGGACGTCATAGGATTTGCATTTCATTTTGAAATGCATATTTTTCAGAGGTCACCGGATAGTCGGACGAGGATCTTACTTACCATGACGACTGCTCCTTTCTGCGCGCGTTTCAAGCAAAAGGCACTACATAGACCTCTTCAAGGGCTTTGAGTGAGGAAGATTGGGCTGAATTGCGAGTGCTGAGCAGAAAGGCTAAGTGGACGGACATTTGACTCTAGTTTATCGATATCTGATTATTGCCTTTTTGGGGGACAGGCGTTGATTGACCGTTTGGTCCCGTCGTCCCGGAACACGAAAGGAACAAATGGTGCGAGGATCGGGCGCAAAGCAATAACAATACCCGCAGTGCAACTTGAACAAGGAGCAAATGTTGCTACTTTGCCAGGATTTGTTTTCCTCTTTGAAAATCGCAACATTTCCTTTTCGGGGGGCGGGCGTTGAGTGCCGAGGAATCCGGGCGAAGACGGAGGACACCAAGTGCCGAACCCCGAGGAAGAATATAGCGTTCGGATTTGTATCGAACTGTTACAACACCGTTTTGGACGAGGATCACCACCTAATAAGACGTGATCGACGCGCGCTGGGCTTGACGGGCGTGGCCTCGAAGCTCGCCGGGGAGCGAGCGAGCGCTGAGCACGATCAGCACTCGCCAAGCGCCGGCGAGAAAGGGGCCAAGCCGAGCGCCAAGCTGCGACAAGGAAGGCGTTGCGCGCCACCGGCCCCCTCAAAGCGAGCCCGAACGCCAAGCCGACGCCACCCCACGCAACCGCGGCGCCAAGCAGACCCCACGCCCGAACGGAGGAGAGTAAGAAGCGGTGACTCGAAGGCGGCGAAGTGATGCATTGATAATCGATCATCGCAGCAGGCGTTGAGTGCTCTGTTTGGGAAATGAGTTGCGTTAACTAAGGCCGGGAATGCTCCGAGGAGTTAGAGAAGCGCCAAGCTGAAAAAATATAGAAGAGCGGCAGCGACATGGAAAGAACGCCAAGGAGAACTTGGCGAGGAGGGAAATTAAGGGCGCGGGCAAGGTCTGGAAGCATGCATTGTGCCAAGCTGCGCAAAGAAGGCGAGCGTATTTAGGTGAGGGAAGTGCGACGGATTGGGAAAGAAGCGTTGCTACGAAGTTACTTAGTACAGAGTGGTCTGAGCAGCGATGATGCAACTCTCCCACGGTTGAATTCAAACAAACAAAAACATTTTCCAAGGTCTCGGGTGTACAGTACATATGGATAGCGCATCTGAATTTAAGAGATTATCTGATACTCCTTGAATCCAGGAACACGGTAAATAACCCCCACAATCCGCATTATTCGGATGTACATTTTTTACATTTTCTAGAGGCGTGGAAGTATTCAGACCCTGCATTCGAACTTTGAAATCCCGGGAGCTCTCGCGAGAAATCACAGTCAGTGGCTTTAGAGGCGCAGAGATCAAAGGGTGGAGGTTGGGAAACTGTTTGCGTATTCGAATTTCGAACGGGCGACCGCAAGAAAATTATGCATGGACTTTGGTTCCTCCACCTCCGAACGTCCCCTTGAGAATATACTGTTTTAAGAAACTGAAAGACGGTCGACGTACTCCTTTTTTACAGAAGCTCTGAGATATGTATGTGTCAACCAGAACAATATCTTTGCGACAGGCTCTGTTGCTGGTCTCAACTCTGTGACTGATAGCTAGAATTTTAGGATCAAGCCGTGTGAGATTCAACCAAAGGGCATAACATTAGTCCAATTTAGCCATGAAGTGCATAGTTGTCCTCGTCGTCCCCGAGTACAAGCTCTATATCCATGCCCTGTTCGCCTAGCTGAGCGAGCTGTGAATGGGTAGCCACGTCTAGCTGTGGCAAGGGGTTACCCCAAGCGCTTGAGAAGGTGTGGGGATTTGAGAAGCTGAACTTGAAAAGTTGCAGCTGGGCGACATTCTCGGCTTCTACGTTCCATCGCGCGACCACCATACGGACCAGCGTGCTATATGTCCACGACGAGCTGCTCGCGTCGCCAAGATTCACCTCGACCCGGAGCGTCGTAAGCCGCGGGAGGAAGAGGGTCGTCTTGTCGCACATTCGACCGAAGATGCCGTGCGCAGTTTCCGCTGCCACCGGCTTGAGCTCGAGAAGCTCAAGGGTGGGCATGGCCATTAGAACGGCATTTGTGTTGGCGAGGGCATCACCCATAAGATGGGGAGCCAAGTCGAGGATAAACTCGCGCAGCGGCGATGAGGATCGCGAGAGGAGCCGGACTAAACTATGTGAGACCAAAGGGGCAAGGCCACAAATGATTATCTTCTCGAGTGCTGGGCAGGTCATGTAGTCGAGAATGCCCAAAGTTTCGCTTTCCTGGATTTGCATGGACTGCAGATTTATCGACTTGACGTTGGAGTGTACCATGTCCTCGAATCTGGTTACGTTATGGAGATTTAATCGAATTTCCGCAAGCTCTGCGGCCTGCCGAAGAACTTGAAAATAGGTGACAGCGGTGCCAGCTTGGGTGTCGAAATACGACAATTGGTGCAGTGGTAAATTTATATCCGAGAGGACAAATCCCTCCCCGAGGGAGACATCATCGAGCACGGATGCATTGTTAAATAAATCGAGAGGAGGGGTTGTGGCAGATTTCAACCACATATAATCCGCAGCCTTGACAGCCAGTCTCCTGAGGAAGGGAAACCCGTCATTCGCCTGCAGACGATAGAAATCGGCGTGGGGAAGCACGAGATGAACATCGTGCCACCGCGAAGAAGAACGGCTCAGAGCAGAGATGAACGATCCGGGAAGTGTGTATGGTGTGTATGGTGGCCGCGTAGCACCCGATGCAGAGCAGCTAATCACCATAGTGAGGGGATAGTTGCCTCCGCGCGCAATCCAGCTTTCGAAAAGCCGAACAACGGGATAATCATCGGTCGTTTTCCCCATGTCGACTGGCAAGATGAAGGTGCTCCATAGGGATGGTGTAGAGAGCGCTATTGTGCGCCATTCCCCGCAGATTCCGCCCAAGAGTAATGGGGCACGCAGGGCGGCGGGTGTGGCTGAATACGTCGGGAGACACTCGACGAATATTTCGGCAAGGATCTCGGGGGGAAGCTCCAGAATAGTGACCGGCTGAAGGCTCTGTCGGTCATCACTGGAACTTGGGGATGGCGGGTGGCGGCCATCCACTTCGGAATCTGTAGGACGTCGAAGATCGCTAGAGATTTGCATGGCTATTCTCGCAAAAGAGGAGGTGCTAGTGGGTGTTAGACGACTCCAGATCCTATTAAAATGCCAATGGAAATGGTGGCAGTTCGAAGGCTGTGGCTGCTAGTCCGAAGTCATGATGAATCGGTGATTGTCGATGGGTTGTGATGAATTGAACTTGAATTGAACAGCAACAGAGATCTAGAGGATTCCGAAGACTGGCAATCCACATAAGTAAAAAGAACTGAGTTGAATGACTCGGAGTTTACGGAACACCAGGTCCATCAATCCCATCACCCGGCCAGGCGGAGTTTGAAAGAGTCGATCAAGATCAACCAGATGATTAGCTCTTGCCTCCAACTTGCCTCCAGGTTCAACGACAATACTCCTTGCAGCTTCCCTCGCTGCCAGGCGGCATCCGCTGGTAAAAAGCTCGCTTTTTTGAGACTTTCCGCAGCCCTCGATGGCAGCTGGTTCGGGCACATGGCAGATGCTGCGCGACGATGGCAGATACTGCGCGACACAGCTGTTCCTTTAATATATAACTCTTCCGTGGGTAAGGTTTGCTAAGGTCCCCCAAATGATTGTCCCACCAGACCCGCCCTTCAACTCTGGCCCTCCCAAATCCGCAGAAGCAGTGGAGAAAATAGTGGTAATCATTGTGTCTCGGAATGCGCGCTCACAAAATTACTTACACCGCAAACAGCCTGATGTCGCTCCTCCCACTTACGACTCAGCGTCCTCCTCTATTGTTCCGCAGCACATTAGACCTGCGAACCACATCTCGCTCAAGAGCCACTTCGGTGAGGTGAAAGACACCTTTGTGCTCGACCCCACATTGCGGATACCGCATTCCATGCAACCGCGGAACAAGAAGTTACACTTCAAGCTCAAAACTCGCATGGGCGAAGCCCACGCGGTCGTCTATATTGTCCCGTCCCTGGCTCAGCCGCAGGGCAAGACGCGCATCGAGGTATCCTCCAGGATGGGCACTGCTTACCTCGAGCTCGTAATTTCTTGCCCAGTTCACTAGCATTCTTGATCCTGACTTTGTTTATTATTATTGCGTCGGCGCAGCATGCCCCCGAGGTCCGTGCACCTCTCTCCATCAAGATGAGTAGCCGGTTGGGCGAGGCGACATTGCTACTTCCTCGCTCCTTCCGCGGGCCTTTGCGCATGTCGACAAAGCTCGGGGAGGCCACACTGTCTGCGGGACTGCGTGCATCGTCAACGATCTTCGGCAATGGGCGCGTCTTTGTAGGAGAGTGGAGGAAAGATGAGGAGGAAAAGCGAGGCTGGGATGGCGACGAGGCCTTCGTAGATTCCAAGCTGGGGACTGTCCACATCCAGTATAACGACGAGGCGAAGGCCTAGGGTTACTGGTATATGGTGTTCGCTTTTGTTATATCTGAATTACCGCTGTATTAAGTAACTTCTCCCGTATCGCCCAACGAAGGCCGTTCTGCATGGCTGATGAAGCTCTTGAAATAATGTTCACCGTAGACCTACGTGTGAATGTAGGTGTCCTGGTGACGCTTTTAAATAATACATCGTGACGGACACATATTTATTTCGTTAATTTCTTCTACGCCGCGTCGTCACTCCCCTTCTTCTCGTATACAGGCACGTCGCCCTCCGATTCCAGGTGGTGGTCGCGAATGTTCGACGTCGGGCCCTTATAGTGTTTGCGCGCGCCGGCGAAGTACCACACCCTGCGAAGCGCAATTCTCGTGTATCAGTCACCAGCCAGGATTTTAAGACTAAGAAACGCACAGAGAGATGAACATGACGCCGACGGTGATAACCTGGACATAGAGTGGTTCGTTGATGCAGAACATAGGGAGATGATACCACGTACAGAGGCATAATTCATGTTGAGCTTCGTGACAGGCTTAACGGTAGGGAAGGAGAAGATGACGCAGACGAAGAGCGTCCAGCTGATGCACGCAATGTTAGCCGCCCACCCGAGGGCGCCGCTGCCCATGTAGAACGGGCCCCTGCAACCGATCAGCACACGCGCACTACGCTTGGAACTGGGAAAGACAACATACGGCTTGAACATGACCTCGGGATGATCCTGGAACACTCGGCGGAGGGCGATGGGGATGATGTAGCTCAGGTCAAGGGCGATGGCTGTGAGTGAGAAGATCGCGTTCGCGGCGATGGGGGACGCGAGGTCGAGCAGCCCTGGGAGGATACTGAAGATCGTACAAAGCCAGACAGCTCGGATGGGGATTTGAATTGTGGAGTGGTTGTGTCCGAAGAAGCCGCGATCGGGGAGGCCGCTGTGACAAGAACTCAGAACGGCGGTCTGGGGATGCTGAGGAGGACTCACTGATCACGGCTGAAGGCGAAGACGGTCCTTGAGACGGCCTGGAGGGCGGTCTGGACGACGAAAAAGGCCGTGAGGCAGACAAAGACCTGTGGGTAGAGGTTAGATTGTGCGACGTGAATCCAGGACGTTTCACGTACCCAGAGGATGAGGGCACCGGTTTTGCCCATACGCAGCGTCATGATCTGCAGCATCGCGGAGCCGGAAGCTCCAGGTAGCAGAGCACTGGCCAAGCTATAAGCAATCCTTCACGATGACTAACCGTAACATCGACTCACAGATCACCAGAACAGAGCACCAAGACGATATTTAGAAGCCAGCCAATGAGACCGGTCCCGATGACTAGAAGCGGCCTAAGATGAGGACGAGGTGCAGGTCAAGGAAGTGACATACGGACCAGCGATGAAGATAGCAGCGGGGGCTAGTGAAAGGGTTAGCCTCATACGGAGAATGAGCTTGAGGATTCAAGGCACCTGCATATGCGGCCCGCTTAACTTCCTCCCTGTGTGCTAAAGTCGTTAGAACTGAGAGATTGGCGAAAGAGGGAAACATACGAAATATGGGCGGTCGCATCGTAGTCCTGCGGCAAGGTCATCATAAGCACCACGAAACCGATGTTGACCTCAAGGGCTCACCGTCATCTACAAGCAACCAATTAGAACGGAACTTGCAAGGCGAATGCGAGGTGGCTCACCGTCCATTGCACCGAGAGTAATCCAAAGAGGAACGCCAAGCCCGTATTCCATCCGCCCGTGGCGTTGGCGATGCCGCCGGAGCCAAACACGTACGAGGCGGAGTGCATCTCGGAGCGAGGCGTCGTCGCGAGCAGGGTAATGATTATAACTAGGTAGCCAATCTCAGACGGGGGCACAAGTCCAAATAGAAAGCGAAGAACGCACGAGCAGTCGCTCCTAGGTTAACGAAGACGAAATACTGAGTGAAGCGTGCTAGGTGGCGCGTTGCGACGGAGTTCTGGGTCCAGTTAGACGAAATAGGTAGAGGAAAATACGGCAAGACTGCTCACGAGAACCCCGTGCACAATCAGTAAACCCGCAAAGAGCCCGACCACCTTGCCCTACGGATAAAATATGAGCGGGACGGATACTTGGGATGAGACGATGGGCGCACCTGGGTAACCTCAAAGTCTCCATCCTGGTTGATGGTCAAGTCACAATTTCACGTTTATATGAGAATACCACGAACCTTCCCAATAACAGCTGCAACGCGGTGAGCAATGGCCGAGAGAAATGGACATTTTTTTTAGCGAACCTGCGGCCAAAATCATGCCAGAAAGCCCAAACTCCGTCGAGCTGACACCAGCAATTTGCCCTTGGAAGCGCTGGTCAGGCTCTACCATATACACATCTACAGGGTGAACTTACCGAGAATATTGAGCCAGCCTACCACCCATCCCACCTGAGGTGACAGCCAGATTAGCAACTCTTGCAGCAGAGGATGCAAGAACAAACGATGGCGCGGTATTTGACCGGGGTAAGCTGCGCGGATGCGGTATACCTGGATAGCATTTAACCAAGTAGGGTCACGCACAGTCCTATTTTACGTACAAGCCTCCGCATGTCGGAAATGCACTGGACGAGGAGGAAATACTTAGACACGAAAGAGAAGTGGGTCGGATTATTCTTTACCTAACAATCTCCGCAATAGAGGACCCGAGAGTGAAGCACATGCATGCTCCCAAGATCCAGCACCTGAATTGACAGAGTTCTAGTCCAGTTCGCACCAAAGGACAAAAGGCACACACCACACGACAGTGGATGGACCGCCAAGAGTGAGTGGTGTGTTAAACGTCGTTGCTATAGAAGAGCACAATCCCATAATACTGAAAGCAAAGCTGATCTAGATACGGGCCATTTGAGCAAATATTGGATCCATTTCTTCACGTCGTGGGCTTACAGTCGCCAGATTCGAGAACTCTCGCTTGAAGGATGGGACATATCCCAAGGCAAGGAGCTCCTTGTCATCGTCGTCCACAGAGGAGTGTATGCTGCCCAAGCTCATGGTGCGTTGGAAAGATAAGACGTGGGCGGAAGCAAGGTGGACTTGGGACTTTTAAGTTTTGCATCAGGATGAAATTTCGTTCTCACACGCGTCCCTTTCGTGGATCTCTGATCACTCGTCGTTATCAGCCGGTTCCTTTCCGAGTCCTCCAAGGTCAGACTCTCTCCCCTGGCGTCTGGTCACTCTAATGTCGGCTGCCAGTGGGGAACACTAGTTCGAACTTCGCTCCACGTAGGCCTCACGGGATTCCACATAGATTTGGACCAGTCATAAGCATGGCCGACCGATAACGGGATAACGTCCAGACTCCACACCCGCATTATATTGTCGGCAAGAATTTGGACTCGGCGGCCACGGTACGTAGATGTCGGTGCCAGGCGCTGATTCTTATGGCGAGTTCTGAAGGGTAGGGCCTTGTTTGCCCATGTTGTTTTTTGTCCATGACCTTGTATACAGGACTTACAAGATCTCAGTCTCAAGTTTCAACTCTTTCCTCTGCCAAGCTTGCCATTTTCTTTATCTTTTTTTTCACCAAGTGACAGCCGTGTGCCGATCCCTTGGCACCTGCCGGCATTAGTTGATCAATCACATGCTGCTGTTGAGTGCCATATATGGACGGTGTTGCGTCATGATGCGCCAAAGTTAGCACAGGAGCAACGGTGCACGGATTTGGTTTGCTCAGAGTCAGTGGCGAATATGCGCAAGTTTCTCAAAAATACAGATTTTCTTCTGCGCGTCACCCGGAATCCTCAACACAAACTGATTCCACGCCCACCGTACTATTAGGACCAAAAGTTCACCGTATGTCACCCGTTACCTCAAACGCTGGGATTGAAGTTCATCGGCGATCGGCAATCAAACGAACCTCGTCGTCCGGGTTTTTCGGCCTATTTGGGCGAGGAAACCCGTTCATCACCGTCATCTACCCCAAATTAGTTCAGTTCACGGGCCTCCGTCACCTGAACCTTCGGTCGTAATGGTACAGTATACCAAAGCCTCGTTCCTTCGGACCGCGTTTCCAAATAATGTCCCGCACCCTGGTTGTACGTACCTAAGTATCTTTTATAGAAAAGATGCCAGTTTGACACGGGTTCTTTTTTGGTTTGGATGTTTGGGATACGGGTACTCAGCCGCAGGGCATTTCAAGACTTCACCAGTCATGCCGCCGACGTTACAGGTTGATCGTGTCCGTTCAAATTGTGTTCCGAAGTCAACAAAAGAGAAGATAACAAGATTTCGCGCCCAAATAGAGTAGTCGGCAAATAACAAATCCGCGCAGATGACTGAGAAAGGACACTGAGGCGTAAGTAGTATCCCACTGAGCTAAGACAACGTTTGGTTTTGGCATCATTCGGGTGTCGAGAACCCGATTGAATTTCCCACGGTTCGATTTGTTAAAATTTGAAGAAGGCGTAGTCCTGAGTCCTTATAGGCTGTTTTAAAGGAATAATCTGCGAAGACTTTTGCGTAGTGGTCTTTACCGCTAATTAAAGTCCCTCAGACGCAAGTTTTGGTAACTGAAATTTCAGGATAGTTGGGTTTAGGTTCAACCTTCGCAGAATTCAAACGGGCACATAATATCTCCCCTCTACGTTTATTCAAGGGTCATCGAATATAAATACAGCCAGTGAGGAACAGGTTCAAGGGGGTATTAGCGCTAGGCCCCGGACAGGTACTGGTCAATCGTCGCCGAAATTCGCGGATCCACCTTCTTCAGAATCTCGACCATCTCATCCTAGAACACTATTAGCAACACAACTGCAAAGGCGGGAAAAGAAACCAACCCAGATCTGGGCCTGTGCTTTGTGCCCAACAGACCCGACGACAAAATCGCTCGGCTCTTCAACGCGGGACTGGTTGATGTACTCGCCTCGGAGTGCGTCCGGATTTTCTGGCTCCCCAACGGCGCCGAAGACGAGTTGTCGACTGCCTTCCTCCGCCGTGAAGGCCATGATGCGCTCAACAATTCGGGATATGAACGCCAGGAAGGCCGGCAGGTCGCGTCGGAGCTCAGAAACACACATGCCAGGGTTGACGGCGTTAACGATGATTGGAGCAGTAGGGCCCAGGTATTCGTTGAGCGCGCGCACGAAGTAGACGTTGAGGACTAGATGATGATGTTCCATAAGAGCGAAGATAAAGGCATGGTAACTAGTTACGCTTGGTGGTGGGGTACGAGGCCCTCATTTTCCTGGGAGGAGGTGTCAGAGGGTGTCTTATTCGAGTCTAAGAGGCTGAGATTTACTTTGGGGTGCAGTAATCTGTGCTACCTAGCGTGGCGAGCGCGTCACCACGATTTAGGAGCTCTTTCGGGATGCTGGTCAAGTACTGGTTGGGTTGTTTAGGTTAGCGATTGGGGTGAGAAGGATTTACTCACGTGCACCTCGCTGCTGACCACCACGATGCGGGCGACTGTTGCATGCTCGCGCGCGGTCTGCATCATGCGGGGAAGCAAACGAAGCGCGACGAAGGGTGTTGACAGGGCGTTGACTTGCAAGGAAGTTTCCCACCCGTCCTTTGTTGGCTCATAGATGAGCTGCGCCTTGGCAGCATTCTCGACCAGGATGTCAAGTCGCCCGCCATCCTGCTCAAACTTGTCCGCGAACTTCGTGACGGAGGCGAAGTCCGCCAGGTCAACGATCCATACCTCCCCCTTCTTGTATCCCGTTGTTGCCTGGAGTTCTACAGGGCGTAAATGTACTTGAATAAAGAATAGAGAGGAAAGGTTGAAACACATACCTTCCAACGCAGCCTGTCCTCTACTTTGGCTTCGACAAGCAAGAATAAGACGCCCGGGGTTCATAGACGCAAAATGTTTCGCGGCTTCGAACCCGAGACCGGTGTTGGCACCGAGGACAAGGACTGTTTTCCCTGTCAAGTCGGCCTTGAAGAGAGGGGGCAATTTATTGAATTGGCCTTTGATCATCGCCCATATCGAGACTTTCATGATGGTGCAGATGAGGGGATACTGGGTTGGACGACAGAGGAAGGCGGGCAAGATATAAGAACGAGCATTGAAGTTGAGAAGTTAAATACGTCGCATAGCCCGGTTCTACGGGGAACCCAACCGCCGATCGGGTGCTGCGATTTGCTCATGTTGATTATATGCCAGTGATTTAATTCGCACGGTTCAAATTTTTGTTGATGGCTTTCATCTGAACACGAAAGGAGCGGCAGAAATTTGTTGGGAGGGAGATAGAGAAGCGGTGGATCAATTTGGGAACCACTGGTCCTAAGGATTGCCAGCTTACAAGTTCCTTACGAGCATTTTTCTTTTTGCAAGAGCACGTTTTTGGGAGGAAAAAATGATTCATCATGTTAGAAATGTTGTTGTTTCATGCCATGTGTAGCGGGTGGAATTTGCATATTACAACTCGGAAATTGGACCACAACGAGCTAATATCCTGTCTTATCCATCTAAGATTTATCACACGGCAAATTTGATTCTCGCACAGCCGTAGTTGGTTTTGCTGACCAGTGCTCGATGAGTAAGACGGAAAGCCAACCGTCGATCGCCAGACGTAGACGCAACTAGTGCCGATATCGATGACATTCAATTCGAGCGAGCCAGTTAGCGGTAAGTTGCCAGCGTCGATCGCCGGACGTAGACGCAACTAGTGCCGAGCAGCCGATATCGATGTCATTCAATTCTCGCGGTCAAATTTTCTGTACATGTGGAGTAATATCCATAGTCCGGCAAAATGGAATCAAGTCGCGAAAAGGGAGAGAGAAAAATGAGGAAAGGAGAGTTATTCTGCCCAATTCACGAAAGTATGTGAAGGTTGGAAATTAATTGCGTCTGCTGTGGAGAATACTTCGTTAGATGAAAGAAATCATTTCGCCGGCACTAATTTGAGACAAGTCTTTCCTAAAGGCTGTATCAAAACGGTGGATAATTGCCTCACGGTTCGATTCCTTAAACAATCGGGGAATATTCACGGTATTGTTTGCGTGCAGCCAGTCGTGAACCGACATCTACCGCCGCTCCGAATCCCATTCTCAGTTCCAATGTCATATTTCTGTAAACCAGAAACACCGCACGCAGATGTGTAAATACGACCTTGTTGTCCCGCGGCCGTAAACACACTGCGAGGAATGCAAGTCCATCCACTCCTGCTCGAGATCTGTCAACTTGAAGGCTATCTATTCCTTCACATAGCAACAATAAACTTACTGCCGTTGCGGTCTGTGACTGGGGCCAAAGACAAACTGGATTGCCAGGCCCACAGAAAGCACCATAGTAAACCAGAGGTGGGGTCTTATTTGCCATATAGGTAGGGCTCTGACCGGGCATCGAGGAAAGCTGGTTGCCTCAGAAGTTCGGTTGCGCGGACCTAGGAGGCATGGTTATGGGTGTACGGGAATATCTGTGCTGTTGGAAGGGAGCCGCTTGACTGTCCATATCCCGATGCACCATATCCAAATGTACATGGGGAGCCGATTGTTGTGGATCGAAGGGTTCAACAGGTGGTGGAACGTTCCCTCCTGAAGATTCCTCGTTGTCGGGGGCTGGGATATATTCGCATGTGGCTCCTTCTTTTGAGCACGGGTCACAAGGAGATGGGGGATGGGGATTTCTATTTGACGTAATACAGTAAAGATCTTCGTTAACTGCAGGTGCGAGTACAACCAGAGGAGGCCTGTACCTTGCATGTACGATGACAAAATTTGGAACATGCGGTTTCTTTGATGACCAGGGCGTGGGGCAGTGGTCGAGAAAGGTTTATGCGGGCGACTAGCTGGAATGCATGCGCTGGTGCTTTGTGAGGGTGCTGACGAGTTTTGCACGAGAGACGCCAGCTGCGACTGAGTGCCGACCAGGTCCCGACGCAGCATGAATTCGATTCTCCGTACCGCCCAAGTACCTGGAACACACATTATTTCCGAGAGTTTGTCGACGGAAATAATGGCGTAAACAATTGTCGTCAAAGTTTCGCACACTCTGGAGTCCAGTGGGCAAATGGCTCGAAATCCGTGGCCTGTTTGAGTTAGGAGGGAGGTGTGGACATAAAAGAGGTGATAAGAAAATCACTTTTAGTGTAGAAACACCCACAGTCGCGACATGGCCAGAGGCGGAAGAAATACCGAGTCAACGCTAGCCGGCTGGGTCTGGGTCCGGGGTGAATACTAATGTTCCAAGTCGAAGTCCAAGGAACTCACGGCGAATTGATTTTCGTTTGGTAAATGGGATAAAAGGAATGGGAAGCATCTGAAGCGGCCACTCGAGACAAAACAGCCGCCGTTGTTGGATGGAACAGAAGGGTAGTGCTCGTCCAACCAACCACGGATCGGAGGGTGCCGATGGCCAAATGGATTCAACGGGCAGTTGAATTCCAGTGATGTAGACGCGGCCATTGCGACGACGCGAACCATAAATCACTCGAGACACCTTTATATTGTGCTCAGGCTTGGATAGTCCACGGGCAGCACAGGGCCCGGGGAAGAGGCTTACGGCTACCTGGATAGGCCAAGATTCAACAACATACAACTGTGGCCAATATAAGTACGAACGCGCTCAGCGCTCAGGACTCGCTGAATGTTTGAACGTTTGGTCACTCGTGATTCACTGTCGTGAAGTACTATTAGGCCATCATTCGGCAACATTAGTTTTGACGGCTGACGAATTGGTTCTGACCCCACACAAACTGTAAATATTCTGGCAAGGCGGATTTCAACTTCGTCAGGTCCTGGTTGGAGGTCACAACGGCCGCACCCGCACATAACCGCACAAGATCGCAATAAGTAAGTATCTACTAGCTTTACAACACATTTATTTGTTTATTTCATCTTCGATCCCCGCCTAAGCAACACCGACGGATCTTGAGCAAATCTAGAGCTTGGGGTTCTTCTCCTCCGCCTCGTATTTCTCGAGGACGTAGGTAGTACCCTGCAAGAGATAAATACTCAATGAAATTGAATAAAAATCTCAACTTACCGTCTTGATGTTAGTTGTAAGCTCAGGGACGGCAGCCTTGACCAACGCAGCCTCGCCCTCGGTGATCTTGCCGAGCGGGTGGATCTTCACGACACCCTCAGCCTGAACGGATCATTAGCACAAATCAAGGAGTGGAACCAGCAAAGCTACACACCCCAAGCTCAACGTTCGAAGAGAAGAACTCAAGCTCCGCGCCAAGCTCCTTCGTCAGCGCCGCGGCGCCAGCGGGGTCCGCTGCGAGGGACACGAAGCTGGGGACGACGATGCCTTTCTCTCCCTTCAGCGCGCGCAGAATCTTGCCCGCAAACTCGGCACCAGCGTACGCCATCGACAACGTCGCGGAGCCCGCACCGTCCTTCGCCTTGACGACCTCATCTCCGCCGAATTGGATGCGCTTTACGAGTGCGGCGAACGCGTCCGCAGAGATGTCGCTGGGCAGTGGGTGGGACGACTGCGAGAGGAGGGGGACGATCTGGGGCGGCCGTTAGAAATTGGTGCGGAGATAGAATTCAGATATAGCGTACGGTAACACCGCTGTGGCCACCAATGACGGGGACAACGACGTCTGGTGCGGAGCCGGGTTTGCCGATGAGTTCAGCGACAAAGGTGGAGGCGCGGACGACGTCTAAGGTCGTCACACCGAAAATCCTGACTTGAATTGTGAGCTGCCGCCCGGGAAAAGACTGTTTATTTGTACCGCTTGGGGTCGTAGACGTTGTGCTTTTTGAAGACCTCGGCGACGATGGGGACGGTGGAGTTGACGGGGTTGGAAATGACCAGCACGAAGGCCTTGGGGGCATGGGTCGCAATACCAGTTGCCAGGTCTTTGACGATGCCAGCGTTGATCTGTTTTTTACTTAGCATCTTACGCCAATACGACGCACATTCCGCCAACCTTGAAGAGATCATCTCTGTTCCCCAAGCATCAGCTACGACTTTGAAAAAAAAACACGTCGGCAGGGCCTACCTTGTCATCTGCAAAATTATTCAGAAAAAAAACTTAACTTTCTGGGATTAACTTACTCCAGGCTTACGTGGAACGCCAGCGGGAATCACAACAACATCCGCGCCAGTCAGGGTCTGCTTTAGACCGTCATTAGGCGGGAGGAAGCCGGTCACTACAGCAGGGGTGGCGATGTGAGACAGATCGGTAGCGACACCTGGAGTATTGACGATATCGAAGAGGGCGAGCTGCAAGGAAACCTTTGGTATATTGCGATTTACGAGCGATCTCGCGATTGCACACCTCGTCAATCGCAGGGTTGGCTTTCAAAAGGAGCGATAGCGGTTGACCAATTCCACCTAGACTAGATTTAACATGATCCTGTGGCCAGAGACGCGACACAAGCGCACCGGCAGCACCGAGAACGACAGCCTTGACCATAGCGTTGGATACGAGGAAAGTAAGGTGAGTAGATGGAGGAAGGAAGAAGAATCAAGGATTTCCCGTTTAGGAAGGTTGCGCTAACAAGTACTCGTGACATGCTCGTGATATCCCGTTCCGAGGCCAAAGCGGACCAAATAGGAACGCGTCGCGTCCCGTCTAACGTGAAAATCCGGCGGCTTGCCGTTCCCGGACTTGCAAAATGGTTTTTCTCAGAACGGACGCGGAGGTCCTTTTATTTCCACATGATTCGGGCTTCCAGACACCCTCAGACACCGAGATGACGATGGCCAAGGAAAAGCCTGCATTGCACTGCCATAGGCAAGGAGCAGCACACTTCGAGAATCAACTCATATTGATTAGCGGCTCAACCATTAAGGAGTCGGAAGAGGACCGGAGAACTTGAACAGCAAAACCGGAAAAGGAAAACCGTCAAAATGGCAGTCCGTTCAGGCAAGTCGTTCCTTGGGGAAAAAAATCGAACCTCTCGCCCGCCTTATCCAGACACAGCCCTGGAGTTTAGACCATCGTCCTACTGCCCCCCGCTTTGAACACTCGAGTTCCACTCTTCCAGCCCGATGCACTCTCCGTCAGACATGTGCTCCGCCCTCTTCCTTGCACCCCGTATATCTGCAGCGGCAGCCCACGCACGAATATGTTCGACGTCCTCGGAGGATAGCACAATGTCCGCCCCACGCGCGTTTTCCTCCAGCCGTACGACGTTCCTCGTGCCCGGGATAGGGAAACTGGTCGGGCATTAGCTTTGGGTATCGAATGACCGCGGGCAACTCACAAATCCGGGTGCTCCGCGAGCATCCATGCGAGGGTAACCTGGCCGGACGTTGCACCATGTTTGTTTGCAATTTCCTGGAGGTGATCTACGAGGGCAAGGTTCTTGCCAAAGTTCTCCTCGGAGAAACGCGGTAACGTCCGCCTATAGTCCCCCTCCTCAAAGTCATCTCGCGAGCGATACCTGCACCACGCGTCCATCGTCAGCATTTGAATCCCCAAAATGCAAGCTTCCACTAAACGCACTTGCCGGTAAGCAGCCCGCGCCCCAGGGGCGAGTACGCTACAACCGCAACGCCCGTCTCCCGCGCCACGTCCAGCAACCCGCTCGTCTCGATTTCTAAATCAAATGGCGAGTATTCCATCTGCTGCCAAATGAGTTTTTTTAAAATAACATGGCAACTGTACTCCACCTGAACTGCGACGACCCTCTCGCCGATCCCCATGACAGCCTTGGCGCGCCTCAGCGTCGCGGGGCTGCACTCGCTCAACCCAAGCCACTTGATTCGTCCAGCGTCGACGAACGGCCGCAGCGTCTCGAGCACCACCTCGATCGGCACGCGGGGATCAACGCGGTGCTGGTAATAAAGGTCGACGTAGTCTGTCTTGAGGCGCGCGAGCGAGCGCTCGAACGCGTGAACGATGTACGCAGGGTCGCTGCACGGCGCCAAGCCCGCGCTCGGCCGTTCGTCGCGCAGGTCCCTCGCCCCGAATTTGGTAGCCAGGAATATTTCGGAGCGCCGGTTGGTTTGTGTGAACCATTCCCCTAGGACTTCCTCCGCTGCAAATACGATTATTATTCGATGAAATTCACGGAACGAAACGCGTCGTACTGTTCCCGTAGAGGTCTGCGCTATCCCAGAACGTGATCCCAAGGTCGGCGGCGCGGGAGAGCGTCTTGAATGCCTCGCCTTTGTCGGTTTGCCCATAGTAATACGCGCCAATTCCCTAATTAGGGATTATTTAGAATCAATTTATCGCGACTCCAGACTCACCATCGTTCCAAATCCTAATGCGCTGACGGTCGGTCCATTGACTCCGAGTTGGCGCGTTGGAAACTGGTTTTGTGGAGACGACATTGAGGATTGTCGGTCGGCCACAGAGCTCTTTTTATATCTTCCTTCTTCATACGCTGACTCAGTCGCTGATCAAGCGTCGGGGTACCGAGGTCTGAAAAATCCTGTCGTGAAGTAGCAAAAGCGGACAATTTGAAAGCTTTCTATTCACATGATAGGCCAACGACGGAGAGCATATGTGTACAACAAGGACAAAGTACATTACCAGCTTCTTCAGCCCTTTTCGATTTAATTCTTTCTTTCTAGTGTCTTCCCCTTCGTCATTCTGCACTGTCCATCTCCAGCGCGCATTGCCTCACCCTTGCTCAGTACCCGTCCTTCTTGGCGGCGTACGCGAGCAGGTCGCACACGCGACGGGAGTAACCCCACTCGTTGTCGTACCAGGCGATCAGCTTGACAAAGTTCTTGTTCAGCTGGATGCCGGCCGAGGCGTCGAAGATGGAGGACGCCGTGTGGCCGATAAAGTCGGTCGAGACGAGGGCATCCTCGGTGTACTCAACGATGCCCTTGTACTCGCCCTCGGAAGCCTCCTTGACGGCGGCCTTGATCTCGTCGTAGGTAGCGGCCTTCTCGATGCGGACGACAAGGTCGACGACGGACACGTCGAGGGTGGGGACACGGAATGAAAGACCGCTGGGTGGGTGTTAGCAGGGGCTATACCCGCATACGAAACAGACGTACGTGAGTTTGCCGTTCAGGGCAGGGATGACCTTTCCGACAGCCTTGGCGGCACCGGTGGAGGAGGGGATGATGTTGTTGTTGACGCTACGTCCACCGCGCCAGTCCTTGTTGGAGGGCCCGTCGACGGTCTTCTGCGTGGCGGTGGTGGCATGAATGGTGCTCATGAGCCCCTCCACGATACCGAACTTGTCGTTGATGATCTTGGCGATCGGAGCGAGGCAGTTGGTCGTGCAAGACGCGTTCGAGATCTACCGGACGTAGAATGGGTATTTTGGAACAGGACAACGCAGGACTGGGACGTACGACGGTGTACTTGGAGTCGTACTGGTCGAGATTAACACCGCACACGAACATCGGCGCATCAGCTGAGGGTGCGGAGATAACAACCTTCTTGGCACCGCCCTTCAAGTGAGCGGAGGCCCTGCGGAGAAATTGTTAGCAACGGCGATGGTTTCCAACACTGGGATATTTACTTCTCGATGGTGGTGAAGACACCCTAGCGGAATCATCAGTGACGTAACAGGGCAGCGAAATGAAGAGCTTCGTACGGTGGACTCGACGATGTAGGTGGCTCCCTCCTGACCCCAAGGAATGGCGGCAGGATCCCGCTCGCCGAAGACGGTGACGGGCTTGCCATTGATCCAAAGCTTGCCGTCTTTGGCCTCGACAGTGCCCTTGAAACGGCCGTGTACCGAGTCGTACTTGAACATGTAGACCTATTGAAAGGGTTTAGACCAACGGCCGCAAGCTGACATGCATCGCAGCGCACCATGTACTCAAGGTCAATGAAGGGGCTGCGGTTTTGTTAGACGCGACTGCAAAAAAGCGAACAATAATAATCACTCGTTCACAGCGACGACTTCGAGGCCTGGGGTCTCGAGTGCATTACGGAAGACGATGCGGCCGATACGACCTGTTATTGAGTGTCAGTCAGTACGGCCCCAAGCCGATTGAAGGACTCGCTGCTCACCGAAACTGCAAAGTCACCAGATCTGATTAGAAAATACGCGCCGAAAATTCAAGTGGAAAATGTACCCGTTGATTCCGACTTTGACCTGCGAGACGCACGATAAGACATAGCACAGAGAATAGAATGTAGACGGACCATTGTCAAGGGATGAAATGTGGTGGTGTTGGTAAGAGACAAGTTTGTTTTGACTCGGCTGTTTGGTCGCGCTTTTATAACGCCGCTTCCTTTCTCCATGAGGTTCTAGTCCATCGAACCATCGCGCCTCGAACGTGCTCCAACTCGAAGCTATGGGGCGTTATTTCTGCCTTTGTCTGGGTCTGGAGCTGATATTGGTCACCGATCCCACACCCTGGACCGCCACACAATATTTTATCTCTTTATTGCCTTGGCCCAACCAATTTCAACCATCTTTTGGGGAACACAGCGCATGGACATCCCCAAATTCTCCCTTTGTCGAGGTCACATTTTAATGCACATCCGCGAGGATCCGATAAGAAGGATAGCACCCAGATTCCTAAAGGACCTCAATGCAGCCTTTGTTCGGCCGGGCTAACACAGGCTCCAGGCTGTTCCATCTGTGAAACAGGCCGTTCCAACCCTTCAATCGAAACAGAGTCTCAAAATATCGAATGCAACTCAACTCGCAGGCCGTCCTTGTTTCCCCGACGATATCGTACCACCCATGTTGACGCTTAGCGAGCAGCTTATCTATACGGTCTCCTTCGGTCAGGTGCAGACTATGACTCAAATTGTCGGGCTGGCAGCGGCCGATTCGAGAGGTCTGGCAATCCGCCATTAACGGATTAAACGCTTCAAGTTCAACGTTCAACCATCGTCGATCACTACGTCGTGATCTATTTTCCGACAATCGCCGAAGAGCTTCAAGCTTCAAGGTTTGTGTTTAAAATAATGTTTACTCCGATCAATTGGCGTAGCGAGTCCCAAGCGGACGCTGCGCAGCCGAGCACTTCCGCCTCATAGATCGTAAGCAGATTGCCGCATAATTATATCGCAAGAGCTGACATTCACTTGCCATCTCGGTGTTGGACGACGCTATCTGTGGTCCTTTAAGTTACTCTTTCCCGATAGCGCTGCCTTTTTAAATCCTTCGGCACTCCAAATCGACTCCCGAGCCTCTGCCAGACTTCATGTAAAACTGCGCGCAAAAAATGCGAGACCTCAGATGCAACATCTCGAGACTTTCGCTCCGCCTGGGTAAAAAACCTTTTCAAGTATGGTATCTTACTCGTCCTACAGATTCGTTGTCGCACAAAATTGTCCTCGACTCAAGTATACGTGATAGTGTTCGTGCAGGTGCCAATATTCTCCGTACCAACCTCGACCACATCGCTGTGAACACAAGTGAGATCATGCGGCTTGGCAAAAAAGATAGCGCACCCATTTTGCAGCCACACAGGGTTGGCTTTGCCTGATAGCATTGTGAGTTCGAACCCAGTATATTCACAACGCGAAGAAATTCTTACCGAGCTGCACTCCACTAGGTGTACCTGGAACATAAATCAGAAAAAGAACATAGCACAAGAAAGATCCCGACACACCAGTGAATATTATGTCGCCGCTGTAAATCAGGTATGTTGAAAAATCGCCAGAAATTTGAACACAAAAAACACGCACGGAAGAAGGGTAATACCCATACTGAAAAACGACACAAGTTGCGCCACGTTGAAAATCATATTCGCCGTCGTGTCGTTCTGCATCATCACACCGTTCACCTTCGTCCACAGGTTGAGTGTCTGTGGGTCCTTGATGATCGATGTTGACACAATAGCAGGCCCCCATGGCGCCCAGCCGTCTGCACCCTTGCCCATGGAGTATTGCGGCTGCGGCTCTCCTCCACGGTCGATCTGCCACCCACGGTGGCTCACGTCGTGTCCGGCTGTCTCACGGTTCAACCAATCCGCATCCAAGGAAATAATGTAAATGCGTACCAGCATAGCCGAGGACGTGATCGAGCGCGACTTCTTCAGTGATGTTGAACGCCTTCTTCTTCATGACGACTACCAGCTCCGTCTCATAGTCCATTTCGGAGGTGAAGTTGGTCTGGTTTTGGTATCCACTGGTCTATGCTGGGTGCTCAGTATTTTCCAGGTCGAAAACAAGAGGAAGACGGACCACAGGGATCGGGGCACTGGGTGTGCTCAGTGCTGTCCAGGGTTTGTAGAACCTGAGTTGCGTAAGACGGCGAGGAGAAAAGAAATTATTTGAAACGACGAACAAAATTGGGAACGAAGGAATCGTTACGTTCGCCTCATCGGCGTGGGCAACGTAATTGAACCCAACACACCGCACCTAGTAGTCTCGCTTGAAAAACGCGTTCTCCAAGCCAACGAAGCCTCCTACCGTCCGTGTTTTTTCAGGGTCGAGCGGAGCAAGCAACTGTTGGATTGTCTTTCCCCCGCATTCAGAATCGAACCAAAAACAAGATAGACTGGATTGCACGCACTTTCACCTGATTGGTGATCGTAAAGTCGCCAAGGATGTCGCCTGTGATGACCTTCGCCTGTTTACTGTGCGCCGCATCGGTGTCGTTCGCAGGCAGAATGGCGTCCCCAGTGTACGTCTTCCCGTCCGTTGCAACGAAACGCACGAAACGCTGCGCCGAAGTGGAGAGCGTGAGGCCCAGAAGGCAGAGTGTTATAGATGTGCGCATTCTGATTCTCGATAGTTATTGAATAACCTGAAGGCGCGCGCGTTAAGTAGTCTGAACGGTGCGAGCTCGGCATGCAGTTAACACTCCATTCCGCCCACCTGATACAGTGGGGTCGTCATTATGCGCTCCATGGTTAGTGGAGTTCGCAGGGAACAATCATTCGGCGGGGATCCGTTGCGGAGGACGGTGAGGTAACGAATTCGAAAGGAAGTGACTGGCCGCGGACCCGACTGGAGCCTCAGAATAACTTGATAATTTGGGCCGTCTCAGTGCCAAGCCCGCGGGTCCGGAATCTCACCAGAAACCTCAACAGACCTCAACTTGTTTTTCAACCAAGCGGCACGGGGCCAACTTCAATCCGACTTCAAATCGGCGGTTAGTCAGCGACATCCCCATTGAACGACCAGTGGTAAAAATCTGGCAGATTATGTACCATACTTAATCCAGATGACAGTACTGTGTTGAACTAGCACCATCTGTTGAGATTCGAGCAAGTTTGGTTGGAAACGACGGAAGCCCGGGCCGGGTGCATTAAATGAAAAAACGCTTGGACAAGAACATTTATCAAGGCGTAAGAGTCGTCGTGTTGTTCAACCTTTTCCGGACGAGGATCGAAAAATCGAAAAATCGCTCTGTCAAGGGTATTACTTTCGGCTCTACTAACACAACGGCATACTCGTGTTCGAAATGGTTTCAGCAGTCCCGCAGGAAGAACCCGGCAGATATCAATTACAACGTTGGCCCGAGAGAGAAAACTCTGCATCGCAGAATTATTTCTGGCATGAACGATCGCGATCAACGTTAACTTTGAATAGTCGCAGTTGACAGTTGCATCGAAACAAATTGAACGGGGTTGCCAACTCACCGGTTGGCCGTGAAACAGCTGCTTTGAGTATAAAGCTAATATTATGGTGACCTAGCTCTTCCATTAACTCCCAGTCAATTCCCATCCACCACTATTCACTCATTTACACCTAATTATCTTCGGGAACGATGGAATTGAACTTCGACTGCTGCGATGTCATGTGGGTATTTTTCTAAGCATTGTGGGTTCGCTACTTATGTTCGCACAGGTGGGGTGAGTCTTGACAAGGACCCAAACTCGCAGTGGATGTTGAATTATATTCCAGCCGTTTTAGCCGTCTGCAATGTCTGGTGCGCATTCGCCCGCGCGCCGAGGTTATATTCCAGCTCATCGAGATTTTCAACAGCTTCTCCTTTATCAGCGCGACTGCTACTGCCAAATCACGGAGCAGGCCCGAATTCGACGCGTTGATCGCGTGTGTTATCCTCACTGGTTGCATTAATATCCTCGCTGCGTACCTGCGACAGAACAGCAACGAGACTTGGTTCGGCCAGGCGTTCACCGTCGCGCTCGTCTTCGACACCATCCTGAACTTGGTCACTGCGATCCGGATAATGCAGGCGTACCCAGCCAACGGGGAATGGGAGGAGCTACCACAGTATATGCCGCTGCCAAAGGTTGACGCCTCGAAAGAGGTATGGTTGGCAGAGAAGAGCGTTGGGAGACAATAGCGTTTCTGGGGGTCATAGAGCCCAAGATATGTGCGAACCGGTGATTGCGTGCGTGGCTGCATTATTAATATGCCCACTGCGTACCTCACAGAACAGCAACGAAACTTGGTTCAGTTGATCGACACCGTTTTGAACTTCGCCGCATGATAACCAGCGAGGGGCGGTGGGGCGGTGAAAGTACATGCCGGGAGAAATTTGACGCATCGAGAAGTATGGCTGGCAGAAAAGAGCATTGGTACAAGATCCATATTATAATAGCGTTCCTAGGTATCATACAGCACAAGATGTGTGCGAACCGGTTCAGGGCACGTATTTGAGTTGATTTGTGCATGTGCCGACATTCTCAAGGCCCACCTTGAAAAATATGCATCAAGCACCGCAAATCCAAAGAAGAAAAAACGTACTTCAACAACATCGCCGTTGGTGAGCCATACCGGATCGGTTTTGCCTGTAAACATTTATTGATAGGGAAGTCGGGGTTGAACCTGCAAGACGTACCAAGTTGCACTCCCTTGGGTGTCCCTTGGAATAAAGTCAGACGATGGAGTGAGAAAAATAAGGGAAATAGTCTCACCCGTAAAAATCACATCGCCGGGCAGCAGCGTCGTTCCCATACTGAAAAACGAGACGAGGTGCGCCACGCCGAATATCATATTTGCGGTGGTGTCGTTTTGCATAGTCACTCCGTTCACCTTCGTCCACAAATTCAGCACCTGTGGGTCAGGGATGATCGAAGTGGACACAATCGCGGGACCCCAAGGCGCCCAGCCGTCCGCGCCCTTTCCCATCGAAAACTGCGGTTGTGGCAGACCACCTCGGTCTACCTGCCAGCCACGGTGGCTTACATCGTGCCCCACTTGATTTCGTTCAACATCAACAATTGGGTGGGGAGTAGAAATGACGCACCGGTGTATCCGAGGACATGGTCCAAAGCCTCCTCGTCGGTGATGTTGAACGCCTTCTTCTTTATGACGACGACCAACTCGGTCTCATAATCCATCTCGGAGGTAAAGTTCGTTTGGTTTTGATAACCAGGCGACTGTGTTAAATGTTTGAGTCTCTCGTATTACAAGAAGACGGGTGAGCATACAATTGGAATAGGGTCTGAGGGAGTGTTGAGGGATGTCCAGGGCTTGTAAAATCTACATAAAGCCTGTCAGAGGTTTGTCGAGGGATAAGGAGAACAAATAACAGGATAGGCCAGCCCGGGATAGTAGCATTGGTCTGCAGAAACTTTAGTGGCACAAGAAATTGTGTGTAATATTCCAGTCACCTCATTGATGTGGGCCACATAATTCAGGCCAACCATCCGCACGGTTCTCACCCTTTCGCTTGGAAGGGGAGCTAGTAACTTGTTGATTTTCTAGCAACAACATAAGGCGAGCGATCCGACAGGCACTGAATGAGCACAAACTTTGACTTGCTTGGTGATCGTGAAATCCCCCAAAATGTCGCCCGTTATGACATGGGCGGTCGTGCTCTGGGCTGCATCGGTGGTATTGGAAGGAAGAATCGCATCTCCATAATACTCTTTGCCATCCGTGGAGATGAAGCGCACGAAGCGCTGTCCGCTTACCAAAAGCAACAGACTGGCAAATACCAACGGGCGGGAGAGGAACATGATGGGCAAACACGTTTCCTGTTCTCGAAGAGTGGGCCGTTAATTAAATAGTCTTGAAGCGAGGAACTCCTGATCCCCTATAGCGGGGTGATCCTCATCGCAACGCGTACCTATGGTTGATCGTCGCTCACCAACAGCATCAGGATTCTGGGAGCAATTCGCTCGAAAAAGGCTAAAGCGCGGGGGCCGCGGGCCAAGAGATTCCCAGAAGTCTGAGCTCGTTCCGAATAGGTCAAGAAATATCGCATATTCCTGGGAGCTTGAAAGGTGCGCGTTACATAGACTCCCACTTAGATGGACATAAAGGAACGATGAGGGATTGGACATAAAGGGAACTTGGACATAAAGGGGTCTCAGTGGAATGGGCGAGATCTCAAGAGATTTGATGCCGATTTGATGCCGACCAGCACCAAACTTGCGGATCAGTTCGGAACAGCATCTCTATCGGTAGCACCGAGAACAAATGCTCTTCGCTCATCCACGAACATCTTCCTACATCTTCTTTCTGAATTTTTCTGAATCATGCCTCGGGAAGATGGACACAACGTAGCTCTGCTTACCGTACAGAAAACTCGCCGAAAAGAAGCCCGGAATTTTGACGCCAACAATCCGGATTTCAATCTCCGTTTCTCTTTCTTGGTCACCTTGCGTCTTTGGTCTTGATCACCTCGCGTTAAAAGTCCGCGTCGACGCACTGCAAAGCGGCTACGTCTTTGGGAGTCCTCAAACGGAATTGCGAGCAAGATGGCTAAACCCTACCCTACGAGAAAACTCGGGCAAAATGGCCCATCTGTCAGCGTTATCGGATTCGGCGCTGGTGGTCAGTGATCCTTCACAGAAATGCGGTCTGCAAGCCTTTACCAGGTATATCACGGGCAGGCATCTCCGGGGCAATTTATGGCAAAGCTGAAAAATCGGAGACGTTTGAGACACTCTCTTATGCTGCCGACCGAGGTTTGTCTTTTTGGGACACAGCAGATGTATACGGAGCTTGTATGGAACGTGAATGCTCTCACCTCTGCCCGGCTAACACGACCTGTGCCTAGCGGAAGAGATAATCGGAGAATGGTTCATGAAGACTGGCCGACGCTCCGAGATCTTTCTCGCGACAAAGTTTGGAGCTGCGGATCTCAGGCAGACCGCAAACGGCCATGCGGGCCCCGGTACAGTGTGCAGCGAGCCGTCGTACATCAAGCAGGCGCTACAACGTTCTCTCAAGATGCTGCAGACAGACCACATAGATCTCTATTACCAGGTACGCGTCAAAATCGTGAGCATATGAGATGTTCAACCTTCGGTCACTAGCATCGCGTGGATCCCGCTGTGCCAATCGAAATCGTGCTGGAGGCGCTCCGCCCCTTCGTAGAGAGCGGGCAAGTCAAATGGCTGGGCCTTAGCGAATGTAGCTCCGCGACCCTGCGACGCGCGAGAGCTGTCCCAGGCGTCGGCGAGAAGGTCGTCGCAGTTCAGGTGGAGTACAGTTGACATGTTATTTTTAAAAAAACTCACGTTTGAGCAGTCGGAATACTCTCCCTTCGAGCTCAGCCTCGAGACCACCGGCATACTCGATACGGCGAAGGAACTCGGAGTGGCGGTCGTCGCCTACTCGCCTTTGGGTCGAGGACTTATTACTGGGAGGTATGCGATGAGGCTCCTCGACTACCCCCAATCACCGCTGAAGACCCAGTAGATACCAGAGCCCTGATGACTTCGAAGTGGGCGATATGCGGCGGCGCCTCCCGCGCTTCTCAAGCGAAAACTTTCCAAAGAATCTTGCCCTCGCCAACCATTTCGCCGCGCTAGGTGCAAAGTATGATGCGTCCGCAAGTCAAATTGCGCTTGCATGGATTCTCACCCAGCATCCCAATAGTACGTTCACTGTTCTGCTTGCGTAAAGCAGCGACCGACGGTTGACAGTTATCCCAATTCCTGGGACAAAAGTGGTAGCTCGATTGGAGGAAAACGCGCATAGTGCAGAGATCACTTTGTTGCCGGAAGACGTGAAAGCCATTCGCAAACTGGTCGAGGAGGCGGACGTGCATGGAGCACGCAACGTGAATGTATCAGATGGTGACTGCATCGAGATGTCTGAATGGAAGGACTGAGCGGCGTAAAGAGGGACCTCGATGTAAATTGTGTACGACCATAGGCACGCCCTCGGACGCTATTTTCTCAGAACCAGCTGTGGCTAATTCACGCTCGGTTCTTAAGCTCAAGTAGTCGGGATGTTATTGACAGGAGAACACTCGGGCGCTTTGCTTTGTTGTGGCCGAGTCGGTCAGCAATCATACATCCTTGCTCTAGAAATTATGCATTTATGGCTTGATATCTGTAAGCAATTCGGTCTCGTAAATGAGAGTCGGCCATGATGAGTGATGCCCGAGAATCTCCTCGCACAGTATAAAAACACACAGCAAAACCTAGGAAATTCTCAGCACTACAATGACGAACTCTTACCCAACAAAACAACTCGGCCAAAATGGCCCGTGGGTCAGTGCGATTGGTCTGGGGGCTGGAGGTAAATATTCCGAAAAGTCCCGGTCAAGTCCGCTAATTATCATCTCAGGTATCTCTGGCGCGTTTTATGGGAAAGCAGACAGAACAGAGATTTTTAAGATGCTCTCGTATGCCGCCGATCGCGGTGTTTCGTTCTGGGACACGGCTGACTATTATGGAGACTGTATGGATTCCTTTCGTCGTCCAACCAGTTTTCTTCGTGCTAATGGACCGCGCACAGCGGAAGAGATTATCGGCGAGTGGTTTGCAAAGACGGGACGCCGTTCGGATATATTCCTTGCGAGCAAATTCGGGGCGGCCGACCTCCGCGAAGGGCCGAATAAAGGGAAGACATGCAGCGAGCCGTCGTATATCAAGCAGGCGCTACAGCGCTCCCTTAAGCTGCTGCAGACAGATCACATAGATCTCTATTATCAGGTACGCACGAAAGTCGTTGGTACTGCAGAGTTTCTAAATCGGTCACTAGCATCGTGTGGATCCTGCGGTGCCGATTGAAATCGTGCTGGAGACGCTGCGCCCCTTCGTGGAGAGCGGGCAAGTCAAGTGGCTGGGGCTGAGCGAGTGCAGCGCATCGACCCTGCGACGCGCGAAAGCTGTCCCAGGCGTCGGCGAGAAGGTTGTCGCAGTTCAGGTGGAGTACAGTTGGCATGTTATTTTCAAAAAAAAAACTCACGTTGAGGCCAGATGGAATATTCACCCTTTGAGCTTTCTATCGAGACCACCGGCCTCCTTGAAGCGGCGAAAGAGTTGGGCGTGGGCATCGTAGCCTACTCGCCGTTGGGCCGCGGCCTCATTACAGGAAGGTATGCGCGGTGCTTCTCCAATTCGTGGTATAGTTGCTGACGGATACTTGGATTCAGATACCAAAGCCCGGATGATTTGGACGACGATGACGTGCGACGCCTCCTCCCACGCTTCTCAAGGGAGAATTTCCCAAAGAATCTCGCACTCGCCGACCATTTCAAGACCATGAGCGAGAAGTACCAGGCATCCACGAGCCAGATAGTCCTTGCATGGATCGTCGCGCAAGGCTTCATCCCCGTTCCAGGCACAAGAGTTGTTGCCCGACTGGAGGAGAACGCACACGGTGCGGAGATCACCTTATCGCGAGAGGATGTCCAGGTTCTCCGCAAGTATGTCGAGGAGGCAGATGTCCACGGCGCACGCCACATCACCCTCCCGCAGGGAGACTGCATAAAGTTAGCTGACTGGAAGAACTAAACTGTGTATTTGAAGATTATATATTTGCGTACGACATGGTGAGATATAAACAATAACTCCATTAAGCGCTGGTGGGGGAGCGATTCGGTGCGTATCGCGGCAGTGACCCGATGGGTTTCGAAAGCAGATAGCCTGTGGATAGAGGTCAGACGTTTATGAGTGCAACGAAGAGATTTGCGTGCCCTTGAGACCCGCCGCACGCTCGCCCTGTACGCCAAAGCCATGCCCAATCTTCGCCTCCGGCACCGCCTTATCCTCGTCCCCTTTGTAGACGCTTGACACAAAAGAGGGTGCGGCAGATGCGACGGGGCGGATATCCACACCGGCAACGTGTGTGGGGAGGGCGCTCTTCGCATGCTCGCGCCATGAAGTGATGGAGCGCTTCGCCTTGGCGGTCTCACGGAAAATCAAGCCCGCGAGCATATTAAGGCAACCGATGGCGAAGAGGAAAAAGGCCGCAACGAGCGAGAATTCGTCGACGCGGTGGGAGAGGACAGCGGCGCCGAGACTAGGTGCACATCGTCAGTGAAGTCAAGGCCTGGGAGGGCGAAATACACACAGGCATTGGATGATGCCGAGAGCGCCTACACCGAAGTCTTTACCCAAGATAGGGAAAAAGCGGTTGAAGAACGCCGATGGCCAGCCGAACTCAGAGAGCAGGAGTACCAACACTTGGAAGATTATCAATAGACGATTAAGGACGGCCCAGAACACGCCCAGAGGCTGGTTTGGGACGTCTGATTTGCTTTTGTATGCAAAGTCAGGCGCATGAAGACCCGAATGCTGATTGGCCTACATGATGTAATCTGCGTGCAGGATATTTTCCATTGTGGAATTAGTTGTGGCCGCAGCGGACGAGGCGACTTTGCCCGCTTGGAATTGGTTGACAGCTTGGACATCGTGCACCAGCGTCACGATATTGCTGGAGAAGACCAGGAGCAGCGAAATGATGCTCAGAATGCGGAGGCCATTGAGACCGATGAAGGTATCTGGAGTGTGATTCACGTTAGCGACCAGAGGTAAATGTCAACGAGAAGACGTACATGCGCGGGGGGGAAGCATTTCTAGATTTGAATACAATTGCAATGAAGGGAACTAGCGATACAGCTGAACGTTAACGAGGTGCACCTGGCACCAGCACAGAGACGTGAAAGAGCGTGAACGGGAATGGGGACGGAAAACGATAGCAGAAAGGTCGTGGACAAGAGGTAGATGAAGCCTTGTCCTTTGGCCGCCATTATAAGGCGCGCGGGCTTCGGGTCATCGCAGGAGCTCATTGTGTTCGAGAACAAGGGCAGTGACATCCGTTTTGTGACCGTAAGTGATCCACTTCCATTTATGGAACTTGGACCGACCAACAAGTCGGCGGCGACAAAAAGAACAATACGCGTGGCATGCTCGCGGCGCCAAGGCGACCATGCTATGGTCTGTGTCTCCAAGGATATATTTTCAGACTCTTTCAGAGAAGGGAATATTGGAGACAATGTCCTCGACCGCCGACAGCGCGCTGCGAGACCAATCTGCTCGCGCCGCTCATGAGCAAGGCAAAAATTGAAGCTCAACGACACAGGGAAACATTGAGCCTGGGCGATTCCAGAAGTCACATAATGTCTCTGTCCATCTTTGGTCCATCTTACGACCGATGACCACACGGAAATTCTCCAGAGGCGTCATCCCCGGATGGGGTTCTGGCTTGAATGAAGTTGGCGAGTCTCTCATCAAGTATGTCGTAGAATGCAACTCGATGCGCCGAAGGTTAGGGCACAGAATCGCTCCAGAGGCATTCCTGCTGTACAGTAGCGAAATGAATCTGGAATCCGGCTGAGAGTTCTCCGGCGAGATGAAGACCACATGTCTGAAGGGAGTCGGAGTAACGGCCAGGGTTTGAGCATGACCTGAGTAAGAACCCCAGACGAATCGAGACCTAGTCGTTCCAGGGAAAGACAAGAAAATAAAAAATATGTAAATCCTCCTTCTGCGAATTCGAAGTGGGCAATACTCGGTGCAGTGAAACCTTCGAAAAGCTGAGTGAGTGCAGATTGACAATTTTCACATAAAGGTGTCGAAGATGCTTCATACGACAAATACCACAGAGGTAAGCCGGTCGATACAACGGAAGAACAGGTTTCGAGCAATGGACACTGTTGGAAGATAGTGAGAGCAACGTCGGCGGCGATGTAAGCCTGAAAGGAAAGCCGCCGCAGTTGTCGCCAACGAAGGGGAAGTAGATGAAAGTTCGAGGAATTGGATGTAAAGCAGACGCTGCGAAGGCTTCAAGCTCTTAAGAAGGAAAAATTCCTCCGTTCTGTCACAGGCTCCACAGTGCCCGAAAAGATGTACGCTGAGTAAAGGGGGACATCCTCCGACGATAAGGATGCCAGAGGCGTAAAAGAGAGATGGCGTGCCAAAGCGAGTCATATATGTTGCCAGCGGGTGGAAAGGAGATAAGCACATTTAGCATGCTCGTCGGGATATACAACAAGAGAAATCGAGAGCGGAAGGATGCTCGATTCGGAGCGTGACGACCAGGTGAGCACCGTTTCTTCCATATCCGTTCCGGGGGAGGCACAACGATGTGGAGAGATGTCCAAAGACGGACGTGGGCTTCGCCATGGTTGAAATACATGACAGAGGAGAGCATGGCCTTCCGCGATGGTAAAATTCTGACCTAGGGAAACGAGGTCACAGATATCTCGTCCACAGGTAACCTGCGAACGAGGGAGTGCCGCATGCGCACAACGCCTCTCGCTTTTGGCTAAGGTCCTTGCGCGGGGCAACCAGGAGGTCGAATACTCTGGCACTCTGCGTCTGACGGGATAGCAAGGATGTTCTTGAAGAGAGAGTCGGAAAACTGGATGACGGTACTTATGTAAGGAAAGGGGTTTGAAATATTGATCGGCGTTCTAGCCTTGCTTGATGATGTTTTCTGTGGCATTCCTTTCAGCTGAATGCATAGGTTATTACTATTACACATCTATCCTATCCCACACAGTACACTTAACATGGTGTCCTATATAACATGCTTGACTGATTTCGACGCAAAACAGGTGGAACTTTCTCAATTGCCGAACAACACCCCAATGGTATTTGCGGCGAGAGTGTTGGGGTCAAGCCCTGCCACCAACGAGCTGGGGTCAAACCCACCAGCTAAAGTGCTTGGATCAAAGGATGGCGTCGTATTGCTGGAATCGAAGAAGCTTGTCTGTGTTGCAAAAGGCGAAGAACTTTGGCCCTGCTGTTGCTGCTGATATACATGCCACAGCTTTCCAACGCCGTGGATGGCCTGCGTCCCGATGCCTGAGCCTGATGACGCGGGCGATACGGGCGATTGTGTTCCGCCCGCCGCTGCTGCGAAACCAAGGGGTGGCAACGTACTGGTCAGGCGCGCAGCGCCGACAGGCCGAAGCGTCTTGCTCACGGTGGTCACATCCGGGCTCCATTCATTGGGCAGATTCCACGATGCACTACCATCCCCATAGGCCACATAATATTGGCCGGCGGCGTGGGGGTTGAGCGCAATGAACTGGGGTGATGTTTGATAAGATGGCAAACGAGACATGAATCGAAACCCACTGCAATCCCCTTCCGACGTGCGTTCTCGGTCGAGTTCCTGATCATAGCGTCTACCGCAGGATAATGCGTCGCCACATCGAAGGTGACATTGCCATCCCCGTACAGTACCACGAATGCTGAGCGGAGGAGAGACAGAGATGTAAGCTTTTTTGCCGGAAACTGATATTTTGCCATACCTCCGTGAACACCCAAGGCAACATTTGTCGGGAAGCCTTTCTTCATACGTCCGATGATATCGTGCTCAAGCACTGCAGGAAGATTTTGCCAGCTGAAACCAGAAGGCGAGATCGTGAAGTAGCTCGCGTTGGGTCCAAAGACGGTGCGGGTGGTGTGCTCTCCGCCCTGAGCAATGTTTCGCATAAACTCTGCCAGCTTCGCGTATCTTGGTCCGAGAAAGAGCTCTGGAGTAATCTTGAGACCCGTAAATCGGCAACAAAGGCGGGCGACGTACCCTCATAGTAATCTTCGCCTTTCACCGTTTTCCAGGACATACTAAACATACCAGGCTCCATGGGCAGAGCCACATCGTACGGAAATTGGTTTCCCTGAGGGTGGTTTGGATCTTCCAGGATGAGCCGTAGAGGTTCAGGAAGTGTATTGTTATCGCTCCTATGGCATTTCAGAACCCGATTCCAGATAGGTTACGCACACTGACCATGCCCATTGAGTATCCGACTTGCAAAAAAACGCGCCGTTTGGGCCAAACGAGAACTGGCAGTCCATAAGGTTTACTGGGAGTCGTCCACCAGGGAAAAGGCGTAGGCTTGGACAACGGACAAGGCTGTTTGCTTCTAGAAGGTTTTGACGCTAGATACTGGTGCTGGTGGGGTGGAATAAGACGGGGGAGGGAAGCAAATCTGTAGTTAAGACGTGCCCCGAGGCCTCGGCGCATGCATGTTCCTTACCCGGACCGGGCGACAGCATAAATGAAACAAGGGGTTGATAGATCCAGAAATAACAAACGCCAGCTTAGCGCTAGCGGTTTGAGTTCGTTAGTGGGCGTGTCACGGTAAAGCTTCAGGTCGCTGGACGAGAGAGAATGTGTTGTTGTTAGTTGTGCAACATATTAAAGCAAGATTAACGAGGGCAGAAAATGTATTTTCCGGCCTGCGACGATGGCGGTTGAAAGGAAGAAGCGATTGTTTGGCATCAACGTTGACGAATAACGACGCTTTCCGCCACTTTCATGTCGGAATCTCAAGATTGAGCTCCAACCAGCCTTCTACGGCTCAAGACCTTCCTGTCTTCATCCCGACTCAACAGAATCGTCGACGAGGAAAGGGGAGGGCTTTGAACAGTTTTTTAAAAAATAGGTTCGGATTCTGCGGCCGATCGCCCGTCTTGGACAGTTCTTGGACTAGCAACCGCGCGTGTGGGCAGAGATGAATTTTCACAATTAATCTGCTGTCAATGTCAAACAAAACGCGGAGACCATGAGACCGCGCCGGAATATACCTATGTACCTACATGATCCGGCACCGCCCTTCGTCTCAAAACTTTCAAAGGCCAACTTGAAGGAGGGCGTACAAATGGCATTCTCTTACAACCCTTCCTCATGGACTGCCAATTCAGCTTCGGCCCAAACAACTCGTATTTCCTGAAATCCGACTCGCGGTGGGCTTGGTAGTATGCCATTCATATCCAAGAGGCTACCGCAACTCGTGTGCTCATCAGCGGTGTAGGAGCGACCACAACACGCTCCCCCACCCGCTGCTACGTGTTCTGGAAGACCCAAATGACCCCAACTATTATGAGGGTCCGTATTACTCGTGTTTAAACGGGTGCGTATACTAAAGGAAATACAGCCGATTATCTTGGCCAGCACGATGTGAAGCTCGCCTTTCATCGTCGGTAAGAGCGCGCGTACCGTCTTCTGGCCGTACCACAGTTATTTATCGACGACCGAGTCCGGCCTCGGCTGCCAAATGTGCTCAAGACGAATATCATGAACCGCCTGAAGCTCAGGCGCCCTCGGCAAGTGGCACTCGGATTCTTCGTTGTGTCGTACGACGACTCAACCCTTTCCCGCAACCTACAGGGAATGTACTCCACGCTGCAACCGCTATTGGATAAATCCATCACTTGCATTGCGTTGAGCCCATATTTTGCTGGGCATTATTTCGTGGCGTTTAGCGACGGTAGCGCACAGCGGAATCTTCCGCAAGAGATGCACACCGACGTCAAGGATGTGGTGGGTTCTCCGCGCCCCTTCCCAGCAGCTGCCCCGGCACAAACACTCCTTGGCGCCACCCTGAAATACCAGCTTGCTGTTCACACTGGCATGGCGTTGAATAGGATGTTTAGGACATGCTGGTCATGAACAAATATAAACTGCATCGACGGTGCATAAGATGGCAATACATTTCTCGACGCGAGCACAAATATGTAACCAAGTTCTTCTTCGACCAGAAGTTGCACCTACAGAGTTGGTGTCAAAGGGCATCGTTGAACTCAATGGTGCAGAGTCGGAAGAATAGTGCACGCTCAGTGCATCACCTCCGCAGTTAGAATCTGTCTTTGGCCTAAGGACATCTCTGCGGTATCTACACACTCTTCATTCAAGCCCTCGCAAGCGGCCCGTATAGGCAGCAAGTTACCTCAAGGACTATGCTCAAAAGCAAGCGTGTCATGTGCAGGTCCCGAGGGCGGCGTGCGTTCGCAGAGTACGAAAGGATGGTTCTGAATTGGCTTAGTGCGGCCGATGAAGCAAGCAAGTTCGCACGGTTGAAAAATGATTGTACTTCGATCGTGACTTGAGAAAGATAAATAGTGTGGTCAGTGCATGTAATGCTTATAAGTCATCTCTTTATAAAACCGCCCCAATAATCAACCTTTACTTGTGGTTAGCTTTCTCGTGACTCGGAGCTCCTGACAGAAGGTTAGTTCATTTCAGCATATTCGACTCTCGACACTCACGCGTCATTCCGGCATTTTGGAAGTGGAAGGAAAGGCATAAGTTCTGCTGATATTTCCTTCATGCGTTCCCTCGTGATGCCCTGCTTCAATGACTCCTTCTCAAAGGCCTGCATGAATTCAGCATGGGAAGCGTTTCCGCTCTTCTTCTTCTGGCGCGATGCATATGGAATTACATCCTTTTTCAGCCTTGTCGAGGTCTTTGCACACGAGTTTGTGATAACGCCAAGCTGTCCGCTGACAATTAGGGGAGCAGTAGCGCATTACCCCCACACTGGGCGCAATACCGCAACTTTTGTGAGCTTGACTCGCTTGTCGTTATGCACGCCGCGTTGCAGCATTGGGCCACCGACTCTGAGAGCCTAGCGATAACGGAATACACATTGCTGAAATCTCCGCCTTTCTTGCGCTCGGCTTCGGCCATCAGTATCGGATGGAGGGTGCGCGGGCGCTGGGGGTGTGTTTTTGGGAGCGTTGTAATAATGGTCATCGCCACACCCATCACGCAGAGAGAAAAGTCGTCCAGGGCTGGGCGGAGGGGCCACTTTTTCATTTCAAGGAAGATCTTGAGTAGTATATCATAGATGGGTCGTGCATATGGCATGAGCGACGAAGATTGGATGTTCTGCCGCAGACTCTCCGTGAAGGTGAGGATAAGAGCTTGGAAGAGCGTGACGATGGCTCGGATGGAAACGAGCGGAGGGGGTCCGTCTTCAGTGCTGTACGCAGAGTCGACCCCAGTGAGCATCGAGTCTTCATGAAGGTGGTGGGCGGCCCGTCCCAATTCCTGTAATAACGCTTCCCAGAACGCGGGGCTGTTTACTGCGGGGGCGGCCAGCGAAGGGCAGTGTTGGAGGGCAACGCGAATGAACCCTAGAATGGAGGGCGCCTTCGTTAATCGATACAGCTGCGTGAAAGACACAATCGCGTCTCCTGTGCCTGTGGGGAAAAACGCCGCCGTGTTCGACGGCCATCTCCCCTCGTTTCCGGGCTCTTGTACTTCCCGAGGGGATGGGGTGACGTGTCCGACTTTAACGTTCTCCAGCACGCACTGGAAGAACCCAGCATAACGACTCAATCATGTCTTTAAAGGTGTATTTCTCGTCGTCGTCGTCGGCAGCCTCGTGAATTGTCTTCAGAACTGGGAGCGTCAGGTCGCATCGACATGCATCGAGTGTTTCTCCCAACGCCTCTTGGAGCACCTCGTGTCGCGGAATGGCCACCAGATGCAAGATCGCATCAAGCACCATCTGGTGCTGCGTCCGCAAAATGCGCACAGCGACTTTGGGCCGGTCACGGCAGGGGTCCACAAGCAAATGGCGAGTTATTTGGTAGACGCTCGCCGCGCAGATGGGGGAATCCCCAGGGTTGCAAAGGAAGGGATGAGAAGCTCGAATCCCGCCCACATCTTGAGGCGGAGCTCGAGATACGGGCCAGTGGTAGGCATCCCAGGCGGAATGTCCATCGCAATGTCAGGGTCTGAGAGAACCAGCGCCATATCACGTCGACGCGTTGAAAGGCTGAAAAAAGCGCTTCAGTCGCTATTAGCCAAGTGACGCGAAAATGGAGCTCTTACGTACAACGTGTGTCAAGTCGCGTTTACGCGTCGAGATGGTACCAAAGCGCGCGTTTAATGATACAGATGCACAGCGAATAATGGACGACGCTTAGAAGCGCAGGTAGAGCCACTGGGCCAGAGCGAGAGTGATGACGGGTGAAAAAAAAACTCAGCTCCTTCCGGCTATTTCTCACGATGTCCGTCGGCAACTCGGCAAAATTATCGTCGAAATTCAACTTCGTCCAAATTTCGTCGCTCCAAGAGGATGCCCTCCAAACGGCCAGGAAAGCCAGAATGGAAGGAATACCACGAAAAGAGGGGAATATTTATAGAGCGTAAAGCTTCGTGTTTCAGGGGTATGCACAATAACAGTGCTGTCAAAAGAAGATAGGAGGATTAAGACGACGAGCTCGAGGGTGGGTCGATTTGGGTTCAGATGAGACGCTTGCACTAAGTATCAAATGTAACGGAGTATGTGCTCGGAGACTTGTGAGGTTAGATTCAACCGTGGGAACGTTGTATTTATTGACATATCCTCCGCAATTGGAGCTCAAGTTCAACAACGTCAAGTAGTACAGAGAGATCCGAGAACCACGAATAATTCCATAACACCGTGCTTAATCATTGATGCCCACAGGGAAGTCGAAAACACCGGTGGGGTCAAGCGTCTTTTTGAGTGCAACCAAGCGCGGGACGTTGAACCCCCAATATCGCTTCTTGTCTACGGATGATTGCAAAGTTGAGTTGGGTTGGACGAGAAGGATAATCATAGATAGGTCTTACAGTCAGCGAGGTTATCTTGCATGTAATTCGTGTAAGCGCTGTATACAAAAGTCAGTTCAAACCACCAGTTCAACCGAAAAAAACTTGCCCGTAATCCCAGTTCTTCGGGCTGTTTGAGGTTATCCCGTCAACCAAGTCTGTGTGAGAAATGTGAACGGGTAGATCAGAAACATAATTGTGATCACCCACCGTCCAGGAACGTGAATCCAAAATCGGGATATGGAGGCGCGTTGTTGAAAGAGGACGCATAAAATTGAATCGTAAACATCGAGCTGCGGTGGACAAAGGCTGTCTCGTCGGCCGGGACGGCATTTATTTTGGAGTTCGATCCGCCGTAGAGCTCAACCTGGAAGAACCAGCTCTGAAGGTCGTTGGTATCAGACAAGGAGGGAAAGATCTCGGGAGATTAAGCGTACAGTGTTGGAGGCAAAACCTTCGTAGGCCAGGTTCTTCATGAACGATGTCCGGGCTGCATGTGACATGGGGGAAGCCTCTGGAGTCATGAGTGACTTGGCATAAACTATGAGATTGTGAATCACAAACTAGATACAGGGTGAATCGTAGACTTACAGGTGTCGGTGTAGTCCGGGGCCGAGCTTGTGTTCAATGTGCTCCCAGCCAACACAGTCACACTCTCGATCCAATTGCCGGGGGTGAAGGTCACTCCATGCAACGGCGGCATGGCCGCCAGGAATGGCGCAACCGTGCCGTTCAGCAGACTCGGGTCTCCGTGCCACGCACCAGTAAGCCCCCACGACACATTTCCGGCGATAGCACCTCTCGTCAACACGATTTCCGCACCAAATTCAGGCGGCAAGTTGGGTTCAACGACGAACGTTTGGAAGGTGTCCAAGGCCGTGGCGGCCTTCTCGACGTCGAGCTGCCAGTTGTATTGGAAGATAATGACCGAAGCGGGTGCGGGGTAGACGGAGAACTTGATTGAGGTGGTTATTGCGAACGATGGTCCCGCGCCGCGCATGGCCTTCAAGAAAGATGGAGCGCAAGAACTCAACGGTTTATTTTACTCACCCAGAACAGATCAGGGTTTACATCTTTTGATGCAGTAGTTATAGTCCCATTCGCGAGGACCAGATCTAAAAATGTCAAAGTCGAAGGGAAACCCTCCAGGCTCGTTTGAAAGACGAACTGATTGACAGAACATTGTCAAGTGTGAGCCCCCACATCCTCGACGTAAATCCAAACCCTCCGTAAACTAGTCGAATTAGTGAGTGTCTTCGAATCTGAGATATTCCTCACCCGAATGACCCCCGATGCCAACCTGGGAAAGCCGCGTAAACGCCTCAATCGAACTCAAGACGAGAAGAGACGTACATATGGGCAGGTTCCGTGAGGCATTGCAAGGCCGTAGTCGTTCAAAGCCAGCGCGATATCTCCCAGTCTGTTCCCCGACCCGACCACCACAGTCTTGGATTCCGGGTTAACGGTGATGTTCGTGAACCTGGCCAGGTCGATGACCAGCGTCCCGTTTTCCCCTCCGAGGCCGTTCGCAATGTAGCTGTGCTGTAGTTTCTGACTAAGTTTCTATTGGCAGAACGCAAGAAGCTTAGCCCACCCCGCCACTGCGTGCGGAGACGCGCAGCCTATTTGCCTTGCCGATTTTCACAATATCAGCGAGCTCTTGCACGGTTTCCGGGTACACAATGGCGACGGGCTCCAGCGTGAACCGCAGGTTAACTGAACCGGCGTTCAGCTTGGGGGGAAATATATGAGTGGAGCCTACTCACAGGGCCTGCTCGCGTTGGCGTACCCCGCATCTCCGGGGAAGAACGAAGTGACGCCAGGAATGGCGAGGTCACTGCGCAGGTCACTCGCGGCGGTGAACGTCGCGAGGTTCAAGGCCATCAGCGCCCATGGAATGGCGCGAGGTGCGAACATGGTCGTCAGTGTCTGAAGTGCGGGACTGAGGTCTGCTGAGGTCATTCCCCATATCAGCGTTGCTGTTGATTTCAAGGCGCGTGTTCTTGATACGCGTCAACTTCTCTACGCCAAGGCTGGGCGGACCGGACTTGTGCCTTGCAGAATCCTGCAGAATCCGACAGGCGGGGGAGTCTCATGACCTAGAAAAGACGCAAAACAGGTTTTTGCCCCGGATCAACCACTGATCTAGCCCGCATCGAAACCCCTGACCTGGCCTACCACCGAAAGTCCTGACTTGCCCCGGTTTTTAACTGCCAATCCGCCCGCCGCCCAACCATAACCCTGGCCTATTTGTACCATTAACTGGGCCTGAAAGCAACTCTAAACAGACCGTGAACCAACCACTGACCTGGCCGGGGTTTAACCCCTGACTTGACCCGCCTTTTAGTATTTTTAACTACTGACTTGCCCCGACTTTCGGTATTTTCAACTACTGATTTGACCCGACTTTTACTGTTTTCAACCCCTGATTTGACCCGGTTTTTAAATTCCAACTCTCGATCTGCAGCTTTTTCACCTTTCAGAGGTTTTTAAGTCTGGGTCAACTTGAGATTGACACAATATATCAACTTAATAGTCTGACACACTACAAGACTTGGTTTTTATTCCGCCCGCTTCGAAGTTTAATTCGGCGAGGCAAGATGGGTTCTGCACTGACTTCCGACAACGACACAATCGAGGTCAACGGTGATCTACACCAAATGTTATTCATTTTTCCCTACAGGGAGGTGGTGGCTTACAATGGATTTTCCGTCTGAGGACTAGGCATAATGGGCCTTGGGGAATTTGTTCAGATCTGCATGCAACTCCGATGCGCATAACTTACCGAGGGGATGATGCCTCTATTTCGGACTCGTCTTCTGACACCACAGGACTGCATTACAAAGTAAGGCCACTGTCAGACAGAGCGGGTAAATACTTCAGCAAAGGTGCTCGTATGAGATCAAGTGTGTGGAGCACTGCCCGACAAAAAATCATAGGGGTAAAGCCCAATCCAGCAATGCATTCGATCGCCTAAGTATCGTGTTCATACTCACTATTTGAGGACGGTACATACTTCTGGAGAAGGTAAGGTGTAAGGTGATATGATACCGACTTTGAAAAAAAGGTGTGCTAGATGAGCAGTAAAAACCAGGTCAAATCTGGGGTTGAAAACACTAAAAGTCGGGTCAAGTCAGTGGTTAAAAATACTGAAAGTCGGGGCAGGTCAGTGGTTGAAAGTACTAAAAGGCGGGTCAAGTCAGGGGTTAAAACTGGGGTCAGGTCAGTGGTTGGTTCGTGGTCTGTTCAGAGTCGCTTTCAGGCCCAGTTAATGGTACAAATAGGGTAGGTTCATGGTTGGGCGGCGGGCGGATTGACAGTTAAAAAGCGGGGCAAGTCAGGACATTTGGTGGCAGGGCAAGTCAGGGGTTTTGATGCGGGCTAGATCAGTGGTTGATCCGGGGCGAAAACATATTTTGGAGAAAAGACTAGACGCGGAAACTGAAATAAAACACCAGCTGAGTGATGGGACGGTTGAACAATGTTTGCCAATCAACGTGTTAGATAACATCGCGACGTCAAGTGCAAACAAAGAAGAGTGAAGGAACACGAAAGAAAGTCAATCAGTTCGCGGGTTAATAGATACAGGGTGATATTACATTGTTCGTAGAAAAACCTTGGAATGGGCCCTCAAGCCAACCCACCAAAGACAATCAACTTAGTGTTCATGTATTCCTCAATGCCGTGGCCGCCTTCTCGTCCGAGCCCGCTGGAATCGAGTGTCAGCGGAGAAATATGTTCTGGCTGCACTACCGACCTCTCCTTGATCCCACCGAACGGAATAACCGCCTGGCTGATCAACCCAGTATTGCATCCCACCACTGCGAAGCTCATCAGCCCACTTGTCAAAGAAACGACAGGGAGGGCAACTCACTCCCAACTTCCAGCTTCTCGGCCACGCGCCACACGCGCCCCACGTCGCGCGAGAAAAAGTACCCAGCGAGCCCGACGTCCGTGCTGTTCGCGAGCTTGATCACCTCGTCTTCCGTCTCGAACTTGATCAGCGCCGCGAGCGGGCCGAAGGTCTCCTCGTTGTTGATGCGCGCGGTGAGGGGGACGTCGCAGAGGACCGTGGGGTTGAAGAACGACGTGCCGGGGACGCTGGTGCCCGCCGACGAGCACCTGCGCGCCGAGCGCGACCGCGTCGTCGACGTGCGCCTGCACCTTCTCGAGCGCGCGCGTGTGAATGAGCGGGCCGTGGGTGCTGGTGGTGGGTTAGTGGAGAGCCGTTGGGTGAAGATTAAGTACATACGTGGACTCGTCGAGGCCGTTGCCGACTTTAAAGGCGGAGACTTTCTCGGCGAGGCGCGAGGCGAACTCGGCGTAGACAGAGGACTGCACATAGATACGGTTGGCGCAGACGCAGGTCTGCCCCGTGCCGCGGAACTTGCAGATGATAGCGGCTGGGAGTCGCGTTAATTCTGATTCAGTCATGCGGTAAAGATGTGCACGTACCGGCGACCGCCTCGTCAATGTCGGCGTCGCCAAAGACTGATAATCGCGTCAAGTTTGATTCAGTCCCAAACGGAAAATTCGCGTACCGATGAAGGGCGCATTGCCTCCCGCCTCGATAGACACTCTATTTACTCCCGTCAGTCGCGGTGCGGAGGGAAAAATGTGAAGACCGACTTTTTGAGGGTCGACGCCGACATCCCTGCAAGCAGCTTGGCCACATGCGTGGAACCCGTGAAGGAAACCTTCTTCACAATTTTGCTCTCGCACATCTCCTTCCCGACCTCGCCAACGTTTTTGTGCGTGGTCACGACGTTAATGACACCGTCGGGCACACCCGCACGACGGGCGAGCTGGAGATAGTCAGCCGCAGGATGGTCAGATATGAAATGCCTACCTCGACAAGCGCGAGACACGAAAACGGCGTCTCTGGGGGAGGCTTGATGACACTGGTGCAGCCTGCCGCCAGTGCGGCGCCGAGTTTGCGTGTTATCATGGCCGAGGGAAAGTTCCATGGGGTCAGAATCGCGCTGCAGTACGTGAGCTACCGGTTTCGAAAGCATGAATACTCCTACACAACACCAATAGGCTGCTTGATGGTCACGTTCCGCACGTTAGGGAAGGCGGAGGGAATATGTTCTGTTGCGCTGTTACTATTAGGATATTCCAGTGATTGGCTGTGGAAACGCACCGCCGTAGGTACGGACGGCTTCCTCGGCTTTTCACAGGAAAGAATTAAATTCATAACCGCGGAGGAGTGGAGGGCGTACCAAACCACTGATAAATCAGGTCAGGCTTAATTTAGGCTCGCAATACGTCCCTCGTACCTCGACGAACGATGCGCTGTACGCGTTTTCACCCTATTCAAGGTCAAGGTTGGACACGCAAAGGCTTCGGCGAAGACAGACCTTTCCCTCCGTGAGAGTCTTGCCATTTTCAAGCGTCTGTGGGACAGCTCAGTGCAGCCGCAAGAATGAAAGAGTAAACTAACAATAAGTCGCCCTAGGTCGTCCTGGTGCTCCTTCATGAGAGCAAATAGCTTCATGAGAATATCATGTCGGTGCTAAATCGTGTTATTGGCGGGTCGAGTCGCGCAACGCGCTGCACGCACTTTGGCTGTTGTTTTGCTCCACTCCGGAAGCGCTTTCGAGGCTGCGTCAATGGCCTCTTTTGTCTCGGCCAGCCCCATCTCTGGGACGGTTCCAAGCTCCTCAAGGGTTGCGGGATCTAAACTGTCAGCACGAATCCCTCGATAACAGTGTGTAAACGCACTAATGACGGTAATTTTCTCTCCGCTCTTCGCATCTACCCATTTTCCGTCGATGAAACCCTGGGTCTTTATCTAGGGAACGAAGAAAGAGTTGGTAATGTTCCACCGACTGCCGAGGACCCTAATCTTCACCAGAGAGAAATCCTTGAGACCAAACTGCACCGAAAGTCAGTTCAGCACGAGAGTGATACAGCCATGCAACGAACGACAGATGCTTGTGCGCTGGCCATCCTGCGAAATTGTATCGGTCGAACCTTGGGCAGCAAAGTGCTGGAGAGGCGTAAGAGAGGCAGCATCGGCACCGGGGACGCGGAAGACCGGAAGCCTGTGTACGATCACGAGCTTGCAGCAAATGCAACCGCACCGAGCTGGGTCGGGATTTATTTTCCCTTGCCTTGCGTTAGGTCGAGAAGGAAGACCAAGAATTATTTGACACGGTCAAAGCTTGCGTCAGGCCGGCGTCAGCGCCAACTTTTAGAGTCGGCATTTTTCGGCCGATACTTGGAGTTCAGCTTTCTTCACGCTCGGGAACTGTATTTAGTTCAACTTTACATTGGTTGACTCTGGTCGCTGATTTCAACTGGTTCTTGGACTCTGCAGCCATTTCACTGTCCTTGCAACTGGGCCGCATAAAAGGGAACATTTGAATTAGTGATGTTCCGGGTCAGGGCTTGAGCCCGAGCCCGAGCCCAAGCCCGGGCTTTTGAGCCCGACCCGACCCGACCCTAGTCTCGTAACCAGCCTCTATGTTGAGCAACAATGTTAGTAATGGTATGCAAAAAGAATTAGAATCAACGAAGCAAAATTGAGAAAGAAAAAAAAAGTGGCGGCAGGGTTGCTCGAACATAGAGTCTGGGAGAACTTAGTACGGAAAACAGAGATCAAAGTTGTACGTAACTTAATCAAATTGACTTAGCAAAATTTCGGTCTCTCCGATATTTAACCTTCTTCAAATTTAGTTCTGAATTGTACAAAAGTTGTGGGGCAGTATTAAAGGCTCGTCCCCAACTTCCAACCCACCGAAAACATCACAACTGGAGCACAATCATTTAAATCGGAGCTAACGGGCCGGCGGACTGATTCCACAGCCGCCCATCAATTTCTGCCTTTTTGCTATGCCTCGACTACGTCGCATGGTGCATCGGGAACCTCAGTAGCAAAGCTTTCGAGGGTTGCTTTAGCTTCTGCGTGACTCAGGACCGTGTTTGATTCAGATCGAATATCGAGGAAGTCAAAATTTTTCTAAGTCAGTTTGATTAAGTTACGTACAAGTTTGATCTCCCTTTTCCGTACTAAGTTCTCCCAGTCTCTATGTTCGAGTAACTCCAGGCACATTTTTTTTTCTCTTTCAATTTTTCTCCGATTGACTCAAATTAAATTGCATACTACTACTAGCACTAGTTACTCTACATAGAGACTGGCACCGAGTCTAACCCGACCCAAAGTAGGGCCCAAGTCGGGCTCAAGGTCGGGCTCAGAATTTCTCAGGGCCCCCGACCCTGGGCTTGAGCCCGGGCCCAACCACATGACTATCCCAAGTCAAAATTTTGCGATGAGTTGGGTTGAAAACCTAAATTTTACCTGCAACTGAAGTTGATTTGAAGTATCTTTCCCTTTGGTGCTCACTCAAGGATGGGCAGGTGAGTCGATATTCATACAATGTTCCGTGGAGATTAGAGTGCTCGAAACAAGGTCAGTGGGTTGTTGCTGGCTATCAAAACATAATTGAGTGCTTTACCAAGGTAAAATACAAGTAATGTATGCTCAAAATTCAAAGTTGAACCTTACCGAACACACTTAGAAAATATACTGATGGGCCCGGGCTTGAGCCCGAGCCCGACCCGACCCGGGCCCGACCCTCAGGTAGGGTCGGGCTCAGGATATCTTGTGGGCCCAAGCCCTGCCCGGCCCGACCCAAGCCCGGGCTTTTGGGCCCGACCCGACCCGAACATCACTAATTTGAATCCGCTTCAACGTCAATTTTCAATGAAAGAAGTCTGCTGCTACCTTAGTCACGATACACCGAAATGAGAGTCCCAAGAAGCCGGAAGATCGGAGCTCACACAATTTCTCAACCGTGTGAAGTTGTTGTGAAGCGCATCAAGACTTGAGTTTCAAACAGGTTCACTAGAATTAATCGACTATTTCAGAAAGTGGGAGCAAAGCAAGTAGGCTTGTGCGTGGCCCATGCTGCCTTCTGATGCTCGACACCACAGTAGACCGCAGTTTTACACCTATCAAGAAACCTAAATATGAATTGCGGATCAGGCTAATGGGCCACCTACCTCCCACATTGAGACAATTCAGAACCGTCCTTTTGTACTCGACGAACGCACCCTGGACCTCCACATTGTTCAAGTTTGCTTTCGAGGATATCTTTTACGCCTTGCATCATCGGACGCATACGACTGAGGTGAACCAGTGATTTAAGCAGAGATGTGGACAATCGCAAAGTGGAAGTTGACTCACGGATCTGCGGTCAATAAAGCCAGACAACGACCAGCAGTTTCTGAGGCAAGTCTACCACTAAATTTACGCTCCCAAGTTGGAAGATGTTGCAGAAGGATTGCCTTATCTTCATCTGCTACGTCTTGAATTCCTTGGAGGAGAAGAAGGGTGGCCAAGAATTGGCCGATTTCGCCAACATCATCGACACTCATCATGGTGATCTCGCTGGCTGAATTGGCTATACGTTTGGCTTGCAGAGCGGCGATACCTTCCGCAGCAGGGCTACGGAGGAAGCGGACGAAGTATGGTCTAAGGAAGGGTGTCTAAAAAGAAAGAGAGGGAGGTAGAGTCCAAGTACGCACGATGCCGATATGGTATTTATGAGCATGCCAACAGGGCTTATAGGCTCAGGTCTCTGCCGAAATATATCGACCAGGGCTGGGAGATACTTGGCGGCAACCTCGCTAACATTCAAGATGTGGCCGTTCAAGTGCTGTCGGGTTTAGCTGAAGTAGATTCTACGCACGAGTACATCTTCATTTGAATAGACAGCGGTCTAGATTGCATTATTCCGAGCTATTGGGTCGAATTTGGTACCACTGAACGCAAACAGGCGGGATATTACGAACCTGAGATTTGAGACCAAAGAGCCGCGCAGAGTCTGGACGGTCGACATCGTCCTCTCCCAGCCCTGCCCATTTCACAAGAGATTCAGGAGTGACATTCCAGAGCGAGCTCACGTCCATGACGGTAGATGACCGTTCTGATAAAGAATGAGAGCTGAAGGAAATTCAAGCCTCGTGTTTGACGCGACCACGTGATGTGACTTTTCGGTAATGAACATACCATACGGGCTTCCAGAGCCCGAGGACCGTGATACGACGCGTGTTTATAGTCAATTGTAGGTATCAGTTTCAATTTGTAATCGACGACGCGGTCTGTCCGTCTTTCTAAACTCGCGCCGCCGAAATACGTTTCCAGTTGGATCGCTCGTTAGTCCGTTGACTTTTTCGCTGAGTAAACTCGCATAGACAGACTCTTGTTGGATAGGAAGTCCGATTTTTTTTGTCACCAACATATGGTTTGTCCTGGCGGCCCGTCAATAAACCAACCCAAGCTGGATCGAGCAGGTGGCACAGCGAAACAGTGGGAGGACAGTGACGAAAATCGCCAATGGCTGGAAAAAGACACATGGTTAGAAAATCAGCTCTGGGCGCTGATATTGATTCCATTCAGCCCTTAGGCGAGGACGGGTATGCTAAAAGCACAGTGCAAATCAAGTTGAAATCGACAAAGACATGATCTAATCTATTGGCTGTTTTGCTGCATTTATTATAGGCGATTAATCGGCGCCAAAATCGAAAATGGCCTCGTCGAGACGGATCTACATCGCGTCAACGAATTTTCTGCAGGTACAACTATCGCAAACCTTCGTTGTGAACGCCGGATTGCTCAGTTTCGCCCATTGGATTGACCGGGTTTCCCATTAGCCCCGAACGCCGACGTACGCTTTGGGCCGACGTTAGTCGCATTGGCTGTGGCGGCGCTCGATCCTATGATTTTTCTTTTTAGCAAGGTTCGGCATGGAAGGATAGCAAATGAAACCACCTGGTAGTCCGGGTCCAGCAGTCGTTCCGCCGGTTCTCGTTGCAACGTGAGCAAGAATCTTTGAGATCACAGCAGCGTTGACAGTGTTGACCGACGATGAGGCACTTGAATCACCATTGCGAGCCGAGTGGATCGCGTATATAGCCTGGTTAATCAGTACTACGGTCGGCATTCCAAGCCGCTCGGACTCTTCGAAATCCAGCGGGGAGCCCCGAGTGACCAATGTGGCGTAGTGGGGGATGAGCGTCTCGATAGAAACTTTGTGCTCTTGGTAGAGGGCGATCCGCTCGACGATCGACATCGGAAACTTCTCGAGCTCACGGATAGCCAACTTCTCGACCTCTACAAATTCCCACTGGCGGCCGAGGTGCAGAATGCACTTCCAATCGTCTTCAGTCGTGTCATATAATGAATAGGTACTGCGGGAAGTACGTGAGTTTTCTTCGTCAATAAATAAATACAATTTACGGGTTGTAGAAGACCCAAAGGAACGTGGCGAATTGTTTGGCCGTGACGCCCTGCAACTTGATTGCAGTCAAGTGCGAGGACCCTTTGCGAGGTTGCCCAGACGGGGAGGCGAGGAGATCGCGGAATACGGCGGAATCCTGGTCGAAGAAATACCGGTGTACACGAAACTCGCGGTCTTCCGCCTGATTGGAGCTGATGAGCATACCAAAGGGATGATCCAGTTCAAAGTACGCACAATGATGTGGAGGTCGCCGCCGTCAATGTAATACTTCTGATGGGGGCGAACACCTTGCAAGCTGCTTTGTGTGTCGTTCATGGGTGAATCGGACTAGGAATGCCTGGCGAAGAGCCTCCTGGAGGGTGAGAATTTAAAAGAACACATTAAGCGCCTATGGCGCTTGCAAATGGAAAATGAGGGCAGAGGCAAGGTCAGGAATTATGTCAAGAAAGGGGGCGGTGGCGCATGAAGTCAGGAAACGTAGTCACTTTTGGGCTCGAAATACAAGAGTTCGCGCGCGCATGGCAGATTAAAACCGAGGGTAGCACCAGAATTGGATATCCGATAGATAACCTTGGGATTTGCGTAAAAAAGGATGCGAACATGCCGCATCCAGCAGGCACGTGTACGCGTCGTCAACGGAAATGAACACCCAAGGCTCTGGATGTTCAACGTTCAGGCCGCAAATGGCACCGGCGCCAGGTCGCCGTGCGGCAATGGTAAACGTTCGAAGAGACGTCTATGATGGTCCAAGTCGGGGGACCTCAAGCTGACTAGCGATTACCAGATTGCGAAGGCAAGGGAGAGACACTCCGCCAATAGCTGAATTTCCGGCTACCGGAAGTTAGTTCTGACCGCCTGACGGTCCGGACAAGTTTCCGTTGATCCGAGATCAGACGGGAAACCTGCCGAATACGTTGTTCCGAAATCAAATGGGAAATGGGGAATTTCGGACTGCGTTCCGAGTCCCCTGATACGGAACGTATCGGCTCCCGTTTCCGCACCACGGAAATGGGTTGGGGAACACGGCGTATCCGCGGCGCGGAAACGGCCAGTGATACTGCTGGTTTCCGCGGCGTGGATACGCCAGCCGAAACTCGGAGTGTCGGCATGAGTTTCCGCGACACGGAAACGAGCCGTTTCGGCTCAGATTTCCGTTCGCCGGAAACCGAAGCCGAAACGACTCGTTTCCGCCTCGCGGAAATTTATCCGCGGGTCATCGTCAGATGAGCGGCGGCACAGCGGCGTCTCATCGTCAGTTAATGACGATGATCCTCAATCGAAAATCGTCGACTTCAAAAATATCATTCATGAACTAAAAAAATATACAGGATGATACAGGTAGTTACAGGATTCGTAGATTTGTTGTATATACAATGAGCAATACAGTAAAGCAGTGAAAAACACCAAGAAAATTGCGTGCGCGCATTCAAGAACTGAGAATGATGTTGCAAATGTCTTCGGCGCCCGAAGGAGGTGGAAAGAATACCCTGGATGAGATAAGAACAAGGAAAAACAGACCAGAAAACGGGGTACTCACCTGCCGTCCGTCCTCTCCCCTGTCGAAGCCAAAACGCCGGTGATGGTCTGGTGCAGACCGCTGAGCCCACGGATGGACGGGCAGGTATAAAACTCGTGGTGGTGTACGCCGCAGCCGAAGCATTGGACGATGGGCCGTACACCACCGCCATCGAGGACGTTGAGGTGAGTGAGACGTTCTCAACGAAGTTAGAAAGATATGAGGCAAACACAAAAAAGAAAGACCTACCGACGCAGTATCGGCGCTGCACTGGGTAGCTGCACAACCAAATGTGCCTCTGGATGCCCCTGGCGTCGCACCGCTTGTATTGGGATTGGCGGCGGCGCATATTCTTGGTGTGGCCCGCCTTCAAATTCACCGCGTCGCAGAGGCGCTCTTTGGCGGCAGCATCCCGCGCAGAGCGGCGGTATTCCACAATGTCCGCCTCAGCGACGCAGGCCACGCTGTATAACAGCCCTGGCCCTTCCATTTTGTACGCGCGAGCCTTCGCTTTGGCGACCAAGCCGGCAATCTTCGCGTGGAACTTCGAAATCGATCGACTGTGGAAGATTTAGCGCCGGTGCGCGACCCAGGCGGCGTAGCGTACGACAAACGCGAGCGTCGCTGCATCGGCCGCGCGTTGGACGGAACGGAGTGCGTCGGGGAGGTGGAGGAGAGTGGTAGAGAGCGTCAAGCTTGATGGGGAGTGAGAGGAGAAAGAAGGAGAGCACAAGAGAGTTGGTGGACACAAGCCACACTCGTTCCCTTTTGCCGTCCTCTTCCCATCCTCCCTTCCACCCCCCTTTCTTTCCTCCCTCTCCGTCCCTCCCATTCTCCATCCTGCTTTCCATCCCATTTCCGCCCTCCTCCTCCGCTTGCTCGACGCAGACCACTACCCACAGTGGCGTCAAGGACCGCATCCTCGAGTTCCTCGCTATCCCTGCCGTCTATTCGCTGCAGACGCAGACACCGCGTGGAATTTGTTGAGCCGGATCGGGCGGGTGGATCGCGAATGCTTGGAGCGGTTGCGAACGGGGAGGGAGTGGCGATTCGATGTTCGTACTCCGAGTGCGGCGGGTGGAGATACGGCGACGGGTGGGGAGGCAGCTGTAGGCGAGCCGTCAGGCGTCGTCCGGGCCGGTACGCCGCTCACCGCCCTCACCGACCTCGCCGTCTCAGCCTCTGGCTCTCCCTCTCCCTCCACCTCCTCAACCGACACCTCGCGACAAACTATCGACGAGGCGCTCGCGCCCACCGCGCTCCTCGCCAAGCTCTCCGTGTAAACGAGGTTCACCGCCAGCCGTGTGCAGCACAAGCTCCTCGCGGGCGTGGACCTCGTGCTCTTCCTCAACAAGTGCGATATTTGGAGAAGAAGCTCGAGGGCGGGGTGGGGTAGGTCGGGCTGGGTTTTGTTTGTGGTGGGGAGTCATGCTGGGAGATGAAGGTGCGTCGTCGCCGCGTCACTTTGTTTTGAGGGAAAGCGAGGGCGGACACGCGCGCTTTTTTAGAGTGGGCATGCGTGTGCGTCCCTCCCCCACTCCCTGTACTCCTAACACCGCGCGTTGGCGCTCCCGCCGTCGAGTCCACACCCGTACCCGCGCTCCGCTTTCCCCACCGCTGCAGCGCACCTGGTGGGGTTCTACTGCCGCGTGTGCGGGTACTCGAAGCGCACGGAGTACCCGCACAGCGCACATGCTTCCTCCCCATCCCATCTCCCCATGCCCATCCTCTCCCCTCGTTCCCCCGCCCCCTTCCTCTCGTTCCCTCGTCCCGTCTCGCCTCACTGCGCCGCCGTCACCATGGCTGTTCCCCGCGTCCGCCCCGCCCTCGTGTGCACCACCGCACAACGCACCTGCACCCGCGGCGAGATACTGCTGCCGTGTGTGTGCGGGGACGCCGCGTGCTTCGAGTCCCCGCACAGCGCACATGGGCTCACCGCGCCCATCTCCCCATCCCCATCCTCCCTTGTTCCCCTCCCTTTTCCTCCCCGTTCCCATCACGTGCACCCTCTCTCGTCTCGCTGCATCGCCGCCGCCGCCGCCGTTCCCTGTGTCCGCCCTGGGGCTGGCTGCTTCGACATCGACCGCGACTCCGACGATGAAACAGCCAGAATCAAAACCATGGCCCAACGCCGCCGAGCGCACCCGCCTGGCAGCCACGCCCGCGCCTGCGAAACGCCCGTCGACGCCCTCAGCGCGCGCGTTTCACTTTCCGCCCGGAATGGCGCGTCTCCCTCCTCTCCCCCTTCCCCCTCCCTCGCCCTATCTCTCCTTGTTCCTATTCCTCATCATTTCTACACGTCTCCTCTCCTCTCCCCCGCCCTCCGCCCTTCCCCTCCCCTTCGTCTCAGACCAGTACTGACTTCGCGCAATGACTAAAACCCGCTCCTACAGCAGCAGAGCAGGCCGCCGCCGATGCCGCCGCAGGGCGTGAAGCGCGGGGCGGAAACGATGTTGCGCGTCCTGTTCCTCTTTTCCTTCCATTTCGTCCGCCGCGTTTCCTGACGTCTGGGTCCATCGCCTACTGCAGATTCATACCTAAATTTATTCGCGTTCTCAAGGACCCATCGACGACTACGGCGCAAATGAGCTAGGATTGAGCGGTGCGAAGGGGCGGGGCCGGGAATAACGAGACAGCCGCTCGGGACGCTGGCGCTCGATGTCCAGGAGCAACAGGGCGGGTCGGATCTGAAGCGCGTGAGGCGGTGAGGGCGGCAAGCGGTGCGACGATGCAGGGTGGGTCGGACGCGAAGCCTGTCAGGCGGTGAGGGCGTGAAGATGAGGGTGGGCGACGGAGGCGGGAGGGGGGCGGAGAAGACAACTGCTCGATGGCCAGCAGGCAGTTGTAGAGGGCGGGTCGGGTGAGGCGGGGAGTTGGAGGGGGTTTTGACTTTTCTGCTCAGGATTTCCCGTGTGCATTGTATGACCTCCACGAAATAAGATCTTATCTATGCTTTATTTTGGGGGGTTTCGTGCCAGGTGTTCACAACAAAACCTGACAAAACCATGGGTAGTACCCGATTTATTCTACGTCTCGCAAGTCCTTCCACCCCCGAGTTTTGAATATGCTCCACGGAAAAAGTGACGTTTCGGCGCAAGGCGCGGTGGAGATGCACGGCGAGCTCGTTCATCGACCAACATGCAGGCGGAGAGCAGTTCCGGGAGAAGAAGGAGTTGGTGAGGGTCTTGAAGAACTCCTGGGAGGAGTTGCAGAACGAGAGATACGTAGACGCGCGAGTAGGACGCAAGATAAATTCCACCTCTGATTACGTAATCATCGAAATTGGTGCGAATGCGTCCATGGGCTTGGGTTCAGCAGTGTGGCTGCTGCGAGAGCGCGTATATCGGGCTGAGCTGGGTGAAGAACCTGTTCGGTCGGAGGAAGGAAATGAGAGGGGGAATATTTCTTCGAAAGAACGTCGGAGTGTGGTGGACCACAGTTGCAAGGAGGTCCACGTTAGTATTGCAGCAAGCGAGTGGCTAGAGAAATGTCAGCGAGTGGCTAGAGAATACAAGCCCGACTAGGGCGTACCTCTGAATTTTGAGTATTCACGGGGGATTGGGCATAATTGAATGTTTTATGAAAGAACCGGAAAGTGTTAGAGCTGCGTGACGAATTCAGCGAATTGAATACGCTCGGGGATGGAAAAATGACCTACCCAGATAAGCGCTAAGGGGAGGAAAACCACATAGATGCAGAGCGCGCGGTTTATGCTGCCGTATCACAGCCAGCACAGTTTGGGGGGATGCTGGAATGATTTAGCCTCGCTAGTCCTATGCGCTACGGGGAGCAAGGAAGGCCACATAGACCCTGCGAGATCCATGAGTTGAGATTGGAGAGCGCGCGGTCGATGCTGCCGTATCACGGCTAGCACAGTTTGCGAGGAAGATCTCGCGCTTTTTGGAGGCTTGAATGATTTCGCCTCGTAATCCTATGCGCTACGGGGAGAAAGGAAGGCCACATAGACCCTGCGAAATCCATGAGTTGAGATTGGAGAGCGCGCGGTCGATGCTGCCGTATCACGGCTAGCACAGTTTGCGAGGAAGATCTCGCGCTTTTTGGAGGCTTGAATGATTTCGCCTCGTAATCCTATGCGCTACGGGGAGAAAGGAAGGCCACATAGACCCTGCGAAATCCATGAGTTGAGATTGGAGAGCGCGCGGGTCGATGCTGCCGTATCACGGCTAGCACAGTTTGCGAGGAAGATCTCGCGCTTTTTGGAGGCTTGAATGATTTCGCCTCGTAATCCTATGCGCTACGGGGAGAAAGGAAGGCCACATAGACCCTGCAAAATCCATGAATTGAGATTGGAGAGCGCGCGGTCGATGCTGCCGTATCACGGCCAGCAGTTTGCGGGGAAGATCGCGCTTTTGGTGGCTTCAGTGATCTGAGCTCTTTAATCTTATGCGCTACGGGAAGCAGAGGCTACATAGACCCTGCGATATCCATGAATTGAGAGGCGAGAGTGCGCGGTCGGTGCTGCCGTATCACGGCTAGCACAATTTGCGGGTGAGATCTCGCACTTTCCGAAGAGCCCACTTGGCCATTGAAAGCCGAGCAAGTCTGATGCGTGCCGAGTCATGAGGCTGGCGGGTAGACGATGTGGGAGGTACTCGATGAATTGGCGGCGATGTGGCCGTATAACAGCTCACATCGTCGCCGTGGAGGTCAAGACGAAGTGACGATTGAGTCACATGTCACGAACGCGCCAGCCATTTCTCGCAGCGCAAAAATTCAGGCAGCTTCAAGGACGGGCAAAAGCACGTCCTGAAGGTGTGTTGTCCATCCACTGGCTCTCTTAACATTTTTTTTACTCAAATTTCTCGCATCAGGATGATTATTTGAAGGTAAATTTTATAAACACTACAGACGACACGGTATGATTGATATGGCTAGTTATCAAGGTAAAATGAAATAGGAAGGGGATGAGAAGAGACGTGTATAGGTGTACATAAATATAGGACGCAAAGGCTGGTGGAGCATGAGGAGTCGAGAGCGAAAAGCAGTTACGAGCTTCCATCGCTGCTCGAGCTCAGCTCTAGTGGCACTGTTAGTTGTCTGTTATCGAATGAAAGATATACAATCTTACCCTCGACAAATTGAGTATCACCGACCGATTCTTTGAATACTCAAGTCGTGCGCAATGAGAGAGTACGGCGCTCGCCGGGATCGTATCGATTGTATCCTCCATCTGAGATGAATAGGATTTTGCAGGGAAGTGAGGATAGCGAAGGAACGGATCGAATGATCCGGTGGGAAGTGGGGCTTGACGTTGAACAAGGAAAACGGTACCGTTGTCGTTGGTGATGATTTTTTGAATGCTTCCAGCGATAGGATCGTCTTTGGGAGAAGGAGAGTACAAGACCAGGCTATTTCCCAAGTGTGTGGACGCTCGAGAGTAATTGATGCCCCGGTACGTATAATTGGCGCGTTCGCCATCGACAGCAAGCGGGGCCGACTCCTCCTGTAAGTTCAGGCGAGGTGTATATGCGTGGTCGAACAGGCGTTTGAATTCCTTGATGACCTCGGGGCAGTCAGGTCGGTTGAGCCATCGTCGAAGGTTAGCGCCTCTCATGAAGGAAGTGGTGATAGTGGCCTCCAGCTCTCCCCCAATCCGATCATTTGTGTTTATCCTTTGCAGGATTCCGATGAGACGTTCGAATGGAAAACACCACCAGGAGATGATGGGTCCGAAAAGTAAAAGGAAGTCATAAATGTGGAAAGCCGCGTGGATATTAGTCCTGCGGGCATGATCGGCGGTGTGGGGATGGTGTTTATGTAGGCCGTCCACCCAGTCTTTGACGAACTGGCGATAAGCCTCAGCGCGCGCAGGGGACGTGGTGAACCGGCAGGCCAATAAGACGGCTTGGAACAAAGCCATACTGTGGTCAAGCATTCCAAGGAGACGAGATGCTTCGGATCCGTCAGCGGGTTCTCCCTCTTCTGGGTCGAAATCTCCCCAGAGAAGGATGAGTGCGATGGGAAGGTAGATGGTGGAAAGGATGCGCCACTCGTCAGCTTTAATGGTACCGGCGTTGCTCTCTCCGTAATTTTTAGGCACCGAATGGACCCACGCCGGCGTGCTGGTGTTGGCGATTACACGTTGGATAAACTTGAGTTTAGTGACGTCGATGGCCCGGGAAACAAAGTGGGGGTTGACGAGGGGTTTTGTCAGACGCTGCCGTTGGAAAGACGTGAGACGCAGAGAACGACGAACTGACAATCAGACTCACCCAGTCCGTTAATTTAGCGGCGTAATAGGATTTTTCATTTGGCCCGCTCATGTCGAGACCCAGAGAATACGCGACGAAACGGAGGGAAGATAGATTGTACGACTTGAGTGCTTTCGTCAAGGCGGCCGCCTCTTTTTTCACTTTGATGGGGTCGGGGCCAGGAGGGGCGGTGAGCGACGCAGGGACTGCACGCGCAGCAATCGGCTCCTGATCGCCCGCCGGGGGAGCAGGCACCTCGGATACCACCTCGCTTTCCCCACGACTGAGAGGCGCCGTCAGCAATAATTGAATCTTGGGCACCTGTGGTTCCTCCACCGCGGGGTTTTTCAGCTGGTATGGAGCGGCGACCTGACCGGTGTATGACACCCAATCATGGTCGAAACCCGCCAGTGGCTGGCTGGCACGCTATATTGAAAGAGTCATTATACGAAAGAATTACTGACTTGCTTGAACTCACCCAGGTGATCAATTTTTCAGCGTAATCAGCCTTCAACTTTATTCCACTTATGTCGAGGCCGAGCGAATGGCAGACGAAGCGAAGGGGCGATAAATTCTTGGATTGGAGTGCCTTGCGTAACTTTTCCACCGCGTCTGAAGGAGGAGACGCGGCAACCGGTGTTTTATTGCTCTCGGGGACAGGAGGCATCTCCTGGTCTTCGTCGCCGCGGGGGACGAGAGATTCAGCGACCGGCTCCGCGCTGTCCTCGAGGACAAAGGGTGCGACCAGCCGGGATTGAATTAAAAGTATCTGTTTCCCCTCCTTTACGGGCGCTTTCAAGAGGTATGCGGGAGGAACCTGAGTAGGGTCGTACGCACACCAGTTTTGCTCGAAAGCCATGGGTCCACGTTCCTTCTTTTTCGCTACCACGGCATCAACGCGAAGGACCTTGCGGCAATGATAGTGCACGAGGCCCTCCAGCACACAGTGCATCCCGTCGATTACGAGCATGCGAGTAGGGTCCCAGTACGGAAGGCGCCAATACTCTGACCAGCGAACACCATACTCCTCAAAAATTTGATCCCGCTCAGCCTGAGTTTGCGCATTTTTCCAAGCCCATGCCTTTTCCCGTAAGACCTTTATATCCCTGCGATGCCAGGAGGGATGATTGAAATCCGTGCGGTTCGAGGTCTCGATACCAAAGCACTTGCAAACCGTGCAGTAGTGGTTTGACCCGACGCCGGCGGCGCCCGACACCTTTCGAGCGGCAGGGAGGTCATTGACCGAGATGACGACCGCCACATCAACGTCTCGGCCCGACTCCGGGGACTGCCCTGTAGGAGAGATGTGAATGCCGCGCTCCCAAGCAACGAGACATTCATCCACGAGAGGACGCGAGTAATGATTAATTTGCTCGCTGTCGGGCTCTTTCGCGCCGGGGATTATGCTGAACAGCATGTACTCCGGTTTGTACCGTATGTCCTCGTCGAGATTGAGGATGGCGACGGAAAGTATCCCGATAGAGTCGTGGTTTCCTCGCTTCGAGGTTCCATTTGGATTGAAAAAGTCCAGCTGCACCTCAAGTGCTATTCGCATCCTCTCGCCTCGGTCGATGAAAAGCTTTGATGTGCCGGGCCCTTCGAATATTGTCCGCAGAAAATCGCCCTCGAATACGTGCTGGACGAACTCTGGGTCGGACTTTCCAGCCATGGCTGCGTCGCACGCCCGATCGCACATCTCCTCAATTTTGGGATCAGAAAGGAGGCGCGCCAAGTGGTCCATGAGAGAGACGTAAAGATAAGGCTTGATCGGTCGCAGTTTTCCGTCTCGCTCCTCCAGCAGCGGCTCAGAGCACTGTCTCTGCTTATCTGTTCCGAGGACGTAGTTGTCGCAAACGCTGGGGTAGGTTCGATTACCCGTGATACGATCCTCCTTCGGGGCATGCGTGAAGGAACAACCAGGACATGCGGCATAGACCGTTGTTTTCACATCGAGTTTGAATGTGTCCAAGGCGGCGCGGAGGCTTTTCGGGAGCTGCTCCAGCACATGCTGTTGGCGCGGGTGATGCTCGTCTTCGTCGGGACGTCTACTCATCGACATTGCCAGTCGAACGATCATCTCCACAGTTTGTATTATGAGATCGACTGGTTTGGCGCTCAATCCAATGACGACGTGGCAAACGACGGCCAGTAATACCATCATCTGAGCGAGGAGATCCAGGTGACCGACAGGATTGATATGGACTGTGAGCTGGGAGGGTGTGAGCGCGAGGAAAATTATCAAGCTGAGAAAAAAACGTACCAGCATCGTACCGAAAAGGTTCCGTTTCCTTGGCCTTCTGAGGCAGAAGTGCCCCAAGGTAGTCGACGCGCTGATCCAATTCACGAAGTTCCTCTAAAGCCTCGTCCCTCAATCGAGCCAAGTGCTTTCCCTTCGCTGTTTTCACAGTTTTCAGGTACAGTCCCCCAGAGATGACGACTTCTGCTGCGGTATCAACAGCAAGGCGCATAGAGTGGTGGTCGTCGTTCTCGGCATACAACAAATCGATTTCATTCAAGCTCTCTCGAGCCGTTTGCACTCGCTGCCGGACGTCGCGGATAAGGTCCTCATTTCGTTTCACCGAGAGCATTCCTGGGTACTTGGCGGCGGAGCCCAAGACTGCTTGGATACTTTCCTGGGCGACTGAAAACGGCACTGGATCGGAGGAGGTAGGGATAGATGCTGCGCGCAGGTCCTGGAACTCGTCGCGCGTGCTGAAGAACTTGGACGGCTGTTCACGAACGTTAGGACCGTTGTCCGTCAAGGCCATCCCAGTCATCAAATCGGCCAGCTCATCGATGGATTGAGGCAACGGTGGTGAAGCAGCATTCGCGCGGTATTGAGCGACCTTTACTCGATGCGCCGTGTCGGAAGAATTAATTCGGTGGGTCTGGCCGGAATTCAAGGGACAGTCTTTGCATTCCTCCGTCCTCGCCATGCTTTAATTGGAGGCGTATAACGCCAGCAACTTCGATTGGAGGCGTATAACGCCAGCAACTGGGTAATGGCGTAGAACAAAGAGGGCGGGCAACTGTGACCGGAGAGAATTGGAATTGTGACTTTATGCATGTGGCTCTCCTGAAGCGGCTAAATCCGTTTGTACAGGAAGAACTGATATCATTCATGTGGGCGCTACAAATCGCATACGAGGGATGGACACGGGAGGAGGTGGATTTACAACAAGTAGAACAGGAGGATAATAATGTATGGCATGAAGAGTTGGCGCCAGCCTCCTTGAATGTGGGCCTCGAGGAGGAGGAGAGTGAAAAGGCTTGAGAGGGGGATACTCGGCAAAATGCGCTCTGAGGAGGCACCATCAGCGAAAGGAGGAGCTGAAGGGAAAAAATTAACGTACTGCGGACGGGCTCGTTTAGTACTGGATCCGAAGCTGGCCTCTCCGGTTGGGGGCGTGCGCCGCAGGTTGGGCAGGGGTCACAGTGGCGACAGAATTCACCGGCTATAAGTACAAGGCGATCAGAACACTGAGCCGTTTCAGAGGTACAGAAAGCAGACTCACGATACATTTTTGCAGCCTTGGCGGGGCGGTGAGAGGGGTGCGCGTGGTAACTCATGGGGTACTGGAAGAAGCTTTCGGGGACGTCGAAAGGTGGAACGAGGTCGAGGGGATCTGGGGAACAGCGCAGTTTGCATTCCCATTTTATCCATGGCTCCGTCGTCGAGCTGGAACAATAGAGACAAAAAAAAAACGAAGGAGGGCACAGGATAGAGCGACGCGTGATTCTGGCGGTGCCAAACTATCGGAGGGCATAATTGTTGATTTTGTGTCGCGCCGGAAGCGAGATACGCGGCGGGATAGCACCATGCTGAGCGTATCACGATCAGCATGCATAACCGCGCGCGTCGTCCGCGCCGTCGGATCGCCATCTCTTCTTGTTACAATTGTGGACAAATCATGAGGTCGAGGATCAGCGCTAGCGCTGAGCGTCTGGGGATATTCGATTTTCGGCCGCGGCAATGGATGCCAGTAGCGCTGAGCCAGGAGCAAACCTAGGCAGTATGCTGAGCGTATCACGCTCAGCATAGGCCAAACACTGTTGAGCGTATCACGCTCAGCAGTGAAAGCGAACTTGAAGATTGGTGAGTTTGGTTTGATGTGCTCGTCATCTGATCGTCACGTCGTGTCACACTTCTGTTTTCGTCCAAGTCGAAGTCCACGATGTAATACATTGTGGATTGGCACTTGCTTTCGTTGACCGCGACGGTGTTATACGCCGTGGCGGACCAGCATACTCTCAAATTCCACCAGCCTCTGAGCCCTTGTCTCCTCGTCGCCATATCATGCGATGAGTCGGCTACTCTTGTTTTCGTTCGGCAAATCGGAATCTGCTGCTTGTACTTTGGAAGACAATAACAAGTCGGGAAACAATAATGGCGCGGCGGGTATACCCGCCCTTTGCAGCGACAAGAGATTTAAATATTCTTGAAGATTCTCGGTGCGTCGGCTTTGCCCCTCCACGCCTATGCCAGCCTACTCAGACTCTCCGACTGGACTAGCAAGCCCTTTCAAACCCCTCCGCCGTTTAGGAGACCCTTACAAGCTACACTACCATCTTCGGCGTGAAGGCTCCCCTCGCCTCTCAATTTAATGAGGTCGAGCACAGGGATGCTACATCGTCTCAATCATTATAAAGTGTGTGATCATAGTACTCACGGCGATTAATGCTGAATATTCTCCAGGGCACCCCGCGCTCCCCACGCCTCATCAACCTCGGAATTATCAATGAGGGGTTCAGCCCTCTTGGGATGTCTGTTGACGAGCTCGCCGCCGGCTTCACCAACATTTCTATGCGCAGCGGTATGTAAATCAAGTCCTTAGCAATACTACATTACATCTGACCTTCCACAGCGTCTCCGGGATCTCCTGCAGAAAGGAAGCCCGCGTTCGGTGAGACGCGGTCTTCTCGCGAGTTCAATGAGACGACGGGGGAGGTGCGTATCTAGCACGTAATTCAATTAAAGGCAAAACTCATATCTTTCAGGCGGAAACCTCGCCATCCGTCTGCGCTCATGGTTTCTGGCGGGCTGAACCCGATCCCTCGTCGTCGGCGCCGGACATCTGCCCTCATGGGTTCAAGCGGGCCGATATGGACGTCTGTCCGGGTGGATTCAGGCGGGCTGAACCGGATCCCTCGTCGTCGGGGCCGGACATCTGCCCTCATGGGTTCAGGCGTGCCGATGTGGAAGTGTGTCCGCATGGATTCAATCGAAGCCAGGTAAGTATGACATTCGCTCCTAATTCCCCCCTCTGATTCAATCCACAGACCTCTGAACCCTCGCCGTTGGACGTCTGCCCCCACGGGCATAGCCGGGCTCGGGTCGACGTTTGTCCTCATGGCTTCAGGTGCAGCTCTGTGAGTTTCCTTTCAATACCCTGACGCTCCTGGCTCATGTCAATGCGCTCAGCGTGCGCCTGTTTAAGTCAAATAATGCATTATGTTTCTACCATAGCAAATATCCTCGTAACCCGTGTGGAAAACCGCGCTAAAGTAGTTCAATAAATTAACCTGTGTCCATCTATCTGCGGCTTTCGCGCCTTGAGGCGAATATTTCGCGTCCTGCGAAGTATCGTCGCGTCTGGAACGCGCCGGGTTCTGCACACGTGATTCCGTCAGTCAACTAACACCGCCACCTCAGCAAGCCTCCTTGCCACCGGCTTTGATCTGCAACGTTATACGTTCAGATCAATTACCTCTCTCTGCCAAAGGCTTTCCTATCCAAGACGCGTAGTTCCCCAGGTTCGCAACGTTATACGTTAAGACCAATTCCCTCTCTCCGCCAAAGGCCTTCCTACCCAAGACGCGGAGTTCCACAGGTTTTCGATGACCCAGTACGCGGCCGGCGCGTTATTTCGCTGGCAGGTGTACGGGCGTCAGAGCGTCAAATCGCTCTTAGCGAAGCCGGGGGGCGCAGCGTTGAAGGCGAAGCTATACATACATACTTTTAATGCGTACTTTCAATAATATTCCCACCGCGCCTTTTCCATCTGTCCTCGAAAAAAATCACCCCGCCTAAAAATCCAAAAACGCGCGGCCGGTCTCGGCACGGGGTGGCGAAACACAACCAAACATCGGCCGCTCCGAACTCGATGTGAACGACCACGATGTGATACGTCGTGGCCGTTCAGCGCAGCTCCTTGCTCCATCCTCAAAGCCCAAACACCACTCCTACGTCGACCACGACGTGATACGTCGCGGCCGTCTTGCACGGCTGGACTCGATATACTTGGTACGACTCAAAACACCGACCAGAATCCATCCATCGAACTGCAACAGTGTTGCTCGGAACTGCGACAGTGTTGCTCGTCATACGGCAGCAGCGACGCCCACCTCCGCGATGGTACTATCGATGTTAGTCGTCTTACGACAACAGCGACTTGCCTCGCTAGCTCTACTTCCAGTTTCGACACCGGCTTTGCAGCCATGTAAGCACTCAATTGTACCGTGTTTCTGCGTGCTATTCACATATTTGCTGCCAGATATACTTCCTTCGACTACACGGAACGACGTAGCTGCGCAATTCCCCCGCCAACGACGTTCTGGTAGATAAACGCCAGCGCCGCAAGGAGCGTAACTGCGTGCACCAACGTCATCCAGGACATACCGGCAACGCCCCGCTTTTCGGCCCTCTTCCGCCAGACGTAGATCTCGTTGGCTTCGGAGTCCTCACAGTTCGATTTGGCCGCCAAGATTGTCGGGGTGCCGCTGCAATCGGTGGCCTGGAGTGTGCGGCGTTAGTGCAGAGCTCAATCCTGGGATACGAGGGATACGAGGCTTACGGTGACGGTCTGTGTCCATTCGACTTTGTCGATCCTGAGCACGTCGACTGTGTGGCCATCCTTTCGGTCGAAAACATAGATGAGCCCGTGGTCGCTGCCGCTAACGATCTCGCGAAACTGGTTCGCAAAGGAGACCTTCCGCACTCTCGTCCGCTTCTTGGTGGCAGGAACCTTGAAGGACTTGACCTTGCGGAGCCCATCGTCCTCAAGGCGGTGGACGCTGACTCCGTAAATGGGGTCCGCGAGACACATGGAACTTTTGCTAGCGTCAATGGAGGCGTCAGCGCTGCAAGCCGTCAGTTTCTTCGACAAAACAATTGAAATTTCTTTCACCCATATATATGCGCTGACGTTCCACTTCCCGACGATTTCGCTGCGACGGACGATGTGTCTGGAACAATCCAAGTCAGCACGTAGCCCCTCCCGTCCGCCATACACGCACATCTGTCCGCTGTAAAGGTTGAATACCAGGACGTCCCTTTCCACGCCTTGCATTGCACCGAAGGCGATCAGCTCGAGGGGAGCTGTTCGGGATCTGCTTCACATAGAGCGAGCGAAGGTTCATGGAGCTGTCCACTGCGTGAATCTGGACAACGCCGTCTCGGTTGCAAACCGCGAGACGATTCGAGAGTGGGTCGAAGGCGAGCCCGGTTATTTCCGCGGGCCTGGCGAGCTGCTCGCAGAAGAACTCCTCGAAGTCCGGCGCGCCCTGTTGAGCTGTTAGCTCTGGAAGTACAACGCCATCACGTATCCTTACCGCGCGCTGTCGCCAACGGACGACGTAGCCCTCCTGCGTACCATAGAAGAGACATTCACCCGGGTCGTCGTCACGCTTAATCCACACGATGGCGGTTGTGGCTCCCATAATACCTCCGCTGCTGGGACCCGCGCATCTCCTTCATCGTCTCGAGGTCCCAAACCCGCGTACCGTCAGCTCCTGTGTGTTCTCAAGGTCAGTTGATTGAGTTAATCTGGCAACTTTGAGGCTGACCTCCGCTCGCTAACAGTTTTCCATCGTCCGTGGCCCCAAGCGAAAGGATTTTCCCGAAGTGTCCCTGCAGAGCCCCTCGATAGACATAGTTGTTTTTCTGAGACGATGGTTTTCAGGAAAGGAAGGAAAGGGGGAAAGACATGTGCGTATATTCGCAGTATGCAGTTTGACTGGACTTAAGCGAAAGTTACAGGACTAGGGTCTCAATTTCCGTCTCGTCTTTAAACGCGATTCCGTTCATGGCGGTGAAGGTTCTCTACGGAGATAACTTCTTTTTGTTTTTGGACCTTGTCCAGCGAGTATCACGCGCCTGATATGATCCTCCGGGCGCAACAATTATCTTGTCCCGATTTCCCGACCTTGTAATCCATGGAGGTAAAAATCCCTGCATCATAGAATGTGATTGACGCTGACGCGATGATACAAGGACAATAATGCCTCAAGACGAGCCTACAAATCGCCATACGCGCTCGGTTCCGGCTCATACAGCGCCTCCTCGTCAGCATGCCCCCTACCACGCTCCCTTTCGACTCTGCATACGCTGAAGCGCAGCCGCCTCCGCCGCCAGTCGTCAAGCTCGTCTCAGACACCGACCTTCACCCTCCGAAATTTCGGACCCTCACAACGGAGGAGGATCTCCCCGACAAGTTCGAGCCTCCGGCGAAGACTCTCGCCTTCGCGAGCACCACATCCACCACCAAGGCCAAACCCGTCCCGTCTGCTCCAGCGTCGTCCTCTCGGCAGAGTGCTCCGCCGCCGTCTCTGGCCCTGCCCGCCAACGCCGGCAGTCCGCTCAGCGATATGACCGATGCCGAGAGCGACACTGGTGGCAGCTACGGCAGCGAACGGCGGCTCCAGCAGCGATGGCGATGGCGTTACTCCAAAGATTGCATGCCCCAAGGGCTTGACGAGAAAGACCCTCACAAATCACGAGGAGTTCGTCCACAGCGGTGATACTACTAGAGACGAAGAGATAGCGAATCTGACGGTATGTGCATCTTCCGCGTCATTCTATATTTCATCCGACTTACTCCCTCATTTTGTTCATCAGGCGTACGTACAGAAGCTGGCCAAAAAGCATCTGAATCTGAGCGCCGCCCTGAGCTTCCAGGGCAAAGACGCGCTTCAGCGCGTGTACCACGAAGTAAGTTCCTTTCTCGTTCTTCCCATTCCGTCAATATTCAGCTCGACCCTCCCAGATGAAGGACAAGTTCCCCAACCTAGGGCGGTACGCGAAGGACTGGCCTACCAAATGCCTCCTTCAAGCCCACCTCAAAGTTACCAGCGACGCCGCGAAAACCGCCGTCATCACCAACTTCAAGAAGGAGGTGTCGGTCAGAAGAACGGTCGCTAAAGTTTGTGTGGTCTTCTTATTTCTCCTCTGTATTAACCCAGCCCCATAGCGTCGCACTTGATCTTAAACGAGGTACTCGCACCGAGTTTGTGTAGCATATGCAATAACTTACCACACGCAAAACACCAGTTGAATTAGAAAGTTTGGGTAGACACAAAGTATGTCTAGTAGCGTAGATTACCACAAGCAAACACAAAAATTTGTGGCCCCCTCGCCCAACCTGCGCCCAACCCTCGCCCGAAAAGAATTGACGATTAGATTGCCAAGAATGACACATGACGATGACTAACAATGACAGCTCGCTTCCCACACGCCAACACCCTTCTGTTCGCGCCAACTACTTGTGAGGTGTTTTACGCCCGCAAGTGTGATCGGCACTCCCTGGCCGATGCTGAACGTGATACGTGCAGCATCGCCTGGCTCCCTTGTTCTGCGCCCTTCTGCCCTTTCCAGCCTAGATCGTCGCTTCGCTATCGATTCGTCGCGTATCGCAAGGCTATATGGCCCGCCCCACACAATAACTCTTTGCCAATTAATTGTGTTACACCCGCAAGTAGAGAAGAAAAGGCGTTCTTACCCCGAACAGCATAAGGAGAGCCCGACGCGGCGGATCCTCTAGACCTTATGATTTTTGCAGACAATTGCAACAATTGAAGTTATTGGGATGGCGATCCGACGGTGCGGGCTGCGCACCGTCGGAGGAGCATGCAGACTTGGCGAGCATTATCGCTGATCCGCACTGCATCATCCAGTGCTTTCGATTCGTCGAAGACAATTGGACAGCTTCGGGATTCGCGCTACATCCCGACCGGCACCTCGAGACAAGCGCAACAATAATAATGATAATTGAGAGCTCGGATAAACAATAATGGGACGCGTCTCCAAGGTATGTGCTCTTTTAAACGAGGCGCATCGAGATAAATCTCACCCTTTCAACGCATCACAGGTTGCCGCCCAATATCCAGCGCTATGCCCGACAACAGACCGTATGTGAGTCCTACCTCGCGCAAGGTTTGTCTTTGTGTCTCTTCTTCCACGCCTATGCTCATTAAGATGCCCATAAGGCTTTCCTCAAACAAATCACAGCTCGTCTCTACTCTGCTCATCAGCCCGCCGCCTTGGTTCCCGTTCCGTCCCGCTGTTCGTCGACCAATTCTCAAGATGCGCGGCTGCCGTTCGTGGAGACTGTCATGGGTCAATCCTCTGTGCAGCCCTGCATCCACGATGTGCTTGTACTCGTCCACCACAAAGGCGCCGACGGTCGAAGCGCCATTTCGAAATTTCGAATCTTCTTCAAGCGCCACGTCCGCCTGCCGTATAATTGGCGGCTCGACCTGCAAGGCGACATTGTCGTCATGCGCATTGCATCCAAAAGTCAGTCCTCGGTCGTAAACCTGCGCCGCTCGGACAACAGGATTGCGGACTTTATTGTCGCATCGTGAGTATATCATCTCCTGATACATGGCTCTTCTGACTCTTTGACTAGGCTCGCAGAAAAATTGCGAGTGTTCCAAGGGCCCAAACGCAAGCAGTTGCGTACGGAGTTTCTAGTCATGCCATTCAGGGTTCGCGCGCGAGCGCGTCACACTTAATACTTTACTACTAACAATATACTGCTGTACAATTCACTGCTCTAAGTACAAATACAAATCGTACTTGATGACTAGTTAGACCCTGCTTGGTTGTACAATAAGCTCTTATAGTGGCACAAAAAAGAATGCAAAATCGAAATTTATATTCTATCTATGCAAAGTACAGATGTTTCTTTGAACGTACAAGACGAGGCGTCGATGAAGAACAATGGTCCACGCACCTTGACGACCGGCAAAAAGTCTTTTGGGGATTTTCATGATTTCAAGAATACAATGACTGGCTTGAACAAAAACATCGGGACAAGGCAAGAGGCGGGAGGCCCATAAATACCGAGTTTCTTCGCTGCCCTACGGCTGGGACCCTGCTATCCATCTTCCCCTGCGATCTGTAACGTTATTATGTTCGGAGCGCTCGCAACCCTGACGGCTCCGTCTTCGTGCAATCCGCCCTCCATTATCTGACTTAGACGCCGTGATGAACGAGGATCACGACATGATGGATGCTCGGGGGACCAAGGACAATCCCGTATGTAACTTTCCATCTGACTGAGAAGGTTTCGTTCACTCGTCGTCAGCGCCGAAACCGAGACGACGATGGGGAGCCCCAGCCAAAACGCCACGCGGTTAATGGTCCCACGTGCGAGACCTTTGAGTTTGTAAGTGCGGTGACCCGTCGTCGCCACATAAGTACTCACCCGTTATTAGCTGCTGCGGACAAACGCCCAAGGGAAACAGAAGATCGAAGAACTAGAGGCCCAATTGGCGGCCGCTACACTGCGCGCCGAAGACATGCATAACGAGTTTCTCGCACTGTCGCTCGAGTATCAACATCTTGAAGAAGGACAGCAGACACAATTCCTGGACGACCAAGCTGAATTGTTGGAGCTGGCGAGTAATATTCTGAATTATATTTGATGAGAATCGCTCACGCTACCGGTAGATGGACAACTACCAGCAGGCTACAGCGCGGATGCATGAAGGCCAGAAGCTGCTCATGGCCCAGAATGAAACCATCCAGAAGCTGAACCGGGAGATGGTGAGTTTCGTGTCGGGCGACTGGCGAATTTACTGAATGCGCCGGGTCCAGGCGGATCGTACTATCGAGAATATCGAGATGAAGGCTCGACTTCGGGCTCCCTCCATCCCAATCGCTCGTCAGAGGAAAGGACGCGCCGCAAAATTTCCCGTTCTTCGCAACATCGGAACCACGGTCAAGATTGCACTCGATCCTGTGCCCCTTCCCGACCCACCCGCGTCTTCTACTGAGAACCCTCAAGACTCGGGCCCTCGTGTGAAGACGACGATCACAAAAGCGTGGACGAAACCCAGGAAGAAGAAGGCCGTGGCGCCGGAGAGCAGGGATGAGGTGACCTTTTGGAACATATGTAAATGGACAATGCCGCTGCGATGATTATTCACCTTCGACCCTAGAATCGATTGCGCGCGGCAATTTATGACAAGTTCGAGGTGAAGAAGTACGACGAGTTCATGTCGCACGTCCCAGTCCCCGTCCGGGAGATGAAAATCTCAGTCGTCCCTGGGGAGAACAACTGGCGCTGGGACTTCTCCGATGGATATAACGAGTTGACATGGAACATTGCTTTGAGGAAGAAGCTTGTGGCGCTGGTGCTGGAAGCCCAGACCGAGGAGATCGCTTCCTCTGTCAACCCCGTATGGTTGGATGAACAGCTCAAGAAAAAGGTACAAGAGATACGGGGAATATGGGGACGTCTCCAGCGGAAACCGAAAGGTGATGGAGATTTGGAGACGGCGGCAGAGGCGGTCGCCCGTATGGCGGTAGTCCTGGAGGGCAAGCACATGAAGAAGAAGAGTAATTCGGCCAAGGGCAGGGTACGTGGTCGCAATGGAAATTGTGCATGGAAGCTGACGAGGACTCCAGAAGTATCGCGACCGAGTTTTGACGATCTCCCTCACCATCGAGATCAAGACCCACGAGGGCGCGGAAGACCTTGGAGCGTGGAAGAGGCTCCTCGAAATCGTTGACAGACTTGGCACTATTGGTATGTCCTCCGAGGAAGAGGACGAGGCGGATTTCCACGGAAAGTCGACGAAGATTTTCAAGGTGAAAATATGCGCGTGGCGTGCCCCAGAGATCGCCGACTACATGCGGCTTGTCGACCAGCAGTCGGGGCTGCTGGCTGCGCAGCATAAACATGGGCCGGGCAAGGTGACGAGGTTCCCCATTGACGCTGCTGGGACGTCCCGAGCTCCCACAGGTCTCCCCAAGTGCATGTACAGCCGCGAGTGGCTGGAGACGCTGAAGAGATTCGAGTATGAGCATCTTCAGGTCTCGGAAGAAGAGTTTGGTCTGCTCGTTCTCGCGACGAGCAGAATGGCATTGTAGTAGGCGTTCTTGAATTGACTCGGACAAGACTGTTAGGTACAAAGTATATCTAGCAGCAGCAATTATGTAAATAGCACGGAGAAACACGATGATTAAGTGCTTACATGGTCGCAAAGCCTGTATCGAAACTGGAAGTAGCGTGAAGGATACCAGCAAGGCGAGTCGGTGTTGTCGTAAGACGACTAACATCGATAGTACTATCGCGGAGGTAGGCGTCGCTGTTGCCGTATAACGAGCAACACTGTCGCAGTTGGGCCAGGAGCGTTGATGTTGTCGTATAACGACCAACATCGACGTTCAGGACCAAGGGTCCATGACCAAATTTGGAAGTCATGAAACGACATGTGACGATGTCACAACCGCATCTCTCCTGATCAAGTGCCACTTCCAACTTTTGCAAGGTGTTATACACCCGCAAATTGTGCACACTTGACCATTTGCAAGGTGTTATACACCCGCAAGCGAACATCGGAAACTACAGGCCCCCGCCCATCCCGTTCGTCTATCTTCTCAATGTGCTTGTGCTGCTCTTAATCGTCGCATTCCAGAGACTCGTCCAAATCTCCCCTGGCGTGAGATGCAGTCCTCCACGCTCAATGCCCCCGCCGTAAATACTCCGTATGTCTGAATTTGTGCTCTATCTGACGAGTTCTTTGCCAGCCTCCTTTTCACGGTCATCTGCGTCAAGGCAATGACATCTTCACCGTCTACTGCGGCATCGAAAAGTTCATACGCAAAATACCTACGCCTGCCGAAGCCCCCAGCCCGATTCACACCTCTATGGACGGCGACTATCGCCACACAACTTGGATCTCCAACCAAATGCCCTACCTCGTATTTCTCCCGCGTTCCAATCCGTTTCAGGGTTCTCTCTTTGAGCGCCTGAATGTCACCATGCAGAACACCTCAAAGCCTTCCCCCCTCGTAACCTCAAACGGCGAATGGTCCTTGGTTCCTGCCCTGGTGAGGAAATGGACCGAGCTAGAGAATGCGCTGCGGAGTGTCCTCAAGGCCATGTACACCGAGTATCCCCGTGCCCCGTTTGAGGGGATGCTCTCCGTTCCATTCCCTTCACAATTCGGATATTGTAACCCTCCGTGGCGTACCCGTGAAGCAGCGGCTATAGTTGTGAGGCACTCGCGTGACGCATTCCTGCCGTTCATGGCGACCATCGCCATGATGTTCGTCCTCCTAGATCATCATCACCGCGATAACCCGTGGCGGCTTCGTGTGATCAAGGCCGCTAAGGTTCACCCGCAATGGTTTGCAGATTTGGAGTCGTCCGCGGCAGGCGACAAGAAAGCGGAGCGTGTCGGTGGCATCATCGACCTCACCTTGACATGGAAATCCCCAATGGACGCCCTGCTCACCGCGTGTGTAGGAAAACTGGACATTCCCTTCTACCTGTACTGGGGAGCAATCGACGGAACTCTACGTTTCCCCATGCCTACGGTTTTGAGGGAAAAGAAATTCTTTCCCGATCATGCTGAGATTCAATAGCTCCACAGTTTGTCGGGGAGCGTGTCCGTCAGTTCCTGGGATTGCCGCGGTGAGGTATATGTTTCGCGGAGGGCCCCAAACTCGCATACGCCACAACCCTCCAGCCTCACTCCCACCGTTCCCACCGTCCTGCCGTCCGCCTCTGCCAAACCACCTGTTGAACCGTCCTCGCCCTTGGACATTCCTGCTGTAAATATCATCCAAAATTCCCCACCCGTAGACTCCGGCGGCGGAAAGAAACCAGACGCAGCTATACGCGCTTTCTTGGCTTGCCGTAACGAGAAGTACAAGGAATGGGCCGCCTCAGAAAAACCGGAACACAGGACCGCGCGCTTAGCACGAGAGGCTAATGCGGCCAAAGGAACTGCACCTGGCAAGAAAGGAGCGAGGGTTTTCGTTTGGGAAGAGGAAGATGATTTCCTTGTCCGCCAACCACTCAATCGTATTTTTGCTGCAGATAGGTGGCACGAGTTCACTTCCGCTCAGCGGCACTATGATAGTTGGGAGAACGAATGGGATCTCTGCACGGCGCTTTCTCCAGAAGAGAACGCCGGGGACGATGACACCGGCGGGGACGATGACGATGACGGAGAATACGGGTGTATTATCCGCACGGAACCCGAATCTCCTGCACTCGCCGACCTTCGAGCCTCGCTTTCGCACGGAGACGATGTTCTCCGCCCGGAACCTGTACTCCCTGCACTCCCCGTCATTCCAGCCTCAATTTCGCAAGGAGAAATTGTGTTCCACCCGGAACCTGTACTCCCCACCGCTGCCGCCTCTCTTTCGCAAGGGCACGATGCTCGCCCCCCAGAACCTGAACTCCCCGCACTCCCTGACGTTCAACCCTCCCTTTTGCCCAAAGACGATAGCGAGGCTTACATAGATATCTTTTGCCGCCCCAACACTGATTTCCCTTCACTCCCCGACGTCCCACTCCCTCTTTTGCCCGAAGAACCCATCGGGGCGCACTCCACAGAGGCTGATTTACACGCAGTTTACACCTCGTGGAACTTGGACGACGTCCAGGAGTATGAGGGTGATGACAACTTCTACGAGCCGTTCTTGGACATGGAGGATATCCCCTATTCTCGCTTCGGTTTCACAGTCCCGGGACCACCAGCTCAGTATCAGGAGCGCCTCTGACCCGATTTCAGTGCCAGGTCAGTGGGTGATGAAGAATGGCCTGGCCTTCACCGTCCCAAGTACGCTCACCTTCCTGCCCTGCTGGCATATCTGTCTCAAGCAAAATCCCTCGAGGACGTTCCTCGGGAATTGCTTGATCTTCGACAAGATGAGGCAGATATTTCCGCCCAGGTATGGTCGGTCACTGTTCAACGGACGGTCTTGAACGGCGAGGCTCTTTATATCATCCAGCCGTGCAGTCCGGACGATGATCCAGACCTCCACATCCTACTTTCGAGTGCAGCAACGACTCTGGATATCGTCAGAAGCGGCTGGGGCTCCTCGAGCATTCAAGAAATCGTCTTCCACTTGTTTAAACGAGGGATAGAGTTTCGTCTCTGTTTGCGAGGGCCGCTTCGTCCTGAGCCTCGTCCCACGTATTTCCAAACTGGACTGGGTGTGCGACCTCCTGGCTACAAGCCCACTTCCCTCGACTATCTCGCTTATGAGTCATGTCGCGACGAATTCCTTTATCCTCTCGCGGCCGTGCCGCACGATTCGCAGGGGGTATTGTCGGGCGGCTTGCCTCGGAGGGTACAGATGATGAGCTCGCAGCTCGAGGACCCTCTGATGAGATATTTGAGAACGGTGTGCGTTTCTGGGATGGTCAGAGCCAAACAGCGTACTGGGACGATGCTCTGACGTTGGAGGAAATTCACTTGATCTGCGGCGTGTATGTCGTCAACACAGGTATGCTCAAAAGTTTGTTGATGCCACTGAGCTGACAATTTGCAGGGCAGAAAGATTCGACAGAAAGTGACGGCTGGCAAAAGAAGGAAATTTCTTGGTGGCCCCAGCCCGCCGCGTTCTTTCATTCGGGTCTGAACATAGGATGGTGGTCCCCCGATTGTGAACGTTGGTTCCAGAAACGGCTGCGTGAGATCAAGCAAAACCGAGCCGAGCTCTGGACCCAGGTCGAGTGGAAAAACAAGATACGATTTATTCAGAAAAGCCGCCAAGTCGCGATGGCCAACGACAAACTAGCCGCTGAATATCTGCGCCACAAAATTGTCCAGTAGACCGTCTTGCGTTGTACATTTCTGTATCATAATTGCTAGTACTAGTGTCGATAGTCTTTGTACATAATTTCTATATCCAGATAATCATCCTGATGTATGCGAGAAATTTGAATGAAAAAAAAAATGTTCAGAGAGCCAGTGGAAAGAAAACACACCTTCAGGACGTGCTTTGCTCGTCCTTGAAGCTGCATGATTTTTTTTGCGCTGCGAGAAATGGCTGGCGTGTCCGTGACATGTGACTCAATCGTCACTTCGTCTTGACCTCCACGGCGACGATGTGAGCCGTTATACGGCCACATCGCCGCCAATTCATCGAGCACCCTCCATATCGTCCACCTGCCAGCCTCATGACTCGGCGCGCAGCAGATTTGCTCGGCTTTCAGTGGCCAAGTGGAGCCTTCGGAAAGGGCGAGATCTTACCCACAAACTGTGCTGGCCGTGATACGGCAGCACCGACCGCGCACTCCCGCCTCTCAATTTATGGATATCGCAGGGTCTATGTGGCCTCTGCTCCCCGTAGCGGAGAGCTCAGATCATTGAAGCCACCAAAACCGCGATCTTCCCCGCAAACTGCTGGCCGTGATACGGGAGCATTGACCGCGCACTCTCGCCTCTCAATTTATGGATATCGCAGGGTCTACGTGGCCTCTGCTTCCCGTAGCGCATACGATCAGAGGGCTCAGATCATTGAAGTCACCAAAAGCGCGATCTTCCCCGCAAACTGCTGGCCGTGATACGGCAGCATCGACCGCGCGCTCTCCAATCTCAATTCATGGATTTTGCAGGGTCTATGTGGCCTTCTTTCTCCCCGTAGCGCATAGGATTACGAGGCGAAATCATTCAAGCCTCCAAAAGCGCGAGATCTTCCTCGCAAACTATGCTGGCCGTGATACGGCAGTATCCACCGCGCGCTCCGCATCTCTGTGGTTCTCCTCCCCGTAGCGCATATCTGAGTAGGTAATTTTTGCATCCCCGAGCGTATTCAATTCGCTGAATTTGTCACGCAGCTCTACACTCTCCGCCGTTTCATAAACCATCCAATCATGCCCAACTCCCCGTGAATACTTAGGATTCAGAGGTACGTCGTATTCGGGCCTGTATTTTCTAGCCCCTCGCTGACATGTCTCTAGTCATGAAATTTGCTATATCAATGAGAACAGGTCCGATATACGCACTCGCAGCCTCACTGCCGAACCCAAGCGCATGCATTCGCACCAATTTTGGTGATTACGTAATCAAAGATGGACTTATCTTGCGTCCTACTCGCGCGTCCACGTATCTCTCGTTCTGCAATTCCTCCCAGAAGTTCTTCAAGACCCCCACCAACTTTTCCTTCCCCCGAACTGCTCTCCGCCTGCAGGTTGATCAATTAACGAGCTCGCCGTGCATCTTCTCCGCGCCTTGCGCCGAAACCCCGCTTTTTTTCTTGTGGGGCTCAATACGCGCCAGCGACGAGGGCGGCGCCGCATTCTTCAATTCCGACGTCCAGGTAATTCTCAATTTCATCTTGGAGCTCTGTGTATCGTACTGATATATCTCTGCCTGCAGCTCTATCCATTCGACGCTCCCCCAAAACTCGTTGCTCCCCAAAGAAAGATAGGGGCTTCCACAAACCATGCCCTCGAGCCTCCGGATACTCCACGCATCGTGCGAACCTGCCCCACTCTCATTTTCTACTCCTGGTCGTCGTCTTCATTCACCCCCTCGCTGTCCTCCCATCCGACTTAGGGCTGCGGTTCTTAGAGTTACAGAGTGGAGGGAGTGTGCGCGCCCGACTTCGGAGCCGTACGGACGCGCGCTAGCGCCCGTGCTAACCCGTTTTTGTTTTCTGTCGCAGGAAGGGTGCGGGCGGGAAATACGAGTACGTCTGTCTCCCTGCTTTCCTGTCGTAGCAGTGCCTAATAGTCGTTTTTTTTCGTGCTGCAGGGATCGTTCCCGGATGACGCAGTTTAATCTTAGCAAAGTTGACCGTACCGTCCTGCACAAACGCATCGCGTCTGCCGATACCTCAAGAAGTATTCCTCATCGATCAATATTGCAGAGAAGGAGGTGCTTGAGCACTCCATCCTTGAAAAGACATCCAACCCGCGCGCGAAGTTCACGCACACAAGGGCCTCGAGGACGTTGAAGGGGTTGACGACGAGGTGCCGAATTTGCGCGAGCGGAAGCTGGAGCGGCGGCAGCGCGAGGAGGAGAAGCGGGAGCGGGAGCTTCTGTATCGGTGCCAGCTGGGCGGCCCGCCGAGAGTGCCTATACACGCGCTGACGCCGACCGAGGAAGTGTTTGGCGGCCAGGAGATGAGCCTCGAGCCGAAATGAATCTCGCGGATTTGATCAACATCTATGAGCCCAGTCGCCAAAAAAACAAAAACAAAACAAGCAAAAAAACCAAGAAACACTCAAGCCCCTCCCCGTCCCCTCCCCACCGCCCGCAGGCGCGGTCGCGAGCGCGTGCAGGCGCACGAGGGCGGTGCGTTCTTCGCGGGTTGGTCTGCGGTGTTGTTCGTTTCTCCGCTCCCTCTACACCCCATTCGCATTCCCAAAGCGCAAGCGCGCGCGACATCCCAACGCCCAGCCGCCCGCTCTCCCCCCTGGACGACTTTTACTCGCGCACACCGAGCGTGCGGTCCACTGCCTCTGGCTCGTGGCGCATGAGAGGCGCCGGGGACTGACAGACACCGGGCAAAGGCTAAGCGTAAGAAGAAGAGCGGAAGGCAGACGCGGAAGTGGAAACGGATGAGGAGGACGACGATAACGAGGGGAATGCGGCGAGCCTCTACACAAACTCATTCGCATAGCTCTCATACGTTGCCCGCATCCCCCGTCCCCATCCCCACCCTCGCCCTCGCGCGCGGGGCTCCCCATGTCAATCGACGACCCCAAGTCGCGCGCAAAGTGCGTCGCCTCCTCCATCGGGAACTCGAACGGCGTGTACGTCTCCTCGTCCTCGTCCCTCTCCTCGCCCCTTTGCTGCCCGTCCTCTGCGCGCTGGTTGTCGTGCGGATGCGCGTCGGCGCAGACGCGGTCGGCGCGTCCATATAGCCGTGGTACCCCTGCCCCTGCGCCTCAGCCGCGAACGCGCCGCCCAGCGGTGACACCGCATGCACCGGCTGCGGCGCATGCAGCATCTGCTGCTCCCCCTGACCCTGACCTGACTGTGCCCGCCGAACGCAGGGTCGAACGGACTGATAGGCTCGCTCACGGGCGACGCAGACGCCGACGCCGACGCGCCAAACGAGTTGAGGAACCCCGCCTCGAAGAGCGATGTGTCCGCGTCCGGCAGCTCTTCGTCCTCCTGCTGCCGCTGGTGCTGCTGCTGGTGCTCGTGGGCGGCATACGCTTCCTGCGAAAACGCCGACGGCGCGAAGAACGCCTGCGCGCTGCTCGCGCGGCGCCCCACCGGCCCGTTGCCATTGCCCCCCCCACGCGCTGCCGAACGCGCCCGCGAAGGAGAACGAGCCGCGCGGCCCGCCGCTGCCGAAGCCGAAGCCGGACCCAGACCCGAAGCTGAAGCTGGGGCGCGGGTACGAGATGCTGCTCCCGCGCCGGTGCCCGCCCACGAGAAGACATGCGCCCGGCCGCGCTCGCGCTGCCGCTGATGGCGGGCGGGAGGCCCGCGCTCGGCGGCGGGGGGAGCATGAAGCCGCCGAGTGCGGGGAGGGCGATCCCGCTGCCTGTGGGCTCGTACATGAACGGCGCGAAGGGTTACGCGTAGTCATTTGGGTGGGGCACGCTCGAGGAGCGGCGGTGGCGCCACGTGGGATCCTGCTGCAGCGGCATCGGGAGCAAGTACGGCGAGCCCGCACCGGAGCCCGAGCCGGAGGCGGAGGCGTGCGAGCTGGTGAGCGTGGAGGACGGCGGCGAGGTGGGCCCGTGCGGGTAGTAGTGCGGGTCGAGCTGCAGGGGGTGGGGGTACTTTGAGTTTTGGTGGTAGGACGCGGGGACGGGGGACGGGGTCGAGTGCGCGAGCTCGGCCTGGCGGCGCCAGTCGAGGTCGCGGACGGCGGAGGCGAGCTCCTCGCCCTTCTTGCCCTGAAGGAGCAGCGCGGCGACCTCCTCGCACCGGCGCTCGTCCTCCTGGGGCGTCAGCTGCCCTTTTGCGCTGGTTGTCCTCGGCGCGGGCTGGGGCGGCGGCGGCGCCGGATTGGAGGCAGAGGCAGCGCCAGCAGCGCCGCGCTTGTTGTGGACGGGGCAGAACTTGTAGTCGGGGACGGCGGAGGCGAGCTCCTCGCCCTTCTTGCCCTGGAGGAGCAGCGCGGCGACCTCCTCGCACCGGCGCTCGTCCTCCTGGGGCGTCAGCTGCCCTTTTGCGCTGGTCGTCCTCGGCGCGGGCTGGGGCGGCGGCGGCGCCGGATTGGAGGCAGAGGCAGCGCCAGCAGCGCCGCGCTTGTTGTGGACGGGGCAGAACTTGTAGTCGGGGTACTTGAGCTCGTCCTCGTCCTCTACGTCATCGCCCATTGCCGGGTTCGGCCCGTCTTTGTCGCCGCCTGCGCTGCCGGCACCCACTTTCCCGACAACGGGCATCTCGCGCCAGCAAACCCAAGCCCCCGAGCCCTTGCGGACGGCTTCTTTCGATCAGACGTGGCGGAAAAAGGGAAACTGGAAAACGCGGCGGAAAACGGAGGAGCGGGAGCAAACGGGAACGTTCGTCTATTTGGACCCGCACGTTTGGATGGAGAGCGGCGGGAGCGCGGGCAGGAGCGGGAAGCGGAGGGTGGGCGCGGGTTTGGGCGGGCGGTGTGTGCGCGTGCGGTGGAGGCTGCGTACAACTTGGGGTGCAGGCGATGCTGCTTGCGAGGACCGGGTCTTCCTCCGTTGCAGGGAACGTAGAACGGGAGGTGGAGCACGCCGACCACCCGCCCTCCTCCCACGACGTACGATGACGACCGCAGTCTCCGCACGCACGAAGGCCGCCCGTCGCAGAGATGAAGTGGAAAGGTAAGGGGGTGGAAGGGAAGATGGCAGGTGGGGGGCAAGAGCAAGAGGGAACGAGGGTGGCTTCCGTCCACCAACTCTCTCGTACTCTCCATCTTCCTCTTCTCACTCCCCCTCCACCTTTACGCCATCCTCTACTCTCCACCACCTCTCCTCGATGCCGACGCACTCCGTTCCGTCCAGGTGCGGCCGATGCAGCGACGCTCGCGTTTGTCGTACGCTACGCCGCCTGGGTCGCGCACCGGCGCTAAATCTTCCACAGTCGATCGATTTCGAAGTTCCACGCGAAGATTGCCGGCTTGGTCGCCAAAGCGAAGGCTCGCGCGTACAAAATGGAAGGGCCGGGGCTGTTATACAGCGTGGCCTGCGTCGCTGAGGCGGACATTGTGGAATACCGCCGTTCTGCGCGGGATGCTGCCGCCAAAAAGCGCCTCTGCGACGCGGTGAATTTGAAGGCGGGCCACACCAAGAATATGCGCCGCCGCCAATCCCAATACAAGCGGTGCGACGCCAGGGGCATCCAGAGGCACATTTGGTTGTGCAACTACCCAGTGCAGCGCCGATACTGCGTTGGTAGGTCTTTCTTTTGCGTTTGCCTCATATCGTTCTAACTTCGTTGAGAACGTCTCACTCACCTCAACGTCCTCGGGAGCGGTGGTGTACGGCCCATTGTCCAATGCTCCGGCTGCGGCGTACACCACCACGAGTTTTATACCTGCCCGTCCATCCGTGGGCTCAGCGGTCTGCACCAGACCATCACCGGCGTTTTGGCTTCGACAGGGGAGAGGACGGACGGCAGGTGGGTACCCAGTTGTCTAGTCTGTTTTTTCTTTGTTCTTATCTCATTCAGGGTGTTCTTTCCACCTCCTCCGGGCGCCGAAGATATTTACAATATCATTCTCAGCTCTTGAATGCGCGCGCGCGCAATTTTCTTGGTGTTTTTTACTGCTTTACTGTATTGCTCATTGTATATACAACAAATCTACAAATCCTGTAACTGCCTGTATCATCCTGTATATTTTTTTAGTTCATGAATGATATTTTTGAAGTCGACGGTTTTCGATTGAGGATCATCGCCATTAACTGACGATGAGACGCCGCTGTGCTGCCGCTCATCTGACGATGACCCGCGGATAAATTTCCGCAAGGCGGAAACGAGTCGTTTCGGCTTCGGCTTCCGGCGAGTGGAAATCTGAGCCGAAACGGCTCGTTTCCGTGTCGCAGAAACTCATGCCGACACTCCGAGTTTCGGCTGGCGTATCCACGCCGCGGAAACCAGCAGTATCACTGGCCGTTTCCGCGCCGCTGATACGCTGTGTTCCCCAGCCCATTTCCGTGGTGCGGAAACGGGAGCCGATACGTTCCGTATCGGGGGACTCGGAACGCACTCCGAAATTCCCCAGTTCCCATTTGATTTCGGAACAACATATTCGGCAGATTTCCCGTCTAATCTCGGGTCAACGGAAATTTGTCCGGACCGTCAGGCGGTCAGAACTAACTTCCGGTAGCCGGAAATTCAGCTATTGGCGGAGTGCCACTTCCACGCAAGAGGTAGCAGATCGTGGAATCGGGCACACCCATCAATTGCCGTAAGGTACCCCCCCCCCCCTCCCCCAAATGCGGTAACATGCCACTCAACAAAATCGCGTGCACCACAACTCTTCCACAAAGCAAGGCCTGTATGCTTGACTCTACAGGATCTAGTACCTCCGAGGCCTCACAGCAATTTCAGCAAAGAAATGGCGGCAAGAGAGTGATCAAGATTTGTCAAACCTCTTGATGCACGTCCAAAGGCCAGTTGGCGCAAGGAATCCATTTCTATGTAGTTTGAAGGGTTCCTTACATGTTTTCCGTGTCCATCCCCTGCCTTTTCCTCCCTCAAACAGCACTTTTTGCAGGCGAAAATTCCAAGCAAGCGAGACAACGTGACACATTACGGAAGTTGATCAGTGTGTCCGATTCACTGGCAAGATCTCGCTACCTCTTGCTTCCACGAGCGCTCAATCCTCCATTGCTTTCCGCTGCTCTCGTTGTCTCTGGAATCCGGTGACCCAACCTTTGTGTCCTCGCCGTCTCAAGTAGGATTGGGACTGTGTGGAGTAGGACTGGGAGCGAGGTTGAGGTGGGCACGTCAATTATCTCGATCTTGTTTTGTCTGTTCGGGGGGTTTATTCCTCCCTGAAGGCAGCTGTTCCTCTGGAGGACTGCTCCGTACTAGTGCGAGCCCCTGGTTCTCGTCGCAGCGGTTGCCGTTGGTGGCAGAAAATGGCATTCCCGGTTCCTCCGTTGCGTGGGATCTCATCCCCGCCTTTCTTTTTTCATCATTGATGTTGATTGTGGCGGGCATTCGGATGAGGGCGAGTGAAGTTCTATGTAGCCCGGGTTTGTATTTCATGGCCAAGTGGCCAAGTTACCTGGTCTGGCGCGGCCGATGTTTTTCTCTGCTTTCTTTTCCTATGTTCTTGAACTAATTACCTCCCATTTCCTCTCCAGTGCCTTTCCATATTATATCCTCCTCTTGTGGTCCTGCAGACCGGCCGCTTCGTCGTATGCCACCCATCTTCTGCGGACGTCTACCGTGACCCAGTGTGGGTGGATTCCTTTCCGCAAAAAAAGCACCACTCGAGTCTTGCGTCTGCTCACAATTTTCGGGGCTTTCTCCTCAAGTGCCCACTCATCCTTGGCGACCAGCATCGCGTTCAGCACTCCGGATTCAATATGCTCCGTGTGTTTTTCTCAACTCGTCCGTGTATTTACCGCCGTCAAGCCGAGGCCCGAGCAGCAGTGAACGATTGTTGTCAATATGAATGTGTCAAGGTGTCAAGGCAAATCACAAGTTGTGTCTCTTCGAAAGTCGCAAGAACCTCATGAACTACCTCGAAACGTCAAAACCCCGCAATTCATCCTCTTCAATAAGCTCAAGACACATCGCCGTGTTCCACATCCATGCAAACACGCAAACCCTCAAGCAAACCAAGACCGACTGTACTCTTATAGCCTCCTGCGCTTCTTCGGGTTTCTTCCTCTCCGTAAATTCACTCCCCACTGAGTCGCTACGTTGTTCATCAAATCAACAGCCGTGCGGTAATATGTATTATCTTGGTCTGTATTCTCTTGTATTCTCTGCGCTGCAGTACAAACATGGTTTTATCATTTTTTCATGTGTGTTTTTGAGTGGTGATGAACAAATATACCATAGCTATTTTCATGGAAAACAGGCTAATTGGTCTATGGAAGTCGACCCCCCCCCCCCCCCCCCCCCCCCCCCCCCTACCACCTGTCTATGGGGACGGGGGGTTTCTATGACGTCTATGATGTCTATGGGGGTCTCTGTAGGTCTATGGAGCAATTTTGGATTTTCCTGATGATAGTCCTCTGGTCTCTATCTTGTTCTACTGCGACCCTCTGGTTCTATATCTGATCCTCTTTCATCATGAAATCCATGTGCTTTTGCGTCGCCAACCGAATCTGACTTAAATACCGAGACTTCATCAAATCTTCCTGTCGTCCGCTCTTCCTTTCCCCCCACCTACCCGTGCCTTCATAAATCACATCCCGTCTCCATCTGCACCGTGTGTTCATTCAAGACTCGTTATCGACCCTCAATAGCCTGTGCCTCGAGTTACTGGATTGTTTGTCTTTCAAGATTTTAGTTTGCAAACTTCAAGTTGTCAAGCCTTTCAAGCGCTCCCTCAACTCAAGTTCACTTACTCAGACATGAATCTTCTTCAAACCTTCAAGTCTTCATCAAGCTTTAAGCCTTTCTGAATGCCGGGGTGCTCAAATCGTTACACGGCAACCGCCAAAACACACTTCTAGCCTGGCAAGGTGATTGAGCCTCTTCTGAGTCTTCTCCATCATCTTATTGTAGTTTTTTTTACAAGGGGAACTCGGGATTAAAATAGCGGACGGGGGCGGGGGGGGGGTTCTGGCCGAGGCTGAAAAAAACTTCTTACTAGAAGTTAGTGGGAAGCAAAAGAAAAAGGCTGGGAGAAGCATGGTAGAGGTCCTACTGAGTGAGAAACCTCAAGCTTTGCTTCCTACTTACCTCAGGATGTATCAAGATAATATTTTCACTCAAACTCAGCCAAAAGTTGTTTTCAAGTGGTCTTGGAGTAAGATCTAGATTCAACAAAATTCTGGAGATTTACTTGAGGCCTTAGCAGTGTTCCAAATAGGTTTATAGACCATAACATGTACCTAAAACATTAAAACTAAGAGGCGGTGGTCACACAAACTGGTTTGGTAGGTGGCGGGAATTCCGGAGGGAGCGGCCCGGCGCTAGGGGTGGGAAACACCTTCCCGATATAGTGGGGGGGGGGGGGGGGGGGGGGGGGGGGGGGGCAAATCAAGGTTGAAAAAAACTTATCGATCCCCCCTTCAGACTTTTGAATCCCGAGTTCCCCTTTGGGCCTCGGCCTCGGAGACCTAGCGTGCAAGGAGGACTGATCTTATCAGTTGCTCGTTGCTACCAAGTATCTTTTGGACGCTGTGGCGTGTCTGGCGGCTTCCTGGATATATGGGGTAGTCGGTAGTTAGTTGTTAGGTTTGGATGGCTGTCATCGGCAATACATTGGGTTTTCTCTGCTTCCTCCCATCCCGCTGCGAGCCCCGTTGGCTCATCTCCAGCCCAGAGACACTGAGGTGCTCTCCATCTGGTGATTGGACTGGTATTCGCTCTTCTCCACGTGTCCTTCGGCCCAGATAGGCTTCCTTGGCTTTCCAGAGCCGCAACTCTCGACCTTTCTCTCCTCTGCTGCTAGCAGATTTCTCGGCGCTTTTTCCGACCTACCCCCTCACTCATCTACCCTCGGCATATATCGCCACCGGCAACTCGTATCGACCGCATCCTCGGACGCACATTCACACACCTCGCCTCTTTCCCCGATGGCGAAATCTTGGGCAAAACAGATGGCAAAGAGAAGGAAGGTTGAAGCGGAGGAACGTCTCGTGCTCGTAAGCACATCCGCTCTGCTACCGCCCGCCCCATCTCCACCACTCCGCGATCAACTCGTTGGGCTGACGGCTCTCCGCACTGACAACGCGAGCCGGGGAATCTTTCCCGTCTGGTCTTTCGACGAAAACGGTGATTATATCGACGATTTGGCGCCGGAACCCATGGCGATCCACCCACCTCTGTCCTGGTCCGATGATTTTCCGGCCACCACTGTCACCATCCACACAGTCTACACTGCGCCCTCTGAACCCGCTGTGTGGGCCCCACGCGACTTTTCTGCCCTCCGTAGCAAGTCGGGACATCCTTGGCGTACTATTCAACGTCGGAATCACCGCCTCCTTCCTCAGCGACGACCATTTCCTCGTTCCCTCCCAAAAAGGATTCCCACCCCGATTCCCGCCCTCGTTCACGCGGTCAGCGAGGCTACCATGCCCCTCCTTCCTCGCCATGTTCTCTTCGCAGGCAATTCTCTCATCCCAAACCCCGTCCTTACCCCCAACAATTTCCATCGTGCGGACGAGCCTGTTCCCGTGCTGGTACTTCCTTGCCCTGTACCACTGCCTTGGGATCCATACTACTTCATGCCGACTGAATACTCGACGGCAGAGAAGTCCCGCCCTGGCGAGACCTTTTACGGTGTTGTCCGTTCTGGCCTTGCCCTTGTGTGTGCGCGCGAGTACCCCTGGACTGATCTCGCACGCACCCACATCTCGGAGATTGCATGGGGTGCTCATCCTCCCGATGAGCTCGACGAACGCGAGGACGTCCTCGATTTACTTCCCCCCGACCAACTCGTTTTCCTCATGATGCTCGTCGAGATTTGTCATCTCGAGCCTGACTTCACCGGATTCGTCGAGCCCGCAATTGCCGATTTTGTAAATGCGTGGTTGCATCACTGTTGGTCTATTGGATAGGATGGCGCGGGGTCGCGCCCCGTCGCTCGCTTTTCTCCGACGTTTTTTTGGAGGGGGGTGACTGTGGCGTGTCTGGCGGCTTCCTGGATATATGGGGTAGTCGGTAGTTAGTTGTTAGGTTTGGATGGCTGTCATCGGCAATACATTGGGTTTTCTCTGCTTCCTCCCATCCCGCTGCGAGCCCCGTTGGCTCATCTCCGGCCCAGAGACACTGAGGTGCTCTCCAACGCTCCACAAAAAAAAAAAAAAAAAAAAAAAGTTCCCCTTGGTTTTTTTATGTACTGTAATGAAATGTACTCCTTTTCCTGTTTTTTCTGTGCCCAACCGAAGTGTATATTCGAAGAATGAAGTGAATTATCCAGCAGTAAAAGTGTGATCAAAGATCCAACAAAGATCAAAGATGACTGGTGAATTCTCTCGGCCCGAGTCTATGGAGGTCTATGGCTGTCTACGCGGCCTACAACTGTACAACTCTACTGCGCTACCTAGGAAACAACTATCTACGTGGCGTGTGATAGAAGGGGGGGGGGGGGGGACTATAACTCTACCGCCCTGCTGAAGCCTATCCCGCGCTACATAGTGAGGGGGTGTTTTCCAGATGTGGACGTCCATTTATCCTGATTGCCGATCAATGAACCTCCTATCCAGCGAACCTTTACCGAGGCCCCGGGAAGCTCCCGCCAACGTCTGTCCGGAAAAATCACTGAAATCGGCCTCAAAAAGCTACTTTTTTCGTCTTCCTGGGCCTCAAAAAGCCACTTTCGGACAAGGGTCGTCACGTGGGGGCCTGAAAAATTTTGGGCCGCGCCGTTGGCGCGGTAGATATATACAACTGCAGAGGTTCGTTTGTATGGTTCTGGTGCTTTCAGTGTGGTTGAAACTTGTGATGTCAATGCCGATGCAAAATGCGGACAAATTGGTGCGAGCTCAATGCGAGCTGGATCACCTTGGGATGGAAAGAGTTGAAAACCCACCTGAAAAAGCCAAATTACGGACAAGGGTCTTTGATTTTGGGCCTCAAAAAGCCAAATTTTGGGCAAGGAAAGCGCAAAATTTTGCCCTCAAAAAGCCAAAATTTCGGACAGACCTCGGCAGGAGCTTCCCGGGCCCTCTTTACCGCAACCCGTGAACCTTTGGTCGTAATAGTACAGTATTTTTCACCAAACTGCGCCCACCGCCAAGGGAGCAAGGCCCCCATCAACGATGCCGCCACGGGGCGTGCTGTAAGCGAGGCAACTGCTATCCCAGCAATAAATGCTTTTCATATCCCACATACGCCTGCACAATGTTTAATAAATCCAACGAGCTTGGCATTCGGAGCTGCGATTGAGGTTGAAATGCTGAGGTTGAGCATAAAGCGGCCGGCAAGAAGAGTGCAAGGGTAGTCTCGAGATTCGCGTTGAAGCAACAACTGTGCACGCCAATCCAGTTTCCGGTACGATCGAATAAAATTGTGGCGTTATGGTGTTGCCAGGGAGACCAAGAAAACGAACAGCATTGTTAGCTTTGACGATGGCTGATGACATTGATGCATGCACCGGTGGGTGAGTAAGGGCTGCTTGCAGAGAGCCAGCCGCTGAGAATTTGCTTGACTCAAAGTTACCTTTGGTGTGGTGGAAGTTGTCAAAATTTCCTTTCGGGGAGGATGCGAAGCGTGTGAGCTACCATACCTCAATATACATACAGTATCTCACGATCTATTTTGGCGGCAGTGGCGGCGCCGGGGGCACTTGCGCCGTGTCGAACCTCGCCAAAGGAGATGTAGCCATTAATAGTATTATGTATTGGTGCCTTACTTTCCGGGACGACATGGGAATTTTCAATTTGGGGTGGGACCCTGACAGACCCTGACTTCGTACCAATCGTCTCGAGTATGCTTCGAATAGTTCCCGCACAAAATCAACCCCTCGAAGAGGGGCCCGATGGATTCGTGTCGTTTCTGGATGGCTGGCAGTACAGTAAGTAAAATGTACAGACAGAAAGGACTCGAGTAGTAGGTGAAACGTCAATAAAAGAAGTTAAAGATTCCGACCTACGAGTGATTGCTGTAACGGTGTGATGCGGTGAGAATTAGTCGGTATAGATATTGAAAGAAAGTCGTCGCGCTTCGCATACCAACACGCCGGGCACCGAGATGCCAGGGGGGGTTACGCGACGACCCGAGCACCGTTATAACTTACAGTAGATGGCGAGGAAAGTTCTGTGCCAGTGAACGCGAAATAACGAGTGCTGTAGTTCAGCTGGCAGGAGCGACAAAGACTCGTCAGCACTCGAGGTATTCTGTGAACTAATCAGGCGGCGTACCTGGCAGGCAGCGAGAAAGGCTGAAGAGCCTCGAGGCCGCCTGCCAGATGACTGATTAAGGACAGGGCCGAAAGACAGAAAAAGACGCTCGACGCTTGCTCGACGCGTCGAGGGATTGTGTCAACGGCATTTCAAGGCATTCCTGCCGTCGACACGGTGAGGTGAGGCCGTGGGCTGCCGTGGGGTCTTGCATCCTCGACGATTAGACTTGTATAAATTTCCCATTAAACTCGGATTAACTAACTTCTTCTTTCAATCGCTCCAACTCGTCAGCTATACGTTATTGCTTTTCTTAGCGAACTGCTCTTCCTGGCACACACTCCGAGTCTCCGATTGCTCCCATAGTCTATATCATCGGTAGCCATGGGGCATTGACCCTGACCGCCACTGTCGCACTCCACGTCATCGGCTCGGCTGGCAGTTTCCGGGGGTGCGTTTCCTCGGGGATTCATTGATCGGTGTTTAACGTCGACGACCTCTTGATCGAGACCACTGTTCAGCATACGATCAGCCCACCCTTCCAAATCATTAAATATTGCCATTTCTTCATATTTCTGACAACTCTCGAATGTTCAAATTTGTCGCCGAAATCAACAGCTTGCTCACATTCCGAAAAAACAATCAAGGCCCCTATGCACTAAATCCTCGCAGTCAAGGCATCATAAATAGGCAGCCGGCGGATGCCGCAGAACCGATGTAATGGCGTTCACCTTAAATTCAACATGATGAACTATTCTGGACCTCGCCGATCAAGCGCTCAAAACCCACCGGGCCACACACCGGGAATTGCCGCCTTTACTTAATGCTAAAATCGGCCCCGAATTTTTCGAGCGGGGCACTCACTCACTCATAGTATATATCAGGACTCGGGCAGGCTCTCTTTCCTCGCTGCCATGTCGAACACCCAATTGCATGTCCCGGGCTGGCTCGACGCACACATCCCGTAGGCTCCTGCAATTTGATGGCTTACGAAGGCGCGTCGTATCTCACCCTCTTCTCTAGGGATATCGCCCTGGCATTCAACACGACGGGTATTGTGCTCACATCGTTGTTACTGCTCATTATCGCATATGCCGCCTGGAACCCCATCTCGCGACCCCATCTCAACCGCGTCAGCTTCCGGCTACTGGTCTGTGCGTTGATATCAAAGTGAGGAATTCTGGCCATGGGCGCCTGCCAGTGTTCACATATCTCGCCGTTTCTAGCCTTATTTTCGGCGCGACTTCAATCCCGACCTTCTCGGGGCCCAGTGCGGGGTGCAGTTTTATGGCGTTCCTCGGGTTGGTGCGTACACGGGCGCTGAGTCTCCACCCACCCGCCGCTGACACTGTTCATAGGGCATCCTCATGTTCTCATCATGCCTGTTCTTCTGCACCGCACTCAATCTGCAGTTCGTATAAACGTTTTCTTCCCCCTAATCCTAAATCATGCCCACACAGACTGGTGCTGGTACACTACATCAACGGCAACTCGATGGAAAAGTTCTACTACATCGGCTCCGTCGCGGTCGTTGCGATTCTGAACATCACGCCATACGCCGCCGGGCAGTTCGGGTACTACTTCGGTACCTGCTGGTTCAGTAGCCCAGACCCCGATGTGCAGTTCCGCTGGCTCCTCGGGTCGCAGTCTGTCTGGATCCTGCTGATGTCCACGGGCGAGGTCGTGTGCTTTTTGATGATCCTGCGCTACATGTATCGAGCGAGTCGTATTTTGCTCGTGATGAGGTGCTGTTTGGCTGACGGATCCGCAGATGCGTACCCCAAAGCGGATGTCGACTACGCAGACGTCGTTTAGTACAATTCCGAAGCCGGCCATCGTGGTGTACCGCAGCATCATTCTTCGAATCGGTGTGCACAAAGTCTCTACTATAAGACTACAACGTACGAGTATTCAATGCGGCGTTAGGTCTCTACCCCCTCCTCTCGTGCTGCCTCAGCTTCACCGGCTGTATTGCGGACATCTGGCTTTCCAAAAACCCCGCCCTCACCGAACTGGTATGCGCACTTTCTTTGCTCATCCGAGCGCGCAGCTAAACCTCCCTGTGTACAGCAATTCCGAATCTCGTTCCTCGGTACATTCATCCCCCCTTTGTATAACTTGACACTATCCCTTCACCCAGACCTCTGCGTATTTGCCCTGCGCCCCTCGCTATACACCCTCCTCGCAGCAACGGATCCGGTACACCTCCCCTATTCCCGTACGCCTCCAGCTGACCACGCACCCTCTCACCAGGGCTTCCTCCGCGCCCTACGTGCGCTCCGAAATCCCAGCGAATCCAAACACTCCACCGGGCCTACCTCCAGTAGCGAGCGCACGACCTCCGACTCGTCGCACGGGCTGCAGCGGTTGTCGAAGAACAGCCGCGCGCCCGTGCACGTGCAACTGAAGCCGGAGAATAAATTGACGACGGGGGGAGCGGAGAGTAACAAGTCGCGTGTGGAGCAGAGTAGTGCAACCTTGAAGTCGTTCGAGAAGGAGAGTGTAATGGGTGAAAGGAGGGAGCCGTCATTCGTGGAACAGGAGCCAGTACAGAGTGTGACAAGTCTGGCGGAGCGGGACAGGGAGGGGGCTGAGGAACTGGATCCGGAAGCCCAGACGCGCTCGAGGGTGGAGGATATTGCGCGGCAGATATGATTAATGGTTGTAAGTCCACTATGTAGAGGCCCCGGGAAGCTCACGCCAAAGCTTGTCCGAAAATTTGTCTTTTTGAGGGCCAAATTTTGCGATTTCCTTGTTCAAATTTTCGCTTTTTGAGGCCAAAATTTCACGACCCTTCTCCGGGATTTGGCTTTTTCAGGTGGGTTTTCAACTTTTTTGGTCCAGCTCGGATCAAGTTGTCGGCAGCTTGCTCCGGCATTATCGGCATCACAGCATCGCCACGACAATTTCTGTCAAATTCTGTCGTGTGATTCGAATTCCCCTCGCCGCCGTACTAGGCGCGGAGAAATCAGTCATTCCAAGCGTTTCATTTCCCCGGAAATAGCCTCAGATTGCCAACTTTCGCCGCTCGGCACCTTCGATTTTAATCGGTCGTTCGACCGATTTCCGATCACCCATGGAATGGCGGGGTTGCCGGCTGACCCGACCTCCCTGCCTCCGGTACCGGCTTGACCGGCCCGAACACCCTTGGGGCTTCTCGAGAAACCCCTCGGGAATTTTCGGGGGTAAAGCAGACGCACGGTAAGTGCCGCCCATGATGCCAAGTATGAGTCTGTATGACGGTGTTTATCGGACTAAAATACGATGTCATTGGATGTCATTGGATGCAATTCATTTTTTTCACTGCAATTCGATGCACATCGATGCAGTTCAATGCATTGCAATGCAACTCGATGCAGTCCCCGGTGCAACTCGATGCGATGCAATGCAGTACAATGCAGTTCAATGCACTTCATCTTTAACCAAGAGTTTGATCAGTTGTACTACAGTGCACTGCCCTGCATCCAACTTTGCATCGACGTTTCCAACAAGGAACTGCATCAACATTGCATTGATTTGCATTGATGCACTCAATTGATGCTAACGGGCGATCTTGAGGGCACCTCTTATCTCAGCCACTTTTGGGTCAAATTCCTACAAATCTTACTTTCAATCATATACTAACTGTAGAGCAAGACCATGCAATCCTCGAAAGTTCCCACGGTTCGATTTTCATTTCAGTTCAAGTCATGTCTGAATTTTTGTTCTCATCTCAAGCCTGATGCTTCTTTCTAATGAGAACTCCACAATGGCCATTGCTACCCTATGCACCCATAGCCATGAAGTTGAGACGGAACTCAGGCTTCTCGGGCATTAGCTCCGCCCCGATGGGTACATCAAGTAGAGAGAATACTCACTCTTGAGGAGAAGAAGAGAGTATACAAGGGCTCGCATACATCAATATCAAGCATCGGGAGCATATAAATTCCTTCGGTTTATATGTCAAATTTAGAGCCATTGATGAAATCCATGATATATCCCCGGAGGAGGAGGAGCAGGATGTATTAACCGCGGTGTTTCGAGGTTTATTGAATGGTTGCGCTTCAGATCTTCTGTACATGGTTATTGCAGCGGATGCCAGACCCTGGGATCCGATACACCTAACGGTATGGTCTAAGGTTACGCGCAATGGTGGATAGCGGCAACCGAACCTGCACATCCATATACGGGAGACTTGAGGACCAAAGTTTCTCGTGCAATACAGTTCAATGCAGAACGGCAATGCAGTTCGATGCAGTTCAGTGCAATTGCATTCAAATTACATTAGTTTGCATCCAATTGCATCGGTGGGTCAGTGCAGTTCGATGCAGTTCGATGCAGTTTGATTGATCTGCATCGAACTGCATTCATGTGATTTCCAACGCAATTCGATGCAAATGTTCTGGCAGTTTTTCTGCATTACATTGCACTACCGTTTCCATTGAATTTCATTGATTTGCATTGCATCGCACTGAATCACATTGAGTTGCACCACATTGCATCGAGCCGACTCGATGCAATTCGATGGGGCACCGGTTTTTCGTTGTGGCATGGCGTGGCGTGGTGTGCTGCAGTGGCACTGCTTAGAATAACCACAATACTCAAATAAGATCTCATGAGACTCATATTCGTGGTCAGACTTTTAATTCCCACGGTTGAGTGATCACATTTTTAATGTTCATGTTGTGTCCGTGTGTTAATGTGCCCATTCAAAAGTTGGTTGCAGCATCCGGTGAGTGAAACACACCCTTGCCCGTGCTTGTGCGTCCCCGGGTGGCTTCATAGCGAGAACGGCGGGGAAGTAGCAATTGATGCGGCACTGTCATGCATATAAAAAATGTAAATACACAATAATTCACTTGAAACGAACGAGAGTGATGAGGAGTTAGGTCCGAACAAGACCAACCAGAGTGAAGGACTCCGGTGATTACTCCGGAATTCCGGACACTACCGGAATGCCCATATGTGACCATGAATGAGCGTAGTGATCCAGGAATAAAAGGTGAAAGTAATGGATAGAAGTGAGGTGAAGGTTTGAAGATGGTGACTTCGGAAAAGGTTTTCCAAGACGACCGTCCAGAGTTCCGGTCCCGATAACGGTATCCGGAGTTCGGAGATCAGACTGGATTACAATCCCAATGTTGATTAAGTAGAGGGAATTATTCCAAGAATAGAAGTAGGGAGTGCGTTGAGACGGCGCAACACCAATTGTGTCGCAATCGGGCTATTTTAAGCTTTATGAGCACTAGTTGGTGCTAGGGGACTCAGGCTATAAACTAGCTTCTGGCTGCATTATTGACTAGTGCACCAGACCTCTGTTTGGTGATATAAAGGAGAGTCAGAGTGAGCTCCGACTGCTGGCTGTAGTATTCTGCACAGTGCTAGGCGCGGTTACAAGCGTTACACTGGACAGGTACACTATCAAGGAGATGTACCAAAGGCCTAGGCATTCAACAGGGATTGTAATCCGACTAGGAGAACCAATGACTGCACAGAATAAGTCCGAAGGGACTTAACAAGTGGGCTAGCAAGCCAAGAGACAGGATCATGCGTACTAGCACCTCGTTTATCGAGCTAGCTATCACAATTGACAGTAGAGCTATTCCTTTGAGTGCCTTGAGCCTCAGGTATTATTCAGAGCGAGTCCTAGCACTTGGATTCGAAGTAGAGATGTGTTGGATGGTGCTAGTGCTTTAGCAATTGCACTAGCAAGGTCACAGAGCGATACGAGGCGTAGAGAATGATCATTGAAGTCGACTAGCTGTACTAGCATGCTTGGTTTACGAGGCTAGCGTGGCTAGCGTACCATAAATGCGAGCTAGCTCAACTCTGATCAGTTCCTGGGATGGCAATGATAGGATGTTGAGGAAGTCGAAGTGGACAATCCAACATATGAGCAGGTGGAGTCATTTCGGAGCTAAGGGCTAAGGCTCCGAGTATTTTCGGAGTTATGCACTCTAGGCTCCGGGGTGGAGTCATTTCAGAGTCTGATGTCATGGGCCTAGCCTAGCCAAGGCCTAGCGAGGGCCTAGCATCGTTCTGGACCGTTCTAGGGTCATATTGGACCCGGAATTGGACCCGGACTTCGGATAAATGGCCAAGATCGTCATGGCAGTTGACAGGTGGATGAGGAATCACCCCGGCATGATTAGTAGATAGAGTTTATGTCATGGACTTCTGAGTAGTATATAAGGACCCAGAAAACCCAGAAAACACCGCTAAAAGCCAGTTCATGCCCCGCTCATCGCACTGTCGATAAGGGTGTGCTCAGGCCAGTCGAAGCGGAGATAAAGTACCTTCTCTGTTGTAAACCAGTCTATAGAAATCGCAGCGTTGTTTGTTGGATCCAGAAGTAACTGTGTGAACCAATAAGTCGAAGCTTCGCGTTGGGAGGTTGTGAGCGGCGCCACTCTCCACGTATAAATCAGGACCGAGAGCACGAGAGTTTAAGTTTGAGAGTTGCGGCTAGCTTTGTGGTGGACTTCAGTGGTAGCTACGCATTGGGTGACCAGGAAACGCCTCCCGTAAAACGGACCACGCCCGGCACAGCACTTTGGTAGAACTGCCAGTCGATTCATTGACCGATTAGTTGAGCTAAGAGAACACTCCGGGTCCTTAATAAGCCCAAGTGTAACAGAAAAGAGCTTGGATTCAGAGGAGTCTAAGTCGGCCGTTAGCAGTATTCAGCTAGCCAAGCCATAGAGGAAGTGCAGGAGAAGCAGCATAGCCCATTAGTGGGAGTTTTCAGATAGACACTTCATTTACCTCGCCTAGGACGACTGTACTTTTGTACGTCCGCCTAGTAAACATCCTTATCACCCCCAAACCTGTACATCCCAACCTTGGGAAGTCTTGTTTCGGAACGTCAAGGGTAGCTAGCCGAGAGTGCGGTGTTTGTTTAGTTGGGATAGTTGAGGCCATAATTCAATTCTCGTTGTGCTAGGAATCCAAACCAGTAGTCACATACTACGGCTCGGACCCGAACTCACTGAGGAAGACGCGCTTAGTCTTAGTGAAGTATAAGTAGGGGATTTGGTGTTGTGTTAGGTTTTGTGTGTGGTGTGTTAGTGTTCAGCTAGCCCGCATTCAGAGCTTAGTTAGCCCATTTTCACTGTTAGCGCATCTTGCCCGTTTCAGCGTGGCATGTGGATTAGGTCGATTGACGATCCATGGAGGGAAATCTGCCAGGACCTTGTGGGAACTGCATTAGGAACTTGAACACCGATGTGCTGATGATACCAAGGATTCTCCGAATGTTGAATGCGCCAACTCCGGCTACTCGCTGGCCTCGACGAGAGGTCTCCGATATTCCGGAGTACGACCGGAGGTTGCTGGAGTAGAACGGTGGGTGGACTTAACACATTCTGGCATTCGGAATCAGGATTATGATCCTCCTGAGTTATACTTGAGTGAATCCTATAATCAGTCAACAGTAATCTTGAGTTTCGATGATCGATCGATATGCGGGTGTCAGTACGAAGCCTGCTTGTCATGAACGTGAAGACAGCAAGTTCCGGAAAGATGGGAACGACTCCAGTAATTCCTGTTTCGATGCTGAATATTTCCAGACAGCGACCAAATTGTGCGAGAAATTTTGATTCATATGCGGAGTTGCATGGGCGTATCCCCCTCTTAGGGTAGACTTCCCACAGGCTACTGCGAATCGTTTGGGATAGAGTCGAATTTTGGCATGAAGCCAGGAATTTTGCCTTGAAGGCAGGGAAATGCTCGGAGACGAAGGATTTATTCCGGTCGAAGAGCGCTTCTTCCAGATTTTTCCCAAGTCTAGTGGTCGTACTGCGACTTGCGAGATTACCAAGCTGACGAGCGAGGTCACCCAGGTGACGCTCGGCCGGCTTTTCTCGATATTGAAACAACCGCAGTAGTGGAGTTCCGGAGGTCCGAGCGACCGGAGAACGGAACACGACCACAGAATCCAGCCCCGTTTTACCGGAGAAGGAGTGATGAGGTCTCCGACGTAGCTGCAAGAGGATGCTGCAAGCGTAGACAGAGGTTTCCTCGGGAGAAAGCCGCGGTATTGATTTTGAGGCGTTTTCCAGCGATCGGACAAGACGAGACGTGATTCCGGAGGTGTAGGCGTAAGTCGAGATCGGAGGCGCGTTGGAGGAAACACTGCAAAGTGTCCTCCGGTGAGCTCTTACCCGATATCTCGACGGAGCATAGGTTCTGGATACGCGAGTCTTGACCGGAGTGTGGAAAAAGAGAGTTCCATGCCAGGAACTAAGCGGGCTCGGTTGAGTACGTTTATTAGACGTCCCAGATGAGCATTTTCCGCATTTGTTCAAGGTGTGAAACCTAACTATTGTCTCAGCCCCAAAATACCAAGGCTGAATGAACGAAGGAAGAAAAGGATAAAAGGAGTGAGTATGCATGAACCGAGTCAAGCATCTCTAAGAAACGATTCATGGCGTATAGGAACAAGGTGTTGAATTTGCCAAGAGATCAGAGGCATACAAGCTTCAGAAAGGATTCCGGTAGCGGAGCGGAGCATTTTGCGTGCACGTAGCTATACCGGAGAGGTGATCGAAGGGAAAGGCATGAAGCCATGACCCATTTACAAAAACCATTGGTGGCCATCTGGACACCTGACCAGACGTCGAGGCTCCGGAATCTTCCGGAGGGTCGAGTCCCGATCCAGAAATGTTCGGAAGAACGGGAATGGTGAGTAGCCAATGAAACGTAGGAGCGGAGTCCGGAGGTTTCAAATATGGTGAAGGCGTCAGAACTGTCGGTGTCGGCGATAAACACCGGTCCCTCATGGGAACAACCAAAACAATATCCGGCATAATTGCCGGTCGTGTGCACACTAATAACCCCAAGGATTAAGGATTCGGATTGGTGGAAACCATCATCCTGCATTCAACGGAATGTGGTTGAGAGGTTTTCCGGTGTGATGCGGACTGCGGTTCCGTAAGATGTCTGACCAGTGAATTGGTTTCAGGCAAGTACACGAAGGTGATTTGTCCTCTAGAGGGAAATCACTCTCGCGGAGAAACGTAGCTACTCGTACGCTACGGAAGGTTTATATAATTGTGGTGCTGGTGAGATGGTACAATCCGTTTCCGTGAGGATTTAGGATGTGAGCGCTAGGTTCCTCGAGGTTTTTAGTTCCTCGTTGGGGGCTAGCCTTCCAGGAAAGCCGCGGTTGGAGGTCGCTCTACACTTGCGCGAAGGAATAGAGCTTCGCAATGCGAGCATCGATCCGAGCTGGGAGACCTGGGTGATGTGGGGGTTTCTCTTTTCTCCCTGCCTCGTATTACTCGGGCAAGCAGTGTCTTCAAAACGTGGGTTTTAACACAGCGCGAGCGGGCTATAGCTCTTTTCCTCTGTAGCCCGTTTCTTTCTGTGCTTGTGTGAACGCGCAACGGATGAGGTTCCGTGACGAGCGTGGCGAAGTTGTATTTCGAATGAAATGGTGGAGTGGTAATAATCTTCACGGATGAGCCTTCCGTGAAGATGGGGAGTGGTGCCCTGCGCACGGATCTGCGTTTGAGCCTCCAATACAACAGTTGCACGCAGCTAAGTAGGGGCTGCTGGCTGTTTAGAAGTACGCGCTTTTCATCGACTGCGCCGTGACCAACACCTTTGTATTCAACAATTTCCTCCTGACCCGTTTTTACGGAGTCGAAGGGACCTTTAGAAAGGGTTCCTTGGTGAACCTTCAATCCAAGTGACCTATTTAGCTAGCCCCACGGAGGACGGCGTAGCCTGAGCTAATATGTCTATATGAGAGAGACAACTCCGCCCCGTAAGGCTGGGGGGAGGGTAGCTTAGGTGTGAGCAGTGGGGGATAACAAGATGATTCCTTGGTAAATACATCTGGCTGTTATACGTATTCCCGCCCGATTACCGCGCGTGAACTTCTCCGTGAAGCCTCTGTTGTATTGTCCTTCCTGTGGATCCTCACATGCCCTCCGCGAAGTTCGACTCCCATGTTCTCCGTTAAGTTGACACACACGCCTTCCGTTAGGCTCGACGGAAACCTGCCCCCACAACCTTTACATTTGCCCGATCCCGTCGCTTCGCATGTCCCGTAGCGATCTGTAAGTCGTCCGTGAATATGTCCGTGTGGCACTCCTTGATATTTGCTGGTTGTTCGAGGTATAGGCCTGGTGGCGTAACGGTAACGCGCACATTTGCAGTCAACCTCTCCGCGATATTACAATTGCGAGTCCCTCGTTCAATTCGAGGTCAGGCCGTGTTCGCTTTTTCCCACGCTCCGTAGGTGTATTTTTCCGTCACGGAGAGAGCGTGCGCAAGTATTCGACCGTGAGTGATTCCGTGGGTGTCGATTGTTGTTTCATGACTATTTGCAGTATAGGCCCGGTGGCGTAACTGGTAACGCGCGCATTGTCGGTTTCTCCTCACAATATTGCGTAATTACGAGTCCCTCGTTCGATTCGAGGTCGGGCCTTTATTCGCAATTTTGCTACCCTTTTTCCGCGAGCGTTCCGTAGTCGTGTTCCGTAGTGCGTGTGTTACCTTTCCGTCCGCGCAGAGAGCGTCCGCCAGGTCAGTTTTCAACCGTGGGAAAAACCTCCGTGACAGCCGTAGCATGCCGTGTAGTCTCTGAGGCTTATCGTGATTTCCTCCGTGAGTCGTTTTGTTACTGATTTCCGCCGCGCTTGAGCGTATCATAAAGTGACAGCTCACACCGGTTCCGTTATCCAGAACAAAGAAGGAAATCAAGAACGTTGACGCGATTTCGGAGTACGAACAGTACCAAAGACGGAGACAGATGGACTGTCGATTAATGGAGAGAGTTGCCAAGGGAAAGTTGTCCGGTGGGATTTTGCCGGATATCTCGCATGCGAAGCCAAAACCGAGTGAATTCTAATATTTATATAGTTACAGCGATATAGGATGTCGAGGAAATGTTCGTATGTGGGAGTTGAATCCCGAGGCAATCTCGAGAGATATGATTATTGAAATTGTAAAAACTCGACTCCAGAGAGCGAGCGGTCGTGAATTTTGAGCGAATGTACACGTGATGGATTGTGGTATAACTCTCAGGGAACGACGCAGACGTTCCGGGTAGAGTTTTCGAGCTCTGCATGGTTTTTTAACTATCATTACCCGTGGAGCGTGATTCTCCGGTGCGCTGGTGCTTGTCATGAACAACGCGCGTAATGTGATGTCCACCACTACTGCAATACATGCACAATCCTAGACGTCTCCGGCGTTCCGCTTCCTCCTTCCGGAGTTTGTCTTTGTTGTTCAGCAAACCGGCTGCCTCGCCAGAGCGCTTGCGCGAGGGATCGACCGCCTTCCTGGCATAGCCAGAGGAAGGTCCGGCATCTCCAGACCCGATGCACCCGTCGTAGGACGAACAGGTGTTCTGGAGTGCGAGGAAATGTTGTAAACAGGGATGGAGGTTAGGGAAGGCATACCCGGAGAGATGTCCGAGAGAGCAGGAGATGCTTCGCGAGGACCGGAGCCACCACGATCGAGAAGATCGTTTCCGGAAGGCGTTCCGTGGTTGCCCTCGGAACCCGAGGAGTATCTGTACCTTTATATATACACAAGCAGCTGTGGCCACAGGGCATATATATATACAAGCACCTCGTGGCTGGCCTGCCAACTACCGCCTATATATATATATACACTACATATTACTACATTGGGAAATACACCCTAATAGTAATAGAAATGGGCCCTCCCCAGCCCTAGCCGGTTGTAAATGGCTGGCCATCATCTGGCAATAATAATAAAAACGCTGGCCATCATTTCGCATCAAATCTGTTTCGTGCCGTTGTGCCGCAGCTGTTGCTGCTTGTTTACCACCGCCCACTTATTGCTGTTTGTTTATCAACGCCCACCCTCGTAGCCCCCGCCGTCCTCGGCCCCGCCAGACTTACAGGATATGTGTTGGGCCTCCGCGCTCTCCGCTCCTCACTGGCAGAGGACCACCCGTCGATGTCCACGGCCGGTGGTCGCCAAGACCACCTTGAAGACCGCCACTGCTTCCGTTCCCGCCTCGCCGAGCCCGCCCCGATGACCGCCTCGCGCACCTAATCTGCGTGCGACGAGGCGTCCCGACACACCTGTACTCCCAGCAAACGAATCACGCCCCAATGACCGCCCCGCGCGCCTAATCTGCGTGCGGCCCGACGCACCTGTACTCCCAGCGAACGAATCACGCCGACTCACAGCAAATCCAAAGGTACGTATCTCCTCTTCTTCAACTTGCCGCCTTTACCTAAGTTCCTCCGTTATTTTCTTAGATTCACTCTGTCAAAACCTCCTCTCCTTGACACTCTCCGACTTTCCTACACTTACCCGTACTGAAATGTACCGTACCAGTCCATCTGCGTGTAAATATATATATATATATTCAATTTTTATCTTTGAGCCCCCTGTGGTTGAACACCCTGGCAGCCAATCCAGTCAAACCCTTCGCCAACACCAGAAAGCCTCACAACATTCATCCCTACACCGCAGCCGACCTTCGAGGGTGTTTCCTAAACACCGATCAATAGGCACGTAACGCGAACCCAATTTAGACACTTACTTCGGCGGCTCCTCGACCTCGTTCTCTTTGTCCGCTGCCTTCCTCTTACCCCCATTGTCTTCCCCAGCCTTCGCCTTCTTCGCCTTCGCCGCCTCTTTCTCCCCTTTCTCCACCGCCTTGACCCTGTCAAACGATATTAATACTCCGCTCAAAGTCCACCGGGAGAAGTCAATATACGTACAGCGCGCTCACAGAATTTCCCACCTCTGACAAGACCCAACGCACGTCGCTCACCGCGTCTCTCCAATCCGCGGTGAGTGACACATTGTCTGCCTCTGCTACAGCCTCTCCCCACCAAAGCAAGCAACCCACAAACAGCAACATCCCGTTTCTCCCACTCATTTTCCCCACACCATCCCACTCGCTCCCCGCCAGATTCGGACGCGTCAGAGCACCACCCGGCAATGCCGTTCTGCCAGCTGGCTGCACAACGCCCCACAACGCCCACCACTGCGCCGCGAAGGAGCCCGTCACCTCTCTTGGTCCCACCTCTCGCGTCGACAACTCCACCTTTCCCTCCCACTTTCTCGTGTACCGCATCCACTGCGCCACGCACCTTGGCCGTCCCCCCTTGCCCTCCGTCGGTGCAGAGAGCAACGTGCAGAGAGCAACCCTTTATCCTTGAATCCCCACGCCCGCTCCAGCTCAAGCAGTTTCCCCACGCATTCCACCCAATCCACCCTGCCCCACACTTCCAGGCGTACCAAACCCTTCACCGCATTGCGCAGCTCCGGCGTCCACTGCTCCAGGTCCTGTCCTCCCCACAATAACTCTCCGTCTCCGGCTCTCTCGTCTCCACCTCTGCTCTGGTCTCCTGTGGCGGCCGTCGTGTCATGCTCGGGGCGTACCAACGCCGTCGCGCTCCCTTTGCGCTGCACCGCATCCATTTCGAGAAACGGCCCAAACGACGTGGCGTCCTCCTCGGGGCGCACCAATTGCGTGTCGACGGGCAGGAGAGGTCCAAACGACGTAGGATCCTCTTCGGGACGCAGCAGGCACGTCCCCTCGACGCCCATCGGCAGGAGCGGTCCAAACGAGGCGCTGTTATCCTCGGGGCGTATCAGCGGCACCTTCTCCCCTGCTCCCTTGTACGCCGCTGTTGGACGCGGTTGTGTCCCACCCGTGCTCTCCTCCCCTTCTCTCCCTGCCTCCTTATCCAGTACGTCCTCATCCTCCCCCTCGTCATCCCCTTGGTCAATCTCCGCAGCTAGTCCACGCGCACTCCTCCGTGGCGGCCCTTCAGGCTCTTTACTTTTCTTGGGCTTTTGCCCTCTCTTCTTCTTCTCGACGCCTGCGCCTGCCCATCGCTCGCCGCCGCCGCCCTGCTTGTGTCCGACTGCGTGGCACCCATGAGACCTGCATTGCGGAACAACTTGCGGTTTATCGCCATGTTGTTCTCGCGCAGGAGCTCGTAGTCCGGCATGCTCCACTTGACACGACGTTTGAAGCTCTCGCGTGCCCCCTGCTCCATGCGCTCCACTTCCGCTGCCAACTCCGGCGACATCGCCACCGCAAGGTCCCGCGGCTCGTCTTCCTCCTCATCTTCCCCATCTTCCTCGTCCTCCTCGTCGTGATCACCATTACCGCCATCCCCGTCATCTTCCTCGCACGCGGGCGGCTCAATGTCCATGTCGTTCGCGCCACCCGACGCACCCGCCACGTAGTCGTCGTGCCATAACTCCGAGATGCCGCCCAGGCTCCTTGCCTGTTTATCCTCGCTAGCTACACATTGTCATCAGCTGTAAAACCCTGCCAAATTACATTCAGCTTACAGAAACAGTGGTCTGAGAACGTGCGATAACTCTGACGCGTCGCTTCAAAGCCTGCACGGTCGAAGTCAGGCCAGATCCGCGGTACCAGCCCGTTTGACAGCCCCGCGTGCACACTGTGCATCTCAATGGCTCCTCCGCGGTCAGGGGTTGGGCCGCACATGAGCAGGGTCACATTCATCCCGAAGTGCTCTGCTGCCGCGTCGACGAACGGCTGAAGGTAAAATCCAGCATTGTTTAGGGCCCTATCGTCGGCGTTAATTCGCTCTGCGACTTACAGCTGGTATTCCTCGGGCGTAGTCGGAGCTGCCCCTCCGACAATCGTCTCATACGCCGTCAACGCCGCCGCGTGTTCCGCCTCCAGCGCGGCTTTCATCTCGTTCTGGAACGGGACCGACTCCGCCTCCCATGCCTCCTTCGTCACCACATTGCGCACCGTGACTGCTGCAGGTTGAGGGACATTTTTAGATACCAGAGCCCATCTCGCTTCAAAACGTGGCTTAATGCGCTCGTTGTAACAGCGGCGAGAGTAGAAGTCGGTGATACGAGCGCGCACCGGCGCCAGGGGGTCCAGCGACTCCTGATTGAAAACCGTCTTGAAGTTACTGGCTTTCGTTTTTTTTTGCGGCCAGTGTCAACGTTCCTCCGTACTGCGCGCGAAACCAATATCCTACTTTCTGTGAAAAAGTCAGCCAGCCAGTCGCCCCAGTGCTTTTATATCCGGAGGTATTAGCCAAACCGGAGTGGTGCTCGAGAGGAACAAGGCATGTAGCCGAGATTCCGGAAACGAGCGGAGTGACGACCGGAAGAATTGCGAAAGTCCGGAACAGAGGCGCGGTGGAAAGCTATCGATGAAGATGCTTCCGGTGTGCTCTTATCTGTTCAGGTCAAGCGCTGTGGCAACCAGAGTGTCGTCCGGAGCGAGGACAAGGCCTGACAAGCCCTAGAACCGGAAAGAACGCCCGAGGACAAAGTCCGGGATTTGGGCGCTGGCATCAAAGCCACAAGATATCCATAGAAGGATCGGGGACTGGTGGTTGTTGCAAGACATGGCGAAGACAGCGATCGGAGTGGTACCGGGGCCAACGGGTAAGAGTCCAGAGTGTCCTTCCGTAACCGGAAAGGCCATAACAGGATTCAAGCTTTATGCTTGAGGTGTGCGCGCACAGGGTCAAAGAAGATGTGGGGTAGCGGATTATGTTGCTTTTCAACCTTTCAGCTCAACGGAGCGCGGGCGGTGACATAGCAAGATCCGGGTTTTCCTGCAAGTTCGGAGACGTCGCAGGGGTGACAAGGGATGCAAGTCGTGTGACATTTAGTCGACAGGAAATGATCACCACCAGGGTATAGAGTCCGGATGAACCGGAGATGCGTGGGATGTGAACCGGCGGCAAGCGGGTAATATTCCCGTGGTCGTAAGGGTTGTGGGAAAATGGGCCAGACAATAGTCCGGAAACCATCTGAGTCTGCACAGCAGTAACCAGAATGGGTAGAAGTCGTTAGGAATGGATAATTGGAGCAAACAGAGTCTGCAACCACCCGGAACCTCAGAGAGGCGACCGGAGTGGGTAGAAGTCGTGAGGGAAGACTCCGGAGTGCACTGGAGTGAGTAGGAGTCATGGGAGAAGACTCCAGAGTGCACCGGAGTTCACTCCGGACCGTAGAGGCAACCAGAGTGGATGGAAGTTGTGATAAGAAAGTCCGGAATTCAACCGGAATACACCCGGGGCCACAAGGGCAGCCGGAGTGCAGTGAAGTCGTAAGGGGTCGTGAGGGAATGAGTGGAAGTGCAAGGATCAATGGATGTCGATCACCGGAATTGTTGTCCGGAATCCAGATACACAAGCACAGCAGTGAGAGGACTATCTGCATGCATGATGACACAGCAAGCAGATGAGGCCAGACAGAGGATCCGAAAAATACTGTTATATCGCTGAGCCAAGAGGGAAGGAATATCCGATCATATGACCGGAGCCGGGCTAAGCCGCGAACCGGAGATGAACGGATGTCTAGATCAGCCACTTCTCGGAACACCACAACTCAGCTAGGGTGACCGACTGACTGGCCTCGGGCTGCGAGATGGGGAAGTGTCCTATGCCAAGGTCCGAGTCGTACGAGCTCGAAGATGGCGACGGGACAGGGATAGCCTGGACCGGAGACACAAGAGCATAACCGGTGTTTGTTGGGTAGTCGTCCAGCGCAGTTCCGGTGTGAACCAGAATGGTTGACATGAAGATGGAGCAAAGGCGGTGCGCCGGAGCGAACTAGAGGCATATCCAAGACACGGGAGACAACTCGGAGTTGAACCGCAGTTGTTGGTATGGCCGAGCGAGGACTCCGGAGTTGTGACCGAAACCGGAGTGACCGGAGTGACCGGAGTGACCGGAGTCACAGAAGGGAACCAGAGGGAGACGGGAGCAAGGCCATAGAGAGGGAGACGTCAAGAGGCAATGACCAGAACCTCAAGAGACGATTGGCAACAGTCCATGAGAAGGAAGCATGGATAACTTTTATTTTTCGGATACTGTACAAGATGTAAAGTACCGGTATTTATACTAGGGAGAAGTAATTAGCACAAAAGGGTATAAGTAACATGAGGCAATGTGAAGCAACATGAAACGAAGTGAACCGCATGGAAGAAGACACCACCATGCGGGAAAAGGGATGAAGTGGGAATAAGGAATAATAGGAAGTAGGAAAGGGGAAAGGTAGAGCATATGGTTTGATAGATGAACAGATGGATAGAAGAGTGATAAGATGTAAGTGCTTTGACATCTGCCTTGAGGCAGATGAAGAAGCGATGGGGAATGATGGGAATGTGATGGAAGCGTGAAGCATATGAAGTGATGAGAGCGTTGAAACAATAGATGAGAAGTGATAAGGGATGCATAAATGGAAGAGGAGTTGATAAGGCATAATAGCGAACGTTCCGGGGAAGAGTCTGATGACTCCGGTGACTCCGGGTATCTCCGGATTCCGGAGATATGTCCGGAGCGACTGGAACGAGAGCAGGAGTGATGGGGCATAGATGAATAGCGCATAATTGTACCAGATGTTGGACTGGCATGTTGGTAGTCGAGATGAACGAGTTCCAAGGTACTGGTGTTAAGTGTTGGTGGTTTTGGGAGCTCCGGGTCGCCGGAGTGGACACAGTTGCAAGGAATCATTCCGGAGGACATTGGCAGTCCTTTAGGAGAGTTCCAATGCATAGAGGCAGAGGTCCGAGACGACATGGGTGAAGAGGAGCTGAACCAAGGAACGTGGAGGACCGGAGTTCGGAGTGATTACATAATCACAGTCCGGAATGTACCAAGGAGTGCGGAGGTGCCACAGCCTGTATCACAGTGAAGGACCAGTGCGAAGTACAGGTGGAATGTTCAGGTAGAATGTTCCGGGGCGATATGGATGAACCGCAGAGAACCGGTCAGGGCTGGATGACTAGTCCAGAGGTTCCGGGATTAACCAGGATGACCGGAGGGTGAACGGGGTGAGGAGTGAGGCCGGAGGTGGCCAAGAAGGTAAGGTAATGAAAGCGAAGTGGATGATAAGGAGGAAGTACTCAGCAATCCATGATTGGACGAGAGCTATGTATTTCAGGATAGGTCCGGGAACAGGTGAACCATAGATCAACTGGAGTGAGCTGGAGTGGTGCTGGAGTATTACCGGAGTGGTGCAGGGTCTGATGTAGTGCGTGATTGTGTGTCCAGAGGTGACGGGAGCACAATCAGAGTTGGATTGAGTGCGACCAGAACCGATAAATGGGAAAAAATGAAAGACTGATTTGCACGGACATAACAAGTACCTGTTCGATGTTTTGACTTCTTTGTGCCGCATAGGCGGTGACGGCCAAGAACAGCCTACTGGCTCACATCAGGAATGGTATGTTCATTGCTATTTTTTTTATGCATCTGGCTCAACTTGAGTTTTTCATTTATGCAGAGCACTTTAAACCAATTGCTATTATGCTTTCATCCAGTGGTCATAACATGCTGAAACCGCACTGTGTGTCCTAACCTCTGGATCCGAAAATTCACCAACTTATCTTTTTTAGTGCCCTTTGAACTACTGTCTTCGGCTACCCCAACATCTTTTATTGTTTGCTGTAGATGGATCTGTGCCACTGCAAGTGGCGGAAGGAGGGAACAGGGCCCGTTCCCTCCTTCCACCACCTGCAGTGAGACAGATGGTAGTTTAGTCTCTTTAGTTGAGAATCCTGAGATGAGCAGAAGTTTTGCAATGTTGTATGATAAATAATGGCTCTGGTGTCACATGTGGAACCAAAAGTTATTTTTGATTTTTTTTTCAAAAACTACGCAATCAGGTAGTAAGACTTTAATGGGCAGCACTCACAAGAGCTTGTTGGCGTAGTTGTATGTGTGTTTGTCTCTCACGTTTCGTAATCTACTGTTTTTTTTGGGTTCGATCCTCCCAAGTCTCACTTTTTAATGTTGTCTCTTTTGGAAATCAACCGCCTTTCCGTGTCACAATAAATACAGTTCATCATTGTTTACTCCTTCCCTACCATTTTACTTTAGAACTACAACCGAATTTATCCTGAAGCTGTTCAGATAATTTATCAATGAAATTTGTGCTCACTCACCCCTTGCACTTGACCTGCAAAACCACAATATTAGGGTTGTTTGTTCAAGAAAAAATCCCTTGAGGAGAGAGTATTGACACAACACTGGCAAGTTGAATACTGATGCAATAGTTACAGTACTGAACACAGACACCATTTTATTCCTCAAAAGACCTGGGAGCTTTCTTGATCGTGGTACACAACCCTGGGTCTTATATAAATGAACCGGGCCTTTTAAACCTAAATTTTTGAATCCCAGATATGAATTTTAGCCCATTGACTTCGGACAGGACTGAGAGAAGTAGCAATGTCAGATTTAAGTTGACTCTGCAACAAACATAGTATTATTGGTGTTTGAGTAAATTATGTATTGGCACTGTATGCAGAGGCTTTAGAGAAAGCCATAAATTCCGGGTTCCAGAATCTCTGACTTCCTTTCCTAATTTTCCTACGGATAATTAAGGTTGGAAGCTCAGATCTTCCAACATTTCGGGTTACTACCTGCTTTCTCAAATTCTCTGGTCATTTTACCTTGGCACATTTTTGTCGAACCTACACCGTTATTACATACCCTCTTATTTTCTTTTTTCAGCCTCTGTTGAGCCTACTTTTTTTTTTTTTTTGACAATTAGTGAATTTCGATGTTTCAGCATCACACAGGAGGAAAACTTTGTGCCTGCGGCGCTGGTGGGTATTCAAGTAAGCAAGTCCTGCAGTTTCTTAATTTTTGACGCATCGCTGCCCGCAAAGTATCGTCAAAACTCTCGTGGTAACTTAAATAGGGGCATGGGAAGTCTCCAGGCCCGATTGGGCCTGGTCAGGCCAAATGCGGCCTGAGTTACCAAATCAGGCCTGGAAGCTGTCCACATATGACACCAGAGCCTAAATAATGTCACGTGGACCTAGAATTCCATCTAGGTCCACGTGATCAGATTGCCCCAGCCTTGAAAAAATAAAAAGTGCAATCCCTCAGGTTTGAACCCGAGACCTCAGACAACTGACTCGATTTCAGCGGAGAAAGACATTACCAATAGTTGAAGACACCATAGCAACTTCAATTGAATTATCTTTGACACAACTCACTGAGGACTATGTAGTTTAAACCAGTTCTTGAACAGGTTCGAAGTGAGGGTAGGAACTTAACCAGCTGTGAAAATGAATGTCAGTTCACAAGAAAGAAGAAATAAATTCGCACTCCTTGAAGTTTGAAGCCAAGATTTGACTTGGAGTCTGTTAAAAGCTGGACCTCAGTGAAGAGGGATAAGGATTTAGACAAAATAACAGTCAGTTGAACACTCCACAACTCGGAAGCTGAGGGTACTACCTACTGTGAATCAAATCGAACCTTGTTTTGGTCCAAGATTCAAGTACTAGTCAATGTTGACCACCATCCACTTCAGATATAAGGAAGAACTGAGGGCAGAACCCATCCCCAAGATGCCCGAGGTCAACCTACGCAAGAGATAAATGCATGTCTCGATGGAACACAATGCTAGGGACCTATCTGGTATTGAGAAAATCTTTCAAGGGGCCATGGTGGTCATGTGGGGGTTTGTTTCAATTGGTATGCACATACGTAGACTGAATGACCATCAAATATCAGTTCAATATATTATAGATGGAACAGTGAATCATACCAAGTTCAGGGTGGGGTTGAGTACCTATAGATGAATCGATGAAAGGCCAGTGGTGTGTAAGTGGATAGAAAATGTATGAAAGGAACTTAGGACCCAAGGTTGGAGTTAAATGTTGAGAGTCAAACATGACTCAACTACTTGAGTGCTTGGTTGAGTCCAAGTACGATAACGGTGAATCAACGGACACTTGTATCACATGCATACCATCAAATCAAAGGTCCATGGACCTCAGTGGCCAACATTAAGTTGAATATTATATTGGCCAACTATCCAACTGACACTCAGTCCACATGACATCAGGGCAGAATACTGACATGCCTGGGGTCAAACAAACATAGTAACGGCTGCCTGAGAAGGCATTAAACAATCTTGGATGAAACCTTGAAGGTCAGAGGCTTTGAACACAGTTGTGCCGAGTGCAATTCCAGCACGTGCAATTTTCGCGTAATTGGCACCCACCCCTTTGAGTGATGTCAGATAAATCATTGAATTTGAATTGACGTCCTTCAACGTCAGTTCAAAATTACGACAGAATCTTATAATGCTTGAATGAAAGTTGAATGAAAGTCAGTTTGTACATGACACGAAAATACATACCTGAACTCGAACAGCCAGTCTGGGTCTTCCAATGGCTATCACACTGAGAAAATGGGCTAAGATACATTAATTGATTTAGGCACACAATTAACAAGTCAAAAGTTATGTTTGAAAACCGTTGAGGATGTGGGTGAACAGTTCGGTTGTTAGCATTGAAAACCTCATGTAAAATGAATGTAAGGACACACCTCGAATCACACAAGATTGAGCAATATTCATATACGAGATAAAGCAACCTAACAAACAGAATGGTGAATTGCGAACCTCGCCCCGGTAAGTGCCAGAAATGTCAAACAGTAAGCAAATGAGTTGAAGTGCAAGCATGAAGCATTGTTGGTGGTGGTCCATGTCAACAGCAGGCATGACCATCTGTGCCGAATTGGGTCTCTTGTTCTGTATGTATCTCTCTGTTCAAATATGCATCATCATGAATAAGGCTGGACATCAGAATCCCAAGAATCTGAATAATTACCTAATGCAGCACGTCAGAATCCCGAGGGTAAAATCCCAATGATCAGATGACCTGAAAACTTGCCTTTTTTGGATTGTTTGGCCACCTGATTTGCTTCCAATTTGCGGGGTCCGCAAATTCTAAATTTGCGGACCCCGCAAATTGAAAGCAAATGATAAGCAAATGATAAGCAAATTTTAAATTTGCGGGCCCCGCAAATTGGAAGCAAATGAGAAGCAAATGCTAAATTTGCTTACAATTTGCTTATAATTTGCGGTGCCCGCAAATGGTAGTGTGCACCCAGTGACTTCCGATACGTGGCCTGGCGCCGTAGCTGGCGCTCCTCCTCGTCCCCGCAGCGGTGAGCTTCCGACGCGGCCATGGCAACTTCAGAAAGTGATGGCAGGCAGGACATGACTCAAGATCAAAATAAAAGAAAAACGCAAGACAAAATCGAAGAAAAAATGCAGAACGAAGGTGATTTATTCAGGCGCAATTACATCCTCGGCATATAATCTCCGTCTTCCCAAAACGCGTCGCCATTTCCATCGTGGTAGTTTTCGTCATAGGATTGGCGCATGGGGCGCCGTCGTGCCCCTCTTGGTAGACATACCCGAGGCTGCCCAAGTTCGCAAGCACCCAGTAACGGTTCTCCGTCCAAACCTATCGATATTTAGAGGATATAAAAAAAATATTTTCGGTACCATGAAACGCACCTCCATCCAATGGGCAGGATGCTCCTCGTGAACAACTAAGATGCAGCGCCGGCACGCGGGGAGGCCGCCTCGACATCTCAGATCGCGGCAGCGGTAAAGAGTGGTATCAGCTAGCGGTGACCGACACCACGCACACTGGCTTGGGCCTGGCGTCTTGCGGGCCTCATGTTGGCACATGACATGGTTGTCTATGAGCGGGTCCGACATGCGGATGCGCATCAAGTCGCGTTCCTCAGCGGCGCGCTGCTGGTCCGTCAAAGGTTCCTCTTGGGACATTGGTGGTGCGAGCGGTGGGTGAGGTGAGAGCTGGAAAGATGTTTGATCCCGCAAGAGATGATCGCCGGAAGTCTTGGCAACGCGTGCGGACCGGGGTCCGTAACCTACGTTTGCCAAAACGGGTCTAATCAGGTTACATCACTCCTCAGTTTTTCGACTTTAGCAGCATACCGAGTCAACCAAGGCGTCACAGCACTCGCGGTATCTCTTTGAGGTCTTCTATATAATTTACGAAACACATTCTGCGGTCTTTTTCGACGCCAATTTTGTGAAAGTTTGAAGGACGACAAACTGCGAGAAACCATCCTGCAATCTACTCTTATTCCACAACGTCGTCCTCTGGCAAATGGGTGTTACCTCAGATTTTCGGTCTAAAGTTGCTGTTATGTTCAGTGATCTCTTCAGTCCAGGTATCCCGCCTCAGAATCGCTTCAGGGATTTATCAATGCCTAATTACTGTCGCGATATATAGCCTGTGAGTGCGCCACTTTGTTGCCTAAACCCTATCCACAGATTTCTGTCAGCCCTCTTTTGTTGGCTAACGTTTCTTATCTGCTTGATGCTCCTACTGACATGCTCAGATAATCCGTTGGGGCGATTTCAGAGGTAATTCAACGGGAAACAAGTTAAAATAGACGAGGTCCCCATGCGACATACACTGCCGGCTCAGTCATACCAACCGGATTTCTTGACTGCCTAATGGGTTCGAAAACGTCAATGTTGAGCTATGCGAGCTTAGTGCATGGGAACGGGACATACGCAGAGGTACTTCGCCCTTTGTTTCGGCGCGCTTGTGCTATTGGGTAAGGGCAACGGCCTCGTGGTACTTCACCTCGAGTCGGCACAACTTGACGTCGTGAGCGCGAAGTATACGTGCACACTGGTCACGCTCGCCACGGCCGATGGCGATTTGGGCCTTTCTCTGAAGGTAGCGCCGAGTGAGGCGGGCGTGGGTGAGAGTGGCGACGGCGAGATGCACAGCTTGTTGTGCCCTGAGCAGTGTAATGCGTGTGGTTAACACACAGAGTTGGGACCACAGCTTTTGGCTCTGTTGGAGGCCAAAAGTGTTCTGCTGCTTTTGGCGCCATACGAGGTGGCGCTGCCGCAGGAGATGATGGAGGTGAGCCACGACCGCGTCGGAGTCGATAGGTAAAGGGTGGAGACTTTCCATTTGCCGAAGTGTGTGTTGGAGGATGAATCGAATGACGGGATTGAATGAAGATGAGGGAGGGAGCCAAGTCTTAATTAGGAAATAAGCGACGATCCCCATTAATTCAGGTGGAAAATGGTAGATCAAGTACAGACTGTGAACAGCAATAATTGTGAATAAGAGTCAGAGTAGGTAAAGATGTGTAAAGTTAAGTACGACCGTCCACTGCTGGTAGCTATTACTCCCTGTCGCCCAACGGCTTTGCCGATCGCGGGCACGCTGCGCCTGAGCCTCGAGGTCATCGCGAGTTTCTTCGTCAACGGCCGCCTCCGTTCTAAAGTTGTGGTCGACCCAGCAAAAAAGCCCCGCAGCGGTGTATTGAGTGAACGAGTAACGCTGCTCGCCCTCCCCGATGCCAACGTTGGAGTGACGCAAGATGGCAGAGGGGATTAATATCGTCGAGCCGGGAGGGAAACGAATGATTAACCTCAAATCCCAGAGCACCAGATGGCCGCCGACGTCGGGATTAAAGAATCCAAGGGCCGTAATTGTGCACCAGCCCCACGCCAAGTTCAGGGCGTCGATGTGCGGCAGTGTTACAGTTGCAGGGCCGAAGTTGAGGGTGGCAGCAGCGAAGGCGGAAAGACGGCGGGAGAAGTTGCGCCTCAGCGCGGGGTTGTAGGTGTGGGTGAGTGCGTCGAGGGTGAGTACATACAGGGAATGCACTGCTGGATTCCAAGTTTGAAAGAGGCCTAGGGATATAGTCAAAATCATGATATAAAGGGGACAGGGTAAATACTCACGGTTGGCGAAACCGGCAATGCGAAAGAAACACGCAAGCGCGAACAGGCGCTGAAAGACTAGAGCCATTGCAACAGGAAGGCTGAGGTTTCCTGGGACCTGAACGATTTATTAACGGTGAAAGGTGAAAGGGTCTAATGTCACAAACCTGCTGTCCACCGCCAAATGATATACCTGCGCTGACAGGACAGAAGAGAACGTGCCGCGCCTACCACTGCGCTGGTCTGCGCGGAAGTGAAGCTCAGCGCGGGCGGCTTCGAGCTCTCGCGCGGCTTGCTCAGTGAGACTGAGATACTCAGCATTGTTAGGACGACCGCCGAGGACCGCGATAACCCGAGACTCGCGATCGACTAAGGGACGCGAGCTGCTACAAGTCGAAGAAAGAGTCAGGAAAAAAATTAGAGTGTCGCTCGAACGCACCGTCCATCCCAGGCTACCAGCCTCATGCCGAATAGGTGTTGCAGCTCCGAGAGCGAATACTCTCGCTGCTGAGTGTCCCGGTCGCAAATGCCCGACCAGCCGGTGGAGGCGACCAGATAATCACTGGGCGCCGTGGAGATGTGAATGGGCTGGGCATTGGTGACATAGGAAACGCTACGACAAAAACTTACAATTGCACACAGCTCCCCGGCGTATCATATTTGGGGGTCTGCCTTCGTTGATTCTGCAACGCAGTCCGCCGAAACTCAAACGCGCAGAGCGCTCAATTCGCGCGGCGTGAGAGGACACGACAAACACGGTGATTGCACCGCGACCGCGCCGGCAAACGGAGTGCATGAGCACGGGCGGCAGGCCCACCAGCATCACCTACGATGCGTACACCCGCTCGCCGACCGAGCGCGGACGAAAATCACCGTTGCTGGGGAACACTTGGCGCCGCGCGACGCCGGAGAAGACATCATTGGCGGCGACGCGGTTGGTGCGGTGCAAGAAGGCGCCTTTATTGCCGTCCCTGCAGGCAGCGCACGCAGGACAAGCGAGCGCCTCGGGTTCGTCCGCACAGCCCCGAAGCCCGCCCAGTAGCCCGTTGCGTGCGGCTGCGCCGGTGAATGAGTACAGCTGGACTTGTGCTCATTGCAACGAGGTGACGCGAATGAGAGTGGTGGAAGACGTGATTTGAGGGTTGCTGGTTTCCGGCATCGCGTTCATCTTCTCGTGTAGAGCTACATAGTCTGTTTCGTCGGCACTTGTAGTTCACACCAAAGCAGAAGACAATGATGCGGGACTCAATCGGCATTTTCGGACATATGATCTGGGTGATTGTGATCTGTCAGAATAATTTGCCAATCTCTACCCCAGTGTGTGCCGTCCCCGCTAGTTGGGCTCCCTTTTCGTTTTCGTTCGCGTCGTCACTGCGTAGTGTGGCCCCTCAACGCATCAATGTCCAAGAGGAAAGCTGTTGCGAAAGCAGCCCCAAAGATGCTGGTGGGCGCGCCCGGGGTCTCTTCAATCACGGCACACTCACAAGATGGGCGCACGGCGAAAACAAGGTGAGTCGCCGACGCGGGGGCGGTGGCGAGTTCTTCCTCCACCCCCATTGTGCACGATTGGGTCAAAGATCTTGCGACTCAAGCAGCACGAGCGGCGGAGGACTTCAGCTGGAGCCTGGGCGACAATTCTTTGGGCGCGGAACCGGATGGCGATGCCAACGACAATATTCAAGTGGTGCTGTGTAAGGCCCCTCGAAATAAGAATTCTGTGAGTTACTCTCCAAGTTTGAGGTCAATGGAATCCTGACCGCCATAAGGATCGACCCTTGCAGACCTGGGTTCCCTATACAGACGAATTTTGCCAGGAGACTCTGCGGCGCGAGGGACGCGGATCTCCGAATGTGTACGCACGTTGCGCGACCGCAGCTTGCGATAGGCCGGCCGAGTACCGATGCTTGGACGGCGTTTGTTTTGGAGAAGTCATGCGTTGTGCGGCGTGCATTGTTTCAACGCACGTACAGTCTCCAATGCATTTTATTGAGGTGAGCTACGCATTTGGGTTTCTGGGGAAAGAAAAGCGTGACTCACAGGTATTTAGAAGTGGAATGGGAAGAATTTCGTGCAGACGCGCAAGGGTTTGAGGGAGCTGGGACTACGAGTGCAGTTGGGTCACCCTCCGGGCGTAATTTGCCCGCACAAGAAGCCTGCGGCGTCTGACTTCGTGCTGTACGACACCACGGGGGTCCACGAGCCGGCGGTCGACTTTTGTGGGTGCCGGGGGGCCCCAGAACGGCGCACGCAACTTATGCGAGTGTGCTGGTGGCCCGCGACTGTCAAGGAGCCGAACACTTGTGCAACCTACGCCGTAATAAAATTATTTCAAATTCTGAATTGTCTCGGAAAGCTTTCAGCCTATGACTTCTTACGAGGATTGGAAATGGTCACAAACCACAATGGGTTGGATAGACCGCCGGTGAGTACAGGTTACGAACTGAAAATTGAATAAATAAGTTACTGACCGATTATTAAGGACCGTCGCAAGCCATTCATGCACATAATGCGTGAGTGGCGGGAGGTTAAGCGCCATAAACGATTCAAGAGTGGACACGCAGCTGGGGGTGTGCGCACGACAGCTAGGGGTGGGTTGGCACTTATATGCCGCAGCTGCCCTCAACCTGAGTGGAATATCGACCCGGAGCGGGTAGAGGCGGGATTCAAGTACGTATAATATTATTATGGGTGGAAGTGCATTACTAAGTATGTGTCAGATTCCTCTACTTCTTGTTCCTCGCGCAGGACGCGAACTTCCGGTTGACGAACCGAAACGTGTCCTCGGAGGAAGCAGATCCTATCCTGGGCGATGGCTTCGGCTACTTCGCGCTGCGGGAAGGGGAAGAGGGGTATAAGGCGCACATTGAGAAGCATGCCACCGAGCAGGAGATCTCTAGCTGTGCCGGATTTCAAGCAATGTTCCTCGCGAACATGAAGCAGGTCAAGGGACTCCGAACAACGGGCGTCGGGGGGGTCACTTGCTCTCGTCATAACATGTGGTGCCCGAATGGCATCGGTGATTTGCATGTTGGCGAGCGGTATGTGAAGTCTGACTTAAAATATTGTTTCTGTGACGCTGAATTGCCTGCGAAGATTCTGTAACCTGGACTTCCTCCTATTGCCCGCACTGCTGTGGTTTGCGTTGTGGTACGTGGTGGTGTCGTACGACATCGCTTGCCAGTACGGAACACATTTCTGGGAACGCATGCAGCAACTGCCGGAGAGCATGCGGCTGAAGATTGCGGAGGAGAACCTTTGGTGGAAGGTTCCCAACTTCCACTTGCCGCCGCACAAGTGGCCTTGCCACTCACCGTACTCGTTCCATTACATGTACGGCGCCGGGATGTCGCACGCCGAGGGCGTGGAGCAAAATTGGTCGTTTTCCAACGGGGTGGCTGCATCGACAAAGCTAATGGGCCCGGGGTCAAGACATGCGACATTGGAGGACATTTTTGGCTTCCACAATTACGACCGGCAGCTGGCGATGCGTACGCTGCTCCCTTTTCTCTCGAGGGCACTGATATTTAACTTGATTTAGATCGCGTATTACCAAAGCGACTGGCTATCAACATTAAGGAGGGTGGGAAGCACCGCTCGGCGCTGGCGGCGTTCACAGAGGGGCTGGATAGTACAAGGCCTGAGGAGGTGGCGGAGTGGCAGGAGTGGGTGGGGAGGTGGGAGGCGAAGCAGCACACAGACCCCAAAGAGTCGCCGTTCGAATACAAGGAAGCCGGTATGTTGTTTCGTGACTCGGAAATCAAGCACTGACGAACGAGGAACATAGTTACCTCGCTGCGCGATATACAGCTCAAGATTGCAGGGGAGGAGCTGATTAGGACGGAGGACGGGGTGGAGGTCGAGCAGGAGAACACGCCGAGCACATTCATTATTATGGGGCTAAGCATTGAGGACACACAGTGCGTCTTCCATTTAATTGCATACTGCAAACGGATGACTAACTGTTAGGTATTGCGAATATTTTGGGCTCCCAGGTTTTTCTTGTCCTATTTACTGAACAGTTACATACAAAATCCTCATAAAACACGGTATTTTCCGATGTACTACTTACTTTATTACATCTATCGACTCGTTCTGGCTCATGGAGGTTTTCACATGCTCTCCGCATTTTATTACGATTTTAGTCCGATTTTACGACCTTTGGATTGACTCACAGCGTCGAGATCAATCCCTGTTTACATCTATTTATCTAAGAACCCCGATTAGGAATGGCAGATCAAATGACTCGAATTGGAGGCCGTTGACTCAACATAACTGCGGACTTCAATCCACAGTCATGTAATGAGTCATACATACTCAAATCAAGTCATATTAAGTCAAGGTGACTCAAGTAGGTACCAATTAAATACAAACATGTAAAATGCATAAAAGGAGGACTCCAACTCTTTGAAGACATTACCTTTTTACTTCAATACATCTACGTCCCCTCTCAATCACTCGATTAAGTAGGCTCATCCCGAATACAGACTCGCTCTATTCAACCCTGAGGAATTGGAATACGCTTCGCGCTACTCTCAATTCTTGTTGTCCTAAATCTGCTACAGCGTTGCTAGCAGATACGTCGATTACAGACTTGCTCTAATCGTCGGCAGCCCTCTACGTTGAGTTAACAGTCCCGTTTGCGGTTAGTCTTCTTAAGCATCTATATCACCCTCAACTGCTGAACTGTTTATTTGGTAAATCTCACTTCTTCACTAACTGGTTTCCACAGCACACCAAATTATCCGGTCACGTAACACTAACGTACACGACGTGAGGCGCCGGCTAGAAATTGACATAAAGGCACTGCAGCACCCAACCGCGAGCCAGAAGCTTGGTTTCACAAAGCGTAGAACAGCGCTCGTGAAGAGGATACACAAGTTCCGGCGGCTCCAGCTGGTGTACATGCCGGCACTGCGAGGCTTTCTATCAGATCGTGAGAAGCAGATTTTCGATGGGAACGGGGAACAGGCGGCAGAGGCTACACGGCTATTCATGCCGTCCGAGATGGGAGACGCGGGGAATCGAGGGAGGGCGTGTGCAGGGGGACTGAGTGAGGTGGAGGAGCGGATGCAAGAGGGGGAAGCGACGGAGGCGCTGGAGCTGGTGTGGCAGGGGCTGTGGTCGAGGACGATGACGAATCAGTTTCGGATACGCAACTACACGGGCCAGGGTGCTCTGACGCGGGGCCAGGGCATCCTGCGGCAAATCAATATCAAGATCCACCTCGCCAAGATTCATTATCGCCATGCTCGCGCTGCGTTGCTGGTTTTGCAAGGGCATGGGGTCTGGGAGGAGAAGCTAAAGGTGCTGAGAGATGAGGATGTGCGCGCGCTGGAGGCGGAGGAGGAGGCGAGGGGGGACCAGCTGGATGTGCTGGCGGATGCGCTGGCGAGGCCTGCGGGTGTGGCGGTGGCGGAAGGAATCGCGGCAGGTGAGGGCTCACATACCCTGTCTTGGATTTGGTATGTCGTTGGCGTGACGAAGGAGGCCGACGACGACCCGAAGCTGCATGAAGGTGCGTAACATGTTCCCTGCTAGAAAGGGTGTAAGCTGATTGACTGCATGAATTTCAGCACTGCGTGTCGAGTGGTGTAAGGCTTACGCGCGGGCGAGGCGATTTGACGAAGAGGTGCGGCTGCTGTGCGAGGAAATGCGCCGGACCGTGGCTTTTGGAAGAACCGTGGCGGCGAAGTGGGACGCGCTGGCGGAGGCTGTGGTGGAGGATGCGTCTGTGGAGCTGACGGAAGGGCGGCAGGCGTACGCTGCCGAGCAGGCGGACCGGGAGCGGGCGACGTGCGCTCTGTTGGAGGTCAAATGGCGCGGGATTTTGGAGAAGGCGGAGGCCTATTTGGAGGGTTTAGATGGCAGGGGGGAGCAGATAACCATCGAAATGGAGCTAGGGGACGAGCTGGAGCCCGAGGATGAGGAGGCGTTGCTGGAAGGGGAGGAGGATTGAGTGGGCTGTCAGATAGGGGTTAGTAATAATATGAGTAAACAGAGATTCCATTTGGAGCAGAGATTGTTGATGACATTCGAAAGATTGATGGGAAGGTGGTCGGCGGCGAATTCGGCATGAAAACAGCAATATACGGTGATATGCGAGGTGTTTAATAACACTGTTGTCCCACGGGATCAATATGTGCCCTATGTATATATATTGCAGGCGTTGGCAGGCCCACCAACAGGTGCCCATATATATATATGCCCGGTGGTCACGGCAGTATGTATATATATATCGGTACAACTATGGGTGGGAACCCGGAGACCCGCGTCCAGGGCCATGATTGCCCCAGAAATCACGTGCGTTCCTCTGAGCTTCGGCGAGAGCTGCTGCAGGCTGTGTAGCCCAATACTTGGTATCCAGGCGTGTTAGCATTGCTGTCATGAATCGTGGTTTTCACAACCCATTCATTTCCTTCCCTACTACCCCCGTTTTCCATACGACAACCGAACTCCAAAGGAACATCCCGGAATACTCCTGGATCCACACGGCGACGGACCCGGAATATTCCCTGAAACGACGGTAACTCACACCGACAGTTGACAACCGCCTGGGATATTTCAAGGATCGACGATCGGACACCCGACATGTGTCAAACCCTAAAAGCCAATACATCGTGGAGATATATTCGATCACACTCCTGTGTGCCATACGTTGTCTCATCAACGCCGATTGGTATTTCAGATGAAACCTTGGATACCTAATTATCAGAGTAGTATATATACTAGGTAGAATCTTCCTGTACTCTAGATTCTACCTCGTCTAATACCAGCTATACTTTGGCCCGGTAACAACGAAGCGTCTTCTCACCACTGGGCAACGACTCTCAGTATACTATCGTTCATCCTCTCATCGGTAACCCTACGTGCGGGTTATCTGGGCGCGTACTATACCGCCTTCGGGTCTTTTCGGGCTCCACCTCGAGCGGACATACACCGGACTTCGCCCCTTATTGTGGCTATCCGACTATATCCCCTCATCGGCGTTCACCCCGGGTTCTAGCCGGGTTATTCGTATAAAGGTCCCGGCCGGGTTATTTCCATATCGACATCCCGTCAGGCCGACCTAGGGCTGTCGCTGACAGAAGGTAGATTCTAGTCTACCCGCCCCGACCTACACGACAACCAGAGAACCAAACCCGAGATATGCAGATGAACATATTCATACAAGATGTCGAACAATGGGGAGCGGCAGGCCAGCTATTCTATAACATGCTGTGGGCCCTGGCTCTCCTAGCCCTTGCGGGATACCTTGCGGTGTGGTTCACGCAGGAACCTCACCATCTCGCACGACGACAACGCGGACGCAACCCGCGCTACTACGCAGAGCACTGGGTGCTCCGGATTATACGCGACAACATTCGCGCTTTCGGGTTCTGGCTCGCGCAGGTAGCCAGACCCCGGGGACAACCCGAACATCGACGGTCAACCCGAGCCCGCCGTTTCACAAGGAGGAACCTCCTCCGGCAGAGACCACCAGTGGCTGTTACTAGAATGCAATGTACCCGACCGTGGTCAGGGGGTACATTGCAATAAGGATACAGCGCAGTCGCGCGGCCCAAATGTTCCTTATCGCAATGTACCCTTACGTGGCCTTTTCCCCCCAAAAGCTACAGCTTACCAGGTAAAATACCATATTTCGGTGGCCCATGATCGCATCTCCTTCGAAATCACCCGTTAATGCTCGGCAAACAACGTTTCCATGTAAATTCTACAAAATACTCGACGGGGCTCGAAACAGGCAAATGTTTACCTCTGTTTGAAACACCCAGCGTAGCCGTCCGGCAGCCAAAAAGCTACTGCAGCCCATGCGGCAGCTCATCGCCCTCGTCCTCACCCTCCAACCGAGCCTCCTCCTCCTCCGGGTCCAGCTCATCCGCCCCCTCCAGCTCAACCGTCACCGGCACATCCTCCAGCGCCACATTGCCAGCGAGAAACGCCTCCGCCTTTTGCAAAATGCCTCGCCAGTCCGCTTCCAGTGCCGCACACCGTGCACGTTCGGTGTTGGCATGCTCGGCCACATACGCACGGCGCCCTTCTGTCACCTCCGCGCTCGCCCCTTCCAGTTCCTCCCGTGCCAAACGATCCCACTCCGCCGCCTCCGTGTATCCAAATGCAATTGTCCGGCGCATCTCCTCACGCAACAGCTGCACCTCCTCCCTGTACCGACGTGTCCGCACGTGCACCTTGCACCATTCGACGTGTAGCACTGCTATTAATTAAGCACGTCAGTACGCGATTTAATGAAATCACTTGAAAAATACATACCTTCCCTCAAACGCGGGTCGTTTTTGTCCTCTGGGATGCCACCTGAATACCAAATCCACGAAAGCATGTGGTTTCCCTCGCCCCTTGCGACACCAGCCGCGCGTGCAATCCCCCCCTCGACGATGGCGACCCCGAGCTCTGCCCAGTGCTCATTCTGTGCCTTCTCCTCCGCAGTGAGCGCTCGCTCGTTTAACGCCCGCACGTCGTCCTCCCCCAGGACCTTCAGACGCTCCTCCCACGCCCCATGGCCACGTAGCACCAACAGCGCAGCCCGCGCGTACCGGTATCGCAGTTTCGCCAGGTGGATCTTGATGTTAATTTGACGCAGCATTCCTTGCCCCTTCGTCATCATCCCCTGGCCCGTATAATTGCGCAGCTTGTAACGATTTGTCATTGTTCTCGTCCTCAGCCCGTCACGTACATTCTCCAGCGCCTCCTCCGCCTCTCCATGCCGCATCTGCGACTCCACCTCAGCCAACCCAAGCGCACACGCTCGTGCTCGTAGCTGTTCATCCGCAATCTCTGACGGCATGAACAGCCTCGTCGCCTCCGGCAGCTGCTCCCCATTCCCGTCGTAGACTTGCCGCTGCTCGTCCGTCAGCAAGCCGCGTACGGACGGCATGTAAACCCTTTGCACGGAACGGAATTTGAATATTTGCTTCAGTAATGCCGTGCGGCGCTTCGTGAATGAGAGCTTCTGGTTGGCGGACGGGTCCTTAATCGCGCGGACGTCGACTGCTAGCTTCCGCCTACATCTAAAATCAGAAATCACCCCTAAATCAATTACAATGATGATAACGTACTGCAACTGCTCGAGCTCCAGCCCCATTGTGATAAATGCCCCGGGCGTATGCTCCCGTTCGATCTCTACACCGTCCTCGGTGCAGATGAACTCCTCGCTTGCGATCTTCAGCTGGATGTCGTGTAAAGTTGTCACTACAAATCCATCAGTGCCAACCTATTTCACTCTCATCTCTCGACGAACCTTCATCCTTCGTCTCGAACGGCGACTCCGACGAGTCGGTGTGCTGCTTGGACTCCCAACGCCACACCCACTCCCTCCACTCGGCGACCTCCGTCGGCCGAACCTCCTCCAACGCCTTGGAAAACGTCTCGAACGCCGTCTGGTGCTTCATCGCCTCCTTGATGTTCACTGCCAGGCGCTTCGGCAAGACATGATCTACACGACCAACGTAAGTTCCCTTCCACATCATCATTAAAACGACGTACGCATCGCAAGCAGTCTGTCGTAGTTATGAAAGCCGAAAATGTCTTCCAGCGTTGCATGACGGGAGCCCGGACCCATTAACCTTGTCGACCCAGCAGCGCCGTTTGAGAAGGCCCAGTTTTGCTCCACGCCCTCGCCGTGGGTCATTCCGGCACCCGGCATCCAGTGGAATGAGTACGCCGAGTGGCAACCCTGCTTGTGCACCGGGAGGTGGAAGTTGGGCACCATCCACCAAACGTTACTCTGCGCCAGCCTCAGCTGCATCGCCTCAGGCATCGCCGACATCCGTTCCCAAAAGTTGATGGCGTACTGACACGCGATGTCGTACGACACCACGAGCCACATGAGCACGAAGCTCATCAGCACCGACAGAAGGATAAAGTCCATGTTAGAAAAGCTGTAATCCTTGAATCAGCGCAGTGTACACAAACAAAATATTCCAGACACCTACCGCTCTCCGACTTGAAGGTCCCCCATCCCGTTCGGCATCCACATATTGTGGCGCGAACACGTTACACCCCCGACGCCCGTCGATCGCAGTCCTTTTATCCGCTTCGTGTTTGCCATGAACATCGCTTGGAACCCCGAGCAGTTCGACACCTCCTCCTCCTTAACATGCTGGGCGATATGGGCCTTGTACCCGTCATTGCCTTCACGCTTGCAAAAGTATCCGAGGCCGTCCCCGATGATCGGGTCCGCGGCCTCAGAGGAGACATTTCGATTTGAAAGCCGGAAGTTGGCGTCTTGCGCAAGAAACAGGCAGTATAGAAATCTAAATTACGCACTCGTTAGTCGCGACAGACAGAACGATACTTATCACCCACCGAGAGAAGTCGTCCGCGCTTTCCCACCCTTCTGGCATATTCCAGCCAGGTTGCGGACACGCGCGACACTTCAGCGCCAGCCCACCCTGCTTGATCGCCTTCACCCCGCCCGCCAAGTGTCCAGCTTTCATCCTTTTGACCCGCTTCACCTCCCGCCACTCCCGCACAATCGCCATGAACGGCCTCCGCCGGTCCTAATCAGTTTCTGTCAGTTCTCCCTTCAAGCACTTCCTAAATAATAGAAACTTGCCGGCACTTTGTCGAGCCCATCGTGCAAGTACTTTATTAGCTCCACTTAAGTAGTTGGTGGTGTAGACCAATATAGAACTGAAGTTTCATACAACTTAAGTTCTCGATGTACGCTGCAATCCCACTGTTAAACGGACCATTAACACATATCTACGTACATGAGGAGGAACTTAAGTTCGATGAGGAACTTAAGTTCACGTGGACTTAAGTTGTTGAAGGAACTGAAGTTCTTGAGGGAACTTAAGTTTGCGAAAGAACTTAAGTCTGAAGATGTCAATGGAATCTATATTGCAGCCATACAAAAGTTTGTAGAATAAATACTTGAGTGTAGAACTTAAGTTCGAGCCGAACTTAAGTTCCCGTCGACACTTGAGTTTGGTGGAACTTCAGTTCGATGTTGGGACTTCAGTGGTGAAGGAACTCAAGTTCTGGAGTGGCACTTGAGTTCCCTGCTACAGGTACGGCGGAAAAACACACCTCGTCCTGGGCTTCCTGGCTTTCCCACGCCCGGTTTTCGCTGGATTCGTATCGACATATTCAAAGCTGAAATGCTATGAGTACTGCGCCCGACGTGCAGAGCTTGAGACAATCACCTAGGTTTCACTTTCCCACGGGCTGCCTCTTCCGCTGCCTTCTGATTGCGCTCCCGTTCGGCCTCCTGAAAGTCAAGTCAGTTTCGACAGAGGAATCAATCGTGAACGAGTCTTACCTGAGGTGTCTGACGGTTTCTCACAGGCCGCCGCCGCTCCTCCTCTGGCTCTGGCACCAGCTCATCCTCCGCCTTGCGCTTCTTCCCCTTCCTCCCCTTCGCCACCTTCACCCGCGCCGCCTCAGCCTCTGCCTCCTTCACCCGCGCCGCCTCTGCCTCCGCCTCCGCCTCCGCCTCCGCCTCCTTCGCCGCCTCTTCCGCCTCCGTTGCCCGCGCCACCGCCTCCGTTGCCCGTGCCGCCGCCTCCGTTGCCCGCGCCTCAGCCTCCGCCTCCTTCACCCGTGCCGCCTCAGCCTCTGCCTCCTTCACCTGCGCCGCCGCCTCTTCCATCTGTTGCTGCTGCTTCACCCGCGCCGCCTCCGCCTCCGCCTCCTTCACCCGTGCCGCCTCCGCCTCCGCCTCTGCCGCCGCGCCCTCCTCCTCCTCTCCGACAACCGCAGGCACCTTGCGGAAGAATCCTGACGTCCCTTCGCCCGCGCCCATGGCCAATGCCGAGCCCAACGTAAACCACTGCACGCCCTTGAGTTTCCCCAGCCCGTCTGAGTCAAACGACAAGTCGAATTTACTGGTATCGTAATACTGGTCGGGGGTGCTGGCGATTGCTGCCCACGGTATATTGTCTGTGCCAAACGCAGCTTCTGTAATAGGAGGTTAGAATCCACATAGATTTCAAGGCCGCAACGTACCATACGACTTCGTTAGGAAAGTCGTAATCGATTGTGCCACCGAGTTGGGAGACATGTCGTCCAGATCCTCAGCGCTGTACGGAAAGACAGGCATCGCGGGTTCACCGGAGCCATCGCGAGCAGCTGCATAGTCTGTGAACGTAGGTCACTAGTGTCAAGCGAGTGCTGTGCCACCAACTTACCTTGCAGAGGCTTTTCTACCCATGCGTACATCGCGTTGAGGCAGTCTCTTGTAAGTTCTCCGTATTGGTCTTCAAAGCGTTGACGGACTTTGACCCCAGTGGGAAGCACCTCGATCCTGTTAACAAACAGTAAGTCGCGCGCAAATCATGACCAGTCAAAATGACGAGACTTACCACTCCAGCTGGGCTTTGTTGTTTTCGTCCAGCCAGGCCATCGAGATGTTCGCCACGAACGGGCGGAACTTGCGGCCCGTGTTGAGCGTGTCGACCAGGTGCTGAAACCCACCCAGAATGAGCCGTGTCCGTCTACGATGGTGTTAAACGTAGTTAGATGACAGTTGGTGCCACTTACTCCTCCCAATCAACGTTCTCCTCGCATGCCGCCGCGCTCGCCTGCCAAGAGGCTTGATCTTCTTTCGCCCACAGGATGGCCTCGGCTTTGCGAAACTTGCCACCGGCGTTTGCACCCGAGAGAGTCGTCGCGTAGTGGTTAATGTTGTCGTGGCGCTCGTCGCGGAACTTGTCGCGACCGGTGTACGCCGCGAGGCCCATCAGCTTGCTGAGCGCAGTTGCGGGAGCGATGGGAATGGAGACATCGCCCGCGCTCGTCGGCTGGCGAGTCTTGTCTGCCGTTCGTTTGTTACTGATAACTTTTTGAATAGCCTGCGTTGTTGATCAGCGAGGTGCTCAAAAGCTAGGTAGAGTTGGTATTTACTAAGTACCAGCCCGCTTTTGAGTATCCACGCAAGACGCCAACGCGCGCACCCTCGTCTTCCTCTATGTCGCTGGCGTCATCGTCACCCGGGGCAGACTTCTTGCTCGTTTTCTTGTTCTTCGAGGGGTTCTGCAATTTCCAGGTGGCAACTTGTCCAGCGACGGCGGCTTCCTCCACTGCATCTCCCGGCTGGACGACGTGCTGGAATGCCTTTGCTTCAAACGCGTCGCTCTTGACTTTGTCGTAAAATTCGGTACAGGCCGCCCGGGTCTGCAGGCCTTGAAGATTGACACCCGCGAAGCGCGACATCGAGGATCCAGCTGCGTTGGTGTTGATTGAGTTTCGGCACCGGAACTTCCTCCCCTTTAGTGGTGGCAACGAGGGCGAGGTCGGGGAAAGGCATGCTGTCGGGGACGGCAGCGGCGTCGTATGGTTTGAACATTTCTTTCTTTTTCATCGGCATCGTGGAGGTGAGTTTGTGTTGGAAGAAGACTAGTGTCGTCGCGTGAGGTGGAGGTCAAGTGGAGAGAACGAAAACACCACTTACAAATGAATAAAAGCAAAGCACATCAATCATTGTGCGTCTCCAAAAAGGAAACCAACCGAGTGGCAAGCCGCAAAGCTGGCCATGCTATATAACCAGAATGAGCGCGTTCTTCGAAGCACCAAACTACCCTTACCTTGACTTTGCCATGGTCCGCATATCTGCCCAAGAAACCCGGTGCTTACATGGTCCAAGGAATCACCCCCACTACAAGGCTAATGTTCGTCAGCGGGCGATCATACGCAAGGTCGCGGAGCTCTTCACTGACCAGCAGCTTCGACTTTTCTTCGGAGAGTACCACGGAGTGCGCGTCGTAATGGGTCAATCATCACCTGTCGACTTTGGCAAACTACAAATCAATATTGTGGGTTTCAATCTTTGCGCTGCAAACGTACCGACTGAGGCACCTGCCAGATGCGCCCTCACGGCCGTGTTACCCTCGAGTCCGAGCCTCTTGCTCCTGAGCTCCAACCCCGGGTCCGCTCCTATCTCCAGTGCTACGACGCATACCACATGAAGCACGGTAACGACTATGCCGTCCGAAACCCCGCGGCGAAGGCTGGACTGCAGGACGCTGAGCAGGAGTGGCACGATTTGATGGTGCGCTACCGTCTGGAGCGGGGAATGGGTGATCGTCCCGAGTGGGCCATGCAGCCACTCCCTGGATTGCGCAGGGTCAACGTCGCCTTTGCCCCAGCGCTCATCGCTGCCCCCGGCCCTGCACCCCCGTTGACACCAGTCGCCACCCCCCGTCGGCATCGAGGACTAGCCCAATTTCCCCGCCTTCCTACACCTCCCCCCAGCTCTCCGGCGCTGGCTAGCTCTCCGACCCCCGCTCCCCCGCCAAGTAGCTCCCCAGTCCGCTCGTCGTCTCCAATCCGCTCATCCTCTCCCGTCCGTATCGACCTCTCCCACATCGATGACGAGCCCGTGCGCCCCGTGCGCCGTACGCAGAAAAGGAAATTCTTGGGCGTGCTCAACATTTCCGAGGACGAGGAGGAGGAGCGCCCTCGCAAGAAGACTCGATTTCTAGGGCACGTAGACCTTACAATTTAAAATTAGTTAGACGTAGTACGATGTAAAAACCTTTCAACTTACCGTCCTGTTCCCTTGAAATCACACTCTATGAAGCTTTAATCCATCCCCGCCACGCCGTCTCAAAGACTTTCGACGCTGTTTCGCATTGAAGGTAATCGGAGGAACACCGAAGCAAAAAATCAACCAGGGCGCATGTAAACAAGTACAGAGGTAGGTAAGAGAGCCCGTTTTACTAGGAAAAGAGTCTGTTCGAAGCAGAAAACCCCAAGGAAAAGTGCGGCCGGGGCACCGACATGAAAGTCGGGCAGGCTCGACATGAAGTCGAGCCCAAGAGTGCAGATCGACATGAGAGTCGATCTGCGGTGGGTCCTGGGTTTGTCGTGGACATAGGTCTTGACCTCCGTTGCCGCCGGGGTTCGTCGCGCTTGCGATGTGGTGGTGGTACAAGAGGGAGCGGAGGTGGGAGGAGAGAGAATATTGACAGCTGTCAAATTCGGCCAATCAGACTTGGGCGCCCGTTCAGGCGCTTATTTCCTGCTCACTTAGCGTTCAGCGAGAAATCTCGTCGATTAGGATCTTGGATTAAGCTGGTGAGATATACAGCAATAGTGTATGAAAATATGCAGTAGAATACATGTTTTTTTTCATATGTACACAGAATAAAGTCGATTTATTCTACCCCCCGTTATGGCGGCGCGCTCAAACGAATTGGCGGCGATGCCAGGCTCAAACGCAGCGCAGGGGGATAGGGCGGGTTGTCTGCTTGCCAACCGTGCTCGGGAGCACGATGGGGGCGAGTAATAAGGTAAGTATTTCGAGTTTTTGAATACATACAATAAATGACCTACCTTCGGCTGCAGAGGCGAGACGTAAGGAATCGGCGGCAACGCCGGGCTCAAACGCGGCGCAGGGGGATAGGGCGGGTTGTCTGCTTGCCAACCGTGCTTGGGAGCACAATGTGGGGGCTAGTAATAAGGTAAGTATTTCGAGTTTTTGAATACATACAATAAATGACCTACCTTCAGCTGCAGAGGCGCGACGTAAGGAATCGGCGGCTACGCAGAGCTCAAACGCGGTGTATCGTCGTTGTATGGGTTGTAAGCTTACCAACGATGCCTACGAGCAAGAGGTGAAAGCTGCAAACAAGGTCAGTATTTCGATTTTTCTACGATATATATTAGATCACTTACCCCCCGCTGAAACGAATCGGCGGCGACGCCGGGCCCAAATGCGGTGTAGGGTGGTTAGGTGGGTTGCATGCTTGCCAAACATGCTGAAAGAAAACGGCGGCCGGGGCACCGACATGAAAGTCGGGCAGGCTCGACATGAGAGTCGAGCCCAAAGGTGCAGATTGACATGTGAGTCAATCTGCGGTGGGTACTGGGCTCGTCGTGCACCTGGGTGTCGTCCTCTGTCGCTGTCGGGGCTCCTGGGGCTTGCGTCGTGCCAGGGCTCCTTGGCCTTGCGTTATGGTGGTGGTCCAAGGGAGAGTGGTGGACAAGCGCCGTGTCTTGGCCGATCGGAACCGAGAACCCGCAGGCGCCTGTCTTGGCGCCTGCACAGCTTCATATCCTTTCCCACCACCAAGTCTGTCTCCCTCTTACCTCCCTTCTACGAGCGCGACCAGACTTTCACGTCTGGTCCTGTCTGACTGCAACTTTCACGTTGCAGCGTATTCGACTTACACGTCGAATTCCCATCGAAAACTATGGCCGACCCATCCCCGCGCAAAACACTGGCCCAGTGGAGATTGGAGCGCACCCAAAACCCCCAGCTGCACCCTCAACCGTCCCAGGACTCTGCCCAAATGCACCCCCACCGCATCGACCTCTTGCGAAATCGCCGGTCGGACATACCACTCGGACCTTTCGACGGCAATGTCGCCGCCCATGCTCAACTAGGCGCGCAGCACTACTTTATAACGACTAATACCAACTATGTCCCTACTCTGCCATCGCTAGAAACTCCCCACCGCGTATACCTCCGCTCCGACATGCGCTACGGCACGGATGACCCGACCCTCTGGCCGCAGCAGTGGACTGACCATTACTGCCATATGCCGCTCATTGCGAAGAGAGGCTCGCGGCCAGATCTTGAGCCCATGTGGTGGGACCCGTCGCCGTCCGACTTGTGGTTGGAAGTGCCGTGACGCGGGGATTGGGGCGACTGCAGCCCGCACGGATTACTCCGCTCCTCGACGTCGTCAACGCTGTCGTCCGGCGGTGCACCGAGCTTCGGGAGGCATCCAATGCGCCCTTGAATCCGCTGTTCGGGGAACTCATCCAGCACATTTTGATGTGGTTCGAGCAGCTTCAAACACTTCCGACCACATTTTCTAAAATGCTTTTCGCCCTCACCTCGCTCCAACGGGAGGTCCTCGAATTGGATGCGCTATATCAATACCTCACCATATACAAGCCGCGCATGAGCAATTACCTTACCCCCGCCGCCAGCGTTCCCGGTGTCGCCCAATTTGTCGGTGCTTTTACCACTTTGCCCATGATAGCTCAGCAACTCTGGGGCGCCGGGGTCCCCGTTTGGTTCCTTCGGCCAATCGACGTTTTTGATGCGGAGAATATCTTGCGCGTCGTCTCCTTAACGGAACCAAGCTTTCGTCTCCCCGATTCCGATGCGCACGGCGCCGGCGCTCCGCCTGCCCTCTACAGCGGGAATAGTACAGTTGAAAAAATCGCAGCGATCCACCGCGCAGCCCTTTATACCCCCTGGTATCACGACCCGTTCGAAACGGGGTTTAGTCGTGGTCGTTCACCGTCAACCACTCCAGCCGTTCCCGTCGCCAGCACCTCTCATGTATCCCCACCACCGTGTACGTCATCAATCCTATGCCTCACCTCCCATACTTAATACTCTTGTTGCAGCGATATCCCGCGATCGCCCACAGCAACAGCAGCAACAACAGCAACGCTATCGGCCATGTGAGTTTCTGTTCCGAGGACTCCAGGATTTCTAACAAAATCTGCGCACTCCAGATGGACCAAGGAAAAGCACTGCGAAGAAAGGCGATGTGAAAGTTCAGCGGGATAAGTTCAGTCGGGTGAATATTACCGAGATGCCGCCAGCTATCGAGTCCATGGCCGCCGCACTCGCTCAAGTCGACCGCGAGATAGTCCCCTATACCTCCAACGACGACGACAAACGGTATGTTTTCCCCGAGCCCGCCCTGCTCGTCAACACGAACGCGGACCGTCGCCACCACAAATTCCTGCATCACTGGAATCTGTTGGCCGACGGATTCATCTATATGCTGACGCGCCAGCCGCAGCTGCTTCGTCCGCAGGAGTGGAGAGACTTGTTGGAGGGTCTCATTACCGAACGCGGCGCCCCGGGGTCCAAATCGCAGAAACGGAGTGCGAAGCTCCAGGACCGGATTCGCCCGGCTTTGGAGGCATCCAATGTCACCACCATCTCCAATTTCCCCGTTCCCGACGAGTCTATCCCCCAGTTCACCGTAAATCACACTCGGGAGATTGTCTGGCAGGTGGCGGAAACCAGTTTCCGCTTTGAGTTTTGTTCGCTGGATAAACGGGCGTCGGGCCACGACCGGTTGGACCAGGTGAAGCGCTGTTTCGCGGGGCACATGCTAATTGGGGCGCCACTGGAGATGAGCACAAAGGGGTGGGCTTCGACATCGCCGGAAGAGCGGCACCGCTATGTCGTGCGCACGGCGGAGTTGATGCTCGATTGGACGACCAAGTCCATTCGTCCCCACATCATCACCCGCGTCGCCGACCGTCGGCCATGGTCCCCAGCAGAAATGGAAACCCTAGAAATGGCGGTCTGCCGGTACTACACGCAAGCATTTTGGGAGTATTTTGGTCGCGCTGCAGTTGTTCCTTTGCGGTTGGATCATGACCTGGAGAGAGAGGAGGGGGAAATTTAATGCAACTTCTATAGTATTTGAATCTCGCGCAACTGCTTAGTTACCTTTCTTGTGCGCTCTCTTGACGTGACTCTTGACGCGAAAAAATGTATTATACTGTATACTTTCATGTATTCTTTTACTGTATATCCAATCCATTGAACATAATTTGCTTAATCGGCGAGGTTTTTCATTGAGCGCTAAATGTGATGGACCCATAGGAATAAGCGCCTGAATGAGCGCTTGAACGGGCCGCTCGGATGCCAAGTTCCGATTGGCCGACGAATTGACAGCTGTCATCGCTCTCTCTCTTCCCACCACCACCTCTCGCTCTCCCTGCTACCAGCCCCACGACGCAAGCTCCAGGAGCCCCGACAGCGACAGAGGACAACACCCAGGTCAATAACAAACCCAGGACCCACCGCAGATCGACTTACATGTCGATCTGCACTCTTGGGCTCGACTTCATGTCGAGCCTGCCCGACTTTCATGTCGGTGCCCCGGCCGCACTTTTCCTTGGGGTTTTTTCTTCTTTGAACGGACTCTTTTCGTAGTAAAACGGGCTCTCTTACTTACCGCTGTATTTGGTTGCGTCTCGTATATATTGGTACACTTATTTCCAATGGGCTTTTCCCGTATATTTTGCCTTTGTACTGTACATGTTATTGTAAATTTCTACGTTGGGAGTGCTTCGAGGCGAATTAGAGGAATATGCTTTGAATTTCAAGTCAATGTGTGCTTTCTGGCCACATCAACCGCTTTGACCTTAGATCACCAGATGGTGCGTGCTCTTTCTCTCTCGGAAATCTGTCGCAAGCTAAGAGATACAGTAGCGTCGTTCTCTGTCGTTCTCCTTTTCCAATAACGCCACACGATGAAGGCCGTTGGGCGGCACAAGAAAGTGACTGCCAGTAAAATCGCAGTGAAAACGACTTCACGCGTTGCCACCAACGTACCCAGTCTCAAAGTCGGGTTTCACACAGGTGGGTTGGCACGCTATTGGTCTTGATGTACGGGCTTACCTGGAGACAGCAACAACTTCGAAATCTGAACGCCTCTACGTCGGCAAGCCCCCGACATGCAGCGTCATCCACGATGCGGTGTGCGAGCAGCCCCAGCCGCTGCCTTTCTTCGACGTGGTGGAGGAGAATCCTGGTGCGATCCCCGCGTATGAGACAACACCAGCATGCGATGAGAAGGGCAAGGAGAAGAGCAAAAAGATACAACAGGTTTGTGCAGCGGTACCGGCTTTGAATCTCCGTGAAGCTCACATTTATCTAGAATGTCGCTCACATGAACGAACTCAAGGAAGAGGAACCGACCTTCCTGCGACTCATGTTGTCGCTGCACCACCATGACCAGGTCCTCACGCCATGTTCTTGCCCCGAAAAGCGTCCTTGAGTGGTCGCTTGCTCTGACTGCCTGCAAGCAGAGCTCCTCTGTCGCACATGCTGGGCCAAGAAGCACCGAACGATGTGGACACATTGGGCGTTTGTTTGGAACAAGAGCGAGCAATTTTTCGAAAAGCACGACTCCAGTCAAGTGGTGAAGAACGGCGCACTTAGACTCGGTCACTGCGGCGACGGGTGTCCCAAGTCCGAGGTGGCACGGTCATTCACGTTGGTGGAATGCAATGGCATTCATGCCACTGCAATCGCGTTCTGCGGTTGCGAGACTGTTCCCACCGCCGATGGGAAGCGCGCTCTACCGCATTTCCAACAACTGTTGCAAGCGGGGATCTTTCCCGGCAGCGTGAAAGACCCGAAGACCGGCTACACACTGGGGCTGCTTCGGTATCATCGCCAGCAGCGGAGCCAAGGGAAGGGGTCCGCCTACAACTTCGTGCTCGTTCTGCAGCGCATGGCCGATCCTTACTTTGCAGGTGCAGTTCCGGTAAGAACTCAAACACCTGACTCTCAATTAAGCAAGCTGAAGCACTTTCAGGACATTTACACCAACTTTCTCGCAATTACCCCGGTTTTACGAATATCTGGAGATCAAGATTCAGAGCGGGCAAGCATTCGGCCTCGACAGCCCTGTCCCTGGAGAAGAAACTCGTCCGTACCCGAATCGCCCCGAGGGATATCTCGGTGTGAATTGCGCAGCGTGTCCCGAACGGGGGGTAAACATGCCTTTCATCGTCAAGTCGCCCAGTTATCTTCGGTGAGTGGCACAGATTCGTTGCGTATTGCTGCAACAATATTCATTGAGTGTCAGACATACGATCACCCAGAACACAACGCTCGACGGTAACTTCAAGGCGAACCTATTCTTCAAGCGCGACGACGGCAGCGACACAGCCCTCACCGATGGGATGATGTACTTTCCCAAGCAAACCGAGTTCGAGCACCTGGCGAAGACGTATGTGATCCCCGAGGAAGACAAGGTACGTCTATAATCATAACGTCGCAAGCGTGGTGTTAATACCTCTCAACAGGAAGTGCCGTGCAAAGCGCACATCGGGTCTATCCGTCACCAAGGATCGGTGAAGTACGGGACGACCGCTGTCAGCGGCGTGGTCGCCGCCGCTTGCGACCATGCCGTGCTGGGGTCATTGGTCGATATGATTAAGGGTGAAGCGTGAGTTTTATCTGAGTGGCAAGATCGTACATACACTGACTCTTTTGTCATCAGTTTTGCGCTCGGTACATACGCACAGCGCGAGCATCTGCGCCACACCAATTCGCCGCCCCATGCGGCCGAATCTGTCAACCCTAACACCATGAGCTACGACAGTTACTGCTCGTTTGTGATCAACCAGGTCCAGCGTGCGTTGACGTTGTTTCCCGACGAAGCATGGCTCCACGACCTGCTAGCTGAAGTCGAGGGCCAGATTCCGGCCGACCACATCAACGGGCACGGACTGTCCTGCCAGTCTATCTGGCAGGCGGTCTACTTCGCGTGCAGGGCGCACTTCCACGGGGAGACGGCGGAAGTACTGTGGGCATTCCTGAATCCACTGGGGTCTTCAACGCGCCAAATGACCGGTGCTTCGTGGCACGACATTATCAATTTTGTGATGCATGCGTGGAATCTCCTCAAGTTATTTCGTCAAGGTGAGGCCGTCTCGCCTTGATTAAATCTTAGCTGACTGTGCCTATATTTCACAGCGAAGCTTTTGGCTGCTGAGCGACTGGATGCGCTGCGGTTGTTTGAGCTACACATGGCTGTTCTCCAAGACCTGAGCAGCCAGCATGCGACGGAGGTCAGTGCCTGGTCGCGGCTTCCTCGCAAGACGGAGCAGTCGGGTGGTAAAATCACGAGTGTCTATCAACACGAGTCGACTCAAGGTATGCCGGCTCTAACTTCGACGAACACTTCAAGCTGAAACGGGTTTAGCACTGACGGTGGAGAATGTCCTGGCCACCATGATCGCTGCAGAGCAAGAAAGATCAAGACAGAATGGCGGGCACGATGCGGGAACGCCAGTGGCACAGTGGATCCATGATGGGATGAGCATTGAGCGCACGCAGTAAGTTTCTAATCCAGTCTAACGTGAATGTGCCCGAGGCTAACCCGCTATGATGCAGAGCTCTCACAGTCGCGCTCCTGAAAAACCATCGCGAGCATCCGCTGCAGGAGACCTGGGAGAGTATCACAACCCTGCGCGACGCCTTGAACCTCAAGCTCAAGAAATTCAGGGAACGGCAGCGCGAGATTTACCCCCGTCTCACGCTCAGCGCCCTTGACGTGGATGAGCCAGAACTAACAGCGATCCAGCTCCCTTCATATCGGATGAAGCACGGACAGAAGCTCTCGAGTGGTGCACCAGAGGCCGTCGCCCAAAGCACGCAGACACGGGAGTCAGAGATCCAGTTGCGCTGCACGGCAGCGCTGAATGGCGTTCTCACCGTTCGAGACGCATCTGTGGCGTTGTCGGCCGTTAGAAAGACGAGGGATCTGGATTATAGGGGGCAGGGGGGGGTTACACGATCCCAGCGGAATCTGCAAAAAGCAGAGATGATGAAGACATTCGAGATCGCCATGTACAACAACGCGCGGACTGCCCTCATCCATCTGGGGTACATGGAGAAGGATGCAGTGGAGCCTTTCCCGCCTATGTCTCCCAAAGATACGCGGAGGAAGGAGACTCATCTCCCTCGCGCGAAGGGCGATTCGCGGTTATTCGACGGCACCGCGTGGTATCTACAGTCTGGGGTGACGATATCGCGCGCGGCGGTGTCCTCCACATTATCCCCAAGAGGAGAGCGGGATAGCGACGAGGACGAGCCGCAGTTATTGGTGGGTACTCAGACGCTCAAGCGCTCGGGTACGTGACAACACCTGACAATCCCGTACGAATACTCACTCACCTATGTCTAGGTTTCAAGCAGGGGCAGCGGAGTCCCAAACGTCTCAAAGACATTGCTCCAGACGATGTGGAGGTGGTGTCGTCGGAGGGCAGCGACTCGGATCAGGGGTCGCCGTCGAAACCGGGAGGGCAGGGGAAGGGGGGGAAGAAGGGGAAGTCGAAGAAGAAGCCAGACGGCTGGATCTGGCTTGAAAGCTTGATGCGGGGGCAAGCTGTAAGTGACGAAAAGGTAGCGGCCTACAAGAGAGAGAGTAAGTGGCAAAAGCTATCTATATCTCAGGCGGCATACTGATAGTGTCCGTAGGCGAGAAAGTGCAATGGTTCCGCGCGGAAGCGGAGATGTACCGGTGGCTGGAGCAGTACGAACGCAAGCACGCGGAGCTGATGCGTGTTATTGAAAGGTACCGCCGCAACAGTGTGGTGTGGACGGGGCTTGGGGACCGTGAGCAGCAGGCGAGTGGAGGACTAAATGGTGCAGTGACCTATGCGCAAATGCAGGCCGCGATGTACAAGCGGCTGGCCCACAATGCCCAGGTGATCTTCAAGGCAGCCGATTCGGGAGCACACCACGATTGGGTTTCAGCGGCAACTTTCGATGAATTGATCGCGAAGATCGACGCATGGCGCGACGTGGTTTTCCAGTGGATGGAACGTATGGTAAGTGCACTATTCAGTCCACTACATAATTAATAACCATGGATAGGGGATACACAGGGCGTACAAGGATTTCTGACAGGTCCTTGGACTCCCTCCTTGGCCGGAGGCGCCTGGAACCCTGTCGGTGGTGTGGTGTGCAGCCACCGTCAATCTATCTGTGTAACTTAAGTTTCAATTCATTTAATTGCTTGGACAGAACTCAAGTGCGTGGTGGGACTTAAGTACGTGCTGGAACTTGAGTGGTGGCGTACGACTTAAGTGGTGGGGACTTAAGTGGTGGCAGAAACTTCAGTGTCAACTAACAGAGGCCCAGCCACGGGGCGTATGGGGTGAATTAGCAGGCTGGGCACCGAACTTAAGTTGTACACAACTTAAGTTTAACGTTGGTCTACAACGGGTACTACTTAAGTTGAGCTCCTCTTATTTCATCATCGTGGTTGGTACATTTCTCCAGCCCGCGTAAGAAGTCGTACGCGGAGACCTTTCCCAGGCAATTCAATACCTGGAAAAGTCGCAGCACCTGAAACGTCGTGCAGGTGTTGGGATGGTTCACGGTCGCCGGCCACCAGCACGCGCGCATCAGTTGTCGACGATGGGCTTCAGGCTTGTCGGTCCCCGGCGCATGACAACCACAAAAGTCCACATTGATCTCGTGGAGTCCCGTCAAGTCATACAGCACGAAATCCTTCGGGGCTGCTTGTCGGTATGGACAAATCGAGCCAGGTGGGTGATTTAGCTGAATCCGTAGGCCTAGCCGCTGAAGCCAGTCCCGTTTGCGTTTGAAATGTTTCCCGTTCCAACGCTGCATAATAATGTCAGCTTTTATGATGCCAATGTCGCGTCGCCCAGGTCACTAACCTCGAGAAAATGGGTAGGCAACTGCGCGTACGCGGCGACCACGCATCACGGGCAGTGCATGATCTCGCCGAAGCATGCCTGGTCCACACAGCGCCATTCGGCCTCACCGTCGCAGCGCCGGTTCTGGCATTCGCGGCGCGGATCGCACAGGATGCCTGCGCAGCATCCATGACACCGGGGGCAAAGACCCAGGCACATGGTTTTCATGTGCCTTAAATGCACATTCAACGCACATGCTCCGCACATGGATGTGACATGGCTCAAAGGTCAACAATCATCCTTCACCAGACAAAGAATACACAAAGAATACACAAAGGAGGGACAAAGTACAGGGCCGGGGCACAGCCCGGTGCGGGAATCCTGGCCTGCCTTGGCCCTGCTCTTTGTCTGTCCTTTATCTGTTCTTTATCAATCCTTTGTTCAGTAAAGAACCATTCTTGAATTGTGATAAATGTCACACTCATCTGCGGTGAATGTGCGAAGGATGTGCCTTTAAGGCACATGACAACCATCTGCCTCGATCTTTGCCCCCGGTGTGAACCCTTGCCGAGCCGCGGCCCTCGCGCCGAAGGGACTCCGCTACGAACTTGTCCTCGAGCGGGTAAAACTGGTGCAGTGGACGTGCCTATGTATTTTATTAATTTAGCCGCTCAGAATCGCTTGCAAGAAAAACCTACCGGCTTCTTCTGTGCTGGTGCGGAGCACAGTACCACATTGATTCCATTGTCAACTGGATCATCCAGCTGAGATTCCAAGGCCGGGTCACCCAGGTGATAGGAAAAGGAAGTGGTCGCCGCTCTCGCTATGTTCGTGGCGATGTCGTCCTCCCAGAACCGGTCGGATCCCAGGCCCGAAGAAGAACCCACGTCTTGGCCGAATGTCCCGGTATGCGTCCGAATTGTGCGGCCATTCGTGCTTCTTGAGGTGACAGAGAAGACGGTGGATCCCACGACCATGGCCGGTGCCTTGGCTTTCTTGCGTGACTGCGACATGGATGAAACGAGCGACGAGGGAGCCACGATGAAGGGAGCGACGAGAGACCAGAGGCCCAGGGAACGCGAACAGGAGGCGGTGCGGTGAGTGAGGAAGAATTGCAGCTGATGTGATTGATGTCTGATCGCAATTTCCTTACCATGCCTCGTCGCAACTTCGCTCGTTGTCTGGCGCGTTCGTTCACCCATCGCTCTAGCGGGCCTGTCATCAACCCATTGAAAGCGCGTTTCTTCAAGATTTTGGGCGACAAATTCTGCCTGGCCGTTCAGACAAGCACGGTCAACAGTTTTGCCAACGAGGTCCTCCACGCGTACCTCCAGCGGTTCGGCTTCGCCCCTCTTCATACGCCGTTCTACGGCTTCCGCGAACCACCACCTGCCGAAAAGGACAACCGCTGGTGTGTCGCCAAGCCCCTGAAATATGTGCTTAAATCTCACTACCTCTTACGCAACAAAACACTGACTTCTCATTCAGAAAATCATGGTGTGGTACCGCCGCCAGGACCCTGTCTGGTTGGGCTCCCACTGAGTCTCCCTCTCTGGTCTAGTTATTTTTTAGGGCACAACGTAACGTATCCGTAGTCGTCGACCATCGAGTACATGTCTTGTTGTTCTGTTTCTTCAATGGAGTACCGTCTGGGTTTTGCGCGCCAAAACAACTGCTTTTTTCTGTCTGCGAGAGTACACAATAAGTGACCGACTACGACGAACGACGCGGGCGGAGCTGGTAATTACGGCGCAGGGCTACATTCTCGTCGTTCTCCGTGCTTGGAGAACGTTCACGCTGGTAAGGCTTCACGCCGGGGTGCATCATATCGCTGTGCTGCCTCGCCTTGCGCAACACGGACGCGCGCCGTGAGGACCAAGCCAGATCAGCGGCGTGCTGCTCAATGAATGTCAGCCCTTCCGTCGACTCGCGCGGGATCTTGGGAAGCCACTCGACGAAAGTGGGCCCGCCTATCGCGTGGTTCCCAAGGAGCGTATGGCGATGCGCGTTGGCAGGGGGGTCGACGGCGCTGGTCGTAGGGTCGGCGGTGGCGGTGCGCGCTGTGGCGGTCGCGGATCCGTGGGCAATGTCTGCAGTCATGCGCCCCCCGCATCAGTGATGTTACGCACGGAGGAGACGTCGCTTACCCGGTTCCTGCTCGTTGCGCGTGGTGTCCCGCGAGGATTCGCGCTTGACAACGGTGCGCGTGTCCAGCGAGGATTCACGCTTGAGAACGGACTTGCTGGTCTGGTTCGTAGTGTCTGCGCAGCCTCTCGATGAGCGAAGAACAATGTGTCCTCGCCAGGAACGACGTACCCGACAAAACGAGCTGATCGCGCTCATCGAAAATCCAAGGTTTGGCCCTGGATGAGCCTGTCAGGGCGGTGGTGTCGAGCGCGGGCAAGGGCATGCGCGAGGTCATGGAAGTTAGTGTAGAGACAGTGACAAGAAACTGCCATCAAACCAATAATTTCACAAGAGTGATGCGGCGGGTGCCCAGGGAAAATTGTCGCGTGAGAGCAGCCGCAGGGGCGGAGATAATGCTTGAGAGGGTTTGGTGCTAGTACACGGTGCTCATACAAGAAATGCAAGCTTGGCATTCAATAGCCCTCTTCTGCCGTTCGCAGACGCCAAAACTCTCCCTGTCGCGCCGGCAGTACAAGTGTTGCAGGTGAAGAGCGGCGCGGTCGTGGCGCATTCGGAGAGAGCGAGAGAATTTTTGCCAGCGGGCGTCGATGTGATCTTCGACGACTGAAGGACGGTGGGTTAGTTAGTAATTCACATTAGATTGCGCCCTGCAAACGCACCCTTGCGAACAAGTAGTTTGTGTTCGTCCCAGGCGGAGCCATCCATCCGCAATGCCTCGACTTCTGCGCGCCAATCTTCTGCGCACCGGATGGACATTTGAAGCACGACTTGTATTGGTGGTGGTGGGTGTGGACGCAAAAGGCAAGTGTCACCGTGTGTGTGCGTGTTTATCAAAGCCCTTAACATTAGTTCGAGTTCGCTTCCAAGTCGATTCCTCTGCACTACGCACTCATGTCGACCATTTTTCGTGCTCGCCTGGTATCCCCGTGGGCATGGCTCCTCATCTGCGTTTCTCCCTGGCCTGGAATATGCCGTTGAGTGACTTGACAACTTCTCGAAGCTGCGAAATTCACCCGACATGAACCACATTGGTTCTCGGCGACTGCCTCAGGTCATGGGGGGGGGGGGAACATTTGTGATGTTTCTTTGGTGATTATCTTCATACTACCCTTTCTATGGCCCTTTTGACTCCAATCCCAAACAGCAACGATGTGTATTCACAAAACCCCTATTTGTGACTTACTCCGGAATACATTCGATTTCGCGCCCTCTGTAGCGACGTCCAAATCCATCTGAGGGTATCCAGGACATCCTCAAGCATGCCCCAACCAAATTATGCACCCTCCCGGCCGCCTCGAATGCCTGTCAATGCACCGAAGGTCAAAGTGGCGCACTCATTATGAGGTGGCGCACTCACTGGCTAGTTTCTGACTAAACTTTCATGTTTTGTAAATTCCACGCACAACACATGAGAGTTCTAACCTTTGTGAAGTGTTCATCCAACCTATAGACAACATTTGGCCCAAAATTTGCAGTTGCACCAGAAGATTGTCCGAAGGTACTGTCGGATCGCGCTGTTTGTTCGAAGGTCATAGCATACCTTCGACACATTTTTATGTCCATCTCCAAAAAAATTCTATCGACAACAGAATCTGGCGGGCGTTGTGTTGAAGAGCGCGAAAAGTACTTCGCGTGCCCTCAAGACTTCCGCGAGCAAGCCCCACAGGCCAAATTCTGCAAACTACGCGTCGTGATGGACCTCATCAGGCCGGATTTGGACGATCGACACCAGATTTGGATATGCCGAACGATCAATTGCACCATCAGGCAGGTGAAAATGGCCCCTTCATCCGCACAGCAATGTGAAGACGACGAGGACCGCCGTCTGAGGCGACTGGCAACGTATCGCAAGTACCCGCCGCACGTACATTGACATTTTTCACCCATGTGTCGCACTGTTTCATCGACGTTTGCAGCCATCTGGAGGAGCGGCGGCGCAAGGGCAGAGAACGTATGGCGAGACTGCGAGCCACGCGAACGGAAGAGCAGAAAAAACGGAATCTGGAGGCGCAAGCACGGTACAGGGAGCGGTGAGTCCTTATATAACAGATTCCATGTCTTCGCGACTTAATAAAGAGGACAGATATCGCGAAACGATTGCGCATCGTGCGCGGCGGGCGGTGGTCCGAAAGAATGCAGCAGCAGGGAAGGAAACCAAGCTACGACCTCAGGCCCGCCAGTACTGGTCGGACCTAGAACTTGCGTCTTCGGATTCGGAGGATGAGGACGATGAATGGTGAATTTTTACTGTAGTACTATTCTAATCAAATAGAATAGACTACCATATTAACTCCCTTTCGAACCTCAATTGCCAACTGCGCGCCATCGCCGCCTCTTCCAGGCGTCTCTGTTCCCTCCTGCGGCGCTGCCGTTTGCACTTTCCTGGTGTCTTGGGCACGCGGGTGGAAGTTGGCGAGGGTGCCATCACGTCCCCATCCACCATGCGCTTCGATGGGCCAGCCGCTGAGTTTCTCTTGGACCATCGCTAAGGAGGGTGTTTGGCCCAGAGCGGTCGGGCCGAAGCCCAAGGTGGCGTCAACAGCCAGGTCGATGAGCCACGGGGAATTGACGTCGGGCTGCGGGGTCGTGAGGACGAGAGGTGCCGCTGATGGGTCTCAGGCCCTGAGCCAGTCCCTGAAGCGCCAAATGTCTTTGTAGGCGGCGCGGCGGCTGGCGATCGCCTGAGATGCAGCTGGGAAGGTGAGCGGTGTACCGGTGAAATCATGCTGCCACTCACCAATTTTACCCTCCATGAATTGACGGAGTTTCAGGAACTCTGGGTACGAGCGGACGAGGGAGCGATCGCGTGCGCGCCAGGCCTGCTTGATGGCGTCGCATTCATCGACCAAATCCCAATCTGGCAGACACAAAATTAGCGCGAGTAGAAGAAGGCGTCCAATGTCTCACCAGCGCGCGACGCGACTCTGAGAACGGATGGGGGTTTGGGCATTGTGGGTCGCAGGTGGTCGAGTGCGCACGTGGCGCAAATCTGATGGGCCTGCTTTTGTTCCCTCTCCCCATGTCGACGCCCAAACTCGTCAAGACAAATATTCGCGCAGAGGACCTCCTCATGGACATCCGGGGCGGCAGCAACTCTCGGTACTACTGCATGCCCCCCTATCACGGCGAGCCCCAGGACAGCCGCAAAGCGCCGCCTGCGACAACGGGTGGCTACCCTTTTCACTTGGTCGCGCAGGGGCACGTCGTTGGTATTTTCGACAGCTGGTACATTCATACAGGCCATCGACCGAGGTGGAACTGATCCACAAAGCAGGCCCGCGGCGAAGGCGAGCCTGACCGGGTACCCAGACAGACAGCAGCAACGCCGGGTACCATTCCATCGAGGAATGCGTCGAGGCATGGCAACGCCTTTGCAAGCTTGGTGTTCATCCACACCCCGTCGATCCGAACGCGCAGCGGGCGGGCACCGCTCCCGATATCTCTCCACACAAGATTAAGAGGGAAGGCACCCCCGCCCGGAACGTGGGCATCGACCTGTGCGTTCTAAAATTTCCCGTGGCATCAGTGACATTGGGGCTCACGAGATCTAGCGAACGGTTTCGCAACAACGCTTCCCCTTCCCCGGCGCGATCTCCCTCAGCCAGTCCGCAAAAGCCACGTGGTGGCGCCCCACGCGACATCAACTTCGCGATTCGAGGGGCCAGCATCGTATCCAGCAGCGCGTAAGTTGCTTGCACTCCCGCTGGTTTCAGTGCATGTTTGCTGACCGACTTGCAGTGTGCGTAGCGAGGAACGCTACTTGGAACTTCAGCGGCGTGGGGAGGAACCCGACCTCTTGGTGACGCGGAACTTTGAGCGGGCGTCGCGTTTTGCACTGGAGGACGACAAGGAGTAGACGGACTTTGTGTTTTTTTTTTTTAGCTTGCAAAATACAATTTCTATTATGCTGTATACTTGGGAAGGGCGAGCACGGGGAGCTACTGGAGTTTGTTGATCCCGATAATCCCGAGCATTCGTTGGGAATATTGCACGTGTAGACGCAGATCTCGGAGTGTGATCTCCACTCTTGATTGTAACCCAGAAAACTTGAAATTATGCCGCGCGCAGGAACTGCTCGGAGAAGACGCGAGCGCGAGGGGCTTCCGCCCGCCAAGCCAGGCCAGGTTGGCTGGGTCCATGGGACCAAGCTGGTTTTTTTCCAGGCCTTCAAGAACGACTTCTTGTCGGCAGTGGAAACCAAGACCCAGGGCGCGTTCTACAGCAAAGTGGCTCACTTGTACCTCGCGAAATACGGCTACCACACGGCGTGGAAGGATGACCTCGAGAACCAAGATGACATAGCCGACGACGTCGACCCTGACAAGGACGTCAACGAGCTGTCCATCGAGGAGGCCGAATCGCGTGCCGAATACTTTGGAAAGCTGTGTACGGTACGTGTGAATGATAAGTTATGCAACAATTATACTAATTCACCTACGCAGAAAACTCGGTGTATGGTTTAACACAGAGTACAAGAGCGCGCTCCCAACCACAGTGAAGAAAGTAGCCTTCACTAAGCTTTTCGATAAGCCGGAGCTCGAGCCGCCTGCACCGGTAAAAATGCGTACCTTGTATTATTACTCGCGCAAGTTTTACACAGAGCGCGTCAAACCACGCGTCGCGGCACGCTGGCAGGCGCTGTCTCGTCTGCCGAATCCGCCCAAGATGATCACGCTCCGAACAATGGTCACGAAGGAGGCGTGGTTGGCCGAGACTCAGGAATTCCGCAACGAGGTGCAACTGGCGCTCGACAAGGAGTACGAGACGGCGCAGTAGGCATACTCGATGGCGATTTCAGGCGAGAAACCTGCAACAGCGGAAGAATTTAGCGTGTAAGTGATGGTGTATTTATAGCGAGAAATAGGAGCTCACGATAATCTCCAGGGCCTTGAATAATGCGGCATATTACCTTCAGCCGTTCGTCGACGCTATCCACGATCGGTTCGGAATGAATGTGGCCCTGATGTTGTGTGGACCAATTCCTGATCGCGGTGGACGCATTGAAGTGCGGAGGTACGCCATTTAATGGACTGAAAAGTGTCAATATTAATTAACACGCCGCAGCGTTCACGTGGGAACTTCAAATGGGCTGGTGCCCAGACACTGGAGCGAGTTTGATCGTGGAGGATTTGACGTCGCCCAGCGCAGCTTTGTCGATTTCAGCCATCATTGTTTCAGTAAGTGATTATATTGCACGTAAAGACTACATACTGACACGCGTTGTGATAACCAGCTGAAGAAGACTGCAGGGCGAGAGCGCTGCTCGGGGCGGAGGAGGGGCCAGCCGCCGGGCCGAGCGATGAGCGCGCAGGGTCGCCCATGTCGGATAGCGACGGGGCCAACAAGGACGTCGGGCCGTCGAGCGGTGATGACGACCCGACGTCGCATCTCCCCCCACTACCCAGCGACCCGTTGGGCACGGCGGCAGTGAAGGACACCACAGGGGGGTCTACCACCATGCCCTCGTCCAGCTCCACCGACATCCCGACGTTGAGTGAGGAGGAATATCAGGTGATATTGGCGGCCATGGGTGGGGAAGACGCGTGGGCGAATGTCGGCGACTACGATTGGGCCCAAGCAGGCGAGTTCGGCTTGGTGAGACTCGACCTCGCTGCACTCCAGAACGGCAGCCGTGACGACTGCGGCGGCGACACAGCGCTTGGGGACAGCACATGGCAGTCATCCAGGGACTGTTCCGTCGGCCTGACCTTTGGACAAGTCTTGGTGCCGCTGCGCGACGGGAGGCATCTGGAGGGGCGGAGCACAACTTTGACGTCGACATCGGGGAGATAGGGCGACGGCCGGGTGATGTGGATGCAGCAGGCAAAGGGGAAATGCCAGAGCGCCCCAAGCCCACACCGGCGTACCTACCAGAGCGCCCCACGCCCAAACCGGCGTACCGCGGGGCGCCGAGAAACGAAGTGGAACAGGCAGTGTTGGAGCGCCCCGAGGTGAACCCGGACACCGAGGGTCCCTTGAATGCTGAGGGGCCGAAGAAACCAGTCACAAAGGACGTGACGGCAGCGGCGGCGAAGGACAAGGCGGGAGAGGACGGAGTGGAGGGTGGGGGCGATGGCAGGGAAGTGGGCGGGGTGTGGGAAGAGGAGGATATGTCGGGGTGGCCTGATGAGCTGAAGCATGCGTATGGCGGGTTTGAGCGGGGGCAGGATTGGGGAGGGGAAATCTGGAAGGCGTGTGTCGATGCGCTGATCACGGTGGAACGCGCCCAGGGGTTCCGCGCAAAAGGGTGGCTCTCGGTGCCCAGCGGCGACGGTGACGAACCTCCAGTGGAGGTCCCGGACTTTATGCGATACGCGCGCAAGTGGGATAAGCCTGTGGCGCTGACGTCGGAGATTGGGCCGACTGGGAAGGAGGGGTCGATGGTGGAGCGTTGGTGGAATTGGTGGACCCGCATGCAGCCTGCCAGTCGGATGCAGGAGAACGGTAAATTCAAGGTTGCAGCGCTCGTTCCTGTGGCGGAGTGGGAGGAATTGGGGAAGATGGCTGGGCGAAACGGCGTGCTGCTGTACGTCGGCGCCTTACTGTGGTGGGGGGAGGTGGCAGCGGAGACGGAAGACGAAGAGGAGCGAGAGGTCTTGATGAAGGACTGGCGTTGGGCAGTTGACAATGTGGCGAGCGCGCTTTGCTTGGCGGCGGATAGGTACGTGGGTCCAAGATCACATCCGTCTTTTGTTGATCGCCGTGATGCAGCACGATTTCCGCGGGGAAGCCGACCACCGAGGAGTCTGACAAGCCGAAGCCTGGCAAGAAGGCGAAAGCTGACAAGCCGAAGGGTCGCAAGTCGACGGCTGCCAAACCGAAGGCCGCGAACGCGAAGGCGCCACCCGTGAAGAAAGTTCCCGCGAAAGCGGGCAGCGCGTCGAAACGCAAGCAGCCAGACGTCCCCGAAGACAAGGAGAACGAGCCCGCTAAGTAAGTCCGAAATCTGAACTAAGGTCGTGGGCTCTGATGCATCTCTGATGTGCATTCAAAGGAAACGCACAAGGACTCGCCGTTAACTTTCTGTCGCTTTCTGTCGCAAGCCATCTGGCCTATCTGCGTCGTGTTCGGCTCGTGTCCCAATATGTCCGCATCTTCTACCTGCATCGTGTTTATGTTGTTTTCGTCTCAATGCGTAGATTTATTTGTTTGAAGGGGAAAGAAATGAAGTGTTTGACTTTAAAACTTAAAAACATCAAAGTAGAGATAAAAGAGATATTGATAGGTCGTAGGGAGTCGGCTGAAGGTAGGGGGGAAATTAGCACAAGTTCTTGAATAATGGAGTGAAGAGGAAGACGCACTTTGGTTCAGGTTCATGTTTTTCTCTCTCTGATGACTGCTGCTTGAGGAGTTCCCACGTGTGGTACCTGTCGTCGAGGACGTCGCGGCTGTAGCCGATGCCCATTAGCTGTATTGTAGGCAGAGGGGTTGGAATAAGCCCAGCACCTCGAACTTCGGGTCAGGGGCGGTGTACTGGCGTCGGCGGTGGCGGTTACGGAGGTATACCTCACCCCAATGCGCGGCGGCGGCGATATCGGTGTCGGGCTCGACAACGGGAGGAGTAGCGGGGATGGTGGACAGCGCCTGATTACAACGCTGGGGGTTTAGATTAGGCTGGAACAGAGGGGGAAGGGGTGTCCACTGGCAGGGAAGGGGTGTCCACTGGCAGGGAAGTGGGGAAGTGGGATCCGTGGGAATAGATAAATGGAACGTATAACCGACGGCAAGAGCGGCATGATGCCTATTTCACACAGAACATTCACAGAGAGCTATTATTCAATTGCGGGTGAAGAAACTGGGTGGATTGTGAGCCAAATATGCAATAAATACAGGGGAAATGCCCTAAATGCAGGGAATTTAGTGTATCTGTCCAAATGGGGTGGGAGGGGGTACATTGCAATAAGGAACATATCGGCCGGGTGATTACGGTGTTCCCGTATTGCAATGTACCCTCTGATCACGGCCATGTACATTGCATTAAAGGTACAGCTACACCTCAGACGAGCAGAAGGCGAAGTGGTACAACCCCAGGAAGACGAATACGCGGACATGCCCTCACTAGAGGACATTCCGGTGCGATCCTTTGTGGACAACTTGTTTGTAATCGACCCGCTCACCCGCATGACACACCTGGCCCCGGATTATCTGAACAGACTCCGGGCCAGGATTCATTCGGAAGCCACGAGTGGGGAAGGGATTGGAGAAGGGGAACAGTAACCCGGAAAGGGAAGAAAGTTCGAAGGGGATACCCGCGGCGGGCCTGCACTGATACCCGACAATGATGTGCGTCTATTTTCCTTACAATCGAATCTTATCTATTTGGCAGTTCCCATCCCACGGTTCAACTTTCCTCGGCATTCTCCGCCACAAAACAGTCCTTGGCGTCCTCGTATGAAAACTTAGGATTTCCCATGTAATAACAAAACGAAACGAAACACGTTGATTGCAAAAAACGAAATACGACCACTTTTTTTCAATATACATCGTTGGGGCTACAGAGAGTCCCAACGAAAACGCAGCGCACGGTGGCGCGGGATACTCGATATGCAAAAATAAAAGAAAACAAAAACACGTCTCCCTCACGCCTCGCGGGCCTTGCCCTTCCCTTTCCCATCCGTCGGTTCCTCCCTCTCCAAACCCAAATTTGTCAAGGTGCCCTGCGCCGTCGACAGCATTCGACACAGAAAGGGAGGTCAGAGCTCGACCGGGACGGATCGAAGGAAGTCGGTGAGGAGGGCGGTGTCCCCGGCGAGCGACTCGTCGTTGTCTTCCTCGGGCCTGCGAAGGCGCATTTCAATGGGCGGCAGGTCCTCGACGCTCTCCACGACCACCTCGGTGGGGAAAGCGGAACCCGGGTTCAAAGAACCCGGAACCGCGGATGACCCCGAGGCAGTCCCGGGCCCATGGCTTGTTGAAGCCTGCTGCGAGGGAGGGGGAACCGGCTCCAAATCCTCATCGTAGTTGCGGGGGTCGGCGGCAATCGGGAGCTCGCCTTCCTCCAAAGGATCGAAAGGCGCGCGTGCCGAACGACGATGTGAGGAGGGAGGGGGAATGCGGATTTTGGGCCCGCTAGACCCGAGGGGGGGTGGGCCGCTCACATTCTTCTTCTCCTGCTTGCGCTTGCGACGCTGGAAAGAACGGAAGGTGTTCTGGAGGGGGAGAAACTCGTACAGGAAGTTCCTGTAGGAGGCGTGCTGAGCTATGCAGAGAAATGCTCAACGTCAGTAATCCGGGGATTAGAGAAGACGAGCAGGACACGTACAAAGCTCGTGGAGGTCCTCAAGACACGGATCGGGTTCCAAGAGCTGGTACAACCCGTTACCCAGATGCTCCCAGAACTCGAAGGAGAAACCACTCAATACGCGCCGGTCTTGGTTGTGGTGCACGTCTAAAAACGCACGCCAGGCGGGACATCCCTCGTGCCGTTCCTTGCAGAAGTAATACGAAGTCCGGGGTTTGTTGGACCTGGGCTCGTTGGGGTCCATGTCCTCGGTGCAGAACCGAGCTACGCCACATAGACGACAGGGGGGACACAGCTGTCGCACGACAGCCCCGATGCGGCGAAACCCCTCGCGAGAAAACTCGACAGGCTCGTGATTGGGGACAGGCCGCAAACGAGGAGCGGCCGACGACGAATGATCTCGGGAGCGGGGAGCAGTCTTAGCCCGCTTCCGGGGTGGCAAACGTGAAGAACGACGCGAACGAGGCCCGCGGGGGATGGAAGGGCTTGGCGACGTGTGACGATGAACACTTGACGCCCGCGGGCGAGCCGAACGGCGAAGCGGGGGAGAAGGAACGCGAGGGGCGGGACCCTCCTCCTCATCCGAGATGACCACGATAGACGGAGCCCGCTTACGCCGCCGTGAAGGAATTTCCACAAAGACGGCGGGCGGACTATACGGAGGAACCTCCACAAAGTCCTCCTGCAACCAGGCATCATCGTTTGCAGGAGGTGGAGTGGGAGAACGGGGAGGGGCCAGAGTTGGAGAACGAGGCCACCTCGCTCCATGGAAGTCCTGGGGGTCCAGGTTCTTCTCCTCGATGAAGACGTCGAGGGCCTCTCCCTCGAGGACCGCACTGGTGGCCGTGCGATCCAACTCCTCCAAGTAGCCTCCGTTGTCCCCAACTTCGGCGAGACCTGCAAACAGGATATCCCGACGTCAGAAGGGAAAGAAAGAATAAGAAGAAGAAGAACCAACCATCCAGCGCCTCCATCATACCCTCTGTGCCAAACATAACACAGTCCTCGTTGGAACGGCCGTCGACCGCAGCACGGGGATCGGCCCACGACCCGGGCAATACTCGAATCTGAAGAGGGGTGTGGGTGTGGAGGAACCGACTCCGACGAACCACACGGGCGCGCAAGCGCTGCAACTCTCGTGCGCGCACGATGAGGGTCCAGTCGGGTTGCATCCAATGGATAGCGGAATCCAAAAGGGTGGAGTACTCCGAGGAGTACGCAACAGAAGCACCGTGTTGAGACAAGAAAAAGAGATAATGCTCGAGGCGAAGCTGGAGGTGGAAGTGAGCAACAAGTCCAGCCCAAAAAGGGGGGAAAACGCACAATCCGGTTTACGAGTTCCTCCGCATTGGTGACGGGATCCCACTCAAAGAGTTCCATGGTGGCAGCCAAGACGTCCATCTCGTGCTGAAGAGAGCAGCGAGATCTATGGGAGGGGCAGTTGCGGAGTACTGGAACAGGTTGTTGGAGGACTCTCGTCGTTGTGCCCAAATCACGACCACCGCCTGCCGGTGTGGCCCGAGCACTTGGACGGAATACCACATCTGCAGCGCAAACACCAAGAAGAATTTGTGTGCCACGTCCGCCAGCGAGAAGCTCGCCGGGATGTGGGTGAGAGAACTCCCCAAAGGACGACGAGGGGCGAAGTAACGATGCCGCGGAGGATCCAGTCGAATACCTCGAACGGGCCCCTGTTCGCGGTTGAGCAGCCAGCGGAGAAACAGCGCGTCAACGGAGGCAGGGGGCGCGGGGAGAACCGCGTCTGCCACTGAGGGAGAAGTCGAAAGCAAAAGTGGAGGGGGTTCGCCCTGATCGTCACGCACAGCAGAAGGATTCTGCGCATTCCAATGATCCTTGCGCAAAGGGGGGTAGTCGCGAGGAAATGCTAAAGGACGATGGTCCGCGAAGAGGGAGAGGACGTCGAGATTGAGGGGGACCCGGGGGTGGGTGACATCGAACAGAGAAGGAGCGGTGTCGAAGTCGAAGAGAGAATTACGGAGGGAGAAACGGCGAGAGTAGCTTTGAGCGGGAGAGGCAGGGTCAGAGCCAGACATGGGGGGCGAGAGTGAGGGGAAAAATTGTGCAGGCCCTGAGCCCGGGTTATTAAAACATATCCCGGGCTCAGGGGCGCAAAGAACCCGCAGTACGATCAGATGGAAGCGCAGGGTTGAAACCGAAATGCGGCTTCCAAATCGGGCGATATCGGCAAAGTTAAGCTTTTGCTACTCCCACGTTACGACACCAATCAAGTGATAAACGGATTTGCTTCCGCGGACACGGCAATCATCTGGACTTCGACGGATCAGGCCTACGACCAACGAGTTAAACGACAGGGGTGAGAAAACAGCCAATTACGTCTAGGACGCCCGGGTTATTACCTGGGTTCTTCGCGAAGGAGAATGAAGAACGAGGCTGGCTCATACACTCGACTGCCAACTTGGGTCGTTGAGGACACCGACCTTGAAGGGGGGGGTGATGTCATGAATCGTGGTTTTCACAACCCATTCATTTCCTTCCCTACTACCCCCGTTTTCCATACGACAACCGAACTCCAAAGGAACATCCCGGAATACTCCTGGATCCACACGGCGACAGACCCAGAATACTCCCTGAAACGACGGTAACTCACACCGACAGTTGACAACCGCCCGGGATATTTCAAGGATCGATGATCGGACACCCGACATGTGTCAAACCCTAAAAGCCAATACATCGTGGAGATATATTCGATCACACTCCTGTGTGCCATACGTTGTCTCATCAACGCCGATTGGTATTTCAGATGAAACCTTGGATACCTAATTATCAGAGTAGTATATATACTAGGTAGAATCTTCCTGTACTCTAGATTCTACCTCGTCTAATACCAGCTATACTTTGGCCCGGTAACAACGAAGCGTCTTCTCACCACTGGGCAACGACTCTCAGTATACTATCGTTCATCCTCTCATCGGTAACCCTACGTGCGGGTTATCTGGGCGCGTACTATACCGCCTTCGGGTCTTTTCGGGCTCCACCTCGAGCGGACATACACCGGACTTCGCCCCTTATTGTGGCTATCTGACTATATCCCCTCAACAGCGTTCACCCCGGGTTCTAGCCGGGTTATTCGTATAAAGGTCCCGGCCGGGTTATTTCCATATCGACATCCCGTCAGGCCGACCTAGGGCTGTCGCTGACAATTGCCCAGAGCCCAGGATAAGTGCTAGGGTAGCAAACACATTCATCCAGCTCCATACTCAAACGCAGCGGAAGCGCGTGGTGAAGAGCATGGCACTTCGCGGACTCGCCCCAACTAAGATGGTTGAGCAAGTCTTTGAACTCGCGAAGGAAAGGGAAAATCTCCTGCGTGGGACTCATCCGGAGCAAGCGGAGTTGATCTTCCGCGTTGCCGTACGAGTCCGGTCCATCAAAGATCTCCAAGAACTCCGAGATGAAGGCAGAAAAGTTCCCATGCCAAGTGAGGCTGGCAGAAACTGGACGCCCATAGATAGTTGCGGCAATTCCCCGGAAACGAGTCAGTATGAAACTGATCTTATCGTCATCCGTCCAGTGTTCGCGGGGGTGAGCAGCCAGATGTGCGTAGCACTGGGAAAGAAAGAGCATGACGTCCTCTTTCTTGCCGTCAAACATCATCGGATATTGGAGCTCCGAGTTTTCGGAGTCCGGAATCGGAGCAGGAGATAACACGGGAGATGGAAGATTGGCGGGAGAATTCTGGGCAGATGTGGGATAGTTGGATGGATAAGGAAGATCGTGAGGAGGCATGTGCGACTCGTCAATGTCAGGGACGTACTCCTCTGGGAGCGCGGCGGGAGCCGGCGCTACGACTGGAGAAGGCGGATACTCAAGAGTAAGGTCTTGATCGAGTTCCTCCAACTGCTGAAGGGATTGCTGGAGATGTTGATCGTCAATCTCGACAGCTTCTTCAACAGCGTCCATGAACAAATAATCCGGAGACGACCCCGAACTGGGAGGCGTCACGGATACCGGTGGAGAAGGTGTGCCGGGATACACGCGATGTCGTCCTGAGGCAGCGCCACATGGAAGGTCTCCATGGGAATTGATGCCGCCACCATGGGAAACAACCCACGATGCGTTACCGAAGCTTCACCGGATAGGGGAAGTTTTAGTCGCAGCCTCGTGCTGGGGTGTCGGTGGAGCAGAAGAATCATGCAACATAACGACGTATGAGGCAAGAGTTCCCCGACTAGCAGAACAAGGGGATGGCCAAGAGCGCAAGAGGTAATTTGTTCACATGCTGATGCAGAACTACGAGACCTGAACAGGTGAGTAGTTTAATACTGTTATATGTTGAGCCGCGGGGAAAAAGGGATAGTGGAACAGTCGGCCGGAGTCGTACAAGGTACTCCGGAATAACCGGGGTGCCAGAAAGTAGGCTGGAGGAACCGGAGTCGACAGAGGGGATCGGCGGAGCTGCTTGACACAACACCACTGAGGCGCAGGGTGAGCGTGTACTGCCAGGTATCGTCTAGAGGAAGAGGAAAGGTCTGGGGGAAGAGAGGAGCGACTGACACCACTCCGGAGGGGGGGAAGTGACGTTTATTAAACTACTGAAGAACAGGGAGTATGCTAGCTGATTAAGGCCCTGTTTGGGATCCCAAATTAAAATCCCATTTACCAATTTTACCAGCCAAACGGAAAATTTAAGTATTTGGACTTTTTATCAAAGTTGGCATCAGTCACTCTGGTCTCGGCCGTTCTTTTTTCGGCTATGTGGAGGCATCGACATCGGATCAATCCTTCGTAGTCATCGTCCAGCACAGTCCCGCCTTGTTCCCCGCCGCCCGCCCGCCCAACATTTCCTGGTTCTGAGGCTCACAAGGAATACATGTAAAATCATATTAAATTTGTATCTACATACTAACAGCAAGCCCGCCCTCCAAAACCGATCTGATCAGCATCTCAGGCTCCTCATCGTGAACGGCGGGATGCGCCAGCAATGAGCGCAGGTTCGGTCCTTCGGATTGATCAACCGGATATCCGACAGCGATCTTCCTAGATGTTCCGTGCTGTCAATCTTATGGTGACCTGATGTGACACCCTTAGATAGCCAGACCAAAATTAGGATTTGGGGATCCCGAACAGGGCCTAAATAGTGTAGGATCCTAATTTAGTGTAAAGGAGATAAAGGAGTAACATGTGGACGTGCATATGGTTGAAAGAATAGGAAGTCCATAAGCGGTAAGAGACGTTTGACCTGTATCAGTATTGATCTTGGGAAATGAAACATGAGGTGATGAAATCTGCCATGAGGCAATGGAAGGCAAGAGGGAACATGTGGAGAGGTTGTTACCACTTGATACCAGCCACGACTGACCGCGAGAAGTCATTCCAATACTAATACCCGGTTTCCGGTTGGCTCCGGGTTTCCGGTTGACTCCGGAAACACCGGAGTGGACCGGAGTGCCCGTAGAGAACCGGAGTGGTCTTGGGTGACGAAGACCATGCTCCATGGGTGTGGTTGCATGGATATAACACAGTCGAAGCCGATAATAATGTCGCTTTTGCCGGTGTCAGTTATCGCAAGGGCACAGACTTCGGTGGGGTCTTGTACCTGTAGGTGCATGTGCACGACATGGGTAATCTGCCCTCCTCGATTGGGCGTTCTGTCGGCGTTATAAACCGGCACTGGCAAAGGCAGGGGTTCTCGCTCCAATCCCTTTCCTCTACTAGTCTTTTGTTGATGAATCCTCCCATGGCGCTGCTGTCCACCAACCCGTTGACCAAGCATCCTCAAAGATTATTGAGTTCTTGGATGGTGACCGGGATCATGATTGAATTGCTGTTCATGGCCCACATGAAGGCTGGGGGTTATCTCAAACTGTCCAGCGCGTCCAGGGCGTCAGGTTGATAGGTGTGGATAACCCGGTCAACCAACTCATCTGTCACCTCCCCTCGTCGGTGTGGGTGTGCCCACCAGGTTATGACTTCTTTTCCTTCGAAGGGCCGGGTAATTGCTCGGGCCAGTGTTTGTTCAGCACTTCCAGCGGGGAGTCTGTGCCATTCCGCTTTCTCCGTCCACTCGTGTTTCGACTTTCGTCTTCTGGAACTATGAGAGGGAGTGGCCTCTCGACTCCATTTCACTTCTTCTTTGGTTTCCCTTGCATTTGCCGTCTTATCGGTATCCGGAATAATAGAAGCTCAAATTGATTCTGGGATGTAACCGGTACAGGTGAGTCGGGTATAGGGTCAGGTCGCGAGTTCACAAAGTTTACTCGTGACCTTTGGGAAAATCCTCCGCTGCCTGTTCTTCTTTCAACAAGTCCGAATATATTGCACGGAACTGGGGGTCCTTGACTAGACGGCGCTGGCAGTTTCGAGCCAAGTTTCCTTCCTGCCCACAGTTGTAACAAGTGGGGCGGGAGGTGTTGGCGTTGCTTCTGCTGACCGTTCGGTCAATGTCCATGGGAGCAGCCCCGCTGCCGGTAGTAGTAGAGTTTGCGGTTGAACCACCCAAATTCGAAGTAACCGGGTTATTCCCAAAATGGGTTACCGGGTTATTCAATGGACCCTTCCACTCCAATTTGCGGGAATATCCCTGTTGATTCCCCTGGTGGTTCCCTCCGGAACTCTGCGTGGTGTGCATCCTCAGGGTAGGCACCTGGGTATTGCTATCTCGCAGGCTTCCGTCCATGACTAGGAACGTGCGGTGCACTCTGTCCATCTTGATGACTTGGGCCTTCCACTCTGAATAGGTGGTGGGCATGGTTCCCTGTCCGTAGACGGCTCAGAGTACTTTCTCGTCAATTCCCCGCTTGAGTAGGCGGATGAGGGTGACCTCATCATACACCGCGGTCTTGTTGAGGGCGTCCAACACGGTGAAGTATTCCGTAGCCGTGCTTCTTCTGGTGCAGGCGCTCCATCTTGGCCTGCGCAATTTCGACTTACACTCCTCCCTTGAAGGCCTCGATAACGGCGAGGCGGAATGTCTCCCAGGTGGAGTACGAACCAGTCGCATCCTTGGTCTGCATGGCCAACACGGTGTTGGTGGCCCACTGAGAGGCAGGTCCGTCTTTCATATAGGATAGGGCGAAGGTAATTTTGCTGCTATCCTGACTGTAGGTGGTGTTGCCGTGGAAGTTCAGCCAGCAGTCGGCCAGAAACTGGTCAACCTGTTTGGAGTCTCCTCCGCACATGCGAGGCGCGGCAACCCGGGGTTGCTTCGTGTTGAGTTTGACCACCCCACCCGTGGTGTGGAGAGTTCCTTGTGCGATGATGGTATGAGCCGAGGTCAATGCCGCCATGGCTTCCGCTAGCAGAGTATTCTGCGTGGTTCATTTGGTGAAGTGCGTCCAGCTTGCCATGGGCCGAGTTAAGCAACTCTTGAACGGTGGCAATCTGACCGTGGAGTTCCCTGATCTCGGTGTGGCTCTGGTGAGCTTGGTGATAGAGCAACCCGGTGCGGCTGTCGACAGTCTCGTTCTCGAACGCCTCCGGCTGAGGTATAGTAAATTCGGTGGGGTCGCTCATTGTATTGTCCAGTCCAGTCGTCGGTAGAGGAGACACTATTCTTTTGTCAGCACAGAGCCTTAACTAGCAGGGTTACTGCGACGTAGGCGACTGGCAATACAGAAAGAGATAGGTTTCAGATAATCTGATTAAGCTCTGGAGAATAGACTAGAATAGTGTAAAGAATACAGAGCTGTAAGTAGGGGTTTTATTGTAAACTACCTAGTAACTGGTAACGAAGTAATTAGAATATATGTGAAATATGTCAGAGGCGTTGCCAGCGACGGTCGACGTTGCAGCGTGCAACAAGGCAGAGAGGGGTGATCGTTGGAAAAGCAATCAGAGGGAAGTTGAAATAAAAGGATCAATGCGGCACCTGATGGGATTCCTGCTCCGTGGTCGGCATTCATCTCGGCATTCGGGTTATTTTGATCGAGTTGAATAACCCGGGGTGGATGTTAGGCAAATAACCCGGAGAGTTTAGGATGGAAATAGGGAAAAAGTGGGAATCATGACACGAGTCAAGACTGGTACACCTTACACCAGTGCAACTGTCGATTCGGAGGCTGTATGTTTTGACAATGTAACCTGATTCGTCATCGAGCTCACATAGCCAATTGCTAGCCTTCAAATAATGAATAAATATTGGAGTTAAATCAACCCCAGTTGGAGACTGACGCCCCCGTGTGACACACTGACGCCGCTCAAATTCTGCCATGGCGATTGCCGCCCTACCGAGCGCGTTGACGCCCCATGATGCCCCCTGCCCTCACACGGCGGACAATCACTTGTCCTTTTCCAATTTAGGGCAGTGCGTCCTTGCGCACGCCTCGACCACGTCCTTTTACTAACTCCGGCCGCTTTGGTGTTTCGGATTTTCCCGCGGGCACGATGCAGCCACGCGTGCTCGGATGTTTCCGAGAAGTAAATCAGTTCAAAATGATTTTGTTCCCCTACCAAGCTCAGTTGTCATCCAAATATTCTCGGAGCTCACTGGCATTGAACGGGTAAATATTAAGAATAGGGCTACAGGGAAATCTTGAGAGAGAACATCGAAAGATTAATGGAAAACAGGCTCCAATGACGTAGAATGGCTCTTCTGCTTTTTTCAACAGCCCAACTCGGATAGAACTGAGTCACTGACTTACCTACAGCCAAAAAAATACCTTCCTGGGTTTTTTGGATGGAGAAATCTTGGAGGAGGTCTGCCGCAGGATGCACATCAGGAAGGGTGTGACCGGCGGGCCCTGCCGCCCACTGCCGCACTGCTCCGGGCGGTCACACTCATCGTCACAGACAAGTAAACCAGGTGTTCACCTCGTTATTTTGCCCTGAAAAAAATACGCAAAATCAGTAAAATGCTCACTAAGTCGTCCCAGTCAAATTTCAGGAGAGCTGTATTGCTAAGGAGAACAGAGCACTGATTTGATCGTGTTCGGGACACGTTCTGGCTCAGTTTTTGATGTTCTACCGCCAGTCTTTCACAAATCCTTATTCCCGGCGCTCATTCAACGACTTTCAGCCATCTCCCGAAATATTACAACCCAAACTGCACTCAAGAGCAAAAAAACATTATTTCAGATCATTTTTCTCGCGGAAAACGCTGAAAGCGCGTGGCGGCATCGTGCCCACGGGAAACTCCGAAACGCCAAAGCGGCCGGAGTTAGTAAAAGGACTTTGTCGAGGCGTGCTCAAGGACGCGCTGGCCCGAATTGGAAAAGGACAAGCCTTTGTCCGCCGTGTCACTGACGCCCCCTGCCTGCCCCATTGCCGCCCCCCATGGGAATTTTGACGCCTTTCAAGGTAACTTTGCCGCCCCCAACTGAACGCCCAGGGCGAACAAAAATGAAGGTTTCGGCACAATACACTGTACCATCGAAAGCGCTAGAGATATCTGGAAGGTTTGGCACAAAAGTCAACCTACCAAATGTATCCCCCTACTCGCAAATGCCCCACTGACCGCCCAGGGCGGCAAAGGGCGTCAGTGGTGGCACGGTGGCGGCACTTTCACTTTGCCCACTTGGCACTGGCCATCTCTGAGATGCATTGTTTTCAATGCCCCGAAGAATGAACACCGTGCATGGTTCAGGGAAGTTGTATTGGTGCATTCAGGTAACAAATATATCTCCTGGGAGTCTTTACAATTGCGATCGCTGAGCCGCGCGTTCGGCCCGGCCCGGCCGAGTTTGCACCTCCTCTATGGCGGCTCTCCCACGCACTTGTTACGCATGCCGTACGCAGCCGACCTCTGTGTAATGTGGCGTGGGAGTCCCAAACTCGTTCACGATGAGTTTTCTGGCTGCAGTGGTGTACAACAAATTGAAGATGATTAGAGACAAATGTCGTTCACTTCAGCCGGAGTCACATTGACGAGGCTCGAAATTGGGCGGGAGCTAATTAAGAAAGTACCGGGCAATAATTACACCCATAGTAAAGCATCTATGGCGTCCAGAGATTACCACAGAGTCAAATTCCTGAAAATGAACCGTGGGAGCATCGATCTGATGTAATCAGTGTTTGCTATTTCATGCGGCTCCGATGCTCCTGGGAGGGGAGAACTCCTCCCGTACAACAGCTTATCGGCTGATGGTCCGGTTCTACGGGTTTTAACCGGATGTCCTGCCTACACGGCCCGCCAACTCACATTCTTGCCAGCATCTTGTATTGATCGACCCCCTGGAACGGTGTGTGCTTCGTTAACATCTTGTAGTTTTATGGACGGATAAACACCCTTACATACCTACTTGTTTGTTTTTGATAAACTCGTTGTTCATGTTGTGGACCACACGAGTATAATCCCCCCCCCCAGACACTCAAAATATACACACTCGAATCTATGCCAGTGGTTGAGATCTTAGGAAACCATTTATTATTGAGAATCATCAGTGCACGGTGCAAATGCAAAGGGCAATTTTGATGCCCAGCCGCATCCTGGGAAGTCTGGGCCGGGCCCAGACTTGTTTATAAGTCTGGTTTACAAACCAGTTTATAAACACCCTGTTTATAAACCGGTTTTTGATGGTTTGGCCAAAACTCCCGGTTTTTCATTCCCTGTGGCAGTGCTCAGCTAACCTGCGGCTGGGCACCGATTCAACAAAGTCCGAAGCACGAAACTTCAAGAATGTGAGTAGGTATGCGCCCCTCAGCTTGAATCTTGATGCCTGTACCAGACGTCTGAATCATGTTCGAGAAGGGCGAATTTTGACAAGTGCATGTCTTGAGTCGATTCTCACGGGCCTAGCTGTTTCTGAGACCGTTCAGACCTCGTCAGCGCAAAATAAATTAATCAGGAGCAATTTAGGGCCGCCCTGGGGCAAAAAACCTCTGGAAACTCACCAAAAAAGACTGATTTTGACTCAGACTGGTGAGTATTTATAAACACCCTGTTTACAAACCAGGAATTAAAAACCGTTTATAATTGCTCTGGGAATTATAAACAGGACCCTAAGTCTGACGGGGTTCTCTGATCGGTGGGTTCTCTCGGGAAACCGGGTTTACGATTAGAATAATCCCTACATACTTGTGAACACCGCATCACTCGCTGATCATATCTGCCGCATGATATCCTCCGCCTCTGAGCGCGTCTGCGCATCCACCGACACCTGCAGCTCCTTGTCCTCCCGCTCCGCCTCACTTAACCCGCTCTGCTCTGGCTCCTGTTCCGCGAGCAACGCCTTCCCCTTTGCCTCAGCGATGCCACTGTGACTCACCGCAGTCGTCGAGCCGTTCTTCTGCGCGGAAAAGTTCGTGAACGTGAGACCGGAGGTAGAGCTGATGGAAGGCGTAGTTTTGCTGTTATTTAGGAGTGCACGTATGGCGCAGAGGAAGCCCTGGTGAGATGGTGCGGAGTTAGCTGGAGAAGAAAGGGATATTGGGAATGGCGTACCGGATCCGCTGCTGCGAGGAAGGTGTATAGGATGGGGCGCAGACCAAATACACAGAGGTCTGGTTGGAGGTATGGTGTGAGGTATATGAAGGGGTTGGATAAACTAAACGCACCGACGAACGAGAGTCGCCATTGCTGTACACAGGAAGATTAAGCAGGGCCGCTCTCGGATAAGAAGAGAAAGTGCACATACCAGTTCAGTGGGGACAGGGTTTTTCGATAGCCAGATGTCCAGGATAGAGCCGCTGAAGTTCAGGCAGCACGAGAGGAGGGGGTAAAGACCTAACACCGTATTGAATACCCATACGTTATAAAGACTGTGCACAAACCGATTCGGAGAATGAAGCTACGGTACGCCACAATCGGCGGCTTCCCAATCGCAGGGCTGTGTATCTGCGCATCCGTTAGGCTAAAAACACCCTCTTGTCAAATGAGAGACGACCCACCCGATACATGTACCCCAAGATCACCAAAAAACACAAAACTTCGCCTGTGGACATGAGCAGCATCCAAACGGATTGCGACCCGAGGAGCCAGCGGAACTGCACATCGGGGTCTGGGCTACTGAACCAGCAGGTACCGTTGTAGTACCCGAACTGGCCAGCGGCGTATGGCGTGATGTTTAAAATGGCAACGACCGCAACGGAGCCGATGTAGTAGAACTTTTCCATTAAGTTGCCGTTGACGTGGTGCACCAGCACGAGTCTGTGTGCATGATTCAGGATTATGACGCTAAGAGGAAGACAATGTCTATACGAACTGTAGGTTGAGTGCGATGCAGAAGAACATACATGCTGTGAACATGAGGATGCTCTACAGACTGATCAACAGCCGGTGGGTTAGAGAAACACCCCATGTACGCACCAACCCGAAGAACGCCATGAAGCTGCACCCAGCACTGGGGCCCGAGAAGGTCGGGATGGAAGTCGCGGCGAAAATGAGGCTAGAACCGGTAAGATATACCAACAGGAGCACCAATAAGTTCTCACTTTGATATCAACGCGCAGACAAGGAATCGGAAGCTGACGCGGTTAAGATGATGCCGCGAGACGGGGTTCCAGGCGGCATATGCGATCGCAAGCAGTAACAGGGCTGGGAGCACGACACCTGCAATGCCGAATGCTAGAACGACATCCCTAGAAGAGGGGGTCAGATACACGCTTTCGCGATGCAGCGGATCTAAGGGGCGTACTCGAGGTGTGCATCGAGCGCGTTAGGGACATGCAATTTGGTGTTTGACATGGCGGTCTGGAAAAGTATCTGAAAAGCCCACGTCCTAATATACGCATGGAACATGAGTGATCTAATATTAAAGCCGTGACACCGCGCAATTACTCAATCAACCAAGGGGACGTTTACGGTATTTACACACCGCTTTCACAGGCTCCCACACACAGTTTACCCTGAGCGCCACCGGAACCTCGAATGATCTTCGCTGTCCAAAAAATGGATAATTCTAAACCCGGGTCCAGGCGGAAACCCTTCTTTGTTAGAATTTTTGCAGAAACCCAAGCTCATGGCTTATCTCTGGGGATTTGGAGGGGTTTTCAAGTTTTTTCAAGTTGAGGAGAAGGGAAAAAAAGAAGAGAAAGAGAGAGCTATCTATTTCACATCAATATCTCGTAGCAGAAAATCTAAAGGTCCCGTTAACTGATTCGTTAACTGCTTCGCGTCCCGGCATGGATTTAATCTTGAAAGGCTCACGTCCGCCGGGCCGCCTTCAAATCCATTGATTTCAAGAACATCCTTCTCGGCGGACGCCGTTGATTGACAAGACATCGTTTCAATTCAAATCTAATCTTCTAAGTAATCTTTACGGCCCGTTTCGGTTATTCCTTTATTGCTACCACTTTACTCCCACCACCGTTGACCTTCATGCGGCGCGGTGAAGCGAGGACATACGAGCTGCAGGGCGCAAAAGGTACTGGAAAAAATTAACCTGTCAACTGCAAACCGCACTTGGTCGTTCCTTCTTTTCACTTACCCTAATATTTCTTGTTAGCACTTGCTTGCATCTTCACGTTTGTATGTCCAAATTTTGTGTTACTTTTTCTTTTTCTTTTTTGCTCACTCGCACACAGACATACTTACATAACAATGTTTCGACTCAATGCCGCCGCCGGCGATGGGAACGTGCAATGAGGAAGCAGAAGGAACAGCGCACGCGCCGGGAGTCCGGGACCAGACTCTACCCCCGCCCCGTTGCCAGTTCAACAAATCTGAATCTCACTGCTCGGATACCCGATTGGGCTTTCAAATGAAAAGAACGGTGAATGCGATGAGGCAAGGCCAGTTCCTGAAGATAAAATAGACTCAATCAATAAGTGTGGTGTTTCTTCACCTCACAGTTTAGTTTGGAAGGCAGCAACCAGTGTAGTGCTGGGTTTTAAGGGCTGCTTTTATTGATCATGTTATACAAAGGCATATATTGGGCATATGCCTGTAACCAGACAAGCCCCGAGGCTCCAGGAGGCCATGTATTAATGCCTTGCCCAGAAGAATAATGACCTCTCACCCCTTAGCTACGCAAACTGGAGGGACCATGAGATTCCCTGTTTCAGGCTTCAAACGCCGCCGCCGACTCGGCGTGACGGTCCAACTAGATTCTTATCACTCGGATGCACTCGGATCATCAATCCATGGGTGGCGGATGTACATCAGCCTCCCCTGCTGTCATTAATGAGCCGAAACCCTTACCAAACCAAAGTTAACGAGAAACCCATTTACAGCACAGTTTGCATGCAAGGGTTTCAACGTTCTCAACGCTTGTAACAATGGTCCGTTCCAATTGACTTCCGAAACCGCGGAACGGGCGGGCCGCCGAGAAATGCCGAATCGGCATTTATGGGATGCCTCCGCTGAATCGAATGAACGTCGGGATTAAATGAGACACAAGGCTCAGCAAGGATCTATTTAGCATCTTTGCTCTCTGCGTGGAGATTAGGGCATCGAAATGTCATCGCAGAAATGAGATGTCTCTTCTTTTACTGTGTGATGGCAACTTGGCAAGTGGATCGGATTGATGGGATTTAGCGCTGGGGTGGTGGTAGATAATCCGAAAGTACTCGAGAACGCCAACATGTGTATCTATCGATTGAACTACTCCTCTCACACCAGGAAAAACAACCCACCGCGTGCCTGGAGTGGACACATAGTAGATCTAGACCATGCAGGAAAACACATCAATGGACCCACCAAGGACCCACAGTCCACGCCATGCTGCGCATTCATTGATTGCGAGGGCATCCCGTGTCTGCAACACTAGTGAGGGGTGACACCGTCGATGTCAGAGGGGCCCACATTCTTATCATGGGTTGGCGTGGATTTGGAAACATAAAGGCACCGCAATATCGTGACAGCGATGTTCCAGTCCGCCCTGTTCTGCCGGTGTCGACTTTCGAAGCTCGAGTGAGGTACGGTGAGTCCGAAGAGCAATCTCATCGAAGTCTCGTGAGCGGCACCACTTCAGCCGAGATTCCGAAGTGAGGTGCGCAACGATGTGGAGCCTCACCATCTTTCAGTTGATGTGATAGCCAACGTCAATTTTGCACTCGAAAATATATTTGCATAACTGCCAACGACGTTTCCAATCATTTCAACCATATTCTCTTTTCGGTCATTCCGAATTGAGGTTTCTATTGGATTTTTCAGACGACCGCAAGTGTATTTTTTAGATCAGTTGTAAAGGGTGGGCGCTCAACTTCAAGTGAACAATTCAAGTTTCGCGACGGGGAACAGAAACAGGTCCGTGAATCGGCTCACCTGCCTAACCCGACCCGTTGATCGGAGCCGAGGTCACGCCAAGTACTTAGTTCGTATTCGTCAGGGACAAATTCATCTGCACCAATCGGGGAACCGGGGTTCTCGCCGTCGTCGATATCACGCTTTAAGCGGGGATTCCATAGCACTCGACCCATTCGGTGATTACTCTTCTGCACCCTTTTTTTTTCGTAAACTTTGATTTACTGCTGCTTCACATTACCAATCTCGGTTTCCACGAACTCTACTCACCCATCATTTTAGCTTCCTTAGCGTCGTTACTAGTCTCTAGATGTCCCTGCAATTATTCGGCACATCCTCGAGTTCGCTGCAGGCGCCTTATTGTACTTTCTGGGGACATAGATTAATGGTACGAAACATGCCTTCGCTTCAACGTTGAGCCGTTGTATGACACAGATGCATGCCTTTGGACGAAATTCGAAGTCCAAGCTTTGTTTACGAGAAAGAGACGACTCAAACTATTCGGATGTACCACAGCCCTGACTATACTCCCCGCTAACACAAAGGGACTACAGTATTTCAACTGAAGACGTCGCATAACTGTCACTAGAGTATAAAGTGATTAGTTCAATGGGGCCCGGCGCCCAAGGAAATTGAATCCAACCTCACTCTCAGTGGATTAGTACGACTCCGGGCTCCATGGAAGCGAGGTCATTCATTCCGTGACTCGGCCGTACGACAGGGGCCTTCGTTATGCGGAGGACGACTCAGGCCAAGGTACCCAAGTCGGGATTAGGGGCGGCAATGCGCGGCATTTTCACCTAACTTCAAAAATAAAAAATCGCGGGCCGGTGGCCCACACCCGAGTCGAACGGGGTTCTTTCTTCTTCAACACCGAAGCTCGCGCGAAATACTGTGTGGCGTCAATGCATTCATTCATTGCGCATGCTGTACAGGTGTGGGCTCTGGATACGGGGTTCTCCATCAACGCTAGGAAATGCAGACGTGGTGTTGATGCCAGTGCATTCATTTTGCACTGTGACGCTACAAGCCCCGGGTACGTGTGTTCATGGGTGAGAGGAGGAGAATGAGCGTGAGTGAATGGTTCGGACTCGTTATACACACGGGATCCATTTCACTCGCCTCCACGCTGAATTGAAAGTAGACCCAAGCTAGCGGTTTTAATTTTTTCGTCGTGCCCTTGCGAGGCTGCCGTTTCTCGTCCTCGAAAACATAAAAATCCTAGCACCTCCCAGTCGCTCGTTTTTTTCCATCTGCGATAGCTTCCCTCGTTGTGGACATAAATGTTAATTCCCCAGGCAAAGATTACAGGTACGTACTTACGTACCGGTGGGCGGCAAAAAAACGGGTTACAACTTGTTGAGAAGATGATCTCGAGAGAGAGTGAAGTATAAAACTTGTGAATTATATTGTGAGGCATGAAGGCCAGCTTATATACTGTACAGAATAGTATCTAGAATATACTACAAGTAAAGAGAACAAGAGTAGCTGAGTAAGAGCTGAGTAAATAGAATCGGGGAGAACATCGGGGAAAGTCGGCGGCTGGGTAAAGCCGAACCGGGGGAAAATAACAAATAACAACACAACTTGCCCAGCCTCAGCTCATTATAATAGCATAGCAGTACCCCCCCCGAGTCAAACGGGCCTCTTCTTCATTGGTCGACACCGAAGGTCGCGCGAAATACTGTGTGGCGTCGATGCATTCTATTCATAGGGCTCCATAGGTGGGTGGGTTTGCGCAGTAGTAGGGAAACCCGGAGCACCACGCTTTGAAACGAGTGATGTTCTCTGCTGCCGTGTGATAGCCGTCAAATACTGTACTACTGTACTATTTCATTCAATTCTCATTGGCTGTGACGCGTGACCCAAAAATTCGAACTTTGAAGTTCGTATATTGGCCCGGCAGACCGTGACATCAAGGAAAGTTCGTATATTTGGCGCGGCCCGCTGGGCCGAAAGATATTCCAGTTGGTGAGAAAGCAAGTGAATTCTGGCGCTTTGAGGGTGAATTCAACCCAAATTCAATCAATTCAACTGGTGAAGAGTGAAACTACAATTTCGGGGGTTTTTTTCGAAGCAATATACAGCAGGGGAGCGAAAATCTCATTTTTCGGGCCGTTTCACCCATTTTGTGACTTGTTTTGCATATTCATATATGGCCTCGGTGACCCGTGACATGTACGAAAAAATTCGTATATTTTGGCCGCCGTGACGCGTGACATACGAATTGAATGAAATAGTACAGTATTACGACCAAAGGTTCAGGTGACGGGTGACGGGGGCCCGTGAGCTGAACCAATTTGGCATGGGTGACAGTGACATTTCGATTTTTAGCCTGAAATAGGGGTGAAAACTGTCAAAAATTCTCGGCCGGTACCTGCCGGAGCCTGCCGACCGTCCATTTATGGAAATTGCCGATGATTGCCGATCAATGAACCTTGATCCCAGTGAACCTTGGAGGTGACGGGTGACATGGCGTGAACCTTTGGTCGTAATAGTACAGTATACGAGTTTCAAGACTCATGGTTTGTTCGTTCTCTTGCACAGATGAGCAAAAAGAACGTTTCTGGGTCGGATTCGTGTGTATAAAAGCCAAACCGGGGCCCATTTTGTCTTTATTTGTTCCACCTGCTCCGTGTTGAATTTCTGTCATATTTCCGAAGAAACGTCACGAAACATCGATACTGATCCATATCGACAGCGAGTACTAAATGCTGAGGTACACTGTTAAATCTGACACACTGTGGTTACTCTTGGGTTACTCGCGGGCCATTTTTAGTCATGCTCAACATCCCCGAGATGCCCGGGTGTACTGTACTATTTCGACCAAGTGTTCGCGTCACGCATCACACCCCATGTTGTTTGATGTGTGCAAAAATCACCATAAACCGAAATAAAATTTATCGGCTATCTCTCGGGCATCGAAAATTTCCAACTTTGTGAACACTTGGTCGAAATAGTACAGTAGATTTTCAGCTCCAGACTAGCGTTTATTGCCACGAGGTTATTGCACAAGGTCAGAACGTATCCTCTAGCTCATGTTTATGCAACCGTCACGACACGAACACTGCAAAATGGCCCTCGGATGTACGAATCAGAGTGGAGATTGAATACAGTGACGCGAGTAAGTTTTATGGTTCGGGAAACAGTGTTCGCCCAAGGGTCCAAGGCCTTGGGACCCCAAGGGTTTGATTAGGCCTTGGCCAAGGGCTTGGAAAAATCTCGCCGGACACTCCGACCTTGGTTAAGGCCTTGGTTATTTCGTTATAATTTTGTTCTCGCCAAAAATTTGCCACCGCAGGCCGTTTCCGAAGAGGAGACCTCCATCTTGCCGCTCCTTGGGCTTCAGGAGCTGGTAAACCTTGTAGGTTCTTGATTAGTAAATTGCAAGGGAAATCAGTGGCGTACACTTCACTAAAGGGCCTGATCGGCAACCGTGAATTCATGCGTGAATCCTGAAAGGTCACAATCAGTCGCATCGAGATGTCGTCGATATCAGACAGTCCATCGTCCAAGGGCCAAAATGCCTTTTCTTCCTCGGGTGGCGGTGGTTTCTTTGTAGTCACAGTGGGAATCTTCGCAATCTACCGCAAAGTGATCAGATGGTGAGAACACCGATAACAAAAACGTCAACATACAATACCAGCGGCCCAGATATTGAGAAGTACAGGAGTCAAACGAACGTGCTTCGCACCAGGATTACCAATGAAGCAGAAGCGGGAACTGCATCCGCGATCCGAGCACCGGTTGGCATGCTGTAACTCTACGACAGTTTCGGCCATTTTCTCTTCTTCCGGGTTCAGCTTGGGGGACGACTCTGTTAATCCTAGACCAAGTACCTAGTTCCAGGGAAAGGACGGACCTTGCGCTTCTTCGACTTGTCGGGACCATCTCCGTCGGCCGCAGTTTCATCCCCATTCAACGCTGTCAACTATGTTCGCCAATCAACACTGGCAGGACAAAAGCAGAGCAACACTTACAGCGCGCGGCTCTAATTCACATTCCACTATCTCGAGCTTCGCCTCTACTTTCGCCTTCTTGACTGCCTGCTCCACCAGCTCCTTGTAACCGGCTTCGGATGATAGCTGCATGTTCTGGTAATTAGTGGTGGGAAAGTTCGGTTCGACCTTTCGGTTCGAACTCGAACTGAACTGAACTGAACACGAAGTTCAGGTTCAGGTTCAGTCAAATGCCCGAACCTGAACCTGAGGTTCGGTTCAGCGTTCGGGCAAGGAGGAATTTCGCTGAACCCGTTCGAACCCGTTCGAACCGCCGAACCTGATGCCGAGATCAAGCCGGTTTTCAATGACTCAAACGAGGGCAATTAGGGGGTCTTTCTCGCGTGTACCGCCCCAGTAAAGACCTATCACTCTCAGAGAGGTCTCCCATTGGCTACTATTGTGTTTTATCATGGAATCAGACATGGTTTTTGACTCTGAACCTTCGCCATGATGCCGGGTTGCTCTGATGGCTCAAACGCCAACAGCTACTATTGTCTTAAAATTTGCATTTTCAAGTTCTCTAAGTCTCACATGCAGCTGGCCTGTTTCATAGTCTCCACCAACATCCAGTGCTGTTTCTCGAGCAATCTTCCAACTCCAGCTCCCAACAATTACCCTTGGGCAGCCGAAAATCCATGGTTTTTTCACCGGAGCTCCATCCGCAAGGTCGCTGGATCGCGCTGGAAGCTTTCAAAAGACAAATTCCAGAGGCTGTCTGGTGGTAGGACGACTGCAAGCTACTTGGTGCGGCAGTTCTTCAGCAGAAAAAATAGGTTCAGTTCGGGGGTTCGAACTCCTCCGAACGCCGAACCGAACCGTTTGAACTTGAACCTGCGGTTCAGGTTCGAGGTTCAGCAATTTGCTGAACCTGAACCGAAGTTCAGGTTCGGGGTTCAGGGAAAGGTACCCCGAACCTGAACCGAACCGAACTTTCCCATCACTACTGGTAATCGGTGCGTTGAGATCGTCCAAGTAGCTTTGAATCTCGTCGTCCTCAGGGTTTTCTGAGACAATCTTGAACTTCATCGTTTGTTCATCGCGGCCGATGGCCAGTATGATCGCGTCGAGGAAGTCTGACATCGGCGCCTTTTCGTGCACAAAGGCGGAACAATTTACAGTGTCAGCTTTGGCGTTGCTACGGCGCTTCTCGTTGGGTTGCAGGGGCGGGGGCTGAGGCTTGAACTTGATGATGTACTTGACCCCGGCCCCGTCGTTATACTCGGAAACTGTCGAGGACGTTAACCCTTACCCGAGACACATGACAAGCGCGCCGTACCACCATCGTCATCTTCTGAGTTGTTTCCTGTATAGCGGTCCTGCTGCTGGGCAAATGCAAGATAATCCGGATCATCTTCGTAGTCTTCAGGGTACATAGTAGGAGAGAGCAAGAAAAGAACAAGGAGAGCGCAAGAAGAGGCAGGAAGACGCGCCGACGCGGCGTAGTGACGTGACGTCACTCTGACGCATGCGGTCCGAGGCGCCCGAAACTTAAACTTTTTATTTTTGAAAACAGGGGCCGGACATTATTTTTGCAAATTGCAATAAGCTCAAGAAGTGGTGAAAATATTTCAAGTTTTTCAGCTACTTTTTCAGTGAAAAATGTCTGAAAAACAAACAACATTTTTCACCAAAAATTCTACTGAAAAACTTGAATCTTCCAACCAGTGTTATTGAGAACGAGCCCCAAAGAACCAGGAACCGGTTTTGTACCAGAAACAACTAGGCTTCCAACTCCACCATTTCTCTGTGACGGTGCACCCCTCCTCCTCGCCTTGCTTCTGTCCAAATGCTCATTGTGTTTTACGTGTATGAAGGACGGCCTGACGGTGACCCTGCCCGACGCTCCACAGTCGCCTTTTGGCGGCATTCACAAGGCTATCCCTGTGCAGCTGACTACCGACCCGTGGGAGGAGGATGATCGTGGACTCAATCCTCTCCCTCCTCCTCCCGCCAACACATGAGGTCAATCGGGGGGTCAAAAAGGGGGTTCGCAGCATACTTGGTAAAAGAATGTATGCTTAATGCGCGAATGATATGTTTGCTGCTTCAATGCTCTTGAGCGCAGCGCTTTGACTGGTTGTAAGATTTTATGGCGGTCCAATTGCACATTTATTCCGCCCGCAAAAGTTTTGATCCCCGCCCCGGAATAACGTGTTTTAGCGCCTCCCGCGCCAAAAACAGAGCCCGAGATCACCGAAGTTTATTTAGGGCGCAACTCGGTCTTCCGCCCCGTTTTTTTTGGAGGCCCGCCTCTTTTCTTCCAGTCCCGCGTAAAATCTTTCCTTTCAGGTCTCCGCCTAAAACATTGAACTTCTGACACTGTGAGATGGCACTAATCGAGCACTAGCTACGCGAGGATGAAGGCTGGTACGTGAATACAGAGGAGGATCAAGAACTAAAGCCTAGTAAGTAGTAAAACTAGACAGGGGGATTAAGAACTGTAAGTACATTGACTCGGACGAGTTTAAGGTATCGGTTTGTGCTTATGCCTGGTGCCTGCAGATGTCCTACCATAGAGGTGAGGTCCAGAATCCAGATACAACCATACAGCGACTTCCGCACTGCAATGCGAGCCTGAGAGGCTGAGACAGCGGAGCAATTCAGCTGATTGAACCTATAGGCACTCCAGTAATTTTCCTTTCGATGATTTATAATGGCTAGAGCGAAGCAGCACACTCGAAGCTTCGGGCATCTCGGGGATGTTGAAGGTCAATGTTATCAATTACCACCACTCTCGCTCAGTCTCTCACAGACAAAGACTCGTACCTCGGTTGTTGACATTACAACAGCTCGCCACTTGAGGCTATTACTACCCAGTGAGCATGGATGTACTTACCTTGTGGATCAATATCTATCCTGGATTGGTTGACTTAAAACCCAACCGTAAACCCCATTATTGGTGTTGAAGTCCAGAATACTAATAGCCACCACGGGGGACCTCTAATTTTCTCTGTGACCTGGAGGAAAAAATGGGGCGGGCCTTGAAGAAAAAGGGCGAACTACTTCAGGGGTGTACAGAGGTCAGCTTGAGGTGGAATGAAAGGATCACAAAAAATCCGACGTACTTGGTTTTCAATTCAGACGGTGTTTTCTTCGCCAAGCAAGGAGCAGTCCGTCGTAAGGCTTCAACCATTTCCGTCTTAAAACTGTTTCAAACAGTTATAACCGTTTTTATTTCCATTTGATTTAGTGGCCTGAACAAACTGTTTGCAAACGGTTTAAACCATTATTTTTTGCGCAGTGGGCAGCCAGCCGATTCTCCGGCCCAATCCTTGATTTCGGAACCGATATTCATCCACCCATCCACGACCTTCCATGAAGGTCTGCTGGCGCCTTCCGAGTCATTCCGCAACATTCACCCACAACGTTGGCGGTGAGCACAAAGTGTGACCCAATGTGATGGTACACATTCTTCCTGAGTGGGGTAATATAACAATTTTCGGGATGTGTTCAAAGGCTATGCCAGCGACCCCAATAACCCGCTGAAGTGGTGGAAGTTCGGTGTTTACAGCCTTTTCCCTGACCTTCTCGAGCACACGCCACCTCTGACATAATTCTGAGTCACGAACTTCGCGGCTTGTTGAAACCTGAAACAATCACACAGGTGATGTTCGGCAAAATGTGGATAAAGGATGGGTTGTTGAAGGAGGCAGTGGGCATTGGACTGTGGTAGAGGCCAGCCACTGCGTGTTTTGCCCGCCCAAAAAATACCGTTTAAAATGGTTTGAAACAGTTTCAAATGGTTTTATTACCGTTTCCGTTTTAGTTTGCCCGGTCCTTCAAACTAAAATCAAATGGTTGGAGCCTTAGTCTGTCGGCAATAGGTTATGTGCTCGCCGAGAACAGATCCTGAGCAGAGTATCGCGCCAGACGGATATCCAAGAGCAGGAGCCGTGTTTTGGATAAGGGGATGTTGATTTTCAAATTTTGCACAAGTTGGGACCACAAAGGATTGGTCTCAAGACGGGCCAATAGTTACAGCCAGTTTTAACTTAGCACAATAGAGACAGACTGTACCTTTCTCAACGTGCAACATGGAGGCTTTGCGCGCCAGGCCGTGGTCGTTTCCAAATTTCAAGTCGATTTGGCCTTGGCGTTTGCGAGGTCTTTTAGCCGAGATATGGTCAAGTGCCCAGTTGGAGTCTGCGTGTTCAGCGGGGAGCGCTTGGATTCTAGCCAGTTGTTCCTCTCTGGAGGCAAGAGGGCAACAGGTGTAGCCGGTCCGGATCGCCATGAGCCGCCATCATGACAGTCGATCATCACGCTGCCACCGAACTTTCCTTCCTTCCTTCCTCCACAGCGTTTGCAACCAATCCAATCCAATCCACGAACACCTAACTTTCTCCGTCCTAAGCCCCAGTCTCTCGGTACCACGCTTCACTCTGCCTTCATCTCGGCAAGACATCCGTCATTCAGCGTTGGGTCGTCGACTCGCCCTGCTCCGCGCACTAGCTTCTGCCTCCCATCTTTGCACACGTTGACTCTAGTCCGAGGAGCGGACCGGCCTAGTCCAAACCTCAATCCAGTATGCGCAATCGTCACAAGATCGAGGGAACTCTCAGCCTCCCTCCGTATCGCCGCGTATTCAAGAACTGCACCTGGCAAATCGAGGTGCGTCTCGTCCTTTCTCTGTAACACTGAACGTCGCTCACGGGTTTCTTCCTATTGTCTTCAGTCCAGCGCACGGCTTTCACTCTTCCCCTCTCTGTTAGGTCTTCACTATCTCTGTCACACCTTCACCTTCCGGCGATTTGACACCACTCATCCGTGTTCCGTCCTGGCGCTCCCTCCACCTGTCTCTGCACTCGTCTTGTCTCGTATGTTCCGCGCCGCCAGTGGCCTACCCCTCCGCCCGTACCTTACGTGCTCACATTCTCGGGGCAGCTAAATCTTGCTACCGCGTCTTCTTGACTCCTTTTGCAAAACGTCGCGTCGACCGCAGCCGATCCCTCGTGAATAAAGGCGTACGCGAAGATTCGCCACTGGGGTGTATGTACTGGCGAAGCCCCCGATGCGACGCTGAAGGTTCTCTCGTTGCCCCGCGACACCAATATAATAGAACAGCGCCATCCTTGTTGGGATCAACCTACAAGTGGACTTTCCCGATCCTCAAATTAGGTCGTCGGTGCTGCACTGATCCTCCCCGCGCATGATATCTGGTCCTCCATTCATCTGCCAACGATCACGGAATTTTCCTTTCCGACTTTCCTTCGAAGCGCAACCGTCTGAATTGAGCACGAACATTGAGTATTGTGTGGTCTAAGTTAATGTCAAATTGTCGGCACAAAAGCGGTTCAGAGGTGTAGAAGGTTGCAGAAAGGATGGATGTGAAGTGAAGGAGTGAGTGAAAAGAGAGGAAAGGAAAGGAAGGGGAGGTAAATCAAAGAAGAAAGATGTACAGACGGACTTTTGTGATTGTCCCACCGCCGATCCGCCCAGCCTTCAGCTCGCGATGAGCATGCGTCGCCCATCCACAGATCGCCCGTTTCGCCGCTGAGCTCACTCGACCCATCCTGCTTCACTGGCCTGTCGTGACTCGTCCGGCCTGTCGTGTCAGTATCTGCCCAATATGAACACGTCTCGGTCAGCGTCCAGAAAAGGATGAGGGAGGGAAGGAAACACATACACAATTGTGCGCGCGGGCGGGAAAGACGCGTACGCCAAGGAAATAAGTATGACCAGTGATGGATTCGGTGGAAATTGGCACTTCCTGTGGACAACTTGTAATTTTCGACAAGAATCCACTGGCAGCCAAATCGAGTACATAGGCAATTCACTGGAGGCAGTTCAATCGGATCAATCAAACGCTCCACGCGTCTCTATCACACGTGCAGATAGCCGCGAAAACGGCCTCACTGAGACTCAAGCAGTGAGTGCCTTCAAGGTAGGATGAGCCATTCAGCAGGGGAACGGTATTTTGGCAAGATAAATACTACCGGTAAATAAATTGGCAAGAAACAGCGGCCGTGAACGCGGGCACATACCTGGCTCCGAGTCCCCACTAGGCCCCATCACAACCACCGTTCTAATGGCTTCTTTAGTCTTTTAGTCTAAACGTAACGTCTGCTTGTTTAGAATCCGGCTCGCATTTTTGGTCGTGAGTTCGGGCCTCGGCGGTCTGGACACCAGCAATTTGCCGATTACTGGGATTCCACTGAATCTGCATTTGTTTTCCAGACAAGCCCTGTTTACTGGTATCCAGAAACGATACGGTTGGCAGTACGCGACACCCTTATTAAGGGTGTCGCGTGAAATTTTGAAGCGAGTCTACGCGAGCTCAATTCTGATGGAAATACTCCTTGATTCAAATAATTGAAGGGGTAAAAATTGTTGAACGGGCAAAGGCTGACCTAGTGGCACTCCTGAACGAGGTAAATATGAGGCTGTGGTCAGTAGAACGTCGACATAAAAAATCGAGCGGGGCCTCGTCTCGCGTGTGCTCGTGGGCGCGACATCACAAGATCAAAAGATGGCGCGTAAATTGTGCTTTTGCTGATGTCTGGCGCCCAGTTTCTAGGAATTCCGCTCCAGTTTCTATGACTCCTGCTCCTTGCACGCTACTAAAGATACTCCAAACACGAGGGCTTGCCTTCCTCCTGGTGAACTTCTATGTGTCTCGATCGTTGTAACTACTTAACTTTCCCGAAACTTATATTCTACCATCATGGTAGAATAAGTGCTTTGAACCTCTTTAACGGTTATTTCCAGGCTTATATGGTAGCTGTCGGAGTTCGGATTTGAGCTTCAAGCTACATGGCCCCCAGATGTGAGAAATGTAATTCACATGTTAATAACGGTGTTAGAAAGGTTGTCTTAACATCGACTTTCTTATGTTTTCCTCTGATTCCCACTATCATCTTGAAATCGAAGTATGCCGATAGCACGCCCAGACAGACTCCCAAGCCTACAGCGCTAGAGCAGATCTGCGAGCAGCCTATTTGAGCCCTACCGATGCAGATAAATGGCTGGCAAAGAAAAAATTGAGAAAAAAAACGACATCCACATGAATCTTCGCGCATCCAGCTCAATTTTACTCCCCAAGCTCCATTCTTTTTAGCCATTATGCATTACCGCTGCGATGGGCCACCCAATGGCGCTGCCCGTTGCTCACTAGACCTCACCGTCGCCGCGTCAATCGTTTGGTCAGACTTGCACAGCCACACTGTCGGCCGTCGGCACGCAACGATCCGAATTTTTGCGAGTACTTTGGTTGAACGCGCACTCAGGCTGACAATACCTGGGACTAGATCTTTCTTGAACTACAGACTGTGCTTGTTCCGAGATGGTGACTTGCCCGGCGTGAACGTACATTCATCTAACTCTCGGCTTATGTGGTTCTGCACGAGTTCTGACATGCACGCTGCACTGCAGTTCTGGAACTCACGTCCTTCAACTCATTACACATAAAACTAATAATGCAACATATTTCACGAGAATTGCTCGGCACGGGCGGAATGTGTCACGATGAGAATCAGGATCAAATTCAAAACGGACGGAACTCAAAGTTGTATGGATTGCCAAAGCCAACAGCAACGGATATGAGTTTTTACATTGCAGTTTGAGCCGTAAAAATCACTTGATGACTTCCCGCCCCCCACGGAAGTGGAGCTAATTCCTCTTCGGGCTATCCAACTCCTCCCTCCTTGAACCTCCGCGATATTCCTTTCGGCACAATATCATGAATATTCTGACCTCAGGGACTGGTTGGAACTCCATTCAAGGCATCTATTCACCACCACGTATGGTTCTGGGTACCACTGTTTTGGACCTCTAGAATAAATTACACTGGGAAGTGCGTGAATGCTGGGAGAATTTAATTGGCTTGAATGACAGGCTCTTCCTACATCCAGGACGACGTGAGTTTTTGTGGAATAATCTACCAATGTGCTTGCGCAGATCACTGCAGCCACCAGTTCAAAGGATGCAAACGAGTGAATACCGAGAGGAGATTTCCCTCTTTCTCACTCTACTCTCCGCAACTTGTCTGGCCAAGTTTTCGTGTTGTAAGTTGATATGGACTTTATTCTGTAAACATTCAAGCTGTTCCGGTCTCGAGCTTGTTCCGAGGTTCTCACTTCCACTGACTGCTTCTCTCTCTTCTCTTCAGTTCTACAGCGGCGGGTTGAAAAACTGCGGCCGTGAGCTCGGCTGCGGGGTTGGAGAGGAGTCCAGGGACCATAGTGTATAATTAGTGCCCTGTACACTTAGATAATTCCTGGGCCCCGGCGTTCCTAAGCGGGACCGGCCGTGTAATTCTACCTACCTACCTACCTACCTTACACAGCGCTACGATCAGTTACGACCATGTGTACACGCTGCTGATCGCGCGCAACTGCGCAAAACTCATCACACCGCTTATCCGCACATATTATCCTGAGTCTTCCTGAGTCTTATCCCACAAGTTGAGCGCAGATCCAAGTTGGATCCAAGACAATCTCGTGATTATACGAGTTCCGTTTTCCCGACGCCTGCGACTCTCGGCGGACGATATAAAAGGTGGCAAAGCTGTCCCAGAATTCCAGACCCTCCGATCCACTCGACTTTCTCATTCATGTTTGTCTCCGTCATTCTTTTGTCTGCGGCCCTGGGCCTCGCCTCCGCCACTCCCACGCTACGCGCTCAGACCACGTGTTCACCCCCCGAGACAGCCGGCGTCTCGCTCATCGGCGCCTTCGGTGCGGAAGCCTCGGTGCCCCAAGACACTGACTTCGTTGGTTGGGTTCGTCCGGACGCCGCCGAGATTGCACCTTGGAGCTTTGTCAAATCGAACTCGTCCTTCTTGATCAAGTTCGTTCTCACCACGCCTGACGGCGCTTCAACGAACTCTTACACGTTCTCAGGCACAAGGACCATCCCGATACTGTGCTGACTGGGACCCCTTTCGACGGAATGGTGCGGATGACAGCCCCAGGCGCATTCGTTGCCGGTTCGGATGATTCCCGTTTCCCCCAATTCCAGTGAGATATATTTGCGCCGATCCTTTGGAGCACCGCTCACACCCTCTTTTGAATAGAAATTGGAACATAACTTGCACTATTTGCCCGCCGTCGGGACTGGCCAACAACTGCACATTCTCGGACGTCTTCGACGAGATACTGCCATCAATCCCGCCCAGGTTGATCACTGTGGTGAATTGCCTCAACAATTATGGTGATCCTGAACTTGGGAACTCAACAACGTTCGACGGAGACTGCTTGCCCGATACGGTTCCGTACTATTCGATCATGCTTGATTATCATCAATAGTTGACATTGTTCTTAATTCTACCTGACCGTATTGTCTATTATACACTCATTTGTGACGAATGTTCTTCAAACCTTCCTGCTGGAATGTTATCAGTCAATGTTTGAGTCATGTTCAAAATTTGTTTCATGAACGTCTGTCATCAACATTGTCTTAACATTGATTACACATTGTCTGAACATACCTGAAACATTGACGATTCTTGTTTCCTCAATGCATTTAACCAATAAAATTTCGGCTCGCGCGCACGTGGAAACCGACCATGTGCCTGCTATCGACACCACGAACGCGTTTTGCTCCACGAACCATTTTACCATGTGGTTGCAAATTTGTCAAAATGCGAATGGGCGGCACCGTCTTCGACTGCCTGCGAAAAACTTACTCGAACATGGGAGAAAGGAGGCGTCAGTTACAGTAATTGTTTCGGAGAAGGGAACGGAAGGGGGAAAGCTGGAAGGTGTATGTAGGACACGGAAGGCAGCGGAGAATGACGGCGCACGCAGCACGACCCCACGTCCCCCGCGCGCGCCGACATCGCGAACTCTCGTACCACGACGGTGGTTCGCATCGGACGTGGAATTCTGCTGTGAACAATGTTGGTCATTAGTTCTCGCAGGTGGGTGTGTGTGGCTAACTTTATGAGCGCGAATTTTTCGTTGACTTGCATCGACATCGACGTCGTTGAACTTGCATCGCGGGGGCCTCGAGAGCTTGAGACCCGGAACCAAGATGATGCATCCATTCACATTACATACTCTTGCATGGCGCGGCGCCGGGTAGGATTCCAGAAAAAGACCGAGTGCAACAAACATGATTTCGCATCGCATCGCCCGGCCCCGAATCGAACGGGGGATATCACTCCAGCTTCGGATTCAGCAGACAAACGCGCCTAGACTTTGCGGTGCACGCGATGTGCGATCGGGTGGTGGGACATCGAGGAAGGGGGCGAGTTTGTGAGCGCGAAGATAATAAGTTTCGAATCGCGCCGGAGGGGGGAGCTTGAGAGCTCGAGGCCGCCAATGGGACGCGGCTTGACACTCTAGATATTATTCTTGAATAGTTGTGAGCAATATGGCGCTGCGCACGCAAAAGCAAAAAGATCACCCGGTCTCGAATCACCCGACCCCGAGTCGAACGGGGAGTCCTGCAGTCTGCAAGATCGAAAATCGAGATCAGTGTAAGGCAGGTGCACGCGATGTGCGACCGGGTGTTCATTCCTACCTTTCCGTTCCGGATGTGCTCAGAGATATGTGAGTCGAAATGGGGTGAGAGGCGAGAGGATGATGATCAGGGGAGCGGCGAGCAGACCAGCTACATCGCACCTTTCGTTTGCGGATGCGACTCCAGAGTCCGGCCAGTTGAACAGTACGTTGACACTTGACAAGAAAATTGCGGTCAGAGACAGCAAGCAAGAAGTGTTAACGTTTCAGACATCTGTCGATCATCAGCCCCAGGCACATGGGTGTCCGCGTAATAGCGCAGAAATTTACCTCAAGCAAACCGCGTCCTAGCACGCTGTTCGGGCGGGCAAGCTCTATAAAGCTCTCTCTCTCTCCTCTGCTCTTCCTTCCTCCACTCAGCTCCACTCACGCAAGCGGCTGCCAAGTGCTCACCAGATCTAACGAAGATCGTTGGCATGAATATATCAGTGAACGGGCTGGGAGCGAATACCTTTTGTACTGTGTTTGAAGTCCTTCCGTCTCCGACAGCTCTTCCTACAGGGCGGCGCAACCGGCGTCGCCTTGGCGGTTGCTTGGCGGCGAGCGAAAAACAGACACATCAGTGATCGCACATCGTGACAAGCGTGACAAGCATTCGCTTTCTTCTCCCCACCGTCGTCGTCCCGCCCGACCCCCACGCTCCTTCCCGTCCAAGACACCTCACGGTTCCTGGACTCTCTCTTCGGCCCCGTCTTCACCGCCACCTACGCCGCGCCCGCGCCCGCCACCGGCTAACCCTACCCGCGGACCTGACCAAAGGCTCCAACAACGGCGGGACGACCGGTAAAAAAAAAACTGACTCCTCCCCCCACCAGCTCACCCTCACCCCCGACGACATCCGCCGCCGCATGACGCGCTCTGGCTCCAACTCCCCCCACGCCCACGCCAACGCCCACGCCAACAATAATAACAACAACCGCAACTCGGGCTTCGTGGGCCAGGCGGGACAGGGAGGGGACGGAGGCGAGTGGCGGCCGAGCGTGGACGAGGTGTTTGGGGCGCTGAGCTGTGAGATTTTTTTGGGTTTTCTTTCGGTTTTTATTGGGGGTTTTTTTTGGCAGGGAGGGACCCGATGGGGATGTTTTTGCGGGGAGGATGCGCGAGCAAACACCGTGTGGCGACTCGAGTGCGGGTGGGGGGCGCGGTATCGTGGTTCGTGGTCGTGTACGGGGCGGTGCTCGATGTCGCCGTCCGTCGGCGTCGGCGGGGCGCGAACGCGAGACCGTGTCGTGGTCGAGTCGGTGTGCGAGACGATGGAGATGGTGGAGATGGCGGTGTACGCGGGGGATGGTGGCGTCGTCGTGTCGCTTTGCTTCTGGACGTGCGTCGGCCTCTGCGAGCGCCAGCACAAGCACACGGGAATGAATACTCCCTTTTGGGGTGCTGTCGTGGCCGTTTCGTGTCGATGTCCAATTCCGCGCCGGATGGGTGGATATTTTCATTGCGCATGTCTGTAGCACCGACGACGAGCGAGGTTCTCCTGGACTCCGTTTCCATGTTCTGGACGGCGATGACGGTGCGCGAGCGCGAGGGGTGGCTGCGTGCAGCGTCGTCGTCGTCCATGCTCCCTGGGGACGGCGGGGAGGTTTTGGTGGAATGCACGTCGCGCGAGGGCGAGCCGGGACACCAGCAACGTGCACCTTCGTGACGATATTGCTCGTCGATGTGGAGGGTGGTACCTTGTCCGTTGTCGGAGTCGTCGTCTGAGCGAGGGGCGCGACACGGGCGTCGTGTCGACGCGCACTTGACTCGAAGGTGGCCTGGAGGCTGGCTGGCTTGTTCCCGCGGACGACGACTTGGTCTGTTTCGTCTTTGTCGGCGGCAGTGCACGAGGGAGACGCCTGTGGTGCTTTCTCGGCGTTCCCGCGACCCTACTCTCCTCCGGCTTCATAACTTCCGGTCCACAACCTCTACATTTCATGAGTGGCTGAGGCGCATAGCGAGGGAGATCCCTCCTGACGTAGACGCTTCTTGATCTGAACAGGTGGGCAAGCGGATCCGTGAACCTATACAACTCGTAGCAGGTGATGTGGAGATCCTCTAGGCGCGCACCCGGGTAGATTTTGGGTGTGCGGTTTCTTCGTATTTCTTTGTGCCAGTTCTGTATACATGGTCATAACTACTGGGTCATGACTCACACTCAACTTTCCCTTTAAGTCCTGGGCCGGGGCTCGGCCTGGCAAGCCTATGGCTTGAAGCCGGGCACTGAGATTCACTGATAGCGGCATCCAAGCTCCCATTATTGTCGGTGAGACTTTCGCCGAGGTGTTTGAGATACCGCTAGCACACAGAGCACGGTCATCACCATCCTTGGATTTGGAATCCTCTGACTCCTCGTGTGAGATTTCACTGGGCGCCGAGCTGCACGCTGGAAATTGAAATGCTTTGTGCGCGCGTCACCCGGCGGGCAGTATGCAGTTCACGTTCGTCCGCCAAGCATTATGGGCAGCTCGACCGTGCACGTCATTCACTCCGGCCTTATTGGTAGGAGCGCCCTCACGACTCCTCTCCCACGGAGGCCTTCGCTGCAGGAAACAGGCTTACGATTCGAACCCACCGGGTCCGAGTCGATGTCCATCTCGTCGGCGCCCGCATCTGCGGCCGTCTTCGCCTTTTGGCTAGCCTTACGAGGCTTCGCAGCATCCGCTGTGTTTGGTTTCGAACTCACCTGTTTTTGCCTTTAGGCTGTTGTTCAAGAGAGCATACAGAAAGAATCCGAGATGAAAAAAGACAAAATACAATGGTGTCGAACGCGAAATCCCCGACTAGATCAAGGTGCTGTTACATATAAATTTTGCACACGCAATCTAAACGCGTTTCTTCCCCAGCGGAGAAAGGTCCCAGCCGCTCGGCACCTGCGGTGTGGTTGAATTGGGGGGTGCGCCAAAAAAAACCGCCGATGCTTGACGGATAAGCCATATTTGAGTCGGATCTGGGCCGTGCACGGGCCGGTATGAGGATTTGAGTTGGATGCTGAATGAATTTCCTGATTCCACCTTCGCTCGGTGGACAAATGTGGATGTCGATAGCTGCGATGTGACTGAATTGGGGGTGCGCCAAGAACCCGCCGATGCCTGACGGATGGTCCATGTTGGAGTCGGATCCGTCTGGCTGCGAGAGACTACATCAGCAAAACAGGGGTGTGCTACATAGATCTACAGAGCTCCTGTAGTTGCTGTAGTTCATGTAGTTGCCATAGTAAGGGTACCCTCTCTGTAGGTCTCCATAGTTCCAGGGGTTTCCTATGTAGTTCCCAAATTCTACATAGTGCTCCATAGTTACCTATCGCCACCATATAGTGCTCCATGGTTCCTTATTGCCACTACATAGTTCCTTATTGCCGCTACATAGTTCTCCGTAGTTCCCTATTCCTGCTATGTAGTACGACATAGTTTCCCGTAGTTCACACGTAGGGGAGAGGGATAAAAATGATTCCCACACCGAACCATGGTTTGTGAGCAGTAAAAGACGATTTCTATGGCTATATATTTCACACTTAATCCAGCTGAATATTTATTTCGTCCCCGGACAGCCCCGCCTCGTCCTCGTCTCCCCCCTTCAAGATGTGCTCCAGACGCCAGGCCTCCCACTGGTCCATCGTCTTCGTGGAATGAACATTATTCTGCCTAAGGGTGTCCATCTTGCGTAGCCCATTCCTATATGCTCGGGAGTATCGGCTCTCCGTAAAGTCCACATTCTTGAAATGGCCAGTTTCGTGTTCTTGAATGGCGCATCGTAACTAGAAAAGTGGTCAGCTACGGAAAAAAGATGTAAGGCAATTGCACGCTACAAAAATAACAATAGCAGTGATGAACTCGGGTCTATAGCGTTGGAAATCCCCAGGAAGTTGCAGCCCAAGGGGCCGTTTGCCTGTGTATAGAATATCGTAGGCGAGCTGTCCGATGGCAGGTGCCATAAAATTGTTAGTTCTTCCCTATAAACAATTAATGAAATATTTTATCATTATGGTATCAAGGGTTACCTTGGCGTCACGGCCATCTATGTGAAAACTGGACTCGTGGAGGATAGCAATAGTAACATTAGCAATAGTTTTGGCCTTATACTCCGCCGGTTTTGGGAACTCGCGGTGTGATGGCCATATCCGGAGGGAGTAGTGTTCTTTGACTACTGCCCGCGCCATACTCTTGCATTTGCCCCTGAAATTGGAGACGTAGCCCCATAACTGAATTTATTAGTAAATCTGACCAGTAAATCTGACAAGATAGACTTGCCATCTGAACCATTTCGTCCTCGTATTCAGGATAAAAAGCTAGAGGACGTCGACTCAGTGAACCTCTAAGATGGGGAGAGAATAAGGAAAAAGACGCACTGCCCTGTTGTTCGAGATCTAGCTTCAGCTCCTCTTCGCAATAGGCGATGCTTCGGTGCAGGAAAGTGGCAAGCTTTTTATCCGACAGCTCTTGCTTAGGGAAAAGCTGGTCGTTCAGAAGGTAGGAGAAAAGGTGATCCTTTGCAAACGCGAAAACTTTTTGCCATGTCTTCGGGTAAAAGTGCTCCTGCTTTGGAGTAGGGCCGTCCTTGGCTGTGTGACGCTTTCGGGACTTTTTACCTTCTGTCTCGGAATCTTCCCCATCCTCCTCCTCCGAATCTTCCTCCCCCCCTTCCATCTCCTCACCCTCACCCTGTTGTTTCTGGCGACAGCCCGCAAGGTCTTCGTTCCTGGGAGGAAGAACGGGGTGGTTGGTTGCATGATGCTTTTGCAAAACATTGTATGCTGACAATTCTAGTAAGCAACCCGAGGAATCTAGAAAAGAAGAGACATACAGTTGGAGTGGCTGGATTTGGACTTGGCGTTATTGGATTCTACTCGAATATGTTTAGCTTGAGTTTTGGTTCTGAATATTCCTTACCGTTTTTCGAGCGTTCATGCTCATCGCCTAGGAGAAGGAGCTGAAACATGTTGTTGACCTGGCTATTAAAACTTACGTTGCTCACGTCCATCTCCGCCATCCTGATCGGTTGGGCCTCCTTTACGGTCAAGTACTTTTAAATATTATTAGCTTACGTCTGGAAGCTAATTTTCCCTGACCACGATGTTCATTCCCTGGAACAGAATGAATGAGATGGACTGAGAGGGATCTTTTTGTTCACGGAGGACAGACACTTACCCCCATGCCCACGTCCATGGGTGTGTTTATCTTGAGTATCAACGTCAGCTAGGATTTGTGAAGGGGACCATCACATACCGTTTCCGTGACCCCGACGGCCTTGACCTAGGACAATGAGCTGAAAGGGCTTCATGAACTGATTTCAAACACTTACCGTTGTTCCTATTGTCGTCGCCTTGCTGCTTCTTCTCCTGCCCGCCCTCCTGCCGCCGTCTTTTCTCCCGCTCCTGCTCCTCCAGCTGCTGCTCCCGCTCCTGCAGCTCCTTCCGCTTGCGATCCTGCTGTTGTTTCCGCTCCTGCTGCTGCTCCCGCTCCTTCCGCTTGTGATCCTGCTGCATCTCCCACTCCTGTATCTGCGCCCTCCGCTCCTGCCTCCCCTGTTCGAGCTCCTCCTCCTCCTGCCGCTTGCGCTCCCGCTCCTGCCTCCCCAGTTCGAGCTCCTCCTCCTCCTACCGCTTGCGCTCCCGCTCCTGTATCTGGGCCATCCGCTCCTGCCTCCCCCGCTCGAGTGCCTCCTCCTGCCGCTTACGCTTCCCCTCCTGCCTCCGTCGCTCCTGCTCCTGCCGCTTGCGCTCCTCCTCCTGCTCTTGCCGCTTGCGCTCCTGCTCCTGCTCCTGCCGCTGGCGCTCCTGCTCCTGCTCCTTCCGCTTGCGCTCTTCACCTCCTTCTCTCCACTGATTCCACTCGGCCCGCCTGTCCTTTTCCTTCCCTGTCCTCTCCTCCTCATCTTCATCGATATCGCTTGCGTCGTAGATATCGGGCAGATGGTGACCTCGCCAAGGCATTAGACTAAATCGGGGTAGCTGAAGGGGAAGGGATGTACCATCTTCCAGGGCGGACATGGAATCCGAATCTGAAAATTTATAAGGCCTATGCAAGCAGTATTACGCAAAGGTCTTACCGATCAAGTCCGCTGGAGGATCTAAGCTCGGTAAATCGGGGGTAGGGTTGTGCGATGTTTACTTACACCGAGCCATATACTCAGACATCTCTTGCTTGTGTAGTTCCATTCCCTTCTCGTCACGGAACACTGTTAGGATAGCGAATTGGATCAGACAGGGAAGAAAACGAAAAATTCTGAAAATTTTGACTTCGTTTGTCCTCACAATCCACGTCCAGCATTTCTTTGTCCCGCTCTGCAACCCTAAGATTAGGCTGATATGGTGAGATATATAGCTAGCTACCTTCGTTCTCGGAGCCCTAACGGACATTAGTACCTAGAATAATTTTGAGTACTGAAGGCATACATTGTTGTTGTCTTCGTCATCATCTGAATATACGACAGACAGGTTCCTTTTCATGGTGGGCATGGGAAAAGCCGGAAAGTCCTGCATAAAGTCAGTAAAAGTGAATCAAAATCGCTGAGCGGAGGGAGTCTCAACCTCAAGGGAGAATCAGGATGTGCTGGTTGAGGTTGAGACTAAACACGGTGAGAGTCAATAGGAGAAAAGAAAAGTAAGGAGATGTACGTACATTGGAGACTCCCCTCTTTTTCTTGGCGGGAGGGGCAGCGTCGTTCTCCAGCTCGTCTTCCAGTTGAGTTCGAGCGAGCTTTCTACGTTTGGGGTTCTCGTAAATGGCGTCCGCCTCCTCCTTCAATCTGTCAAGTGTTTGTTTTTTTCAGACGAGAAGGACGGGGCTGGCCATCAAAATTTTGGCTCAGCGGGGCCAATGCACCGGGTTGAGAGTCTGATTGGAGAAGGTATTTAGCATTTGGAAGTGTTGCAGGCTGAAAGCTCCCACCTTGATAATCGTCATCCTCCTGTGCCGACTTGGACTTGTTGGGAACACCCTTTGCTTTGGCTACATTGGCAGTGGGCTCTGGTTCCACCTGACTGTTGGTATTTGGCACGCTGAAAGAGCGAGATTGGTCATACCTTCTGATTCGAAACCATCATCTTCGATGGTGGACTTGGGCGTCTTGGTGGACTTGGGCTTGTTGGCGGCCGCCTTTGCTTTGGTTGTGGCTGAGGTTCATTTGGTAGCGGTGGTGGTGGATCTGGGTTTGCTCTTGGTTGTCTCCTTCGAGCTCATTGTGGTAAGAAGAGAGAGAGCGTCAATGTCAACCTTTGTTTGTTCCAACCACGTGAGCGTGTTTATTTGATGCATCATTCCCACGATGGTGGGTCTCAATTGTAGGTCTCAATCGTGGATGAGCACTTCCAAGAAATTTAAAATTCATATTAAAACTTGTGTAATGTAGACTAGAGTATGTATTTGGAATAGTAGGAAGTCGTTCGCAGGTTGCTCTCACTCTAACCGGCCGTCTTACGCATGATTTCGGGCTGTTGATGAGAATGACAACGTTCGAACGGGCCTTGAGGCCATCCATAAGGGTGAGGAGCTGCGACATGACACAGCGCTCGACTTCACCATTGGTCTAAGAAATAACACGGTCAGGAACTGAATATCGTGATAAAAGACGGGTTTACCTTTCATGCTTTGGTGCAAAGGAGTCGATGAAGATGATGACGGGGGAATTCTTCTTGGCCTCCTCGAACACTTTCCGCAGATTGCTCTCACTCTCACCAGCCATCTTGCTCGTGATTTCGGGGCCGTTGATGAGGAAGAAGAAAGCGACGGTTTCGTTGGCCCCCGCTCGCGCTATGAGAGTTTTACCAGTTCCAGAGGGACCGAACATCAGGATACCGTGAGGGGCCTTGATACCGATGGACTTGAACAGTTGTGGGTGACGGAGGGGCAGCTCAACCAGTTCACAGATTTGGGCCATCTGCTTGCGGCAGCCACCGATATCATTGTAGCCGATGTCAGCGAGGTTGGACTCCTCCTCTTTTCTCTTGACTGGGTCACCCTCTGTTCGCAGCACGCGTTAGCAGCGAATCGAAGCGCGTAGACAAGAAACTGGCCGGTGTGGATCACAGTATCTTGCGCGACAATGCAGAACTCGGCAGGGTCGGCTTCCATCACCTTGAACTCGACCGTTCAGATGCCGCCACGGACGAGGAAGGTGTCGTGTGTGCGGACGGGTCGGTAGCCTATAAAGTGTGTTAAGCAGTGATCACAACGGGTCCAGACGATCGTAACAAACCTTCCAAGAAATACGGCTTGAGGTAGACATCAAAGATGTTGCCCCTCAGACCCTGGACAGAGCCATCAAAAGGCAGGATGTGGACCCGCTTGCGGTATTTTATGTCGAGACACGCATGGACATTGATCAGGTTGCCGAGCTTGACGCGGAGGTTGTTGCGGGTGACCTTGTTCACCTGAATACGGCTCTCTTCCACGTCATCCTAAGGAAGGACACGCCGGTGGGACCCTCCGTGAGCCATCTCAAATCCACTTGTACCCGACGAGGGAATGTGCAGAGTAAACAGACATAGACATACATGTAAACGGCTAGAAAAAAGAAAAGTATCAGTAAGTATGATACACAAAAGTAATGGGGGGAGAAGAATGAGCGACTGACGAGGGGCGTGGTTTGAGCGCGGACACGGGGAGGTGGAGGGTGCAGCGTCGAGAGCGCTGCAAAGCGTAGGTGCCGGTAGTCCGCCGAACACAGCGGCAACCGGGCGGCGCACTAACTCTGTGCGCTCAACGAATGCGCGCGGAGGGGGCGGTCCGTCAAGCGCCGCAGTTTTGGTGGCAGGTGCTGCATTGAGACGAGCCGCGGCACGCATGGGTGCGTTGAGCGCAGAGGTGGTGGGTGCGCTGAGTCGGAGGGTGTGTCCGTGCGTCGAGTCGAGTCGAGGATGGACATAGGGTGCGGAAGAACTGGAGGTTAAAAATAAAGGTCAGTAAGAGTATAGGTATGGGAGGGGACATGGGACGAACCTTGTTGGCCTTTTTGTGCTCGCGCGCCTGGTCGCACTCGCGCTCAGCGGATTCGCGCTGTTGGTCGGCGGCAAGGAGGGCGGAGGAGTATTGGCGGAGAGGTCGGCGGTGCGGGTGGAGAGGGCGAGGAGTTTGTGCAGGAGGGCGGGGGTGGGTCCAGCTACCCGCGGGGTCGGATGTCAACGAAGATGCGGGGGCGCCATCGGAGGTGGACGCTCCTGTGCCCTCAGCGGTACTGGCGGCGGGCATAGACGCGTCGCAGAGGGCGGGCGTCGACGGAGGCGAGCGCGGTGGCGAAGAGGGTGGCGAGTTGGGAGGCGGTGAGCCCTGAACGCGGCTTCACCGGCGTCGGTGCAACGACGGTGGCAGGCAGTCACGCCGCAGTCGCAGTCGCCGCGAGGCGTTGGCGACGAGCGGCAGCGCCGCGGTGCTGCCGTGGCCGTTGTGGCTTCCTTCGCGCCTCCGCCGCCCAGGGGTACTTGCCGCCCTCGAGGCCGGGGGAGGAGGTGTGCGGCGCGTAGGGGTCCGCGTAGGTGCGGCTGCCGTCTGCGAGGTCGGCGTCGAGAGCGCGCGCGCGTTTGGTTTCTTCGACGTCGCGGCTGCGCAGCTGGTCTTCAAAGTAGTGGAAGGCCAGCTGAGTGAGGTAGACCTAAAGTAGGGTTAGTAAGCTGTCGAAGACCAAAATGAAGGAAGAGATGGGACAGGAAGGAACTGGGAGGAGGGGGGAGAGAAGAAGCATAGGGTGGACCTGCGTCGCCTGTGCGCAGCGACATGATTGAGCACGCGATTGGCTGTCCCACTGGAAATTGCGGCCTGTCTCCTCGAACACCGCATCGAGCTTGTTGGAAACGAGCTCGTCGGGCGAGAAGATTCGGAACTCTTTGGGATTTCTGCGAGCAGGTGTATCAGACGTGGTATAGAACAAACATCGATACACGTACTCTTTGATCACAGCCACGAGGAGTCGGCTGACAGCCTTCATACAGCTCTCCTGTGTGCCTTGCTCGGCGCAGAAGCCCTCCCACTCTGGGACCTTCAGCGGCGCGTACCCCGCAAAGCTCTCCTTCTTCTGCCCAAGGCGCTGCCCCGCGACATCGGGGACAATGCTCAGGACCTCCGGCACGGGAACCCCCTCCGATGTAAAAAGCTCCTCAGGAGAGTACGACTTGAGCCACGCCTGCAGTGCCGCGAGTTCCGACCGCGCCCGTGCTCGCGCTCGCGGCGCCGACCTCCTCGTCCTCGGGATGTCCTCGCCCGCCGCCGCCAGGGGAGAGGGGCGTGGCGGTGGTGCCGGCGCCAGCGCCGCGCTCGCGGATGGTGCCCTTGCGGCGCGTGGAGGGCGCGCGCATGGGCTTGACGGGCTGTTGGGCGGCGACGATGGTGTCTTCGTTGCGGGGGTGCGCTTGGGTGGCGATGGCGCGCGCGGAAAAGAGCGACTTGATGAAGGGGTTGTTGGAGCCTGAGGAGGAGATGCCTGTAGTCATGCGTTAGTTGTGATACGGCGAGGGATAAGGACGGGGCAACACATGTAGACAGGGTACACTCATCAGCACAAGAGCAGGGGCGGAGAAAGCACCGCAACGCCTCGCACGACATGCAGGCGTCCACGTATGCATGGCAGGAGACGCGTGCGGGAGAGTACGCCAGGATACATTCTTCTCGACGTGGCAAACCGAGCCGAGGCTGGGAACCGATCAAAACGCGAGGCACAGCTCCGCGCGACGCAGGCACTAGGGGCATAGCGCCTACAGATGGGGTAGCAGCACCACCATGTGCACTCCGCGTCGAGCCACGGTACACTCGGAAATCAAGATCGACGGGAGCGCGAAGGAGGACAACACCTGTACGGAGGGTGGCAGGTAAGGAGGAAGCACCGCTATCCCTCGCGCGAGGTAGAGACTGCGGAGGCATGTAAGGCATCAGAGAGCCCCACGACGACGGCGATATCCACCCACGAGGACGAAAAAAGCCCCGTCGCGGTAAGAAAGCCAAGAGTAACGGAGATACGACGACACGGACGCGGAGTGTGTAAGGGCACACCCGCGCGGAGCGTAGCAGGACAGTGGACGGAAGTGCAAAGCCATCTCCTGACAGGTCACGCTCGGTGCAGCCCAAGCGTATGTCCACCGACAACAGACGAGTACCACTTCCACCGACGCAGATAGAGTCGCGTGTTCCCTTTATCTCCACTGACACCAGTGAAATCTGAGTAAAAAGACGCAAAAACGGCAAAAAAAAAACCAAGCACGCGAAAAGAAGAAAAAAATGCAAAACAGCCAAAAGAAACACACCTTCAACGCCCCAGTCCGTATACTATCTCCCACATTCTGCACGTCGGGGTTGGCGAGTACGCGCGCGCTGCTCTCGAAGCTTGCGAGGGAGCCGTCACCAAGCATGTTGCCGTTGGCGGAGTAGAAGGCTTGGGCCCTGCTCGCGTTCGTCAGGTCGACGGTCTCAAAGCCCAAAGAACAGCACAAAACACCACTCACTCCTCCTCCCTCCCAAAATATTCATCGCTCCCAATCCCCGTCCGGCCCGCAAACTGCTTCAGCCCTCCCTGCGCCTCCTCCTGCGCCGCCGCATCGTACGCCCCGCGCCCAAAGTACATGTCACTGCTGATCGCCTTTTGCCCACCGAACTTGTCCCGCGCCGCGCGCGTCTCGTCTGCGTCCGCCTGCGTCACGCTCTTGTTGATGCCTGGATTCAGCGCGCCCCCACCACCACCGCCGCCTGAGGAGGACCCCGCTTGGGGGAGGGCCCCGAACCCGAGCCGGGCGTAGGTGGGCGAGGTGGTGGCGGAGGGAGTGCTCTTGCCCTTGGTGCTGCTGGCGGTGGAGGACGCGGGTGTGGTGCTGGAGGCGGGGGTGAAGGAGTTGAGTGAGGGGGCGACGGGGGCGGCGGCGGCTGCTGCGGCGGTGACGTCGCGCTCGTATCCAAGCGCCTTGGTGCGCTCCTCGTCTTCGCGCGCACGGCGCTCGGCCTCGGCGAACGAGATGGGGGTGGATTTTTGTGCACCTACGAGGTTGTTGGTTAGCGCGTATGAGGTACGAGGCAGAAGAAGAAGACTAACCGAGCTTGCCCTTCTTGCTCCCGCCGCCGAGCTTCAGCGAGCCGCCAGAGCCGGAGCTGCTGAGACCCTTAGACGCAGCGGCAAGCCCTAAACGCAGCTTCACCGGTGTCGGTGCAACGACGGCGGCAGGCGGTGACGCAGCCAGGGTCACAGTCGCCGCGCTCCCATTACTCGCCACGCTCGTCGTGCTCAGCGTGCTCGCCGCGCGTCCCAGCACAGGCACCACCGGCGTCCCCACACGACTCGTCTCCTTGGGCGTGCTCGGTTTGCTCCAGCTCTCGAAAAAGTCGTCCTCCCCGCCCGCCGCTGCCACTGCCGCCGGTGCGCTGGGCGCGGCGCCCTCAAAGACGACGCCGTCGGGGAATCTTGCGGCATCCGCCGCGACGCGCTTGGCGAGGTCCTCGCGGTAGAGCTCCGCCGCGCGCGACTCGTACCGCGCCTTGCCCGTGAGGGTGCCGGCACCGTTCTTGTGGAGGAAGGCAGAGAAGGGGGCGTTGCCGCCGAACTTCCTGGCGCGCAGCTGGGGGATGGTCCACGAGTCGACGTTTGTGGAGCACAGGAAGGTGATGTGGACGCCCATGTTGCGGTGCAGGGCGGAGCAGTCGAGGCAGAGGTAGACGGCGAAGGTGACGCAGAACCATGTCGGGTTCCGTGCACCGCAGTCGAAGCAAGTCTGCGCAGAGTTGAGTAGAAGTATAGGTTATACAACAAGTGCCGACCAAAAGCCCCCGGTGCATGGACAAGGCAACGGGGGGTATTCCACGTATTCCAAGACGAGACACAGGCGGTAAAGTCGTTCAAAAGCCAAGCCAGAGACCAAAACGAGGCCAGCGAGTGCAATCCACACGAATAAAATTCGCCAAGTGCGATGTCGAGTTACGTTGTAAAGATCCAGCTGTGCTCGGCACATGCGGCGGTCGGAAATGGTATTTGGGGCCTCGATTTCGCTTCAAACTCCGGTGGTCCACAATTTGGAGTGGGAGGGGACTGCTGGGGCATTGAGTGCGATGTCGAGTATGGATCAGGAGCAAGTCGAAAAGCGGCAAGAAAGCCGAGGTGAGTGGCGATGCAAGCCCTGGCCGCCAGGGTGTGACCCGGTGTGACTTCCTCTCGACCACAACAAACACCAACGCGTCTCCGCGTCTCCTCGTCTGTTGACTCTCTACTCTCTGGGAAAGTAACGCGTTCCACAGTCACAAAAAGTGCAAGACGTCTTGCACTTTTAGGCGCTCAAGCTACTCAGTACAAGATGGCGTTCTTTTCCCCTGCTACTATTGCCTCAATCATTGCGAGCATTGAGGCCCAAGGCGCCGAGGTGCCTCCAGAATTGCAGGCTGCTGCCCTGCCGGAGTCGACTGGGCCCTTTACTCCTGCTCATCGTCGTCTACCACAGCCTCACCAAACTGCCAACCCGTCTCACCAAACTTCCAATATGTCTACGCCGAGCCACCACCCTGTGTTGTCCCAGCCCGGTCGTCCACGCGTCCTTGCTCTCCCTCGTCGTGCCACCAGTGTACCCGCGAATAACATGATGCTAGTGGATCTTGACTGTACGCGTCAAGACTCTAACAAATATCGGGTATTCTCTAACTAGTTTGTTAGTTTCTGAAGTAACTCGACGACTGCAAGCTCCTCTACCCGCCATACCCGAGAGACATTTGTTGGCGCCTATCTCTCCCTCTTTGTTAGGTCCTCCATCGGGTCCTCAGTCACCTTCCCGCTTGTCATTGTCTCCATCGCGCTCGTCATCCTCGCTCCTCTCGGGACGCAGCTCCCCGACGTTGGTGGGTACCCCGCCGATCCAAAAGAGTAAGGAGATTGAGCTCCCCCGAATTGAAAAGTTCCTGATATATATTACTTGATTGCAGTACGACCCATCCACTCAATACCCGCCACCATGGAGGTTTCTCCCCCTCCCTCTCCTATGTCCCCTGTCCCACCATCCCCTCTTCCAGCGCTTGTGCTTGGGAAACGGCGGCTGAGAGAGGAGGAGGAGGACAGCTCAGCTTTGACAATTGTCCTGCTGGCGGTGGGGAGCTCTCGAAGGAAGGGGGTGGCAGCGGGAGGGGCCGGAGGCGGGGACGGCGGTGGTGGCGGTGGTGGCGGAGGTGTTCCCCCAGCACATCTTTGGACGGAGGATTGTGTCCGCCGAGGGGATAGGGGGCGCACCGGCAGCGCCTCTGCCATTGGCTGTGTACCCTGCCAGGCAGGCTCGTGCCCGGATTGCGATCGCACAAATGGGGCTCATGCCTCCGGCGCCGCCGGTGCTGCCTCCTCCACGTCCAGCTCAGGGGCAGCCCACTCGGGGACACAGACTGGCTCTAGTAAGCGTCGCAAGAAGGGCGGTGAGATTGAGTGGGTAGAAGATCCAGAGGGTGGCCCGCCAGTGACGAAGGGGGCGGGCATGGCACTATCTAAAATGCTCAACATCTTCAACCCTCAGGGACGGGCGGCGCTTGAGTCCATATTGCAGGGTCCTCCTCCCGCTGCTGTTGATACAACGTTCGATCGTACCGACACGGCAGCCTTGTTCTCCTATATTAAGGCTCGAACGGAGGGGATGAAGCGCTCTGAGCTCGATCTGATGCTGAGCTTGGTACAGTTAGCTCTGAATGTCGATATGTAAGTTTTCTCTCCTCCAGTTAACCTCTTTACTGACTTCACGTCTACAGGGAGCAAAGGCAGGGAAAAATCCGAGGTGTCACAGTCACTAAGACCAGTCTTGCTAAACAATATGGCGGCTCTTCTCAGCAGGTTTTCTCCAACTGGCTCAACTGGGGCCAGCGTTTCTTGGTCCTATCGGGCGGAGGTAAGTAATTCCTTCAATCAATTGTACAAACACGGTAACTAATCTAGTTTCATGCTCAGGTACTTTAAGCGTACTTGCTATCTTCGCTGCTCTAGATATGCGAACATATATAACAGGGCACCTTTGTGACAGCGACATCTCCTGCCTTGCCACAGCCCTGAGGGAGGCTCATCGTACATTTCTTCTTCCAACATAATTTTCTTTTTCTGACAGTCAAAGATCGTAAATGGCTTCCCCTGGTGAAGCACCTTATGGTGCCGATCAACTACATTCGCACCGCCCCCGGGTACATCCAAACCCTCACGCTTACGCACGTGGTCCCATTGGCGAACAACGAGTTGGCAGAGGCCAAGCTCCTCGGTTTCAAGGATCCTTTGCTTGTTGATGAGATCTTTGACAACGTGCAGACAAAGTCAGTAATACCTCTCTTCCCCTTGACCACCCCTTCTTTCAATCTGATTTGTTTTTGCCAGCATCATCCGCCCTGTCAAACGTAAAACCAAAGCCAAAGACGTACACCTTGATACTCCCCTTCCTACTCAGGGCCTCCTTTGGGACTTTTCACCTAAAATCGTACTCTGGAAGGAAATAACCAAACCTGAGAGCGTTAGCTTACCCAAGCCGTTCACGATTACATCCCCTCTGAAGCTAAAGAAAACACCTTTACCGTTTAAAAAGAAGGATCGACATGCTTGGACTGAGAAGCAACGGCAACATGCGGAGCAGGCACCACCAGTTGCTACAAGTTTGCAAGATCTGCACGAAAAGGTGAATCTCTATTTTATAATGATCATTGCTTACACTACGCGTAGCTCAAGGGAATACACCAGTCTGGCGAGTGTGCACCTGGAAAGTACATAGAGATGAATTCCACTATTCTAGGAGAGTACGTATCATTCTCTCATCTATTACCAGTCAATAACCGAGTTTCTTAGTAAGGCACTATTCGTTCGGGATGCGAACGGAAAATTAATCTGTTTGTACTTCAAAATTCCCGAGGACTATATTGCCAGCCTCCAGGCCGCCCAGGATCATATTCATATGATCCTCCACGGGGAATGGAAAGATGAAGACTCTCGTCGTAAAGCTTTCAAATATCTTTCTTTGCATTACTCCTGGTATGCCCGCTTTGCTGAGCAGGTATGTTTTTCCTTCTACGTTCTAAACAAAATGCTTATCCAAGAATAAGGGAGACACAGCGCCTAAAGACATACATCCTAACAAGTGCCGCAAGGCGGGTGTTGGACGTGTCAATATTACTCAACGGGTACCACATCAAACGACCGAGATCATCGATAAACCAGAGGAGTACACTGCCTTAGCTGATGCATTTACCAATTACTTCGAAATTATCCGAGTCGCTGTGAGTTTCTTTTGTTTATTTCCAATCTTAGGGGCTAATAAATGAATTTAGATTGCTGTGTATCTCCCCAAAGAAACTGCTGAGCTCAAGATGTTCGTCGAGGAGTTACCTTTGGGCGCCACTTCTCCTTGTCACCCTTTTGGGGGTTTCGTCGTCAATGTCTCCTCCTGTACTTGGGCTCATCGGGACGAAAAGGACATGGAGTTCTGCCTCATCGGGTCCGCGGGCCAGCACACCGGCGGTCAGCTTTGTCTCTACGAGTGCGGGCTGAAGATTGATCTGAAATTGGGAGACGTTCTTGTCTTTCGTTCGGGTGAAATGACCCACTTTAATTGTCATTTCACTGGTCAGCGCGCAACAATCGTACTCCATACTGACCGTGAGGCGACTAAATGGACCAGCAAGTCGAATGGATGGGCAGCGTATGTGGTGAACCATCAGCGGGAAGAGGGGGATGATTCCGACGAGGAGGCTTGATTTCTTTTCCTCTAGAAGATCTACACTTTGTTTCCTTGCTATAATGTTGTCCTGACTGCCTGCTCTCGCTTGTTCCTTGCTATTCATTTTTACCCTAGCCATCCGAATTTATAATCTTGCTTAAAATTCCCGAGAACCGTTGAAGATTGTCTCAATAGGGGAAGTCAAAGCGGTCAAAACAACCGATTCTGGAACCGATTCTGATGCCGATTCTGGAGCCGATTCTAAGGCTTGAATCGGTGTCAGAATCGATCAAAAGCCAGAATCGGCGAGAATCGGTGTTGCTGCTCCAGAGTAGCAACTCAGGAGAATCGGCTTCTGAATCGACTCGAGAATCGGCTCGAATAAGTCAAATATATATAAATTACATAATCATATTTTCATCTTCTACCTACGTGCACGATATGCCGCCCCACGCCAACCCCAAGCTTAGCAAGAAAGCCAGCAAAGACCAGACTGAATCCCTAGCTCCTCGCAAGAGGAAACAGACTCCAAAAGCCAAGGCCGAGTCAAAAAGGCTGCAGAAAAAGAAAAAGAAAATGGACGACTCGGACGACGACAGCAGCGAAGACAGTGCCGATGAGACTTCTAGCAAGACAGTCTTACATGTCAAGTAAGGCAATTATAAGCTACATGGTAGTTTGAACTCACCTCGGGCCTAGCTGGAAACACAGTCCGGAGCTCAGTGAGAAACTCGTCGCCCTCATCTTCGCAAATGGCTCGATCAAGAGATCTCTTTTCCCACCTTGCGGCCCCAACGCGTCGACTAAAGATGGGGGTGGGATGTCCAAGGCTGTTGCGCAGTGGGAGCTCTGCGTGTTTCTACTTGGTGAGCTGCCCAAGTACAAGGCATCTATCGAGGCCGCCGCAAAAGTACCAAAGGACAAGCTGGCCTATGGAAACAAGATTAAGAACAGAATGACTACGTATGAACTTCTCGCCTTAGAGTTATTCTATCGTCAATATTGACCAGCGCTTGATAAAATGGCTACGATTGCACGTCAGTACAATAATGACATGGGGCAGACAGGGGCCGGCATCGAGACCGCCGCCGACATCGACATGGACCAGAACAATGCATTCACAACGAAGTGGGGTATGTGTTTACTTGCATACATGGCCCCCGTCGTCTAATCTGCACACGAAACACAGCGGCTATTCAGGATGAGTGCCCCTGGTACTTTGACATGCGCAACCTCATCGGGCAGCGTCCCAACCTTGTCCCGACCGGCGTCGGGAACAGTAACACGGCGGTAGCACCCGGAGTCATCATACCGACCCCCACCGCTGTCGATAACGCTGCCAGTGAGGACGAAATCGTGGTTGAGGGGGACGACGCAGAGGACGAGGACGACACCGCCAGTGTCCCCATCGAGTGGGAACTTACCCCGGCCCGCTCGCCGGAGCCCCGCGGCCACAAACGTGCCTTTGACGACGACGATGAAGAGGCGCAGGCGGGAAGCGAGGATAACTACCAGCCCATGTCGCCCGTCACATCCGAGTCCGCGCTCATGCTCGTTGGCGATGATGAAGAGGAGGACGATGGAGGGAAGAAACAGGGCACGGGGAAGGAGGACAATGACGAGGAGGTGGAGGTGCAGGGGAAAAAACAGAAGAAGAAAGGGACGACACACTGAAAGAATCCTGCCAAACCCAGCACTTCCACACCTGCAGCACCCGCACCATCCGCCGCACCCAAGGCATCCAAAAAGACGAAGATAGCGGAGTTCAGCGAGATCGCGAAGAACGAGGAGAGGACAGATGAAACAGCTTGAGGTGAAGGGTCGAATTGTCGAGATGAGGGAGGAAAGACGTCGGGCGAAGGAGGACGCGAAGCGCGAGGAGAGGATGATGAAGTTGGAGATGAAGAAGGCGAAGATGAAGTACACCCACGAGCTCCGGATGGCTGCGATGGGGACGGGCAGAATGTCATTGTCCGCCTCCCACGCTGACACCTCGTTTGACACCCATTCTCGCGCCTCGGGTTCCCACTACTCGTCCTCCGAGCACGCGTTCGATGGCTTCAGCGGAAATGCGATGGCTGGCCCTTCGACAGGCGGTGACGACAACGGCTTTGACTACTCGACAATGGACTTCTCTCTCAGTTCCACCCAGGACGGCGCCAGCTCTGGCTTTTAGACTTGGACATATATATATATACCCCACGCTCTGGCATACGTACGTACACTCCCTCCACTTACTGGCTCACTACTGTCGCTACATCCGTACTTTATTTCTCTTTCACGACCGATGGAATTCCACTCTTTTACGTACCCTACTCGCTATCTCTACCCAGCTCCTCTTGTTGCCGTTGTTCCCGATGACGCCTTCGTCTATCCTTGGCTCTGAATAGATGACGTTTGAGTTGCTCTCGTTTGGCCTTCCCCGCGTGGACTTGCAGCCCAGCTACTGCTCCTCCCCCAGCGGCGTTCGCTTCGGAGTCACAATCCGAAGAGAGCCCTTCCTCGATGAATGGATCAGCCATTACAGCGTCATCGTCGCCATCGGAGCCGCGTTCCTCAGCTTCGCGCTGCATTGCAAAGGAATGGATGCCAATGCAGGCCGCGATCCAATACGTGGCAAACTGGTGTGTATTTTCATCTTTGATATTGACGCGCAGACCTTTGAGTGAGTGAAAACGACCTTTTAAGAAGCCGATGGCGTGCTCCGAGCGAATGCGGACCATGGAAACATGGTTATTGAACTCCTCGTTTCCTGGTTCCAGACTGAATGGCTTTTTGAAGGGTGTAACCATCCATTTTTCGAGCTGAATAGACGCTGAGTATTTGATAGGTTGTGAAATATATATTTCATACAGTATATGCTGAATCTGCCCAGATAAATTCCCCATCCTCAAGCAACGCCTCCCGTTCCTGAGCAAGCCGAGTCCCTCCCCATGCGGTTGAGTTGTGTGTACTGCCCGTAAAGCCATAGCCGAAGTCAATGATGCGGAGATTGGGAAGATTGACGACCTGTGGGGACATCAGTTAGAGCACATTGAATGGAGAATTAATACACACCTGAATGTTAAGAGAGTAATTGCACTTACGGTCGAAGTAGCTCTCCCCAAACCAGAAAGGCCTGTCAAACAAAGCCACCAGGGTACCGTCGACCATGCACCATCCGTCGTGCCATGCCTTGCAAGAATGCGCCTCAACCCATGACTTTGCTTCCTCCTTCTCCGTATCTGTCGGCATCCGCACGGCTTCCGCCATGAAGTCTGGGTGAAGGATCGCCGTCATGACACGGCGCGTCACTAGCGTGATGGTGCCTTTCCCGACACCAGCCCAATTTGCGACTTTCTGGAGGCCAGCAGCATTCCCCGAATGACCAAAGCGAAAGAGCGTGATAGCCAATTGATCCTCCACCGGCATCTGGCCGTTGGAGGAATTGTTTGCGAAGACAGGATCGCCAGCAAGTCTTTTGACGATTTTGTCGAAGGTGAATGGGGACATGCGAAGTTCCTGGCGGAAAAGGTCCGGACGTGTATTTTTCAGGGGCCCCAGTGTGTGGCGTAATAAGGAAGGCCCCTGTGGGTGGGGAAAGGTGTCGCGCGCAAGTTCGTAACGCGTGCTGTACATTTCCTCCAAATTGTGTCGCACCCATCTCAAAGACTTGTTGGCACGTATAGCGCTATGCCCGTATTCCTCCTCAGTTCCCATATCATCCCCCCAGCCCCCCTCGTCATCTCCATCGACCCCAGAGCTTGCAGTCGAAGCCGTCTCGGAGCTGCTGTCAGAAGTGACAGCGTCTTCTACATCTGAATCCGAATCAGGATAGCCGGCCGGACGCAAGTCAGGCATGCTATCAGAGTCCTCGAAGACTGAATCCGTGGATGTATCTGTGGATGTAGACGTCGAAGATGCACGCCAATCAGACCCAAGTAGGTCCGACCAATCGTAACTGCTTTCAGACGCGTCGCTGGATAGGTCGGAGCTGACCAAGGAGTTGACAGAAGAATCTGTGCTGATGCTAGAGCCAGAGGTCATGTTGATTGAGACCGTGTCGAAAATTGGGGCCGTCGAGCGCAAGACATTTATTTCTTCAATATGTTCCGACACCAAGCCAGCACGTGCGAAAGTCCGGTTAGATTTCTTCCTCCAGCGAATAATGGCCTTAATACGTGTGGTATGGTGCGCGAGGAAGGTTGTAAGGATGTCTCGAGCGCGACGCTGGCGCGAAGAAAGGCGGGGCATGATGGCGGAAGCCAAAAAAAAACGACATTTGATCTAGTTCATTTGTGATGATGTCACCCCAGGGTGTAAAATAATAAAATATATCTACAGCTAGCATACTTGCATGAAGAATCGAGCTAAAAAACAGTACTCAGAAGCGGGGGGGTCAAAGTTGATACCGATTCTTGACCGATTCTATTTTCAGAATCGGTCAAGAATCGGTATCAGAATCGGTCGAGAATCGGTCGCCCTCAACCGCTTTGACTTCCCCTAATCTTCAATAACTCATCCCACTCATGGAGTGCGACTTAAGCAACTTTGTAAATTGGAACAATGAATTTATTTCACTCTCCTACAAAATACAACAGGTCGAGCGCAAGCAAGGTGGACTTTAGTCCAAAGTAACGTTGATGAGTTTATTGTCTTCAATATTGCTAGCATCGTCTTCCAACAACGTTAGTTTCAGAGACTAAACCCAGCTGTTAGCTCACCTTCTTCCACTGGACGTTCCGCTTTGAGCACGGTATACTGGAGCTTGGCGGCGTCCATATTTTGAGAGACCATTTCGCACAGGCGGGAAAAATACTGGACTCTACGACGAGCCTCAGTCTCGCGGCATGCAGCCAGTCGAGCTTCGGCTTTGGCCTCAGCCAACATGATGTGTATAAGGTGAGATTCGGCCTCCAACGAAGTGAGCAGTTCGGATGCCATGTCCAGTTTAAAGGCAAATGCTTCATGAGTGCCGAGCATGGATACAGTACTCTATAAATTGTTAGCTTATTAATGGTATCGACTCAACAAAGGTGCTGTACAAACCAGATGTGTTGGAATTCGAAGGCTTCTCTGAATGAGCAGGTCCTTCAGGTTTTCATTCTCTCCGATCGCTTTGGTGCTCAAATTGGCTGGAAGATAGACCTTAGGTCCATCTTGCTGAGGGCCGGCCATCGTGCAGTATATAGAACAAAATAGACAGAGTTGTGGTCGTGTGGTCGTAGTGGCTCGGTACAAAGGTGGGTCCTACGTGATCACGATCACGATCACGTGCTTGTTTGTTGGTTGTTCGAGCTTCCTCGAGCTTCCACCACTCCTAATTCAAATCCACCCTCTTTCCAATGCCCGCTGAACGGTCTGAACGCTCTCGTGCATCTGGACATTATTGTCCCATCTGCGCCCAACGTTTCAATAGTTCTTCAAACTGTCGACAGCATCTTAATCAACCAAATGGACGGTGCCATGCTCAGTTGCACCCTGCAATCCTCAGGGCAGCCAAGACTCTCACAGAGCGATACAGCCTTGGCGCCACTTCTCAACCCTCTCCTCGGGGATTATCCCCTGAGCAGGAGTTCTCGGAAGCAGGCGACTTCAATCACTTGGACTTCAGTCAGCGTATTCACCCTGAGTCTGACATGGATCGACCGGTAGAGGTTGGAAGCGATACTGCCCACCCAGATACCGCTCCCTCTGGTCCGGAGTACCAGTACTTCAAGGGTGCTGCACTTACGCACGGAAGAGGGGAGACTTTTATTGAAACCATGCGTCGCGATAAGTTCAGAAAGGAGAGAGAAACAAACCTCTACTATCCATTCTGCAGTGGAGGAGATTGGGAGTATGGATCGTTCCTGTCGCTTTCGTCTATGTCCCAGTCCTCAATTGATGGACTCTTGGGACTTGAACTCGTGCGTTTCTTTTGCCCTCTTCGCATAGCAAGCTTTAACCTGGGACTTAACAGACAGCTAAAATGAACCTCTCTTTCCGTACCGCCAAAGAACTACGAAACCGAATTGAGATGCTACCCAAAGGCCCTGAATGGAAAGCGATACCTTGGGCGACGACATATCCTACCAAAAAACTGTTAACCCTCTATTATCGTGATCCACTGGAATGCCTGCAGTCTCTGCTCAGCAATCCACTCATCCAGGACCATGTCCACTTCACTCCGTTCCGACTTTGGTCCAATTCAGAGAAGCTGATGCGCATATATACGGAGTGGTTATCCGGAGATGTAGCTTGGGAGATCCAAGTACGTTATATGCTCCTCTGTACATCTAACATTCTGACTTATATTTTCAGGAGCAACTACCGCCGGGGGCTACACTCCTTGGAACTATTATTTCCACCGACAAAACACAATTGACCACCATGACTGGCAATCGTTCTGCATACCCCATGCTCATCAGCCTGGCGGACCTAGACATGGATTTCCGGATGAAAGCAGCCCACTACACGTTTCTTCTCCTCGCCCTTATTCCCATCGCCAGATTTCGAGAGAAGGACGCTGAGGTTAGAGGGGTCCTGGCGAATCGTTTATTCCACGCAGTTCTGGATTTCATTCTCGCCCCCCTCAAGAAATGTGCGGAGATTGGGATGATGATGTCAGATCCCTTGGGCTGGCGCCGCTGGTGTTTCACGCCGCTTGTTGGCTACATCGTTGATACTCCAGAGTCAGCGTTGATTGCTGGTGTGGCGGGAAAGCAGTCTTCCGTGACCATCGCTTCTTACAAGGAGTTCGGAGATCCATTTCGCCACCCTCCTCGAACAGCCAACCACACCATTAAACAGCTAATGAAGCTCGAGGAGACGATGGATCCCTGGGATCTGCCGACGTACATCAAATCCGCCAAGGCGTTGGGCCTTAACGGTGTTCATCGACCTTTCTGGCGCAATTGGCGCTTTGCAGAACCTTCCAATTTCCTGACGCCAGAGATCCTCCACCATTGGTTGAAAATGTTCTATGACCACGTCGTAAAATGGTGCATAGAAGCTGTCGGCGCCGCGGAGATTGACTTTCGCTTCGGGGTTTTACGTCCGCACTCCGGCATGTGTCACTTCAGGGAGGGCATCTCGAAGGCGAAGCAGACTACGGGGCGCGAGCACAGGGATATTATGTGTTACCTTGTGGCTGTCATCGCGGGAGCCAAGGGCGTTACTAAAGGATTTCTGGCTGCTATCGCCTCTCTAGTCGACTTCTTCTACCATGGCCAAGCACCCGCGATTACGGAAGATGTACTGAGCAAGATGGACCGCTCTTTGGAGCAATTTCATGCCCACAAGCAGGCTATACTCGATGCTGGTGCCCGGCGAGGAAAGAAGGGGGTGATCGAAAACTGGTGCGTCTCTGTGTATTTCTTCTATTCAGGTCTAAATTATGTTTAGGCATATACCGAAACTAGAGTTCCCGTGATTCGAGCCAATGGTGTTCCACTACAATGGAGCGCTGATGTGACGGAGCATGCACACATTACTCTAGTCAAGGACCCCGCAGCCAATTCCAACCGACAAGAATACGAAGCACAGATCTGTCGACATCTTGACAGACGTGACAAGTGCAGGCAGTTTGATCTTGCTACCGCCATGGAAGCGGCCGGAGTTGAGTTTCTTGCTCCAGAGCTACGGCCAGATGAGGACGGCCTGACCTCCTTTCTCGACGAGACATATGATCTCTTGGATGAAATTGATCCTGTCACAGAGCTTGGGGGCACTGGTAGAGTGGCCGTGAATTATTTCACTCACAGCGCTTCACTAGCAGAGGGGAAATTTCCAAATGCTCCGCTCCCATATAGGACTTTTACCGCCTCTGACAACACTACCCCGCGTTTCACTTGAATCGTCACCCCGCGGGGCGTCAGATGGATGTTGAGACAGCAGGAACAAGGTTTCGAGTCCCGGATCTACGTGCTGCTCTGGCCACCTATTTACATCGCCAAACTGGACCGACACTTGCTATAGGAGGCAAACGACCAAGTCTGCGAAATCATTTCCTGCCATTCGAGAAAATCGAAATATGGAAGAACATACGTATTCAATCCCGCTCTTTTCACAATGCTAACAAGATTCTCGTCCCCGAGACAGTCAATGCTGCTCCGCCCTCGGATACAGTCGATGGTGCTCCTTCAGATGGTACTAATTAGAAGGTCGGGAGGGCTGATGCTGTAATTGTCAATACAGACGCCCAATATGAATGGCCTAGAAGTGGCTTGAAAGGTGAGTTTCTGTTTCGCAACTCCTGATTTTCTTCTATCTAATTCCTTATTAGGTCACACAGTCTGTCAGCTACGCATGATATTCCGTGTTGTTCCACGACGAGGTCGATTGCCTCCCCTAGGAACTAGCCGTTTTCTGGCTTATGTGCAACGTTTCAACATTACCGGCACAGATCCAGCAAGTGGCATGTACATCCTGAGACGGGCGCGGAGGGCTGATAATTCCATCATGGGAGATATTATTCCTTTGGACCGCCTTTGAGCACCGGTGGAGCTAACACCGCAATTTGGGAAAGTAGCGGACCCTCGTCTTTCAAAGGAAACCAGCTTGGACTTGTGTGATGATTTTTGGTTGTCGAAGTGGTACAACAAAGAGCTGTTCTTTGGTTTATCTCACTCCTAGATAGGTTCTTGAATATCCACACGTTTACCTACTACTTTTGGAACCTTTGTATGCTTGGAATGGCTTAGCGTTCAACCGTATACAATCCAAACATGATAAGCCAACTATGTGGTGCTACATGACGAAGCCGAAACTACAGGAAATCGGACCAACTATGTGGTACTGGTACTACATAGTGCGGGAGGCCCAACTATGGACAACTATATAGAGTGCGGGCTCAACTATGGACAACTATGTAGAGTGCATGCCCGACTATGGATAACTATATAGAGTGCGCCCCAACTATGGACAACTATGGAGAGTGCGGCCTTAACTATGGATCACTACAGACCACTACAGAATTTGGGCCAAACTATGGCAACTACAAGCAACTACGGTAAAACTCCCGGTTTGCTGATGTAGAGACGATGCTGAATTTGAATCTGGGATACCGAATGAGATTGTGTAGGGTAACGATTGTTGCACGCCTCGAGGTCCTTCCAGAAAATCACTGCGAACCAAGGGCAGCCATCTCCGAGATTCGGGACCCCTCAGTGATGCGTAAGGTGTCGAGAGTGCATTGTGATCGCGAAATAAAATCTTGAAGGGAGTCGGGCTGAAGACCGAGGTCAAAAACCTCGAGCGTGCGCAGCGCAGGCAGCGTCAGCCTGTCAAGAAGTCTCCACAGGTCGCGGTCCGGAGATTGGTCGGGTCCAGGACGGAGGACTAAGTACTGGAGCCAGTCATGCGGCGGGACCAAAGGGAGATCCGTGGGCCTATCGGATTTGGGGGCGCGAATCCCGAACGTGCAGTGCTCGAGCCGTTTTGCATTGCATAAAATTTGCGCATATTCAGTGAGGGAAAGACACTGCGCGTCGAGGTGTGTGAGCTGTGCCCAGGGGAGACGGATACGACATCCAGAGTGGTTGTGGCCACGCTCCAGTGTAATGTGTGTCAGCAGTGGGGCGCGGTCGAACAGCGTCAACGAGGGCTTGCCCCAGAACGGTACGCCCGTCACCCCGAGCATCAAGCGCTGCAGGATGGGCATATCACAGCGAATCATGTACACAGGGTCGCAGGGCATTGCCAGCTCTAGGTATTCGATGCGCGGAGCCAAGGCTGCGAACGGGGCCCGAAGGAAGAACGATAAGGCGTGGGTGTCCGCAAAGGATCTGATGCCGAGGGAGAGTGGGGAATCATCGCCGGAACGTGAGAGCCAGGTTTTGAAGAGCTCGACCATCGCGGGTGCTTTTCTGTGGCTAGTGATGACCATCCGGACGGCGCTCCAGAGCAGGGGAAGAGAGAGTGCAATTGCGCTCCATTGGCGACAAATTTGACAGAGCTGCAGCGGAGAGCCGGGTCCGTAAAGTGGAGGGAAGTCGGGAAGATTAGGGAGGGACTGCAGGAAGATCTGCGAGGTAATTTCTGGGGGTAGGGTCGATATTGGATAAGCCTCGGCGTGTAACTGCGGGGAATTAGTTGGGGCATTCGCTAGCGCATCCAAATTGAAAGCTCCGTTGGGTATGTTCTGTTGCATTGGTGCTTAGGAAGGAAGACTCCTGCTCAGCGCGTGCATCGACACTAGCGACTAGATGGCCGTCAAGAGCAAGAGTGTATTTGCCGGCCCGAGATCGCTGCCACGTCTTACATCCATTGATAACTCAATATTGATATCCTCACTCTCTTTATAAGATTATGCCTGTCCGTCTGAAGCTTTTTAAGGTCCGCTGATGGCTCCGCCATTTCACTGCGGCATCTCTGATCACACAGCCAGATAAGTCCGGCTTGCCTATGCCGAGCCTGGCCGGTGCTGATCCCACCTCGGCACAACTCAACAGCTTTTATTTTCAGGCCTTAACAGCTTTTACAGCTCCTATGCTTCTCTTGATCTTGAACTGAAGTGGTGGGGCGCGGAGCGCCGCGCCACGCTCTTGTCCTATACATTAAAACACAACTAGCTGAGAATCACATGATATGTCACATGCCATCTCCCACGGGTCGCCCGAGTGTTAGCGAGGGCCCGGAAAACGCGAGCTCGGAATCCACAGTGCACGGCAAGCTCCGTGACAAAGGCACGGGTGGAAAAAGCTAGTATACTTCAAAAACACGAAGAGCACAGCTTTTTTGATAAGTCACCTGATAAATCACGAGACGCTGTCGAGATGTTGGTGCCGACTGTCAAGATGTTGCCGCCGAGTCCCACGAGATGCCCGAGTGTTAGCGAGGGCTAAAGCCGGCGAGCTCGGGATCCACTATGTCTTTGTGAGCACAGATTGTGCGGTAAAACATCCGCCGAAGGCGGGTCCCCTCAACTTGTCCACACAAATACAGCACCCGCGCGCAATCCTTGAAGCACAATACACAGTCGCAAAACAGGGCGAGCGAGTACTTACATCTGCGGAGTATACTTATCTATGGGGTCTTGTCATCAGCTCCAGACTGCAGTACTGTAGTGTTTCGCTCAATTTGTTTTCGTATGTGACCTAGTGTTGCCGATGTCCGGTTCGGTCCGGTTTTTAGCCAAAAAATGCGAACCCCGAACCTGACCTGGGGTTCGGTTCACCTGAAAATGCCGAACCCCGAACCGGACATCGGTCGGGTTCACAATGGGTTCGGTTCAGGTTCAAAGCAGGTTCGAACACGAACGAACCGTTTTTTTTCAACACATTTTTTCCAACACATTTCGCGCAGTACAGCAGTTCTCCAGGTGGAAATATGTTGTCCCAGGTCTTATCGTGGGGTCTCCTGCTCCACAAGACGCGATCTCGAGCGGCTTCATGAGAAATACGAGGGCTGAGGCCGTTGTAGCGCACAAGTTTCGGTGTAGAGTCATTTTGTGTGACTTATTTCTCGCCATCCCAAGCCACATTAGAGCGTGGCAGAGGCCTCAAAAGCCTAAAAACACCTTGGCAATCAGACTTCAGAATATGAAGTCCAATAATCAGGTTGAATTTGAACAAGGCTGCACAGGAAGAGGCCAAAATAATTGAGAAGTTCGGAAGAGGTGAGACAAGTTTGAACAAAGCAAGTGCGCACCATGAAAGTCCAGCGCAAGACGCGGGATCGCCGCGATTAACTGCCAGTGATGTCTCCATTTGGCAATTACACGGTCACATTACTACTATAACTACAGCCAAAGCGCGGGTCGTGATCTTGAAATCATTTTTTACCATTTTTCTCAGTGAATTTGAGGCCAAAATTTTACCGGTCCGAACCGGTTCGCACATGTTCGCACAGGTCCACGAAATTCGGGGATTCCCCGAACCCCGAACCCGACCCGCGGTCCGGTCCGGTTTTTCTCAAACTTCCGAACCTCAAAAAAGGTTCGGTTCGGGTTCGGTTCGGGTTCAGAATCGGTTCTGAACCCGACACCGGCAACACTAATGTGACCCGTGACCCCAAAATACGAACTTGAGTTTTTGTAAATGGGCCGAGCGGACCGTGACCAGGAAAAAAAGTTCGTAAATTGGCCATAAAGTTTGTAATCCAGCCGAAAAGACCAGGGTACCTCCCCGACAGTCTTAGAAATAGCTAGCAGCCTCAAAATTCAGTGTTACGGCTTCAGAACAAGTAAGTCTGCCATGCGCCAACAGAACACCCAAAGCGGTAAGTATATTGCATCAGTGATTTACATCAATCTGCTTTTTTGCCCAGTCCACCGCTCTTTCGCAATGAGTGGTCTCCCCGACACCCTCAAGATCCCGGATGGGCCGGAAAAGCTCTCACTACCTGCAAAAAATCTCCCGGTCTCTGGGCTTATCAAGTTTGAGCTGCCGCCGCAGCGCAAATCCAGTATCTTCAGCCACCCCACCGACTATCTCTCCGAGCTCCCCAAAACCATTACCACGTTCAATGTGGCCGAGATTGTGGTTCCCCCGTCGATTGTGGTCAAGGCCCTCGGGCGCGCCATTCTTCTTGACCCCGCTGTCAGGTCGATTGTGCTGGTACATTCCCCGGCCCATGGCGGAGAGGACGGCCGGTACCCGCCGTGGTTAGCGACAATCTGGTCTTCAATGGAGAGGGTACGGGAGGCTAGGACTGTGTGGCGTAGTGCTGTGCAGCAGGTCACGGAGCTGATTGAGATATCGACGACTAGCGAGAGCTCTGCTCAGCATGTGGAGGATGCAATAAAGGCCCTGGACATGCTGCCGTGGGACGGGACGGTCAAGGGTTTCAAGGTCGAGGGGTCTGTGGATGATCTCACCTTTTGGTTCACAAAGGATTGGCTGAAGTCGGACCATGAAGATCAGATGCCCGAACTTCTTGCTTCAGATCTCGGACTCACCGATTCAAGTACCATCTGCATTCAAAACTCATTCTTCGTGAAGTCGCTGGCTCGAGCATACTCCAATCCCGAGGCCTATCGCACAGCGCAGGGCTTTGCATGGCTTCGGAGGATTGGGGGGTCATTTGCCACAAAGGATCGCACATGTCTCGGAACAATGGCAAACAAGAACGAGAACCACTGGGTGGCCCTTGCGATCGATAGCGAAAAGGAGTCTGTAAGCTATGGGGATGGTTTCCGAGGCACACCGTCCCCACTCCTGCGCAAACATCTTGACTGGTGGTTGTTTGAGCACCTCGGTGTCGCGTTCAAATGGGGCGACATACCGGTGACAAAACAGAATGACCCACACTTGTGCAGTCTCCTACCCAGCCTCAGTTACGGGGTTGGGAGTCACTGTAGCGGTACATAAATTATGCGTGGAAATATCCTGCCGTAAAAATATCATCTGTTAAATTTATTGCTTCCGAACTTCAAGGCCCAACCCCTCCACAGAGGCTGGCCTTCAACAACCGTAAACAACATAGCCACAATTCATGTGAATGCTCAATTTCGACAACCCGTTCCCCGAAATATTCTGCAGTGATGCCCAGCGGGTTCCTAACGCCCGCAGAAGCCGCCCCACAATTTTCTGGAAGGCCCGGAAACCGAAATGCAAGGTTTTCAAAAACCCAGTTAAGCGGGTGGCTATGTTGTTTACAGTTGTTAAAGGCCAGCCTCCGTGGAGGGGTTGGGCCTTGAAGTTTGGAAGCAATAAATGAATCTAGAACATTGATTTGTCTTTGCGCATGACTACTAATAATTCACAGCTGAATATTTGCTACACTAACTCCCAACCACGGAACGCGAGGGTGGGTAGGAGACTGACACTCGTGCGGCATCCTGGGTTATTTCGATCTTGCGCACTGGTTTGATAACAAGTGCTTCCCCCTTCCCAAATGTACTGCCGCAATCATGGCGGACGAGAGACTGAAAATGTTTCTACGAATTGTTCAGCGCCACAAGGAAAAGGTATGTTATCGACTCACATATACAGACTATAGCTCATATTTCCAGACGCAGGGCTTTGCCAGCGAGGCGCGAGACTACGAGTTTACGTTCGCACATGAGCGGGAAACTGAAGGAAACGATGTCGAGCGCTCACCGACAGGTTCAGAGTACTCTGACTCTGAGGAGGGTGACCCTGGTTCGGCCTCAGACACCAGGTCTGACCCACCCTCTGCCCCTCCTTCACCGTCGCCGTGGAAAAAGCTCACACTTCCGGCCCGTGCTCATTCCCCACCGCCACCCTCATCTTCCCCCACGTCGGCCCGCTCACATTCAGAAAGTGAATTCCCACTCCACATCCCCAATGATGGTGAGCGGCTGAGGACACCAACGGCACCGAAGCGCACCCACTCGGATCGAGTATCCAACACGCCACATGCGAGCCCTGAGAAGAAGAAGATGAAGGAGAAGGTTAAAAGCGTGACAAGCCAGGCGATGGAAATACTCAAGAAGGGCTCACCATCTAAATTGCCGGTGCTTTTCCGAATGCCGGGGTGGGCGAAGCCGAAGGTCTTGACACAGAGGGAGAAGGAAGATGTTCTCCTGGCTGAGGCGGAGGAACGGCGAGAGCTGTTGGAGGTGAGGGCTAAGGAGGAGCGCCGTGAGAAGCAAGCAAAGGATGCTCGGCGCAAGGATGGACAGAACGAGAGAAAGCGGTGTTCGCGCGCCCTCAAACGTGCAGCTGCTGAGGCCGAGAATCCTGGAGGAAAGAAGCGGCGGAAGGTGAGGCACTACCATTACAAATTAAGAACGTCCCTCACCAATTTTAGGTTGAGCTAAAGGACAGGGAGACGACATCGAAAGGTACAGTTGCTGAAGGCTCCCGTCCAGCTCGCGAGATCACGCGCAAGGTTAAAGCCAAAACGCGCGATCCATCTGGCCGCCCGAAGAAAAGTGCAGTCCAATCTGCAAAATATATCAACTGGATGACTCCATTCTCGTGGCCTGCCATTCTAACAGCGCGCACACGGGTTGGATGGGGCCTCACCGACATCATTCGGGAGCTGCACCGCGTCAATTACAATTTTTTCCAGTATTTGAAGGTGTCAACCCTCAAGGGATGGATCGAGGAGGTGGGCGGCTTCAAACAGTGGAAGCCAAGCGTTCTGGAACGGGCGTTGAAGAACGGGAACACTTCCGGGCACAACAAAGGTGGCCAGTGTGGGATTCTGGTGAGAACTTGTGTCACATTTGAACGTTCACTCAATAAAATACAAGCTGCTCACCCGGAGATCGTCAAGGACATCACATCGCAGCTCGCAGACTTACGCACCGCTGGTGCGCCGTTATTGCTTGCAACGGTGCGCTGCATCATCATCGCAATTATCAGCGACAAAGCGCCGGAGCTATTCCAACGGTGTTTCAAGGACGAGTCGTGCTTTCGCGTCTCCGACTCGTTCTGTAAAAAGTTCCTTGACAAGAGCTTAGCGTGGTCGATGCGGGCGGGCACAAAGGCCGCACAAAAGTTACCTGAGAATGCCAAGGAGCAGTGCGAGAATGCGTTCCTCCGTCGCGCGTGGACTATCAAGGAGCATAGAATTCCTGCCGAGCTGGTTATTAACGCAGACCAGACAGGTGTTGTGTACTTACCGGGGTCGAGGATGACCTACGCTCCGTGAGGCTCGAAGCAGGTCGGCCTCATTGGCAACAAAGAGAAGCGTGCATTCACGGCACTGCTGGCCGTATTGGCAGCAGGCAACGCGCTCCCAACACAATGCGTATACGAGGGAAAAACGGCGTGGAGCACCCCGACGGCTAAGGCCACCAGCCGTCAGGAGTGCGATGCAGCTGAGTTTCGCTTCGTTTTCTCTGGCAAGACGGGAAACCATTGGTCGAATCAGAAAACGATGCAGCAGTGGGTGAACGAGGTACTTGTCCCGTACCTGAGTGCACAGCGGGAACGACTTGGCCTGCGTCCTACGCAGAAGGCCCTTCTCATCATCGACGTTTGGTCTGTTCACCGATCAGCCGAGTTCCAGGATTGGCTCAAAACCACTCACCCCAACATCCTCGTCAACTTTGTCCCTGGCGGCTGCACTGGCATTGGACAACCTCTCGATGTCGGGCTCAACAGACCATTCAAGCATGCCGTCAAGGTGGCCTACCACTCATGGCTCGTCAACACCCTCCTTGATCAGCGTAGCAGAGGCGTGGCTCTCGATCTTGACACGACCCTTCCGGTCCTGCGAGATGCTAGTGTCGGATGGATCTAGTGCTGGCAAGGTTCGGTTCGAAAATCGGTCCGAACCTGAACCGAACCTGAACCGAACGCGATTTTCAGGTTCGGGTTCGGCCAACCCCTGAACCGAACGCCGCATTCAGGTTCGGCGTTCGCGCCTCAAGCCGCTTGAACCGAACCCCGAACCGAAAGAAGGTAAAACTAGTGCATTTTGACATATTTTGGGAATTTTGTGGTGAATTCTGACCTTCCTTTCTGTAGCTCTATGCAGGATTTATGCCTCTTAACCCCAAGGTTTGACCCGAATTTGATTTCACATGGATCTCACGACCCTCTTGTCTAATTTATCAATGCAGAATTTTTCAACCGTGGGATTTTGTTGATTTAAGGGCCATTTAGGCTCCGGAGGCAACTCAACTGCAGCTGACATGGTAAGCATAAAGAAACATCCAATACCTATCTTCATAGACGACTTTTTTCTTCCCCGAGAACACCGAATTTTGCTCAGGTTCGAATCCGTTCGAACGCCGAACCGAACCTGAACCTGCGTTCAGGTTCGGGGTTCAGGGGGTGGCTGAACCGGACGTGGCGTTCGAGTTCGGCGTTCAGGGAAATGTGCCCTGAACTCGAACCGAACCGAACCTTGCCAGCACTAGATGGATCTGGGAGGGATTTAAGGTCATCCAGAACAAGGAGTTAATTTTGAAGGTGAGTACATAACATACAACGACAAGCCCTGCTAATTATGTGAACTCCTCCCAGTCATGGTCGATGTGCCTCATCCGCAGCGACCTCAACCTCTCGTACGACTGCATGACATCGTTCGACACTAACGAGCGGCTCATTAACCTTCGCACCGAGAATCCCAAACTATGGAATGACTTACAAACGAAGTCGGCTCGTGATTACTGCCCGGGGGATGAGGAGGAAGTCGCTGAGGACCTGGAGCAACACGATGATGAGGAAATGGGTGTAGACGACTCCGAAATACCTACTCGCGAGGTTGTCCACCATGTCGTTTCGAAGAAGACACCCAAAAACAGAAAGCTCAAGGCCACCAAGGGCTCAACCGTTGGTCTTAGCTCATCCTTTCCTTTATCTGTTCTTTATCAATCCTTTGTTCAGTAAAGAACCATTCTTGAACTATGATAAATGTCACACTCATCTGCAGTGGATGTGCGAAGGATGTGCCTTTAAGGCACATGACAACCATCTGCCTCAATCTTTGCCCCCGGTGCCAGGGATGAAGTAGTTTACTTACCTCTGACCCACGCTATATATATTCAGCCTGTGTTTGTGCTATTCAACCTGCCTTACACAGCGGCGAGTTGTTCGGATTGAGATTTTATCTGCAATAAAGAGTAAGATGTAACACACAACTACCTCAGGAATACGACTCCTGCTCACCTAGACTTGTTACCTCCACGTTAAGTACATTCAGGCCGACGCATCCGAGCGAGCCGGGAGTGATGCGCCTGCTTACACTCAATTTCATACCAACTAAGAGCTTTGGCAGCCATAAGACTGGTGCTCTACAGTGTGGTATGAGGAGAGGTGAAGAGGACACACCCTCCGAGCGATAGACGCTCAAAGCGTGGTGGTGGTGGAGAGAAGGGTTGCGTGAGAACGGTTAAAGACCGGAAGCAAATTACGCGTTTGGCACGATCAGCAATCCGTGAGAATGCCGCGGCGTTTTCTGCACGAAATTTTGGTTTCATGGCGGTACTTCAGGGTACTTCGCCCAGAATTCGTGACTTTTCTGGGACATTCGAAAAAAACCCCGGTGACCTGTGACCAGTGCGAAAAAGTTCGTAAATTTTGGGCCTTGTGACCCGTGACATACAAATTGAGGGAAACACTACAGTATATGGAAAGGAAGAAACGAAACAAAGGACGGAAGCAGGCGCAAAGCGGGGACCGCGGATGGAGAGCGTAAGATGGATGAAGAGTGAAGAGGGAGATGTGGAGGAGGAGAAGGAGGGAAGGAGAAGAAAAGGGAAGGGAAGAGAAAGAGGACTCACCGAGACCCTGCCCTCCAAATTCACCCGGTCGAATTTTTGGACAGTGGAACACCAGAAATTTGCGCGCAGTTTCGGGAGTTAATGATGCGACCACAGAAGAAAGCAAGGGGAAATTATGACATCGCGAGGTACAATTTTTTTTGTTTGTTGTAGCGTCTATTTAGAAGAGAATAGGGGAAAGCGGTGTTGCATTGCATTCATTGCGTGAGGGTTCTGTGCGGGTTAAATTGTCGCTTGAGGGTGTGCATCAGCAAACCCTGATTTTCCCTGTAGTGGCCTGTAGTAGCCCATAGTAGCTTGTAGTAAGTGCCCAGCTACATAGTACTCTGTAGTATTCTGTAGTGAGGCTGCTACTCTGTAGTACCCTGTAGTCCTCTGTAGTAAGGCCGCTACTCTGTAGTACTCTGTAGTAAGGCCGCTACTCTGTAGTATTCTGTAGTAAGGCCACTAGTCTATAGTACTCTGTAGTAAGGCTCGTACTCCGTAGTACTCTGTAGTAAGGCTCGTACTCCGTAGTACTCTGTAGTAAGGCAGCTACTCTGTAGTATTCTGTAGTAAGGCTGCTACTCTGTAGTACTCTGTAGCACCTAATAATCCCGCAAAACCCCTCTAATTAGAGGGTCGTACCGATCGGTACGACCCTCTAGTTAGAGGGTTTTTTAGCGGTTTACTGCTCCCTCCAATAAGTCCCTCAATACCTCCAATATCTTACCTCAATATCTTTGATATCTCAGGCTCAGGGACTTAGGCCTTTTGAGGCGACTATGTGGCGGTGTTTGCCGGGCACACCGGTGGTCCGCCTTCGCCGACGACGGTGGCGACGATGTCAGTGTAAAATAGATAAAAAATAGAGGAAAAATTGCAATTAAATTCCGGATAATACATTGATCTCATCTGTGCCTAAGCGCCGTCACAGCCTGCCCTGCTGCCCACCCCCTATCATCCTGCCCCCCAACAATACTATGGTTACTCTGAAAAGGCAATGAAAAATGAAATAGGAACTGCAGTAACACACCCTCTTCCCCAGGCTCGTGTCCTGGGTCCACCTCCACATCTTCATGGACCATCTGCTCTATATGACCATCCACTGCCAGCCTCATAAGCTGGTACATCATCTCAGCGACCTCTTTTTCCCCCTCCTCTTTGTCATTGTCCTCCTGATCCTCTTCCCTCACCTCATCAGGTGGCTCCTCCCCCAAGTTGGGTTCCTGCTCGGCATTGCAATGTCTTCGGTAAACTCGTTGTTCAGACATTTGGACCACGCGAGTATAATAAATCCCCCCCCCCCAATGCTTGTCTTGCTGGGTTCGACTCTCATGAGGACTCTCTTAATAGGGACATGTTTGCAAAATTGGCCTGGGTAAGAAGAGCCAATGGTAGCTGTCTTCTTGGAGCTTGAACTTGCAGGTCGAACGGTTCATGTCATGATAGCCAGCAATGGATCACGTGATGTGTCACGTCACGTGACCCCGGAGCGTGCAAAAGCCTTTCTTTTCTCCACCACCACCACCTCCTGCTCTTTGGCCCATTTATCTTTGCCACTCCTTTGTAAGGCTTGAATCCTTTGCTGGCTACCCTCCTTGCTCATCATGGGCTCTTCTAGGGCCTCAAAAACGCGTTTTGCAGTCGGGTGGCATTGGGTGGCATTGTGGGGTATTTTTCAATGGGTGAGCCATATTGCCCATTTATTTTGAGCCCTTTCTTCCCTTCTCTCTCTTCTCTTCTACCTCTACTCCAATAAACCGCCAGAGCGCAGAGATCCGACCCTGGAACTTGGCAAACTCTGCGTATGGGTTTTCTTTTTCTTTTGCATTTTATTTACCCCCAATAAACCGCCAGAGCGCAGAGATCCGACCCTGGAACTTGGCAAACTCTGCGTATGGGTTTTTTTTTGTTTTGCATTTTCTTTACCCCAATAAATCGCCAGAGCGCAGAGATCCGACCCTGGAACTTGGCAAACTCTTCGTATGGGTTTTCTTTTGTCTAGCTAGACCTTACCTCCTTTCCTCTATACTTATTCCTTACTGACCTCCTTCTTCCTTCTCAGCAGGCTGACGAACCCTTCGCTCCAGCAGGGAGTTTTCTCAGTTCGACCTGGCTGCTCCTCCTCATGCTGTACCTATCTCTGCACCTAACTTCGATGTCACCGACAAACTTGCCTCTTGTATCACATCGCAAGAGGCTACTGGCCAGCTTGATGAGCTAGAAGAACTTGAGACGACCTTTTCTATGACAACTATTTCCCCACCATCCTCTTCCTCTTCCTCTTCCCATTCCTCCTCCTCTCTTTTCACCCCACCTTTCTGGGTCAATCCCACCCCGACTACACTGTTCCTTCCCCCTTCTACTGCGACTCTGCCCCCTCCACTTCGTCTAAGGATTCCGGGACAAATTACAAGAAGCAGGTGATCACGGTCCCCCACCTCGACTTCCTCAACCTCTCCCGGGGATGTCGTGCTATCACCGCTCTAGGCTGGTTCAATCCAGATCTCCGGGACACATGATCCTCTGGGATTTGACGCTTGTTATACGCTTTCCGCTGGGGGCCACTATTCTCGTACCTTCCGCCATCCTCCGCCGTTCCAACCTCCCCATCCGAGCTCACGAGAAGTGCTTCTCATTCATCCAGTACACGGCTGGGGGACTTTTCTGGTGGATTCTTAATGGCTTCCAAACCGACAAGGCGTTCGAGAATACAGGGACGAAGGAGGAGAAGATGGAGCGCACAAAAGAGGCAACGACTCGGTGGAAGAAAGGTGTTGCTATGTATTCCACTGTAGATAGCCACAAATCTGGACCCTTTGTACCCTCCATCTAATTTATGTCGACTTTCTTGATTTTTTTGGAGAGACTTTGAGTGTCAAATTGCAAGGCCCCAGCTTCGGCCGATGAGTTCGGACACCGGCCCGATGAACAGAGAAAATATTGCTGCAAGGCTCAAATCTGGGCAATATAGGCCATATCTTTTTTGGAGCACTGTTAGAGCATGAAAGTACATTACTGGAAATAATTGAGCCCACCTGAGATGTACAGAAAACGAAAATAATGTTTTGGTGTTTCGGTCGCGAACGCGCCGAGTTTTCAAGAGCTTGCCATATTTACGGTACAAACTCTGATCATCTTTCGTCTCAACCTTCATGTTGCACACCAATTCTGACAACTATGGGCAAAATCAGTTATCCAAGGAGCAAAAGAGTAAGCATAAGTGTCAAGCATCTCATAAGGCCTACAGAGAGTGAGTTAGAAGTACAGAAACTTCGTTTCTGAAGCTTACACTAATATCCCGTAAATCAGAAATACCGAAAGACTGTGTGCAGAGGCTGGAGTTCGGATGCAGAGGTGGGTTCTAAGGACCAATATGACTGCCTTGCTTGACCACTAGGTCCAAGACTCCGCGCCGAAACCAAGGAGGATGAAGAGAAGATAACATTGGGTCGGGAACATTGTCGTGAAAGAGATGCCAATAACAAAGAGGCGTAAGGCTGCCCCTACCACAAACAAATCTAAGGATCTAATCCCTCTTCTTCACAGTTGCCGTTGACAGTGGGTGAAGCCAGTGCATCTTAACTTCCCAATTGACCCACTCACAGGAGATTCATAAAAAAATATGGTTTCACAGCATACTGGGACCATTACAAGCCTCTCCTCAATGAGTTCAACCATTACTGTCTTCCAGGTGTCAGGGTTGAGGTTCCCAAGGAGGAGCAGAAGCCGACTGCTGATGGGGAAGATGTGGGGGAGAAATTCATTAACTTGATTTTTGGGCTCGACAAAGATTAGTGCACTACGGTGTAATTGCACCGGCGGCCTGTATTTTGCTTCACTCAATACCTTGTCGTGTTTGACAGAATCTGTCCGATGTGAGAACGACCGAAAAATATGTATACGACCTCTGTCCGATTTGACAGAACATGAGATAAGAAGTCGACTCAAAAAGATTTATACAAGGGAAATACAGTTCTACTACCAGACTGAAGCAAGCTCTTCGGGCGTCACCCAAACTCCTGGGGGCCCAGAATGACGGCGCCCGGCGGTCTTGCTCGATGCCGTGCCCGTTGTCTGCATGGCTACGGTCGGAGTCAAAGATGCGGGCTCAACTTCTGCTCTCTCTTGATGGGGTTGGTCACCTGGCGCTCAACAGCGTCGGACTCAGGCTCGGGCTTGGGGACAAGGCCGATGGTGTCGGGCTTCGTGTTTGGCGCTGGCACAGGCTCTGCGCTCCACCTCTTCCCGGTGCGTGCACTTGGACTCGGAAAAGCCGGTGGTCCTCATCCGCATTGGGGCACCTTGAAGACCGTTGGAGGGAGGAGGAGAGGGAGATGGGGATGGCATGGGCGTGTCCTGGTCGGGAGGTGGAGAGGAGTAGGGTGGAGGAAGAGAGGGGCGAGGGGAAGGGGGGGCGACTGCGCGACCGTGACGAGGTGGAATATACCCCGGCGATCGAGATGGGCGAGGGGAAGGGGAGCGACCGCGATGAGCCTGAGTATACCCTGGCGACGGAGATGGGTGCACACCTGTGCTGCGCGACGTCGATGTGCACGCGTTTGACAGCGCAGGGGTCCAGGAGGCAGAAGGAGGTAGGGGCGGCGCAGATGAGGCGGTGGGTGCACGAGAGGCCATAGAGGAGGAGGTACAAGATGTGCTTGTTCGAACAGCATGGAGGGTGTGCGGTCGGCCCCAGTGGCGGTGTGGATGTCGGTGTTGGCGGGTGCATCTGGGTGCTCATCGCAGGGTACGTGGACGCACGCAAAGTGCACCCTGCAATGGCCGTGGCAATGGTGGCAGTGGTGCGGCCAGGCGTCGTGCATTGCACTGTGGGTGTCGAAACACTCCAGCACATTGTCGAGAGAGTAGCCAGCGGGGATGTTTTGAAGAGCACTGGATCTATTAAGTGGCAAGTTTAGCATTCTCCTCCTTTACCACAGAAAACCACACACTGTCTGCTGTAAAAACCCTGCTGGGGGCCCCGAGATACCAGCCAGAAGTGCCGGTCTTTGCGCCTTGAGTGAGCCTCTTCAAATTGGAATTTGCCGTCATAGTACCGGTCGCCAGCACAAAACACATAGCCGGGGGGCGCGGGAGGGAGCCTGGTGACAGGGCGGGTGTTTTGCAGAGGCGGCAACATAGTAGGGAGAAGGAAGGGTGGTCACAGTCACATTGGTGACGCATCGTGATTGATCGACCGAATTGGCAGGTTCATCAAACACAATGTACTTACATGGATTGTGAGCTCAAGGGAGGAGTAAAAAACCCTAGTGCATTGTATTTCAGTCTTAAGATTAGATGCTACTCTATTTTCCTCCAGATATTTGCATGTTCTGTCAGTTTTGACAGTGCACTCACTTGTTCTTCCGTTTTTCTTGTGGAGGCTCTCACAGCCTTACAGATTGTGTCAAAGCCAACAAGGTATTCATGAAATGAATTGAATTCCTATTTTACCTGTATTTACATGATATTTTTAGAAGCCGGTCCATTGCACCAACGTCCGGGGGGCGCGACGATGAGCGGGAGGGCGGCGGGCCGGGCGCGTGATGGCGCTTAGGCACAGATGAGATCATTGTATTATCCGGAATTTAATTGCAATTTTTCCTCTATTTTTTATCTATTTTACACCGACATCGTCGCCACCGTCGTCGGCGAAGGCGGACCACCAGCGCGCCCGGCAAACACCGCCACATAGTCGCCTCGAAAGGCCTAAGTCCCTGAGCCTGAGATATCAAAGATATTGAGGTAAGATATTGGAGGTATTGAGGGACTTATTGGAGGGAGCGGTAAACCACTAAAAAACCCTCTAACTAGAGGGTCGTACCAATCGGTATGACCCTCTAATTAGAGGGGTTTTGCGGGATTATTAGGTGCTCTGTAGTGTTCTGTAGTAAAGCGGCTACTTTATACTTTGTAGTCGAGGCCTTACTTTGTACTGTGCTGTACTTAGCATGCCATTCCATAAAGAACCCCAGCCCAGTCAAGAGACAATGAGGTAGTCATGTTCGCCAGGGTTGTGTGCTTGTAACGGGTGGGTCTCTGCCGCATCCCCATTCCCCACACTCCTTATCTTTCTGATTCCAACTCGATGCGACCAAATGCGGTCGCCGATATCACGCTCCTTTAGTTTAGCCGGTTTGTTTCATTTGTCAGCTCCCATCCGTAGTATATAAGCCTGTGATGTCTATAGTTATCCTTTGGTCAATACTATCACTACGCCACTCACCTCGTTGGAACCGACCACCCGACGAACCTGAACTTCTTGGATATTTCGTGTGCCGGGACTAGCCGCTGTCTTCTTGCTGGCAGCTCTCCGTCACATCTTTTTGAGTGCCGATACCTTCGGGAAGCCCTGACTTCTCTGCTGCTCTCTACTCACCATTTGGCCCTTGAAGTCCTGCGCTATGTGAACCATGCCAATCAACCCGTGGCCAGATCGGACAGACTTTGCAGGTTCTGCAAGATGGAAGTCGAAACTCCGGAGCACGCTCTAATTACTTGCACTTCTTCAAGTGCTCTAATTGAGCTGCGATCCGCTTTTCTGACTAAATTATTCCACAACGCTCCACACCTCGCAAATCTCATGGCTCAGCTCTCAAACACCGAGTTCCTGAAATCCATGATCTACTCCCGACCTACCATCGCGCTTGTAGCAAAATTCGCATTCAATGCCCTTGAGTTATTCTATGCTGTCCCTGTCTTACGTCCTTGAGTTTTTCTTAGAGGTCTTCGGTTTCAACTAATTGCTTCTCTGTCTATTCTTTAGCTCTACCGCGGCAAGTCGTACGATTGTGACCGTGAGCTCGGCTACGGGGTGATAGAGGAGCCCAGGGACCGTAGTGTACATTAGTGCCTGTACACTCAGATATTTCCTGGGCCCCGGCGTTCCTGAGCGGGACCGGCCGTGTAATTCTACCTACCTACCTTGTCGCTACTTTGCTGGTTTTCCCTCTGGCTTAACCCCCGAGTCTACCGCTCTGTTGCCGACACAAGATCCAATTAACTATGGACAAGAATCGAACTTACCCGATCCCTTCACCGCTCGTCAGCCCCGCTAGACTTTCTTTCGGCGCCGTCGAGCCTGAAGACCTCGTGGACCTGGATAACACTGCCTTCGATCCGTCGATGAGCATCCCAGCCGCTTCGGCGGCGGGAAAATCGGTCACTTCGGTGCCGAAAAGCCCTGTCATCTCGGTGGCGGGAGACTCTAGCGCTTCGCGCGCTGGAGAGGACTCGTTTGCGCAGTTGGCTTCGCTCTTGAGCGGGGCACCAGTCGACGATGATGGCAACGGGGGCTGGACTCCCGTTACCCGTCGGACATCACGTTCCCATCGCGAGCGCCATATTTCCAATAGCGGAAATACAAATCCGAGTTCCGAATCTGAATCTGAGTTCACAGCGGCGCAAACCACTCACGAAATGAGCCGCACAGACCTCTTGAATGTTGTTAAGCAGTAAGCCATTCTCCTTGCGCGCTTTCGGGCGGGAGGAGCACAGTTCAAACGGGGATCCCAAACCGATCAGAGATCCACGCGTTCGGATGTCGATCTTTCCGGTGTTGCAACGCCGGCACAGTCTGTTGCCAAGGCTGAGATGCGTCCAGACCTTGTCGGCCCACACACGCGTCGGGCCGAGCGCGAGTCGCAGCGCAAGGCGCTGCCGAATTATGGTGAACACATAATTCAGCAGGAGGAAAATAACATACCTCCTCCTTCCTCGAAGGAAAAGGCTCATGGAAGACGTTCCAAGAGCTCGAAGTCAAAGACCTCGGAGCGAGTGAAGGTTGAAAAATCTTCATCTGTTCAGACACTCCAGAATCCTGTGGAGGAAATTAGTTTCTCCAAGGTTGAACCAGCAAATTCAAACGACTTTGCTTCTGCCTCCAACCGCGATGCGAACAACGATCGCGCGTCTATGTCCGGACTCACCGTGGGTGAATTATTGGCTCTGCTCGATAGCAAAATCAGCGAGCTTAAAGGAGTGCAGAGTGCTGAGAAGCACACAACAAACCCGATGCACGCTTCTGTGTCGAAGAAGCGTGAGACGCCCGTTGTACGGGGAATGACACCTGGGAGGTTAGCCGCCGAGAGTTTCTTTGAGAAAGCCTTGCGCGGGACTCCAGCACTTTCTGCGAAAGCCAAGCCGCCGCCTTCCGACCCGTCAGATGAGTCAAGCTCAAGCTCGAGTAATATTTCCAGCTTCCCTGACTCCGACGAGCCAGGATCATCGCGGCGCGGCGCGTCCCCTCCACGTTTGCCATCGAAACGCAAGCGCGGTAAGGTACGCAAGCACAAAATGCTCTTGAAGCCTATCCCACCGTCTCGATACAACGGTGAACCTGATGCAAATGTGATTCAGTGCTTTGCTAGAGAATCGAAAACTTACGTGAAAATGGGCCGTGTTCCCGACGACGAACAAGTCTATTTCATTTCCTATTATCTGGATGGGAAAGCACTCGATTTTTACAACCAGGTTGTCGTACCTGATGAAGAGAACTGGGATTTCAAGCGCTTCTTCATGGAACTCTTCGAGTTCTGCTTCCCTGTTGATTTCCGTAAGGAACAAAGGACACGCTTGGATCAGTGCTTCCAAGGCGAGAACGGAGTTGCTGCTCACGTTGCGGAGTGGTCCGAGATCTGGAATACAATTGGGTTACAGAACACCCAAGAGAAGGTTGTCAAACTGTTCAACAGTTTAGACTACTCAATCCAGACAGAGGTTTATCGAAAGGGTCTTGACCCTGAAGTCGCAACTTGGGACGAAATCATCCGGGCCGCAAACCAGGCAGAAGTCCTGGTGAAAATTGATCGAAAGAACCATGCAATGACGACTGAAAACGACGATTATCACTCTGAGGAGGAAGAAGGCTATGCTGAACACGATGAAGGAGGCGCCGACGCACCGGTGGAGAACGATACAGCGGATGCTGTCTCTGGAACTGGAAACGGAGGGCGCGCTGAGCCGTCGAAGATGCACGCGGAAACGATGTGAACGGCCGCCGTTGAAGTTGATCTGGCAGAAGATCAGCCTGGACAAGGACGACGCGACGAGTACATGCGCCGAGGCCTGTGCTTCAACTGTGGTGGCCGTGGCCATTTATCTCGAGACTGCCCTACCCCACGACTGGCTCGATTCAGAGTTGAAGCGGAAATTGGCACTCACGCGATTAATATCTCTCATGGTGGCACCTCGCGCAATGCGCTGTACGAAAGCACCGAGATAGCAGACAGCCTCTACGTTGGAAGTACCCACTTTGCACTCCCCATCGAACTCGAGGAGGGCGAGGTTGAGGTCTTGGACACGTGGATGGGACGACCCATTGATTTTTTCGAAGATTGCGCCAATCGGGCCAAAGACTTGATGAAGCCAGATGTCGAGTTCAATGCTGACAAGGTGATATCGGCCTTGAAGAACGTGAAGATTCACGATACTACCGACGAACACTTGAATTCAACGGATGCCGGCCTAGGTCTGCTGCTCGAAGTCTCGGAACTCCCAGTCTTGTGCAGATTGGATCTCCAGACCGTCGCCTTAAACGTTGCCGGTGCGCGCGAGGATGAAAGCCCGACGAAAGATCATGGACCGATCCGAGCGTACAACGCCAAGATGGGAAGAGAGAAGCCTCCCACACCGCCACACGTCAATCCCTATGATCCGTTGATTGCTGATCTCGCGGAATCAATTTTGAACTTCAACGCGAACTGCGATGTTGAATTTCCCTCCGCGAACTTTGACAACGATACACTGATTGATTTAGACATGACTAACGATTTGCAATGCAAGCCCAAGGTGTAGCTCACCGCGTATCGGCGATCTGGAGGGCGGATGTAACGGGTGGGTCTCTGCCGCATCCCCATTCCCCACACTCCTTATCTTTCTGATTCCAACTCGATGCGACCAAATGCGGTCGCCGATATCACGCTCCTTTAGTTTAGCCGGTTTGTTTCATTTGTCAGCTCCCATCCGTAGTATATAAGCCTGTGATGTCCATAGCTATCCTTTGGTCAATACTATCACTACGCCACTCACCTCGTTGGAACCGACCACCCGACGAACCTGAACTTCTTGGATATTTCGTGTGCCGGAACTAGCCGCTGTCTTCTTGCCGGCAGCTCTCCGTCACAGTGCTTTGGCGAGAAGGAATCAGCCATCTCATTCAAAGGAGGTACATGTGCGAACATTGTGCATCGCTGTCTTGTCAATACCGGTTGTGCTGCCAATGGTGCTATTGTACATCTGAGGTGTTTTGTGTTCATACATTTGTTCAAGATTGACATTGAGCATGCTCCAAATTTCAAAACTGCTGCATCTGGGAAAGTATTTTGCAATTTGTGTCTCAACAAAGCCGTCTAAGGAGAATTTGTGCTAGACAACTCTTACAGCTCTTTTTGAGCTCTACAACTTTCGTTCAGGGTCCATTTTTAGATCCACAAATATTTCATCCCATATACCTGTGAGATATTTCCAGAGTATGCATTTTCAGCACAGGAGATGAGAGTGATCACTGACAATAGGCAAGAACCTGAAGAGTTGCTTGAAAGTAAACTGACCTGGAGATCAGAGGGTCCCCACTTATCACAGTGGGTACTTCAATTCTATATGGTCTCTTAACTCAGTTGGTAGTTTGCCCGAATGCGCGCGGTCGCGAGTTCGATCCTGCCAGAAGACGCTTTATTAAATTAATTAAGTCACAATACAATACATTACATATCTAGTCAATCCAAAACCATGTACTGTACTCTAGACACTTCCAATCGGGTTGAAACAAGGGCTTGAAGCCGGCGAGGTAACTTTTCTTGGGCTTGAGCCCCGTACTACAGAGTACTACAGAGGATGTGCCCTACTGCAGAGGATGAGGGCCTACTACAGAGCACTATATAGTCCTGGCGCTACTACATAGTACTACATAAACAATGACCTTCACTACAGGCACTACAGTACTACATAGTACTCTGTAGTACTATGTAGCGGGCCCAGGGTTTGCTGATGTGGAGTCAAATATTGAGCGTGTTTGTCCATTAAACCCCCATGGGATTGCGTCGGTGGAGGATTGTCGGATGGGGGCAGTTGATCATGATGGGGATCAACCAACGGCGACACTGTCCGGCTCAGGCTCACAGCTGATTGATCATTGTTGGCAAGTTGCGACACTGTGCCGAGATGCAACACTCTGATGGGAGATCAATACCGTGCTAAAATCTCTGAATTAGCAGTGAATACTGCGACCGAGAAGTTAGGGCGCGCTGCGCTTGCCCTAACTGCGGGAACAAGCAGTAAGTGGCCATTAGGGTTCGGGTTGGTGCTTTGAGTTAAAGTTTGGGTTCAGGTTTGGGTTCAGGTTAACGTTAGGGTTGGTTAGGTGTGAGGGTTGAGGGATGTATTTGCCTCGGAAAAGAACAGGCAAAGGGGTTGACAATTCTATGTTTTTTGCCAGAAGTGATGCAAATTGCCCAGAGTGTCGCAGCTCGTCATAACCTGGCGGCCCGTCTTTGGTGAGTATGAGTTCGAGAGTGTCGCCGTTGACACATCCCCTAGCTTTGCCGATGTTGTCGCGGGAGGTATGTAAGGACCGAGTAAAGTGAAGAAAGGCAGGACCCCTGATAATAGACTTGGAGGCCAGGTCCGGTACCGGACAAAATTTTGGGATTTCGACCTCAAACCTAGGTCCAAACCGGACAAAAACGGGCGGAGTTGGCCAAAATGCTAGGTCCAAACCGGACAAAATTTTCGAAATTGAGCACAAGTCTCAGTTAACTTTTTGGGCCCAAATTGCTTCAACTGGCCTGTATTGACACAGGCGTATACGGTGATTTTATATAAAAAGGTCCTCTGAGCGAGAGGTGGCACTTTATATATAAAGGCCTCTGATCAGAGGTGCCATTTTATATATATGTCAGAGGCTCACCCGATTTAGAACTTCGGGTCCATCACCAGGTGGCGGCGTCGTCTGGCGCTTTGATGCGCGCATCACCGGGCGCGTGGCGGTGCTGCCCGTCCACCCAAAATGTGCCGCACCGTTCCGCGCTTTATCATCCGGCTTTTCCACGAACAACGAGCACAGGGGGTATGTCTACAGTGAGGCAGCCTACTGACCACATTCCTAGCCCTCCACTCACGTTGTAGCATTTGCAGGACGTCCGTTGGTGTTAGGGAACGTTAGGGAGCAGAGCTGTTTGTATGTGTGAGGTTGGGATGCCCACGGATTGTTTGGATGTGTTAGTTGGCAGCGCCGGCTGACTTTTGCACCCTCCCATTACGGGCGTACATCCCGGCCTACATACACATCTCTACCCACGTTGTCCACCCGCCACTGCCTGCCACCCTGACGATTCGCTTGCGGTTCGAGCACCGGCCCGCCGGCCCGCCTGCCCGCCTGCCGCCAAAGAAAAATATAAAAAAAGAAACAGCACTTCAGATATGCCGGCGGGTGGCGCCATATCGGATGAGTTCGGTGTATTGGAGTCCCCAGATGCTCGCTGGACCGGACCGACGGCGCCAATCTGGTGTTCCTTTCCATTTCAACCCAATACACCCGCCGTCGATTCGGCACTTGAGAAATACCGGCGGACGGCGCTATCTCAACGTAGTTGAGTGCACAATAGCCTTAGTGAGTTTTCTCCTCAACCTAGATGCTAGTTGGACCGGACCGACGGCGCAAAACAGGTGTTCCTTTCCATTTCAACCAAATTCACCCGCCCTTGATTCGGCACTTGAGAAATACCGGCGGGCGGCGCTATCTCAACGTAGTTGAGTGCGAAATAGCACTAGTGACTTTTATGCTCAACCTAGATGCTCGCTGGACCGGACCGACGGCGCAAAACAGGTGTTCCTTTCCATTTCAACCAAATTCACCCGCCCTTCATTCGGCACTTGAGAAATACCGGCGGGCGGCGCTATCTCAACGTAGTTGAGTTCAAAATAGCCTTAGTGAGTTTTCTGCTCAACCTAGATGCTCGCTGGACCGGACCGAGGGCGCAAAACAGGTGTTCCTTTCCATTTCAACCAAATTCACCCGCCCTTGATTCGGCACTTGAGAAATACCGGCGGGCGGCGCTATCTCAACGTAGTTGAGTGCACAATAGCCTTAGTGAGTTTTCCGCTCAACCTAGATGCTCGCTGGACCGGACCGACGGCGCAAAACAGGTGTTCCTTTCCATTTCAACCAAATTCACCCGCCCTCTCGATTCGGCACTTGAGAAATACCGGCGGGCGGCGCTATCTCGATGTAGTTGAGGTTATAATCGCCCTAGTAAGTCTTTTGCTTCGCCTACATGGTCGCTGGAGGGGACCGACATCATAAAACATATGTTATGTGGTGTTCCTTTCCATTTCTCACAACACAAATGGATTACGTGCGCACGCGATTTCCCACTGTAAGGGCTCGGTGCAAAGTATTTTTTCGTGAATTGTACAGGTCCCGAGAACATACTGACAAAGTTCCAGCATCCCACCATTCAACATAATCTTGAAATGCCCAAAAGGGTGATATCGGAAATCCGACAAAGACTCAACTCCTGTATTGTCCAGGGACTACCAGGGGGTTCTGAGGTGACAGAAAGCGCGAACTAAGGTTTAGCAACCTTCCTATCCAGGATTTATAACAAGATTGCCAACTTGAAATTTGAACATGGTTTTGAGCGGAAGGGTTGGGTACTGCTTACGGTTTGTCTCCCTGCAAACCCACATTTCTATACAACTTCCCCATACCTCATACTCTTCAGAAGGGCTTTACATTATCTCAGTTGGTTAGCATCCTACACGAGTTTTGACACTTCAGAACACCATTTTACACGACTATTGGCCTTCATCGACGCGAATTTCTGAGCTAGTTCCATTTTTAGGTCACTTTCAAAAACGCGGATTCGGCAGAGAATTCTGACCAATATGTCTATAACAGGATTATTATGACCTTCTGTGGTCTCAGAACCACCGGAACTCTCACAGAAACAAGTTAAACGCGCATATATTCCAAGCGGCACGTAGCTGAAGAAAGTACATGTTGGATGTAAGAATTTCTCGTTTAGTCGACAGAAACGACTTTGGACACCTATTTCTTACCCTTTCCTCTCTTTGGATTCTCTTTAAATTCCTAGAACATGGTAAACGACAACGAACTGGCAGTTAAAACTGGTTTGATGCGAGATCGGACCTTCGGCACGGTGTTACGTAGCTTGACATTTGTCTCTTCTTCCCCACCATCACCGCGTTCGAACGGCTGAAATGCGCTTCCCGTCCCGCATCCACTCAATCTAGCCGAAACGTCTGGCGCATTGCACCTTCTGGGTTCCCACACTCGCTCGATAACACACTTCATCCCGCGGATTCCCGCCAATGCTGCATACGACTGTGGCTTCTCCTTCATCCCAAACTCGAGTTTTTGCCGGTCTAACCCGCCAGAAAGTCTCTTGTTACCACCCTGGAGCTCAAAATACGTCATTTTTTTCGAATAGGCTCCTTATAATTAAGACTGGACAGAACTGCACCCAGCACCAAAATCTACCCAGAAATCACCAAACACAATCCAAGCTAGGTGGAGCGGTATAAAAGGCAAACCAGGCCTGTTCGGTGCGTCTACCATATTTTAATAGCCTACCTACGTGCTCATGCTACTTCCAGACTCCGTTCTCACCCGTCCCGCGCCGTCGCCGCTGTTTTAAAAAATCTGCTCTACATTGTGGAGTCCCAGGACATGCAGCACCGGTACTTTCAGCCTGCGACACTCACCGTCGTCATCCCCGCGCACCCCTGTTGTCCCCGCTTGTCCGCCGGTCGGGGAGGTCTGCACATGCAGTCCGTGGACGCGCTGCGCCGTGGCTGCGGCGGCAGACGTCAACGTGCCGGATGTGCGTTCTCCGTCTGGGTGATCACCCACGCACACCACGCCACGCAGGGCACGGCATCGGACGCCACTTGGCGAACCACAACGGCGCGCCGTACGAGCAGCAAGGGCGCTCGGCGCAGGCATATCCAGACGCCGCAGACGCAGATGTACCGCCCCCGCGTACGTGCACCTGATGCAAATGTTGCAGGCGAGATAACACGTGCAATACACGGCGGGGGCAGCGGAGGGCAGTTGGGCCGGTCGGACGCCATTGCGGGCACGGGGAAGGTGTATTCCCCGCTGGGGCAGGGGCTACAGCAGGTCCTACATCGCTTCCCCCGCAGACCGACACACAAGGCACGGCGCCAGCGCGTAGGTGCCTCCTCGGGCGCCACCGTGGAACGAGCGCGGGGAGGCGTCCCCGCAGCAAAACAGGAGCGGGCACGAGCGTTCACCCGCGCCGCGGCAGAATGCGCGTGAGTACCTCCCGTACCCGTCGCCGTATGGGGGCGTCGGCGGGCGGCGGGGGCGGCGCGCTCTACGACCCGGTGCAGGGCATCTACGGGATGTTTGTGTGACTGCCCGTAGCGCGTGCGGCAGGGCTCAGTACGCTCCGCAAGGATACTGTAGCCCGTTCTTTCTCGATTAAAACCCATTCTTTGCACTAATTACACTTAGATATTTCGGGTGCTTCACTTCTTACACATTATCTGTATGCCGGAATTTCTTGAAGAATTTTACCGCATTTTTTGTCGACGTCGTCGCTGACGACGTCAAAAGCTTTTGATCGTTGTGGTCCAAATGCGGTTATTTCTGCTCGTTGTACAGCACGACGGCGACACCCATGTCGACAGCCTGATGGCTGCCCTAGATGCATGTGAGTCCCTATAATATACGTAAAATGAGCAGCCTCTAATTAGAGGGGATTATATACAAAAGGTCGACTTCTAGCCAGAGGGGTTTATATATAAAACCCCCAACCTCTGGTGATTGACAAGGAGGAGGGCTAACACATTGAGACGGCCGCAAAAAACGCACGGCGGAGGAGATTTTGGGTTTTTTTAGACCGTGGAACTCGACATTACCGTTTTAGGATGCCTTACGGCAGCCTAGGCTGGGTCCAAACCGGACAAAAATTGCCCAATCCCACCAGAAAGTGTCAGGACAAAAATGCCCCGATTCCGGAGTTTGGGGATCTAGCCTCGAAGTCTATTATCAGGGGTCCTAGAAAGGCCGAGGAATATCTGAAACATCCCCGCTAACGAACGAATGCTCCTCGTGCACACTGTTCGTTGGACACCGTAGCAACCTCGAGGAGGGCTAGTCCTCATGGTCACCGCCAGCAGGGAAATCGCCCGAAAAAGACCAGGACAGTCCCGCCTGTGAAAGACCGAAGAGAAATGTGATTCACCCAAGAAAATGCATATGAAGTAAGCATGGGATGAGGAAGGCGCGAAAGGAAAGGTGGAGATCGTCTTTCCTTTTAGGAACTACGCCTCGTTACTCTCCTTGAAAAGTGTCGGGTGGATAAACGCGCTGCACGATGCACGCGCGTCGAAGAAGGAAAGAATAGGTTCTTCGGAACATGGGACCTCTCGAAGAAAAACGGCGGCACCGCAAACTGCCTGTCGTGCCCTCCTAGCAGCCCGCCCCCAAAGAATTCCGCCAAACCACGAAGCGAAAGAAAATGCCGAACGCAAAATAAGCGAAGCGAGGAACGTGCACGCACCCCACTCGTCCTGGAAGAAATTTGCCCCATTCTCAACGACATCCTCACGCCGTGTCGGATACCCATCCATTCGTGCCGCTCAAGCAGTCGCTCAGTAGCGCCGATGCCTACAGAAGGGAAACCGGCGACCGCAGAAGGGTGACTGAATAACAGTCGAGGATTCGTTGGCAAGGTGCGAGGTGGAAGAAGAGCCGGGCGCTGAGGAGAAACTGTTGCGAGTTGACGATGTCCTTTGCGGAACTGCCAGCTTGAGGCAATGCGAAAGATTCTAGGCTGAGTACCATAAATAGGGTCCTAAGGAAACCGGCATTTAGGAAAACAAGGACGGCAGTAGAACGGTACGCATGGACAAAGGCAAAAGGCGTGGTGTGTGTGTAGGGCGTCTATCCGGATGCCGGGCCGCCGTCTTGAAGAAAGGAAGTTCCTTTCTTCAAGACGGCCACCACGGGCAAGTCATGCTCATCCAACAGAGTTCTAGATCCGAGTCTTCTTCCACCAGCGTGGATTCGAGTCTTGGGGCGCCTCTCAACGTGGTTTTGTGCCATCTTGCCCAAGCAACTCCATTTCACAGCGTCCCATTCCAACAAAACCGCCACTGCTCCAACTTGGATGGATTATCGCCCCGCAATCTGGTAAAATGTGACCCTTGTGCTGGGTCCTGGTGGCCTTGGATTGTCATAGTCATCTGTGACCGTTGGCAACTGAGGACTAAAATTACCTGCCCTCGTGTGGAACTTGTTGTCGTCCCTGTTATCCCTTGAGCCTGGGCCTGAAGACTGCCTCACTTTGTGCACACTACTGGCTGGGCTCGAGAGATTTTGATTTCTTTACCCCGGCCCCTCGGGTCTCCTTACCTCAAGGAAATCAATTTCTCAACGCCTCTCTTGCGTCTCTTTCTCTGGGCTCTAAGAACGTTCCGCATGCGTACAAAAGAAGAAAAAACCTCGTGCTCATTTACCCAGGGCCTGGGCTCACATCAAACGAGCAATTGACAATTCAATGCATTGTGCGCATTGTAAACGAAGGCGAACTGCATTCTCGGGCCTTCCTCCTGGCCATGCCTATCCCAGATACAACGCACTTGCCGTGCTCTAATTTTGCACGTTAAAAGTTCTGCTTGACCTCTTGACCGCCGGCAACCAATTCCTGTGCTGCTCCGTACTCTGCTGCCCTTGTGTCAGGGTAGGCTTCGGCGCCCCGGCGACCTAACCAACTATGACAGCGCCGCAAGAAGGAATGAAAGGACGAAGCAAAACTCAATGGCCGGTGCTCTGCATTATCTGGTGTCATTGATTCCGCGTCGCATTTTGAAATACCACAGCATTTAAAGAGAAAAAAGGTATTTTCACATGCCCCCTAGAGTCCAAGCCCGAATCGAATAGGCCGCTCGCAAGTACAATATGGCCTTCGAGGGAGTGGCTCATGAAAACCAACGGTCCTATGCTTTCTGGCTCTCAGCATCTGCTACCGTTGGCCGAAATTGCAGACCCTGGAAACCCCTGGAGCAAAAGTGACGCTGTAAATCACAAAAACCAAACAACGATCATCCTAATATTCGACGTGTACGGGGAGGGAGGTAGTATATTAACCGCGGTAGACGCATTACAACTCATTTGTGTCTAATTGCCTCCTTTCTAAGGCTCCAACCATTTGATTTTAGTTTGAAGGACCGGGCAAACTAAAACGGAAACGGTAATAAAACGGGCACCGGGTTTTCGCCGTGGCGTCGCGTGGCATGGCGTGCCACAGTGGCAGTGCTGGCGTGTCCCGACGTGGCACGGTGAGGCTTTTGTAGTTACTTTTTGGGAGTCTGATGTTATTCGGTAGAACACCTGACAGGGGTGTACTCGACTGCTTAGGATGACCACAATGCTCAAATTGGATTTTATTGGACTTATATCCGTGGTCAGAAATTTAATTCCCACGGTTGAGTTTCAATGTTCATGTCGTGTTCGTGCGTGAATACACGTATACTTACAACTGATATGCATGCCTTTTATGTTCTAAATTACCATCCATCTTCCTTTTAATCTCACCTGGTCCTGCTGCATAGTCCTCTCCACAGGAAGAATCAGTTTAGAACCAGTTGTTCTTTTGTGGGAGTCCGCATGCGTAAACACCCAAGGAGGACTCACAACATGTCAAGACAGGAAGTTTGGGGGGTTAGAGCACTCGAGATGATAGCACATTTTGCACCCCAGATCTGTTTAGCGAGGATGCAAAGATATTCAACATCCACTAAGTATCACTGCCTGGTATATCAACTGCAATCCCAACCCGGCCCTGATACCACACTCTTACAGACAGGTACAGCAACCAGTGTTCGCCCAAGGGTCCAAGGGCTTGGAAAAATCTCGCCGGACATTCTGACCTTGGTTAAGGCCTTGGTTATTTCGTTATAATTTTGTTCTGGCCGAAAATTTGCCGCCACAGGCTTTTTCACAGAGGAGACCTTGAATTTTGAAGTTTTTGCGTGTCTAACAGTGCATATATACTGTCTTGCCGCTCCTTGGGCCTGGGGAGCTGGTAAACCTTGTAATTCCTTGATTAGTAAATTACAAGGGAAATCGGGTGGTGTACACTTCACTAATAGGACTCTCTGAGAGTGCAGGCGGGCCTTGTTCCTCTGTTTTAATTTCATTTTGGGCTACCGCTGAATGTGTGGGAATTTTTTACCAAGGCCTTGGAGGTGCCCTTGACTCAAGGCCTTGGGCTTAACAAGGCCTTGGTATCCGCCAGCCCCGACCCCAAGGCCTTGAGGACGATCACTGACAGTAACTACTTTCTCCTTTTTAGTTCCTTTGGATCCGCGCCGACGAAGTGGGCGAGACATAGCCTAGTGTTTGCGAGCAGGAGTGTTTTTGTGCTCGTTGGCCAGCCTAGCACGGGCCATGGCCCCTGGTCAGTATCTCATTGAAACAGAGAGGGCGCAATGCTCAGTTCACAGGGGTGAACGGCCGTGCGAGGTCAATAGGCAGAGTCGGGGTGGGATTTAAAATGCAATGCTGGCTAGAATCCCAGTACCTCAGGTATCCGAGATGACCAATGCACTTATATTTTCGAATGAGACCCAAATAAAATTGCCCTCAAACTCTCCGGCGGGCGATGAGATCCACTTCATCTCATTGACTCCTGCCACGGAGGGTCAAAAATGTTCGCTACGGACTGAGGGTTTGATCAGTGTGCAGGACCATAAAGTATGAAATGACCTTGAGTTACGAGCATAGCATTGCTCGGGCTACGGTAGCTCGGTGTTACTTGGCGCCAGTTTTGGCTCAGCGTAATTCCGCAGATCGAAAGAAATACTCACTGGCTGAGGGCACGGAGTACAGTTCAGAACCAATATTCTGCATGTAACCCGTAGCATTCCCTATCATAATGTAGGCCGCCGAGGGGTAAAAGGCGGGAAGGAGATAATGCCTGTTGAATCGAAAATTGGCAAAAGCGGAACCGGAGCACGAACAAGATCAGGTTAGGGGAACATTTTTAGAACCTGGTGGGCCATATGCACCGCGGAAGAGAACGGGCTAGCAACAAACTTCGTCTGCAACTCTCCAGGGACATACAAAGACCATCCTCTCGCTGAGTTGAGAATCTGGCGTGCAGACAGCACGAAAACCCATCCTTGATCAAAGTTGTCCATCGCGATCGAGATCTCCTCAAACGGCGACACTTGTACGCACGCACCAGAATTGCGGAAGTGTTTTTTCATAGTTTTGATTGTGACTTAGGTACCTAAATGCTGTGACCTGCGGGTAAATTCAGTGGGAGATTGACACGAGTTTAAAAGTTTCGGTGCCCAATCTTTGTTCGGGGATATAATTTCAAGTACCCGACAACTACCTCAACAGGTCAAAGAGTACCACCCAGGGTCAGTAACAGACGAATGCTAGTGAATATAAGTCATTATGAGCCACCATACCACTGCACGGTGCTGCACTGCACGGCACAGGTGCACGGTGGCGTGCACTGCCGTGGCATGAGCCGTGCACTGCCGTGGCGTAGTCCTTGCACCACCATGCAGTGTGTGCATGTTTGGGGTATGCTGTCTCCTATTTTATTGCATTGAAATACCAGTTTTAGTTAAACATCGGGATAAGTTTGGAACACAATCATGGACGGAAACTTTGACGGGATGAGGACCCAGGGCTCTGTACGAGGTTATTGAAAACCTCTCGAGGCCTGCGCAAACAACCTATGGACATGATAGGTGATATACTCGAGGGCGGAAGTCTGTTTCAAGTCTTAACCGGTGGATTTCAACCGCGAGAAAATTATTCAAACACTGTTTACCTCGATTCAATGGATCAGCTTGACTAAGTGTAGTGAATTTCCTTGGTGGAATGTGTGTGAAGTACCTCTGACAATCGGCGGAATCACAGGTTAACAGATCTGGTATGGGTCCTCTGCTCGGGTTGCATCCGACTCGGAAATCCCAGCTTACAAGAAAGATTGTTGGCACTGTATGACTTACATAGTACCGTACATCTAGGAGACCCGCAATCCTGGGACATACCTCAGAACAGTGAAGTTCCCCCAAGGAACGAGAATCCAAATGAACATTCAGATAATTGACTATGAGTACCTGCCGTGGGTGGAGTGCTGTCTTTGGGCAGTTGAGCAATGTGAATAGGCCGCTACAACGCGATCCAAGGCGCCCTGAGTCAGAATAACCATTGTGAAGACGGAGTAGAGGACAATATCAATGCCTCTACGTCAATAATCAATAACGCCATCTAACTTATAAAAACATCAATTACACTTTGATACAGGAAATCCATGGGGTAATGAGAGAAATGCCTTGAGTGCAGCTTGAGAGCGTCCCTGACACCTGAGAACAACTCACAGACTGTGTCAGTCTTACACCGGGACACGCCAACACTGCCACGGCAGGCACGCCACGCCACGGCTTTTTCCCGGGGCCCATCTGGAACACGGACATAGCGCGCACCGCTCCCTGGAAATCTAAAAATTCGAGGAACCATTAGTTCCCGTTGGGCCGACCCACGAACCAGAAAATAATCCAACGCACTTGCCCATAATCAGACCGGCAGGTGGGGAATGATTTCTCATTCGATTTCCGCTTCCTGTTGACGCCACAGGAAGAGGAAATTGAACCAACTTACCGAGGTCCGGATACAAGAAATGAGTTGATACTCCCGATCGATTACAGTCCCTTTCCCCGGGTATCCTTGAGTTTCGGCGTGTTTGTTTCCATCGGACGCTGAAGCAGTTCTTTGGTGTAAGTATGGTTGAGTAGTTTGAGTGGGGGCACGGTGAAAGTGCCGCCCTTGCCTCCCCGTGCCCTTTGATGGCGGGGGTGGCAACAAAACTGACGCCCTCCAACAAGGCTGCCGCCCCTTGGGGGCGTCGGTGTTGTCACGTCACACACGAGTTGACGCCCTCTATTTTCATACTTCTGACCTGCAGCTTCAAGTTGCGCGGTACCATTTACATACTTAATCAACGGTTGAAGTTTGAACTGTCACAAAACCACTTATGCCATATTTTGACTGCGAGTTTGTGCTTTTTGACTGACCGTGAAGGTGTATGCTCAAAGGGGGGATTCCCGAAGGAACCACTGAGTTTTTCAACCTGATCTGGCTGACCCTGGAATTGCAACGAACCTGGGTACTCCGCCTAGCTGACCAAAGAAATTCCTTTCATCAACTAACCCCTGTTCAATTCAATGCCTTTGGATCCTCCCAGTTATATACTTCGAAGTATTGTGGTGGTAAGGTTGCTTCTCGGGCTTCTCGGGGGTTGATTGAACATCAATATTCTGCCTTTATTGCACGGGCGGTAAGTTTCGTTCATTGACAAACTCTTGTACTATGTAGGTAGTTGTCCATTGGAGTCTCTTTCTCCATGTCAATTTGAGTTCAAATGAGTGAGATGGTTGAGTTCGGTTCAATCTATTGCGACCATATTTTTTTTCGAAATTTTCACGATCGGACTAACTTGAATTCCACGGTCAATTTCCGGTATTAACATTCGAGTTGGAATCACTTGTGGATGAATGATTGAGCAATAGTTGAACTTGAATCCCAGCTTGAGACTGACGCCCTAGTGTGACAAACTGACGCCCCGGTCACGCGGAAGATTACCGCCCCCAAAAAGTATGGCGCCCGCATTGCCGCCCGTGCCGCCCCCGTTGACGCCCCTGACGTCCCCGTTGACGCCCCCTGCCGCCCCCAGCGATGCCCCTGTGACGCCCTGCCGCCCCCTCAGAGTGAATGTGCCGCCCCCAACAGGCACTTTGCCGCCCCCAAGGTGACGCCTGTCATTGTCCTTGTATGTATTCAATTGAGGAGTTTATACATTGTAGTGCCCTCCGGCACGCAAATTACCCCTGTAATAACACTCCTCACCTCACCTTTACACAGTTTATTCTCCGTTGCCGCCCCTACTGACGCCCCACACCGGGGGCAAAGACTCAGGCACATGGTTTTCATGTGCCTTAAATGCACATTCAACGCACATGCTCCGCACATGGATGTGACATGGCTCAAAGGTCAACATTCATCCTTCACCAGACAAAGAATACACAAAGAATACACAAAGGAGGGACAAAGTACAGGGCCGGGGCACAGCCCGGTGCGGGAATCCTGGCCTGCCTTGGCCCTGCTACTTGTCTGTCCTTTGTCTGTTCTTTATCAATCCTTTGTTCAGTAAAGAACCATTCTTGAACTGTGATAAATGTCACACTCATCTGCGGTGAATGTGCGAAGGATGTGCCTTTAAGGCACATGACAACTATCTGCCTCGATCTTTGCCCCCGGTGCCACTGACGCCCCCGGGCGGCAAAGGGCGTCAGTGGCGGCACGGGGGCGGCACTTCCCTTTGCCCATTTGGGCGCAGCATAGATTCCAGTTGGGCGCAGGGTAACCGGGTTGAAGGAGGATTTTAGCTTGACATCGCTGAAGAGGATTTAACTTGGTTAGTTTGAGCGAAGCAGGCACGCGACGCGTCTTCGGGTCGATTCCGCCGTCGGGAAGGGCAGGATCATCGTGATTCAACAATTTAACAATGTGCTATTCATCTAGTTAGCTGACCATCTTCAGCAGCTGTGGCGTCCGGGAGATCACCTGAGATAAGGGCTTAATGGAATCGCTCGAATCGGAAGTGATGCACATGCCGTGGATAACGGTGAAATTGAGATCGCTTGGCAGTTCATAGAGTGGACACCCGAGGTGACGCGCCATGTCCTGACTGTCTGGATTAAAGCCTTTTGCCGCGTGAAATTTTCGCAGTCCAGCGTAAATACTTGCATCCCACGAGCGCAACCAAATTTCACTGGTGAGATGAACAGGCGGGAATCCCAGGCGTTCGGCCTCGGCTGTAGTCAGGGGATGAAGGCCGGATGGAAGGAGGGACCAATAGGCCAGACGATCTAGACGCTTGAGTGATCCTGGATAGCAGCGAAGGTCCTCCTGCGGTCGGGCAAATAGATATCCAGCGGGGC